>JAJJWW010018917.1:0-724356 GCA_023531295.1 Papaver armeniacum
AAGCAAATATAAAAGCAAATAAATAAATAAGCAAACAAATAAGATAGAAGAGATATTGGTTAAGGATTTCGTTTTCATTCACTAACATGCTTTTCACAATAACTAGAATTGATATTTAATCTCAAATTTTATCAAAGACCCTAGAATACCTTGATCGCAAGAATATCCCGCAAATCTCCTCTTGTCATCAACAAACACATTAAAAGATGCGAATATGAATTCTACCTAAAGGAACAACCTAACGTGTAAAAGCACTAATCAAGTTTAATTCCCTAGATGCGTTAAGTTCTATGAAATCAGGCCAATCAAAGCAATTGAACGTGGAAAGCGCACTAATTCAATTTAACAAAGGTTACGATTCACATATGATCATAAGAATATATCACTACAAACTATAATCATATTATGCTACTTGTATCCAAGGAATATCACTTTTGCGTATAATAAACCCTAAACTAGCAATAGATGTGATTAGAAGTTCTACCAATTTGCAACTTGACAAAACAATCAATCAATCATAAAACAATATTTCAGAGAATTGCAAACGATAAATATGAGACAAAACTAATATATTGAATCAAAGAATCATATTATGTGAAATCCAACTATTCCATAACCAATAATAAACTTAGGTACTCATATTCAAGGAGTTCATCACAAGAAGAAAGAGAAAAGACTTCATGGTTCTAAACCCTAGAATAAAGTAGAAGAGATAATAATAAAACGTGGTCCCTCAAATTGTAGAAGTCTTCCCTTTTGTAGTCTTTTTTTCTCCTTCCAAAACTAGGTTTTGTCTTCAAAGTCCATTAGTTGGAAATTCACCCGGCCCACCATGGAGAGAAACCCGTGCAGAAAATATGTCCCAAAAACGCTCGCCGGAAAACTGGGATTATGGCCGGAATCCCGCCGGAATCGTCGCCGGAAAACAGCCCCGGTGACCGGCAAAGTCAAACCGGTCACCGGTCAACGGGTCAAAACGTTCGGGTCAACGGGTCAACTCGGTCAAGGCGAATCGGGTCAAAACCGGGTCCAGTCAGAGTATGGGTCAGAGTCAGACCTGAGTCAGTCACTGCCTTGGCTGAGTGAGCTGACTAGCCTTGGCTCAGGCCATTGCACAGGCCGGAAAGTCCATCTTGCCAGGCCATCTTGTGTTGCACCAAGATGGTGCATCAGTGCCCAGCTTCATGCATACTCACTATTTCCAGCTGCAGCTTCCATTCAATCAATGCACAACCTTTACTTGCCATCTCTGCAATGCTTCCTTGCTCCTTTCCCAAAGACTAGTCTGCTGCATATGCATAATCATCATCCGGCAGCTCATAACCACCAGCACAGAGCACCAACACACACAGTCCATTAACAATTGCAGCTTCAACCTCAAATGCCACTCAAAGCCCTGTAATGCAGCTCAGTCATCCATTACAAACACACAGCTGCAATCCCATAACTCTTGGCTCACTGCGGACATCCTCCATCTCAATACACACTTGACCCCATGAAACTCAACAAGCACTAACAACTCAGAACTCGGGCCATATCTAGACCAAGCATCATCATCGCATCTGCTCTCAAACTTCAACTCCACCCATCACTCAGTTCAGCCATCCCAATAATACTCAAATCTCAAAGCATCAGTTCCATGCTCGGGCTCATCACCACCGGCTGCAATCGAGTTGCAGTTCACCCGATCCCCTGAATAACTGCAGCTCGCCTTCTTTGGTCCATTCCCATTCTTGCTCAATACTCGAGTTTCGGCCATTTAGTCCATCGATCACCACTGACCACCATAACCTTGCAAACCTCCGTATAATAACTCCTCCATATCCGTTCAACATCCAGCTTCATCTCGTCACTGTTGAGTTCCTTCCTCGTCTCACGGCTCCAACAAAGACATCATTTGCTATTCCGTGAACTATGGACTTCGAACATGTTCTACGGCTCCTCCCGCCATCCATCTATAATAGCCACTTTGCTCCAGCTTAGTGCATCACACTTTGCATCATTAACACCCGCAAGCAAAACCACTTCCCAAACCTTCAGTTCCACCACTGCAATTCCATTGCCTGGGCCTGCAATGTATCTCGCAACACCACCGCTTCCATAACAGCACACAGCAGCAACAGCTCTTCCCTGCCCTGTAACTGTAACATTTTCTTTGCATACTTCAAACCCTAACTTCGTTCACATCTTCGTTTTGGATTCAATCAACCCTTGCCTCATTTCAGTTCCACCACCAATAGAAGCTCACGAACTTCTCGATCTACTCTCGAGATTCAATTCCACCACTCTGTAATTCGAACACAGAACCCTCTTGATTTAATAGCAGCATCATTTATACCAAAACCCTAGCTTTAGAAATCGTTATTTCTTCATTTCATCTCCACCAGACTCACACGATCTCATCGTTCTTCCTCTTCCCTGAGCTCACTAATTTCCTCCACCAACAGAAGCTCTGATCTTCTCGACACAGATTCATCACTAAACCAGGAATTGATACAAACCCAGTGTTCAATCTCCTTCTCTGAATCATCTCTTCAATCCTTTCCTAACCTCTGTGAATCAATTACTTAATCTCACAGTAAACCCTAGCTTCTGAATTCTCAATTTCTCTCAAATTAGTCATCAATTTCTTCTCCTGAGTTCGTAAACCCATTTCTCGATCTGTAGCGTCATCATCTGCTCTCATTCTTCTCAACCTCACAGCGCTTCTCTTCCTCTTTTCGATTCCATACCATCCATCACAACAACATCAGATTCTCTCAGATTCATAACCACAGACGCAGCTTCATCCATCATTCTCAATCGATCTCGATTTCTTCATTTCAGTTTGGCAGCGACATCGGTTTCAACAGCGGCATTCGTTCTTAATTTTCAGGTGAAGGAAATGAAAAAATGATTGGGAGAAGAGAAAGAAAACCCTCTTCTCAATTTGGGGTATAAGTGTTTGGGTGGATATTTGCACCCCAGTGATAAGGACCACCCCACTCATTAGATAAGGGATACCCTAGTGGACAGCCCCTTAACCTTGGCTGGTTTGTATTTAGTACTCCTCCAAGAGTTACCCCTTAACCTGGACTGGGCTCCAGATAGTGCTCGCCCCTGAAATGACCTTTTTGCCCTTTTTGCTCAAATTGGGTAATTTCTTCTTCTTTTCCTCCGTGTGACTCCAAAGTACCTAATAACTCAAATTCACACATAAGATACATAATTCACATGAAAAATAGCAAAGAAAGCATAAACTCTAGATAGTAAATACGGTGTATTCTACACCTATCAGATTCCCCCACACTTAGACTTTGCTAGTCCTCGAGCAAATCAAACAAAACAATAAAATACAACAACTCCGTGTCGTCGAGGCTACGGTCACTTTTAGCATAAATAACAAGCCTTTAAACCCTAGGTGTCCCTAGTGGACGAGTTATAGTCTCGTGAAGGTTTACTAGAGATATACCTACAAAACCTATATTTCCAACTCCGTCTATTTGTGACAAATCAATGAACGAATCCAAATTGACTACAGGAGGAGGTACCTTGCAAATTCAATTCATATATTAGTAAATAAACTCTAATTAGATAGTCGAACAAGCCACAATACTCGGAAACTAACAAACCACAATCACAATGAAAGATTAAGAAGATGGATAAAGATGTAGATGTTGGCGGATATTCACAAGTGTTCGATGTTTCCCATATCCGTACGAAGGTCCGCTAAGATGAACCTAATCCTATTAGATTGAGCTACTGGTGCTGAATGCTACATCAAATCAATTGGCAGATACAAGGGAACCAAGAGTGACTTTATTCAACACAATAATAAGTTTTTTCTTTTTTTTTTTTTTTTATATGATTGGATCAAACTGGATCCAATTTCTTTTTTTTTTTTTTAGACGGCATGATCAGATCTTTTGGATCCAAGCGCATGCTTCTTGTCAGCAAGTACATGATAGTTGCCTTGGATCCTGCATTCCACGCTTGTTTAGGCGACGGAGACAGGGACTACGTTTCACACATACTGCTATTCCCAAGTGTCTTTTTATTCCGTTTTGGTCTAATTGGTCGGTCTCTTTTTTTTTCTTTTCTTTTTCAAATTTTTTTTTTCTTTTTTTTTTTCTAGTAACTCAACCACTCTATTTCATCCTAGCAGTAATAACACGTCGATGTTTAGTGACCCACCAAAGCACTTAGAGAACAATAGATAAATATGGAAAAATAAAAACAGAATCGATATGGTGATATTCGAGATATGGTAACAACTATCATGTTAATTTGTGATTTCGAGCTATATTCTTCCTTTTTAGTTAATTGGTTCCTCAACTCCTGCATTCAAAATGGTTCCATCCACTAATGGTGTCAAAAACAAACTATACAAACATATAAATGCTCCCCACACTTAAACTTCACATTGTCCTCAATGTGTAAAACCGAAAGTTCTGAATTCTGACGTAACAGCAGATAAAACGCAAAAACTGTGCAAATTGGTAAGGAATTTGGAAAAACTCCATTTCACAAAAGTTGTTCATCTACGTGTTTTCTACACATTGTCAAAATTTCACAGTGTTTTGATAAACGGTCTGACAGTTATGGTCTCTGGACTGAACTACGCGCAGTCTGAAATTTTCTGACGAAAAGGTATTCGTCATAATTCTCTTCTAAGATAGATTACGGACTCAATGAAATTAAACATAGGGATGCAAATATGATATAAAAACAGTAAAAACGAAACAAAAATAAAAAGCAAAAGGATAAAAGATACAAAACCGGTGGGTTGCCTCCCACTAAGCGCTTGTTTTAAAGTCGACGGCCCGACTTAGCTTCTTGTAAGATTCATTCCCCATACACCAATAATCGGAAAAGTTGGGGATCCACCCATAGCACCTGTTTTGCAAACACTAGCTTCACACAAATATTAGTAATATAAAGCAAAAGTGAAGCTATGAACCGATAAAAGCTTCCCCCACACTTATTCTTGTCCACACATGGAAGTGCATAAAGAATATAGGAGTCGGGTACTTCCACGGTTTCTTGTTCCATAACCTGCATAGTATGAGAATCAAGTATCTCTAATGGCGGAAAACGAGAAACAAAGTCATTCAACAATATTCTCGAAGCACATACATTCAAACCAATAAGAGGTAAAGGAGAAGAAATAATAGGCAAAGGGTTAGATAAACCTTGCACAATCTATTGTATCACGGAATCCTCCTCATCCTTGAAAAACTCAAGTGAATCACTCACCTCTTGTATATCATGGTCCTCTATCAAACCTTGTAACCATTCTTCGTCCGTTTCTGCCTTAACCAAAGTATCACATAAACATCATCATCACAATCATTTGCAAGCTCAATTGGGTCTTCCACAATATTGGTCATAACGGTCTCATTCTCAACATACTCCTCTTTATTAGACTCACACCTTGTTGCAAAGAAGTTGTGTAACACACTAGTTTCATCATACTCAATTACCTTTTGAATAGGTAGTTGATCATTATAAAGATCAATAGTTGAGTTAACTACACTAATGTCATCAAATATCTCCAAAGGTCGGTCCTTTTTCAACATTAGCATCAATCAAATATTCATCACAAACCATATGCACATTAGAATTATCCATATCTTCCTTGTATTGATCAATGCCTCTTCGCAAGATAGTCATACCTTCACGAAGTTCTTGGAGTTGCTCGTTTGTAGTCTCTTTAGCTTTTGAAATTCCTCTTGTAAAAGGTGGAAACTTTATCTATAAAATTAGAGACTTTTGTGCACAAGCATAAGAATCCTCCCATCCTTGTTGTTGTTCCCCGCCATAAGATTGTTGAGGAAAACCATAAGGTTCCATGGAATATTGGTCATAACCAATAAATTGGTTTTGATTATATCCATGGAATTGGTAGTTTTCGTATTGTTGAGGTTGTTGAAACTCGTATCCATTGTTCCAATATGCTCCTTCCATAGAAATAAGCACCTGAAATAAGATTCTCAAACCAAGGTTAAAACCCAGAAAATAAGAAAAAAAATAAAATAAAACAAAAACTAAATACAAAAATAAGAAACCAAAAACAATTGACAACCGCTGCCTTTAAGCAACGGCGCCAAAATTTGACCGCTGTCGTAAGCGACACAAATATAATTTACACTTTCTTACTACTCAAAATATAAATATAGCAAGGGCAAGAAAGGATCGATCCCACAGAGAGGTCTAGGTTGTCAAATTGTTATGGTTTCCTATATAGAACACCGAGGATTTTGTGATTATAATAAACTAAGCAAATATAAAAGCAAAGAAACAAATAAGCAAACAAATAAGATAGAAGAGATATTGGTTAAGGATTTCGTTTTCATTCACTAACATGCTTTTCACAATAACTAGAATTGATATTTAATCTCAACTTTTATCAAAGACCCTAGAATACCTTGATCGCAAGAATATCCCGCAAATCTCCTCTTGTCATCAACAAACACATTAAAAGATGCGAATATGAATTCTACCTAAAGGAACAACCTAACGTGTAAAAGCACTAATCAAGTTTAATTCCCTAGATGCGTTAAGTTCTATGAAATCAGGCCAATCAAAGCAATTGAACGTGGAAAGCGCACTAATTCAATTTAACAAAGGTTACGATTCACATATGATCATAACAATATATCACTACAAACTATAATCATATTATGCTACTTGTATCCAAGGAATATCACTTTTGCGTATAATAAACCCTAAACTAGCAATAGATGTGATTAGAAGTTCTACCAATTTGCAACTTGACAAAACAATCAATCAATCATAAAACAATATTTCCAGAGAATTGCAAACGATAATTATGAGACAAAACTAATATATTGAATCAAAGAATCATATTATGTGAAATCCAACTATTCCATAACCAATAATAAACTTAGGTACTCATATTCAAGGAGTTCATAACAAGAAGAAAGAGAAAAGACTTCATGGTTCTAAACCCTAGAATAAAGTAGAAGAGATAATAATAAAACGTGGTCCAACAAATTGTAGAAGTCTTCCCTTTTGTAGTCTTTTTCTCCTTCCAAAACTAGGTTTTGTCTTCAAAGTCCATTAGTTGGAAATTCACCCGGCCCACGATGGAGAGAAACCCGTGCAGAAAATATGTCCCAAAAACGCTCGCCGGAAAACTGGGATTATGGCCGGAATCCCGCCGGAATCGTCGCCGGAAAGTAGCTCAGGTGACCGGCAAAGTCAAACCGGTCACCGGTCAACGGGTCAAAACGTTCGGGTCAACGGGTCAACTCGGTCAAGGCGAATCGGGTCAAACCGGGTCCAGTCAGAGTATGGGTCAGAGTCAGACCTGAGTCAGTCACTGCCTTGGCTGAGTGAGCTGACTAGCCTTGGCTCAGGCCATTGCACAGGCCGGAAAGTCCATCTTGCCAGGCCATCTTGTGTTGCACCAAGATGGTGCATCAGTGCCCAGCTTCATGCATACTCACTATTTCCAGCTGCAGCTTCCATTCAATCAATGCACAGCCTTTACTTGCCATCTCTGCAATGCTTCCTTGCTCCTTTCCCAGCACTAGTCTGCAGCTGCATAATCATCATCTGAAGCAGCTCATAACCACCAGCACAGAGCACCAACACACACACAGTCCATTAACAATTGCAGCTTCAACCTCAAATGCCACTCAAAGCCCTGTAATGCAGCTCAGTCATCCATTACAAACACACAGCTGCAATCCCATAACTCTTGGCTCACTGCCAGACATCCTCCATCTCAATACACACTTGACCCCATGAAACTCAACAGCACTAACAACTCAGAACTCAGGCCATATCTAGACCAACATCATCACTTTGCATCTGCTCTCAAACTTCAACTCCACCCATCACTCAGTTCAGCCATCCCAATAATACTCAAATCTCAAAGATCAGTTCCATGCTCGGGCTCATCACCACCACCGCAACCGAGTTGCAGTTCTGCCCCTGAATAACTTCTGCAGCTCAGCTTCTTTGGTCCATTCCCATTAACAGCTCAATACTCGAGTTTCGGCCATTTAGTCCATCGATCACCACTGACCACCATACCCTTGCAAACCTCCGTATAATAACTCCTCCATATCCGTTCAACAGTCACAGCTTCATCTCGTCACTGTTGAGTTCCTTCTCGTCTCACGGCTCCAACAGCATCATTTGTTATTCTCGTGAACTACGAGACTTCGAACATGTTCTCTGAGCTCCTCCCGCCATCCATCTATAATAGCCACTGCTCCAGCTTAGTGCATCACACCGCATCATTAACACCCGCAAGCAAAACCACTTCCCAAACCTTCGGTTCCACCACCGCAATTCCATTGCCGGGCCTGCAATGTATCTCGCAACACCACCGCTTCCATAATAAAGACACACAGAAGACAACGGCTCTTCCACCCTGTGAATCGTAACATTTTCTTTGCATACTTCAAACCCTAACTTCGTTCACATCTTCGTTTTGGATTCAATCAACCCTTGCCTCATTTCAGTTCTACCACCAATAGAAGCTCTGAACTTCTCGATCTACTCTCAGATTCAATTCCCCCACTCTGTAATTCGAACACAGCAACCCTCTTGATTTAATAGCAACATCATTTATACCAAAACCCTAGCTTTAGAAATCAGTTATTTCTTCATTTCATCTCCACCAGACTCACACGATCTCATCGTTCTTCCTCTTCCCTGAGCTCACTAATTTCCTCCACCAACAGAAGCTTCCGATCTTCTCGACACGATTCATCACTAAACCAGGAATTGATACAAACCCGGTGTTCAATCTCCTTCTCTGAATCATCTCTTCAATCCTTTCCTAACCTCTGTGAATCAATTACTTAATCTCACAGTAAACCCTAGCTTCTGAATTCTCAATTTCTCTCAAATTAGTCATCAATTTCTTCTCCTGAGTTCGTAAACCCATTTCTCGATCTGTAGCGTCATCATCTGCTCTCATTCTTCTCAACCTCACAGCGCTTCTCTTCCTCTTTTCGATTCCATACCATCCATCACAACAACATCAGATTCTCTCAGATTCATAACCACAGACGCAGCTTCATCCATCATTCTCAATCGATCTCGATTTCTTCATTTCAGTTTGGCAGCGACATCGGTTTCAACAGCGGCATTCGTTCTTAATTTTCAGGTGAAGGAAATGAAAAAATGATTGGGAGAAGAGAAAGAAAACCCTCTTCTCAATTTGGGGTATAAGTGTTTGGGTGGATATTTGCACCCCAGTGATAAGGACCACCCCACTCATTAGATAAGGGATACCCTAGTGGACAGCCCCTTAACCTTGGCTGGTTTGTATTTAGTACTCCTCCAAGAGTTACCCCTTAACCTGGACTGGGCTCCAGATAGTGCTCGCCCCTGAAATGACCTTTTTGCCCTTTTTGCTCAAATTGAGTAATTTCTTCTTCTTTTCCTCCGTGTGACTCCAAAGTACCTAATAACTCAAATTCACACATAAGATACATAATTCACATGAAAAATAGCAAAAAAATCATAAACTCTAGATAGTAAATACGGTGTATTCTACACCTATCAGATTCCCCCACACTTAGACTTTGCTAGTCCTCGAGCAAATCAAACAAAACAATAAAATACAACAACTCCGTGTCGTCGAGGCTACGGTCACTTTTAGCATAAATAACAAGCCTTTAAACCCTAGGTGTCCCTAGTGGACGAGTTATAGTCTCGTGAAGGTTTACTAGAGATATACCTACAAAACCTATATTTCCAACTCCGTCTATTTGTGACAAATCAATGAACGAATCCAAATTGACTACGAGGAGGAGGTACCTTGCAAATTCAATTCATATATTAGTAAATAAACTCTAATTAGATAGTCGAACAAGCCACAATACTCGGAAACTAACAAACCACAATCACAATGAAAGATTAAGAAGATGGATAAAGATGTAGATGTTGGCGGATATTCACAAGTGTTCGATGTTTCCCATATCTGTCTGAAGGTCACTGCTAAGATGAACCTAATCCTATTAGATTGAGCTACTGGTGCTGAATGCTACATCAAATCAATTGGCAGATACAAGGGAACCAAGAGTGACTTTATTCAACACAATAATAAGTTTTTTCTCTTTTTTTTTTTTTTTTATATGATTGGATCAAACTGGATCCAATTTCTTTTTTTTTTTTAGACGGCATGATCAGATCTTTTGGATCCAAGCGCATGCTTCTTGTCAGCAAGTACATGATAGTTGCCTTGGATCCTGCATTCCACGCTTGTTTAGGCGACGGAGACAGGGACTACGTTTCACACATACTGCTATTCCCAAGTGTCTTTTTATTCCGTTTTGGTCTAATTGGTCGGTCTCTTTTTTTTTCATATATATTTTTTTTTCATCATTTTTTTTTCTTTTTTTTTTTTTTTTAGTAACTCAACCACTCTATTTCATCCTAGCAGTAATAACACGTCGATGTTTAGTGACCCACCAAAGCACTTAGAGAACAATAGATAAATATGGAAAAATAAAAAATGAATGTGATATGGTGATATTCCGAGATATGGTAACAACTATCATGTTAATTTGTGATTTCGAGCTATATTCTTCCTTTTTAGTTAATTGGTTCCTCAACTCCTGCATTCAAAATGGTTCCATCCACTAATGGTGTCAAAAACAAACTATACAAACATATAAATGCTCCCCACACTTAAACTTCACATTGTCCTCAATGTGTAAAACCGAAAGTTCTGAATTCTGACGTAACAGCAGATAAAACGCAAAAACTGTGCAAATTGGTAAGGAATTTGGAAAAACTCCATTTCACAAAAGTTGTTCATCTACGTGTTTTCTACACATTGTCAAAATTTCACAGTGTTTTGATAAACGGTCTGACAGTTATGGTCTCTGGACTGAACTACGCGCAGTCTGAAATTTTCTGACGAAAAGGTATTCGTCATAATTCTCTTCTAAGATAGATTACGGACTCAATGAAATTAAACATAGGGATGCAAATATGATATAAAAACAGTAAAAACGAAACAAAAATAAATGCAAAAGGATAAAAGATACAAAACCGGTGGGTTGCCTCCCACTAAGCGCTTGTTTTAAAGTCGACGGCCCGACTTAGCTTCTTGTAAGATTCATTCCCCATACACCAATAATCGGAAAAGTTGGGGATCCACCCATAGCACCTGTTTTGCAAACACTAGCTTCACACAAATATTAGTAATATAAAGCAAAAGTGAAGCTATGAACCGATAAAAGCTTCCCCCACACTTATTCTTGTCCACACATGGAAGTGCATAAAGAATATAGGAGTCGGGTACTTCCACGGTTTCTTGTTCCATAACCTGCATAGTATGAGAATCAAGTATCTCTAATGGCGGAAAACGAGAAACAAAGTCATTCAACAATATTCTCGAAGCACATACATTCAAACCAATAAGAGGTAAAGGAGAAGAAATAATAGGCAAAGGGTTAGATAAACCTTGCACAATCTATTGTATCACGGAATCCTCCTCATCCTTGAAAACTCAAGTGAATCACTCACCTCTTGTATATCATGGTCCTCTATCAAACCTTGTAACCATTCTTCGTCCGTTTCGCCTTAACCAAAGTATCACATAAACATCATCATCACAATCATTTGCAAGCTCAATTGGGTCTTCCACAATATTGGTCATAACGGTCTCATTCTCAACATACTCCTCTTTATTAGACTCACACCTTGTTGCAAAGAAGTTGTGTAACACACTAGTTTCATCATACTCAATTACCTTTTGAATAGGTAGTTGATCATTATAAAGATCAATAGTTGAGTTAACTACACTAATGTCATCAAATATCTCCAAAGGTCGGTCCTTTTTCAACATTAGCATCAATCAAATATTCATCACAAACCATATGCACATTAGAATTATCCATATCTTCCTTGTATTGATCAATGCCTCTTCGCAAGATAGTCATACCTTCACGAAGTTCTTGGAGTTGCTCGTTTGTAGTCTCTTTAGCTTTTTGAAATTCCTCTTGTAAAAGGTGGAAACTTTATCTATAAAATTAGAGACTTTTTGTTCACAAGCATAAGAATCCTCCCATCCTTGTTGTTGTTCCCCGCCATAAGATTGTTGAGGAAAACCATAAGGTTCCATGGAATATTGGTCATAACCAATAAATTGGTTTTGATTATATCCATGGAATTGGTAGTTTTCGTATTGTTGAGGTTGTTGAAACTCGTATCCATTGTTCCAATATGCTCCTTCCATAGAAATAAGCACCTGAAATAAGATTCTCAAACCAAGGTTAAAACCCAGAAAATAAGAAAAAAAATAAAATAAAACAAAAACTAAATACAAAAATAAGAAACCAAAAACAATTGACAACCGCTGCCTCCCCGGCAACGGCGCCAAAATTTGACCGCTGTCGTAAGCGACACAAATATAATTTACACTTTCTTACTACTCAAAATATAAATATAGCAAGGGCAAGAAAGGATCGATCCCACAGAGAGGTCTAGGTTGTCAAATTGTTATGGTTTCCTATATAGAACACCGAGGATTTTGTGATTATAATAAACTAAGCAAATATAAAAGCAAAGAAACAAATAAGCAAACAAATAAGATAGAAGAGATATTGGTTAAGGATTTCGTTTTCATTCACTAACATGCTTTTCACAATAACTAGAATTGATATTTAATCTCAACTTTTATCAAAGACCCTAGAATACCTTGATCGCAAGAATATCCCGCAAATCTCCTCTTGTCATCAACAAACACATTAAAAGATGCGAATATGAATTCTACCTAAAGGAACAACCTAACGTGTAAAAGCACTAATCAAGTTTAATTCCTAGATGCGTTAAGTTCTATGAAATCAGGCCAATCAAAGCAATTGAACGTGGAAAGCGCACTAATTCAATTTAACAAAGGTTACGATTCACATATGATCATAACAATATATCACTACAAACTATAATCATATTATGCTACTTGTATCCAAGGAATATCACTTTTGCGTATAATAAACCCTAAACTAGCAATAGATGTGATTAGAAGTTCTACCAATTTGCAACTTGACAAAACAATCAATCAATCATAAAACAATATTTCCAGAGAATTGCAAACGATAATTATGAGACAAAACTAATATATTGAATCAAAGAATCATATTATGTGAAATCCAACTATTCCATAACCAATAATAAACTTAGGTACTCATATTCAAGGAGTTCATAACAAGAAGAAAGAGAAAAGACTTCATGGTTCTAAACCCTAGAATAAAGTAGAAGAGATAATAATAAAACGTGGTCCAACAAATTGTAGAAGTCTTCCCTTTTGTAGTCTTTTTCTCCTTCCAAAACTAGGTTTTGTCTTCAAAGTCCATTAGTTGGAAATTCACCCGGCCCACGATGGAGAGAAACCGTGCAGAAAATATGTCCCAAAAACGCTCGCATGGGAAAATGGGATTATGGCCGGAATCCCACAGGAATCGCCGGGAAAAGTAGCTCGAGTGGACCGGCAAAGTCAAACCGGTCACGGTCAACGGGTCAAAATGTTCGGGTCAACGGGTTAACTCGGTCAAGGCGAATCGGGTCAAACCGGGTCCAGTCAGAGTATGGGTCGAGTCGGACTGAGTCGGGCCACTGCCTTGGCTGAGTGAGCTGACTAGCCTTGGCTCAGGCCATTGCACAGGCCGGAAAGTCCATCTTGCCAGGCCATCTTGTGTTGCACCAAGATGGTGCATCAGTGCCCAGCTTCATGCATACTCACTATTTCCAGCTGCAGCTTCCATTCAATCAATGCACAGCCTTTACTTGCCATCTCTGCAATGCTTCCTTGCTCCTTTCCCAGCACTAGTCTGCAGCTGCATAATCATCATCTGAAGCAGCTCATAACCACCAGCACAGAGCACCAACACACACACAGTCCATTAACAATTGCAGCTTCAACCTCAAATGCCACTCAAAGCCCTGTAATGCAGCTCAGTCATCCATTACAAACACACAGCTTGCAATCCCATAACTCTTGGCTCACCGCAGGACATCCTCCATCTCAATACACACTTGACCCCATGAAACTCAACAGCACTAACAACTCAGAACTCAGGCCATATCTAGACCAGCATCATCACTGCATCTGCTCTCAAACTTCAACTCCACCCATCACTCAGTTCAGCCATCCCAATAATACTCAAATCTCAGCATCAGTTCCATGCTCAGGCTCATCACCACCGGTGAATCGAGTTGCGATTCTGATCCCCTGAATAACTTCGCGGCTCGGCTTCTTTGGTCCATTCCCATTAACTTGACTCAATACTCGAGTTTCGGCCATTTAGTCCATCGATCACCACTGACCACCATACCCTTGCAAACCTCCGTATAATAACTCCTCCATATCCGTTCAACGATCACAAACTTCATCTCGTCACCGTTGAGTTCCTTCTCGTCTCACGGCTCCAACAAAGCATCATTTGCTATTCTCATGGAACTACGGACTTGAACATGTTCTACAGCTCCTCCCGCCATCCATCTATAATAGCCACTGCCCAGCTTAGTGCATCACACTGCATCATTAACACCCGCAAGCAAAACCACTTCCCAAACCTTCGAGTTCCACCACATCGCAATTCCATTGCTCAGGCCTGCAATGTATCTCGCAACACCACCGCTTCCATAATAAAGACACAAGCAGCAACAGCTCTTTCCCCGCCCTGTAATCGTAACATTTTCTTTGCATACTTCAAACCCTAACTTCGTTCACATCTTCGTTTTGGATTCAACAACCCTTGCCTCATTTCGGTTCTACCACCAATAGAAGCTCGAACTTTCGATCTACTCTCGATTCAATTCCCCCACTCTGTAATTCGAACACAGCAACCCTCTTGATTTAATAGCAGCATCATTTATACCAAAACCCTAGCTTTAGAAATCAGTTATTTCTTCATTTCATCTCCACCAGACTCACACGATCTCATCGTTCTTCCTCTTCCCTGAGCTCACTAATTTCCTCCACCAACAGAAGCTCTGATCTTCTCGACACAGATTCATCACTAAACCAGGAATTGATACAAACCCAGTGTTCAATCTCCTTCTCTCGAATCATCTCTTCAATCCTTTCCTAACCTCTCGTGAATCAATTACTTAATCTCACAAAGTAAACCCTAGCTTCGAATTCTCAATTTCTCTCAAATTAGTCATCAATTTCTTCTCCTGAGTTCGTAAACCCATTTCTCGATCTGTAGCGTCATCATCTGCTCTCATTCTTCTCAACCTCACAGCGCTTCTCTTCCTCTTTTCGATTCCATACCATCCATCACAACAACATCAAATTCTCTCAGATTCATAACCACAGACGCAGCTTCATCCATCATTCTCAATCGATCTCGATTTCTTCATTTCAGTTTGGCAGCGACATCGGTTTCAACAGCGGCATTCGTTCTTAATTTTCAGGTGAAGGAAATGAAAAAATGATTGGGAGAAGAGAAAGAAAACCCTCTTCTCAATTTGGGGTATAAGTGTTTGGGTGGATATTTGCACCCCAGTGATAAGGACCACCCCACTCATTAGATAAGGGATACCCTAGTGGATGCCCCTTAACCTTGGCTGGTTTGTATTTAGTACTCCTCCAAGAGTTACCCCTTAACCTCGGACTGGGCTCCAGATAGTGCTCGCCCCCTGAAATGACCTTTTTGCCCTTTTGCTCAAATTGGGTAATTTCTTCTTCTTTTCCTCCGTGTGACTCCAAAGTACCTAATAACTCAAATTCACACATAAGATACATAATTCACATGAAAAATAGCAAAGAAAGCATAAACTCTAGATAGTAAATACGGTGTATTCTACACCTATCAACTTGCCATTGGCACATGCCAAACACACACGCTGGTAGCCTAACTTGCAAACCGTGCAACCTACCACCAAGGCATTTCGCACATGCCGTTGGCACATGCCACACACGCCACTAGCAGCTCTGGCATTACCACTTACCCTCGAGGTGCAACTCGCAACGAAGTCATTCCGCACATGCCATTGGCACATGCCACATGCGTCCCTAGCAGCACCACTTGCACGCAAGATGCAACCAACACTCGAGACATCAACACAAACTGGGGGATGCTTTCTAGGGTTTTGGTTTGGCGGTCACAGCATGCGGCGTACACTACGCTCACATTAAGAAAGCGTGAAAAGGAATAAAGCGGTCAAATAAAAGAGGAAATAATGGTGAAAACGTTTTCACCCATTAACACCATACGGTTACCACCTCCTCCCATTATTTCACCCTTTACTCTCTTCCTTCATGAGGTCAGGGTACGTTTCAAATCTCGACTTGTATAAATAGGTCTTACCTATTTCCACCAGACAACAAGTCTCCGTCAGGAGAAAAAATACTACACTCTCAGAAAAGGCAACTTTGCAAGCTCTCCCAAAAAGCTTTCATCTCTTGCAAGCTTCCGAAGCTTCCACTTTCTGATACAATTCGAGACACTACTCTCCCTATTGTTTGGTCTCAACACCTTTCTTTGCTTCCCTCCCAAATCAACCCTTCTCCTCCACTTTGTGACCGAAGCAAGTCTGGAACGGCCATTTCTTGGTTTAGGCCGGACTTGTACAGATTGATCTCTCGAATCTATAAAGTGCTCACGTGCAGCACATTTGTTTAGGGTTTGAACCAGTTTCTCACTCACCAACCGAATTTACCGAAATCCCAAGTTAGAAACGATTTTTACCCATAAACAGCAGGGATTCAAATTATAAGTATTATGTTATGCAATCAAGATTAATTTCTAATGAAATGTAAAACTAGTTTTTATTTGTATAAGAATATTAATCTAAAAAAAATATTACATTTCAACTAAATTGCTTACATTTAAACTACTCATTACCTTGTCCATTTCCTCCCTGACCAAAGATCCAATTGCTTGCGTTTTCTTGAAATAGGTTTGAGACTCACTTGGTGCTGGAGTATCATCAGAATCACTTGGTGCTTGCTAAGAAATGGGTTCATGGCGCATGGGAACACGATACAAATCTTGAAATACGTGTTGTTGATATTCTTAAGGAGTTTGCTGTAATGGTGGAAATGCTGATGAGCTTGAGGCAATTGGGGGTGGGGTGTGTGTGTGTGTATGTGTGTGTGTGGGGGGTGTGGTGGTGGTGTGGTGGTGGTGGTGGTGGAGGCAATTGGGGTATACAAAGTCAATTTCTTCCATGTTCAAACCACCACCTAGAGTCATTATGTCAGTTGGAAAATGACTTAACATACGTGTAAGAGTTGTATCCAAGCCAATGTTTTCTTCACCACCACATACTACTTGACTATCTAACACTAGGTTTGGAGTAGAACTTTTTGGTAACTCATGCATAGAACGACGTCTCAATCTTCTTTCACTTCCACGACTTTGCTGACTTCTAGTTGAACTCATTCCTCCGTCACTGGGACTCAAATGAGTCATTCCTCTACCACTGGGACTCAAATGAGTCATTCCTCTACTAGCTCACCACTTGGACTCATTCCTCTACCACTGGGACTCATTCCTCTAACACTAGGACTCATTCCCCTACTATCATTACGCTCAAATCCTTGACTCATTTCAAACATCATGTTTCCCTCTATTTTTGCAACTCATCCAAGTCCAATCTTTGAAATCCATGAACTAGAGCATGATAGTCGTTCAACTGGTTCTGATCCCCAAGTATGGATAAGTCCGATCAAGTGCACTTGAAGTAATTGGATAATTAAAATTATCTTCATATGTGATGGATATAGTCTGTACTTCCCAAGAAAATGGTGACATGGTTGACGATGAACTTTGAGAAGGATATGAAAATGCGTCACCCATCTCTGGTGGAGGTTGGGAAGGAAGAAATTCATTGGCAAGTGGCATCCTACCTAAAGCTGGGAAATCCATCTAACCCAAACTTTTCGGTTGCATAACAATATTGGGATTGGAAATAGTGCTAAACCAAACTAGGTATTCATTTCTGTCCATTGGCTCCTGGATCAGTTCATCAACTTCTTGCCAATGATGAGCTTCCCTTATCAATTTGAAGTAATCGTTTTCTAAAACCTCTGAACTTGTATAAGGGTTGACGACTATCACTGATCTTCTTTTCAACTGAAGAAGTTGTCTTTCACCATAATACCAAACACCCTTTTCAGAAATAGGGTTGTATAACACCATCCTTGTAAGGCTTCACTGTACCATTCTCTGAGCTTGTTCTTCTTCGAACTCAGGTATTGCTTCATACGGCTGGGAGACAAGGTTAAGGCTTGTTCTACAGAACTGCTGATTCTTATGAACAATAAGATTATGTTGAACATCTTCAATCTATGTAGGTTCCCAATTCTCGGATTCATACTTCTGTATGATCGAAAATATTTTGGTATGATTCTTAAGAGAAGGTTCCGAAACACGGAACCATGTATACCACCAATACGGAAAATAATAACATTATTGGTTATTAAATTTTTCAAGTGAAAATAACAAACAAATATTGTGAAAAAGATTGGTTCTTACCTCCAGAACTCCCCAAAATTCATTAAAATTATCTTTGACACATGTCGAGCAATCACCGAGGGCCATGTAAATCTCTGATAAAATCGAAGACACCTAATCATTTGTTGGTGCTTGCTCTAAATCTTCTAATGCTTCGAGAAACCCAATTAACACCACTGAGCTAGCATTTGGAAATAGACATTGGCCTAGTGTCGACAATACAAACAAACGTTCGAGCTCCTCATAATGATCGGGGAACAAATATTCATTACCAACTACTGTTTTCTTTCATTTTCCTAGCATAACGTGTAAAAAATGCTTTCAACCCAGCCACTTTTAAACCATGCGCTTTTAATTGTCTATATGAAACATTTCCTTCTACATCACTTGAATATAAGGGAAGTCTTTGTTTCCATTTATCTTCTGATAACCAATTAAGTTAGTTAAGTGGAAGTAAGTTTCCAGCACATGGAATTCCCATTAACATGTACAAATTTATCGGTGTAATGCCTATTAACAATAATTATTTATAATTAGAATTTGTTGATTTTTATAAACCAAAACACATAATCTAATAAATAAATTACTAGAAAAAACTGACGTACCACATTCAAAGTCCTTAAAATAGAACGTGTTTGTAGTCTTCCACCATCGTTCTTATATAATTTGAACTCCTTGAGTCTTGTGGTTTCTAGGTTGTATATGATATAGATGTCTCCAAGGGTATCTTCTAACTCTCTCTTGAACAATAGGGGAAGTAATTGAAAAATCGTATGTAACTTAGTCCATCCACCTCTTAGAGTTACCGAATTAACTCGCTCCTCATAGTCAGATAGGTGATTAAATAACATACCTTCACCGACTACTTGTCTGACATTATCAAAATCATAATTTGTATCCACAACAAAACTTATTCCACTGGATGGAGAGGGAAGTACAGAGTTGGCTTCAAGGTACATTTCATTTGGATGTAAGTTCTGTAGCTAATTTATAGTATCCGAGAATTTATTGAATTTCAGATATGTTAAATTTGCATGTGGTTGTACTGGGAGGGTGCTTATGTTTAATATTTCATGTTTTAAACATCCGTGTTGATATATGGATGATACAAGATTACGAAGTGCGAGAATCTTGGACTAAAAGTTTCTCCATTATCCAGAAATGTATAATTAGTTGCAGGTCTCTGGATTTAGTATGGAGTTTCAAGAACAATGAGATTTTATGGGAGGGCTATGGAGATTTTATTTTATATGAACCGAAGACAAAATTAAACAGAAAACTTGATGAGGCTAACAAAGGGTATGCAGCAGATTTGAGAAGAGTTGAGAAAAGAAGAGAACAAGGTGCATTAGTTATAGGCGTTAGAAAGTCCAACGTTGGCGATATTGATTATAACGCCAGCGCTTGAGTCAATAACGCTCGCTAGAAACTCGGTCGTTCCGTGGTTTCCCATAGTAGCACAATTGGTTTGCCATGCCACCTGGTATGCCAAACCGATTTTTTTGGCATGTGCATAGGAATAGGCCTAAGAGCATCTCCAACAGAGGGTGAAAATATTTTTTTGAATAACATATAGGATTTTAGACCCCTATTTAGTATAAAACCATCTCCAATGGTTAGGTCCTACAAATTAGGAGGGATCAAATACTAAATACGAAGGTGTTAAAGAAAGTCTTAACTACACCTTCGGGATGACCCTTAACTATTTCCATGTCATCAATTTTATTTTAAAAAAAATAATTTTTAATAGGAATCAAGCTAAATATTTTTTTTTAATGTTTATCTAAATCTAAAATACATTGTATAACCTCAACTACTTGTTTGTACCATGAGTAAAATTGCCACATATTGGGCCAGAATGTTGCCTGGGCCACTATTCAGCTGTCATCCAAGCCCGCTAACCAGTCAACCGAAGCACCCCACCAGCCTTCCCAGCATTACATAAATTCAATGGCCGGTCAACGGTCATAGTCAACGCCCGGTCAATGGTCAAAGTCAGCCGTCGCTCAACTGTCAAAGTCAGATGTACTGCCAACCAACCTCCATCCAGTCTCCATGCATAATTGCCAGCACGTCGTAGCATTCAAAGCTTGACGGTAAACAACAGAAAGTAAGCATGTTGGTGCCAGGAGCCATGTAGGGCAGTTTATGGCCAAGAAGCATATGCAGCGCATGGACAGCAAGCATGCAAGCAGTTTCATGCTGAATTGATTCCAGCAGGCATGCAAGCAGTTTCATGCAGAATTGATTCCAGCAGGCATGCAAGCAGTTTCATGCAGAATTGATTGCAGGGCATATTAATGCCATTTAAGTCTATCTCGAAATTAGGTGTTAAAACTGTATAAATAGGGATGCCCTGGTAGAAGAGAGGGGTAGCGAAAGAGAGGAAAAATCCACGGTAATTCTATTATCAATAAAACATCACTCCCAAAGGGATTCGTCCGTAGATGTAGGCAAACCATGCCCAACCACGTAAAATCTGTGTCTCTTTTGTTTACGCTTGTTTCATGTTTCAAACCCTGTTTTCATCAATAACACCAAATCGCCGTGTTTAGTACCCGAAAATATTTCTTAGTGCAAACACTACTAGAGATGAGTTTTAAGGGTCTTATTAAGATCCTGGGATAAAATCTAAATAAATGGGGGTCTAGCAATGACATCCGCATAGGATTTTTTGACCTAATGTTGGAGATGCTCTAAGAAGACACCGGATACTTTGAGCATGAAAGGCACGCGTCAGACATGAACAACTAGGGACATTCCAGTCTTTTATTTTTCTTTTCCAACCGGGTTTAAGAGAGACAGGTCTGGATGGTGTTTGGCTTTGGAACGATAGCCTTCTCCCCTCATTTCTATCAACATTTCTTACTTAAAAACAACCTGTAGAAATTAAAGAGAAAATTTTGGGGACTTCTAATAAATTCTGAGTTCAACCCATTCTCTGTTTCCAGTGGTGTTTGCCTTTTGCAGAGGTACGGGTTCTTCCTCTCTCAATTTCGTTGATTTTGCTTACTGCTTTGGTGCTCCGTGCGTACATAAAAGGGGCTTTCTCTTGTTTTAAGAATTATGGGTCTAATTGCGTTGATCAATTTGGCTTATTTGATTTTACTATCCATTAAAAAAAAATTGTGACTTTTACAAACCAGTGAGTGGAGAGTTATATTTTCATGTGAACCTGAGTGTTTTTCTCATAGCATATGGAAATGTTTATAAAGTTGAATTTTATAATGGTTTGTAAAGATTAAAACTGTTTACAGTCACTCAAGTTTTAAATTCCTTCGTACTTCGAGTTTTCATTTCGAGTTTTCTAAGCCAGCCTCATATCCGTTTGTAAGAATGAGCCACTGGGTTAAATAGTTTAAACATGCAGTGCAACTAGACTTGCTCATGAGTTACGCATTCATTAGTTTTGTAACTAATTAATATTCTGGACTAGTAGATCTAATAGCATGACTGTGTGTGTGAGTCAAAATGTAACCGTGTCAATAGCACATGCAAGTGTCGGTATGTGTTTAGAGTGTTTAGAGTATATAAACCAGTCGAGTCCTGTAAATCATTATCCTCTTTTATATCAATTCTATTGATCAAACCGTACTGCAGAAATGTAGATTATTACAGATCTATTATGGTATCAGTCCTGAGAAATCAATTTCTCAGGGGTATCGATCAAGGTTCTTAAGAAGGTATAATCTGGAGCTCTATGAAACAAAACTTCATATGGAGATTTAAAGCCAATGGACTTTGTAGGCAGCCTGTTTATAGTGTAGTTTGCTGTAGAAAAAGCTTCAAACCAAAATTTAGCTGAAATACCAGATTGAATAAGATATGTTCTGCCAATATCTACCAAGTGCCTGTGTTTAGATTCAGCTACTCCATTTTGCTCAGGGGTATGTGGGCAAGAAATTTCATGACTAATACCACAATCAGATAAGAAAGAAGTAAGCTCAGCATGTAAAAATTCTCCCCCACCATCAGTTCTAACAGTAAGAATAGGATGCTGCAAATGTTTTTCAACATAGGTTTTGAACTGATAAAACACCTTTCTGAAATCAGACTTTGTAGATAAAGGATAGATCCAGCAAAACTTGGAGTAATCATCAATTATATTGACATAATAGCTGTATCCAGAAATGGATTTTACAGGACTAGGACCCCACAAATCAAAATGTAACAACTCAAGTGGTTTGGTACTACACTGAGAAGACATGGTAAAAGGTAATTTGTGGCTTCTGCCTAATTGACAATCACTACAAAAGAGAGGTGACTTGAGCATATTTGGTAAATTCAAAGAACTACAGACCAACTTCATGGTTTGATAGGATGGATGAGCAAGTCTCTTGTGTCATACATCAGTTGAGATAGTTGAAACACCGAGAGAGTGCTTTATTTAGGGTAGAATGATGAATGAATCGAAGAGGATAGAGTCCATTACTTTGTGAGGGCCTTCCAAAAGTATCTTCCCGGTGAATAAATCCTTCACAATAAAACCAATGAGAATCAAATGTTATGGAACAGTCACTAGTCCAGAAGGGGCTATAAATCACGCATGAAATATGTTATAAAACATAATTTATCACGGTTTTCATCCGTTATTAGAATCGTTATTTATTTGGTGTGACTTTTAAAAATGACAAATAGGAGACGTTATTAAATACAACGTCTAAAATTCGTGATTTAAAATCACATACATAATCTGTTATTAAATATCACAGTTATTGTATGTAACATTAAATAACGGTTGATTTATGTCATATAAGAATCACGGTTAATATATGTGAAATATAATAACGGTTGATGCATGCCATTAGAAAAAACACGGATATTAGGTGTGAAATAAAACAATGGTTCATAACCGTTATAATTGGAGGTATTTTCATTAAAAAAAAATTACCAATTCTAACAAGACTATTTCGTCATTTTCTGGCTACGGATTCAGATTATGGGATCTGAATGAAATCAGTTCAGAATTATATTTAGTGTATCAGAAATCCAACTAGATTAAAAAAAGAAAAGAAAATAGACGTTGAAGAATTATTAATTATTTATTAAAAGAGAATATAATATTCAAACATAGGCCAAGTTGCAAGGAAAATATAATATCCTAGCAACTCCAAGTTACATCCTGAAAAATAAAATACTAATCAATCTACGCTCACTACCATTCTAACTTGATGGCTCTCCTACAGTAGTCACATAGGCCTTGGGCCACTTAACAAACTCGCCTCTTTTAACATTCCCAAGTACAGCATCATCATCTCTATCGCACAACATCGCAGTTGGATCAATAATTTCCTCAATCATGCAGTCGTAGTGGTCATCAATCAGTAGCTTAGTATCAACATATGCAAGTGCAACAACCTTTTTTCTGAAGTTCCTCAAACAGCAAAGACCAAACGACGAAGGAAAGGACGAAGGGATCCCAATACCCTGTATATGTAACAGGACAAACATTAAGATACCATAATAGCAGCATCATATACATCTGACTATACACTACTAAGAGATATTCGAGGTCACCTGTTGATGAGAGCTATCATAGATCCGACCATGTACTCCAGTGCTGTTTTTCTGTCTTTCAGCATCCAACTGTGCTTTCAAAGCTTCGTTTTTCTGCATCTCTTTCTGTAACTTGTTCCTCACTTCCTGCAACTTGGCCTTCATAAACTCAGCAGCAAGAAACTGAGATTTAGAAATACCAGCACCCATTCCGCGTATGTATCCCTTTTGATCAGCGCCATATATCTAGCATATACATGAATCAAATTCAAATTTATTGAAATTCGGTCAAACAATTAACGTAACATAAGGGAATTTTCTAGACTAGTACTATGCAGATGGTCACAAGGCGGCAATTACAGTATACCCATAAAGGGACACTTCGGCCAATAGAGTCTAGCACTTATGTCTTCAAGCATATGTTACATCTTATCACGAGTTCAAGGATACTACTTGAAAAACTAGTGAAACCTACATGGCGGTGCTGACTACTTGAATATAGATGCAACAGTATTACAGTGTAGTAATATGATTATAAGAGAGAAAACAAATTTCAAACGAAATCAGCAAGCAGTACTATAAGAAAGAAACGTAATCACTAACACCATCCAATATGAAAATTCAAGAAGCAAAAAAATTCATGTAACAACAAATTCACCACTAACCTCGGTGACAGCGTCAGTGCCCAAACACTTTTGTGCAGAAGGATCTTTATCATATGCCTCCTTCACTAGTGCCTACACATCAACGAAGCCAACCAGATTCGAGACTAACCGACATCATCAATATCAATAAACAATATAAAAATAGAAGAACTTACAAGTTTTGCAGCTGCCTATGATTTAAAAGACGAGGGATCATCATCTGGGGTGGCTCTATGTGTTTTGAGAAATACATCTGGCCTATATATCTGACCAGTGGGGCTTTCCTTTTCCTGTGGAAAAACAATGCATTAAATACTTGCAAAATTTCAAGACAACATCTGTGAGCCATAATAAAGAAGAAGTTTTACTGACAAGATAAGTGCATCAAAATTTAATTAGCTGCTAAGGTAAGTAATTATCCTACATCAACAAGCCTTGAAATTTAACCAAACTGGGTTTCTTCACTATTATTGCACTCTAAAAACCAAATGGATTGAAACTAACATTTTTCGACTCGGAAGCAATTATGCATTTAATGAAAAAGAACCAATGAAACTAGTATAAACAAGGACTCTAGGTATACCAAAAACATCCTATGCTATCCAATTAGGGAAACAAATGAAATAACATAAGAATAATAGCTTAAAATGCAATACAGTGTTAAGAATTTACCAATTCATTCCACCTTGTAGGGACACCTTTCCTACCACCTGTATATTGAGCCTTCACATTTGACCGTGCTCCGCAGCTTGTTTGATTTTTCAGCCACTTTGGGTCACTGATGTTATTAATAAATTTCTCCCAGTCTTCTTTCCTATTGTATGCTGGCAACTTCCTTTTCTTTTCTTCCACAGATGTAACATCATTGAGCAATCGTTTTTTATTTGACTTTTCAGTTCTCCAGGCACTGTTTGCTTTTGCTAAAACATACTTCTTATGGATAGCTGTTACCTGGTACATATTCTGTAATAATGCAATGTAAGCATTTAATTTCAGCACTTGGTAAAGGTTATAGAAAGCCAAGAAAACGTATATGAACATAAGCATAAGCGGAAAAAAGCCAATTGGACTCACATGAACAGAGTTCCAAATATCTTCTTTGTATTCTCGAGGAACCTCTTTCCAAGTCGCATACCCCAACCCTAATTTCGACCTTGTAATCTCTCCGATCAAGGTTGCAAAATTTGGTGGCCCGTTCCATTGCCCATGCTCATTAAAGAATATTGGCAAACGGTCATCTAGGTTTGAAAAACCAAAATTAGAATAAATAATGAACCATCTGTGATTTAGAAAAGAATGTATTTGAAGGAACAAAACTTACTATAAGAAAATAAATTGTAGTTGATATAACTTAAAAAACTAGGGAAATCAATGAAAATATATCTAACATTACCAGTGTTCTCAATTTCATTGTCTTGAGAAGTCAGAGCATAGTCTGATTCATGGGTTAACAAAATCTCATCAGATTGCCCCCCTGAACTATGTGCACCATGACTTGATCCAGATACTATGGGGCTATGTCTCGGAGGCGAGGGAGGCCAGTTGAATGTGGGGCTGCCTTCCCTTGAAAAAGAAGTGGACATCTGAAACATCGACAAAAATAATGAATATCTAAACAGAATTATATATGGTTCAATACAATTATATTATTGATAATGCTGTTTGAATCCAGGCTGTTAAACAAAGTTTTTCACCATTCAAATACTGGATCAATCTTTCTTATACTATAATAAAGAAAACGGGTATATAATGAAGATATCAAAACGATGGCCGGTAATAATGTTACTGCAATAAACCTATCTCCCCCCTCCCATTTCTTTCTATCGTTTTACTGTTGTTTTGTATGGTGGTGATGACATTTGTCTTCTTCCATAGGAAGAACTCAAACCATGAGCACAAATACTAACTAAGAAAACAAAGCAAACCATTAGACACGTGACTTCAAAATATAAAAGAAATACATTCACATTGTGAAAACTGTGCATTAGAAAATCAACTAAGGACTGCATTCTAAGTACGTAAACTAAGAAAACAAAGCAAACCTAATGATCCAACAGTGAGCTAAAGAAAATGAATTGATTAAAGTGATAATTCATACAACAGATACATCTAAGACAACCTAACCTTATCTTATCTTCCGAAATAATTCATTTAACAGCACAACGTAAAACTAACACAAGAACATGATACTCCCAACCTTATCTTCCTAAACAATTTCGTACACTGAATTCAAACAATGCTTACAAGCTAAAAAATAGCTTTAAATATCATTCTAAGAATCCAAAACAAAACACAACTATAATCCTTAGAGCACCAAAATTAATTGAGAAAGCAATAGACAAGCCTTTTACAAAATAGGCACGATTGGCAAAAAACAGCGGAGGTAATACAGATGCAGAACCACTACCGTCATAGGGAAGAATGACAAAATTAATTGAAGTCATAGGGAAGAAAAAACAGTTGGATTAGTAATTTTGTCAAACACTAAAACATCACTCACAAACCATTACCACATATACTGAGTTCTGATGGAATTAATCAAAGAAATAATCAAAGAAAAGAACAACTTCTCTTATATTATAAGATAATCAATCTAATATGTAACCCATGAGTCTTTTGAATCAAAGATAGTTTAATAAGATTGTTTTGTTACAAAACTAGATCAATCCTATGTAACCCCAATTTCAGATTCAATCGAAGAGTCTAATATGAACTCATGCATCTTCCAAATCAAAAATCAAAATTTATTTAGCTATAGATAAGCATAAAAAAGATATACCTTGCTGTTTTTGATCTTTGAAAAATCCCCAAAAAGATATATCTCTGAACATCTCTTAATTGATTTTAGGGTTGAGATTTATAGCTCTTCCAAAAAACACCAAGCGGGAATAATCCCCGCCCAAAAGAATTTTGTTTTGATTTTCATCCCGCCCAAAAATTGTTAGGGATCGAATTTTTTTTTACAGAGATTATTGCCGCTTGATATTTTCTTCCATTCCTTCTCAATATAATCAACACCATCATCCTACGGCGATGAAGAAATGTTTCCAAAATTATAGAACAAAACTGGAATGACTAATCCTAACTTTCAGCCAAAATATCAGATGAGAAGAAATCTTCTCTGCCTAAGATAGAGACGGGATGAACTAGATCTGGATTTTCCTCTTGAGGAGAAAACTATGTTTACATTCTTCACAGCAAAACACGCGTCCGTTTTTTTTTTTTTTTTTTGTATTTTTAGTTGGGCGTACATTTAGTTGGGGGTCCACAGCACAAGTAAAGACTTTGGCCTTTTATTGTTAATTAGTGATCCTTGACTAGGGTCGACTCTTACCAATAAGAAGAAAAATAATTGCTAAACTAATTTGTGAAGCATATTATCAAAATTATAATACCACACAAAATTGATTAAAATTATAAATAAATTAAAGTGCTTCTTAAATTTTCATTAAAGTTACATAAAAAGTTTCAGTTGTTGGGATAATTTCCGGTCTCGATCGTAATCATGTTGACTTTTAATTACATGATATTATTCAATCGTAGAATAATTGTCGAGTTTCGCACATATTATCATTAAAATTTGTCTTGTATTACATGATCATAATTAAAGAACACGCAATTGGGGGATAGAAAAAGGAATTGGGGGATATTGATTACTTCTCCCAACCCATGGTGTCTGCTAAGGGGTGACTTTTGGGGGCGAAAATACTAAAATACCCTTCCCTCAAAATAAAAATTAAAAAACTTAAAATCAAAAAACAAAATCATATCCCCCATTTCCATCTCCACTTCTTATTAATCACTTTCAGAGTTAGAATTTGAAACTCAAATATTCCCCATTCCTTTTCAAATTCTAAATTTTCCCCATTTTTTTCAAATTCTCTTCTCCTTCTCTGCCGGCTCCTCACTTTGGAAACGAATTTTTTTTTTTTAATTCGGAAGTGATGAAGATCATGCTGCAAGTGATGAATAACATGCCGGAATTGATGAAGACAATGCCGGAAACTGGTGCCGGCATGGTTGGTAACTAACATTCAATGCCGTAACTGAGTACCGGCATGCTCAATAGAAATTTATCAATGCCGGTAGTCAAGTGAAAATTTTTTTTGAAGTTTCCTGGATACTTTTCATCATGTGCCGGCATAGAAATTTAAGCAAAATACTATGCCGGAAACCAGTGCCGGCATGCTCGAGAATTAACTACTTGTGCCGGAAGTGGACTGATTAAAACCAGAAAAAACTCAAAACGGAATATTTTTTTACATCGCCGGAAGTGATGAAGACCATGCCGGAATTGGTGAAGAACCACGCCGGAAAATGGTGCCGGCATGCTCGATAGAAAGCTATCAATGCCGGTAGTCAAGTGAAAAAAATTGAAGTTTCCTGGATACTTTTCATCATGTTCCGGCATAGAAATTTAAGAAAAAACCATGCCGGAAGTATTTCCGGCATGCTCGAAAATCACATAACTGTGCCGGAAGTAGACTCATTAAAACTTGAAAAAATAAGTTTCGAAGATCAAAACCTGAACCCCCTGATAGTGGCAAACAATTTATGAAAAATTCCAACAAATGCCGGCATGGTTTTTTGGTTGAATACCATGCCGGCACCAAGCTTTTTCAGCTGCAAAAAAAGTTCCCTCTCAATTTTTTTTTCCATCTTTCTACTCTCATCTCATTCACCCAAATACAAATACACACTAATCATTTGACAAAATCTTAAGATTTTTACTAATTATTATTAATCACTAATCCTGATTAGTGATGGGTATATTAGGATTTTAAAAAATATTTAGATAAGGGGTGACCCAGAATTGATATTTGGACTTTTTTTTTGTCCTTTTCCTATATCCCCCAATTAGTTTTTTTATCCCCCAATTAATCATTCTAATTAAAACTCGATAGTTAAATTTATTAAATTATAAATTATTTCAGTATTTTTGATCAAAATTGAAGAAGAATAATCCAAATTTCACTATTTATCAAAGTTAAGTCTATCCACATCAAATATGCAAAATCATTTACATGCGCCGGATAAACCTGGAGTAACATTCTCCAAAACCGCATTTTCGACATTTCATTTGTAATAAATCGAAAACAACCTGAGCATATTTTAATGAAAATTCGACCGAGTCGGAACGAATTCGAGTAAAATTGTAGAAATTGGAACTTCATTCTTTCGGGTTGAGGTGATTTGCATCAAAATTCATTACACAATCAAAACTCGACACGTCAATCATAATAAATCTGAAACAATATGACTATTTTTTGAAGAAAATTGGATCGAGTTGAACGAGTTCGAGTAAAATTGTAGAAATTGGAACTTCATTCTTTCGAGTTGAGGTGATTTGCATCAAAATTCATTACACAAACAAAACTCGACACGTCAATCATAATATATCTGAAACAATATGACTATATATTTTTTTGAAGAAAATTGGATCGAGTTAGACGAGTTCGAGTATAATAGAAGAAATTGGAACATTTTCCATACTTCAATTGTAACAAGCTTGAGTAAAATGGAAAAAAAAATCGAATTCGATCAAGCCGGAACGAGTTCGAGCAGAAATGAAGAAACTGGAACTTTGTCCTTCCGAATTCAGAAGATTTTTGTCAAAACTTAGTTACATAATCAAGAATCAACAATTCGGTTAAAATTTAATTGAGTTGGAACGTGTTCGACCAAAACAGAAGAACCTAGAACTTCAACAATTCAAATTCAGAAGATTTGCATCACAACTTATTTACATAATCAAGAATCGAGAATTCGGTTGAAAATATGACTGATCTGGAACGAGTTTGAGCAAAACCAAAAAACTGGAACTTCATCCTTTCGAATTGAGAAGATTTGTGTGAAAACGTAGTTACATAATAAACAATCGAGAGTTCGGTTGAAAATTTGACTGATTTGGAACGAGTTTGAGCAAAATCGAAGAAACTGGAACTTCATCCTTTCGAATTGAGAAGATTTGTGTCAAAACTTAGTTACATAAACAAGAATCGACAATTGGTTGAAAATTTGACCGAATTGGAACGAGTTCGAGCAAAACCGAAGAAACATCATCATTTCGAATTCAGAAGATTTGCATCAAAACTTAGTTACATAATCCAAAATAGAGAATTCGGTTGAAAATTTGACTAATTGGAACGAGTTTGAGAAAAATAGAATAAACCGGAACTTGATCATTTCAAAGTCAGAAGATTTGCGTAAAAACTTAGTTACATAAAAAAAAATAATGTTTTAAATTAATTGCAACTCAATATTTTATCAAGAAGTATTCCACCCAAATCCAAGAAGTACATTAGGAAAAATTTCAAAGTAACATTTTTATCATAATGAAAAATTCCACTCAAAAACGGTACTAATATTTTTTGTCGGGAGCCATTGCCGGGACGTTTACTCGTGCTGAACCGCGTTTCTTAATCTTCCTGTAACATCATAATTAATAATCAGTACAACACTTCGAAAAATGAAGCAACAGTTCAATTCAAAAAACTTAAACTTACAGATGCATGCTCTTCTGAATTATTGTTATCATCTAAGTTCGCTGCCGTTATGGAAGATTCTTTAGCTATGCCTGTAAAGACAAAAGGATCCTCAAAAGCATTCACAAAAGGACCTCGTCGTTTTGGAGATTCTAAAACAATATGCCACTTTCTATCAGGCCTACTCTCATCCTTGCAATAAAATACTGAAGTAGCTTGAGAAGAATGGATAAATGGCTCATCGGTCTCTTTTGTGTTTCCCATAAACCGTTCGAAGTTTACATAAATATTTCTTGTAACCGGATCCACATACCATCCATTCACCTTGTCTTGGACACGAACCCAATCACAATAAAACACAGTTTGCTTGAAGGTGGTGTAATCCAATTCTAGAATTTGTTTAACAATTCCGAAATATTTAACTTCATCTTCCACCGTATTCTGATCTCTGGCACTTGCTCTGAATGTGGTTGTGGCATTCATGGACACTCCACTATTCTGGATGGACATACTTTTTTCTGCATCAGCTGTATAAAAGATATAGCCATTTACTGCATATGCATTATGTGATACTGCATATCTAGATGGACCATCAACGAGCCGCTTAAAATCTGTCATGTCTTTGCCCTCAAATTGTTGCGTTATCCATTTCATGTAATCATCAGGCTTCGTTGAATTCCTTCTTCCTCTAACATGTTGATTAAATCTTACAACATATGCGTCATACTTCCTGTAATAAACATATACAATTACCATTCCATACTCTACAAATTTGTTTGTTCATTCATCACTAACTATTTCAATTCAGTTTTATATGTTCATTCATCCCTAAATAGTTCAAGTCCCAACATGGAAGTAAGTTATTGTACTAAGAAATGATAAGATAATTGAAAAGTGTTACTTACTTTTTCCATTCAGTATTTTCTTCAGAATGCATCAAAACCCATCTGCGTGCTTGTTCGTACTGTGGGTTGGGTATATGATATTTTTTTCCTTCAGACATATTTGGCGGGTATGGACCTTCCTGAATGTCATCGTCATTAGATATCCTTCCCTTTTTCTTGTAGCACTTCTCCCTACCATTCACAATGTACTCCATGCAATGTCTCAATGCTTCGGCCAATAGATATTGTTCTGTAATAGATCCCTCTATGTAGTTTTTGTTGCGACCAAAAACTTTGAATGTTCTCATCATCCTATATAGGGTAATCACAACAATAATAAATAGTCAATTTACCTCCATGAAAAACTAAACCGAAAGATTCACTCAATCAACTGACTCACCTTTCAAAAGGATACATCCATCGAGTTGTAACAGGACCCAATATTTCTGCCTCTTCTGCCAAATGTACGACGACATGTATCATTGTAACAAAAAACGCAGGCGGGAAATATATTTCAAACACACATATAGACTCCACAAGACGTTGGTGCATGATGCGAAGCTCGGCAATATCAATAACCTTAGAACAAAGAACTTTAAAGAACAATGACACCTGTCGAATGGCTTCAAGCAATCGACGATGCCCTTTGAAACAGTACATCAGAAAAACAGGTAGCAATCCCTGCATTAGAATGTGGTAGTCATGAGACTTCATGCTTTTGAACCGAAATTCACGCAAACATACTTTGCTTTTCCGGTTCCCGCAGCATCTAATAGGAACCTTTAGGTTGCTAAGAGACATGCATACTAGTTTCTCTCTTCTATAGACAAACGATAAGGTGCTGGCGGCATTTCTGGTGGCTTGCCATTTCCTCGCTCCTTCAACCACAAATTCCTCTTTATCTTAAGGATTTGCAGATCCTTGCGTGCCGGAATCCCATCTTTAGTCTTATCCTTATTGTCCATTATGGTTCCAAAAAAAATCTCAGCAAAATTCTTCTCAATATGCATTACGTCCAAATTGTGTCGAACCAGCATATCCTGGAGTAAACTAGGACAGTTAGTAACAACATCCATACATCAATAGTTACAAGAATAAATATGAAAGTACAAATTAGGCAATTGATGACTCTATGTAGTAATTCATGAAGACTGTTAAAGTAGTTACCTCCTAGTAAGGCAGATCAAATAAGATTGATCTTTTTGACCACGGAGTGCTTGTATCAACTGATCTCTTCTTCATTGATGGCGGAATACTTGTATCAACCGTCCGTTTCCTCTTACCTGTTGCCCGACAAGATTCAGTGCGTACACGACTCATAGTCTTTAACAGTTGGACACCCGTCAAACGCCTTTTACTAGTAGAATTTGATGTTGTTTCCTTCCTACTGAACTTCCCAAATTCTGTTCGCACACTATTCATCTTCGTCAACAATTGGGCTCCTGTCAAACGACATGGAGCATCTCCATGTTCTTCGGTTCCATCAAATTTTGCTTTTGCATATTCAAGGAGTGCTCAGCTGGTAAGAATCTTCTATGACCCATGTAGCTGAATTTACGTCCATTCTTTAGCCTGATTGCATCTGTCTTTTCACCACACACAGGACAACCAAATCTTCCCGATGTTCTACAACCAGAAACATGTCCATAGGCCGGAAAGTCATGCACACACCACATTAACATTGCTTTCAGCGTAAAGTTACTCTTTGTATGAGCATCATATGTCAACTTTCCAACAGACCATAACTCTTTCAACTCGTCGACTAACGGCTGCAAATAAACATCAATGTTATGGCCTGGTTCAGTTGGACCAGGAATCAGCAGTGTTAACATAGTGAATTCTTTAGCCATGCAGTGTGATGGGGGCAGGTTCAAGGGAAAAAGCATAACGGGCCAACAACTATGTGGATAGTTCATTCCGAAAGGGTTAAATCCATCGGTTGCCAGTCCTAAACGCACATTCCTCTTCTCCGCAGAAAACTCAGGCCACTTGCTATCTATATACTTCCAACAAGGAGAGTCCACAGGATGCCGCATGTGTGTGCTGCTTTCCTCTCCATTACCATGGCAATTCATCATCTCTGCTATCCATGGTATGCTAAACATGTGCTGCAACCTTTCAGCAACTGAAAAATATCTTAGTTTCTTCATCGCCACTCTTTTGGCATGTGGCTTCTTCTTATCAGTTGGTTTCCATCTACTTGCTTTACAATTAGGACATTCATCCATGTCAGCATATTCCTTCCTGTAAAGAATGCAATCGTTCGGGCAAGCATGTATAATTTCACACTTCAATCGCCAAGGTTGAATCATATCCTTGGCTTTGTTGGTAGTTTCCGGTAATGTATTACCAGCAGGTAAAACAGTCTTCATAAATTGCAATAACTCAGTCAAGAAAGCATCGGAACAATTATGTCTTGCTTTCATACTTAGCAACTCAATTGTTGTAGACAATTTCGTATGCTGCCCATCACAAGAAGGATAGAGGGGTTGTAGTGAATCTTCAATCCTCTTCTTGTAATTTATATCAACACCTTGATCACCTTCAACATTATCACTACTCTCTTGATTAGGATCATTGAAACAGTTTTCCATGTGGTTATCGAGGTCAATACGTCGTTGTAGGTCACTGAACATGTTGAGCATTCCCCGACCAGAATCTTCACAATGAACTCTATTACCAGGTAAATTAGGAGCTTGATTAACATTGACAACATTTGTACGAGGCTGTTCTCCATGATGTATCCAAGTTCTGTATGTCTTAAGGAAACCATTTTTGATCAAATGCAAATGTATTTCCTCTAGAGGATACTGTTTTCTTGCTGCAAAAAGCTTACATTTCGAGCATGGACAGAGAAATAATTCATCTGCTCCTACAGTAGCTTTTGTGAACCTGATAAATGATTGAACTCCTTCCCGAAATTCAGCGGATTGCCGTTATGCATCAATCCATTTTTTGCTTGGAATAGACATCACTTCAAGTAAACCTAAATGACACACATAAAAAACAAAATGATGCTACTCAATAATCTGTAAGTATGCGAAGAATCAAATCAGATAAATTTTGCTTCTGAAGGAATTGATAAAACTAAAGGAGTAGACACCGATTTAGATAATCTGTAAGACTGTTAAGGATCAAATCAAATAAAACTCTCAGACAAACTCATAAACCAGGCTCAATAAAAAACCAATGATGTCTGACTCAACGTAATGCAAGGATTCTGACTTAGAACACAAGGATACAAAGTACAAGCACACAAACTTGCGCCAATGATTGCCTGGCAAACAACATGCAGCAAGCTTACAAATACTACAAAAATTATGTACCACAGGAGCCAGACAACGCAACACAGCCAGCTTCTCTTACAACGCAACGCATGTTAAAAATAGAAGTGATAAAACTAAAGGAGCAGCAAATAGTGAATAGTGAAACTTAGTTACTGAAAGACCAAAGAAGAAATTAGAAGAATAAAACAGACATCACTAGAAGTTTGCATATGATGCAAATTTAACATATATATCAACTCAAACCAGCTACACAAAGATCATATCAGGACCGCCGCTGCTGCGAAAAGCAAAGGCGCTAAAATATAACCGATGGACAGGGAGTGCACATTCAGTATAAGATTCGAATTTAGAATTTTACTATGCAACAAAGGATCATAAAAAAACAGCACCCAAAACAATAATTGATGCTTAAAGAAGAGGAACCGTTAGTCCCAAGAGACTGCGTCATAGTTTATATAGGAGAAGAAGAGAATACAGAGGTCAGTTAAAATAAGGCACTCAACATTACAAAATAGACAGTATCACTAAATCAGGGACGGACCCAGGAATTAGCGTAGGGTAGGGCTAAATTATGGATATTTTTTATTTTTTTTTTGCTCCACGAGATATCGAAGGTTTCTACAAAAAAAAAAAAAAAAAAAAAATTGAAGTTGTACCTTTTTCTTGATGCAAATATATCATATTGTCCAACAACAACAAAATGTAAACACCCCACAGTGATAAAACAAAGAAGTAAGATGTAACTCACAAAACGATGATCTTACAGAGATACTCAGTAGGCTATGGTATTGCATCATGAGGCAGCAGTAACAATCTCAAACAAGACTATCATTTAGACATTCCATCCAGACAAGATCCAAGAGGGAAAGCCTAGCAAAACCATTGATGAAAGGCAGTTGAGGATGTTATGAAGAAGAACTTATAAGGTATAGAAAGAAATACTATTCACAATCTACATATATGAAATGTATCCAGAAATAGACAAATATTAAGTGATCTAGGAAATGTTTTACATAGTAGCAAGGGCTTATTTCAGTAGTTCCATTCACAGAATCACATTAGTAGTATTACAATGCGATATGGGTATCATCCCAAGCAGATGAAAAGCTATTTAGACCCAATATTCCAAACAAATAGTTATGCTGGTATCCTTGAAGAAAGATAATTAAATGATTAGAGGTGACAACATCTAAGAAGATATATAAATCAAAGATAAGAATGATAAGAAGAAAAAACATTCAAACAAATCCTAATCTGCTGCGAGATAGTTTAGTTAGTGTTCAAAGTACCAAGGAACGATTTGGGGGTCCCAAACATGGCACAAAATGACGACTTCATCTCGGAGATGAGAACATCTTACATTCCAACATAATGGGGGTGGCTGTACAAAAGTGGACTACAAAACGCGTGGATTAAGATGTCCACTATGACTAAAGGGTAGGCTAATATTGGCTACCCAAATTCACAGCTCTTGGTCCTACCACTAAAATACTGTATACACACAATCGATTGGAACTTCCCCGTAATCTCCAAATTGCCATCTTCATGGAGTTTTGTTCTCTTTTGGAAGAGTACTGTTGCACTTGTAACTATTAACTATTTTAAGATTCTCCTTCTCTCTGTAAGAATGTTATCTTCCTAGTCCTCCACTAGTCCTTGTAGGCGCTAGGTTTCTTTTGCTGTCGGATGACATTAACTTCCCAGGAAACAGCCAAAAAAATAACTATGCTACATGTGGTAGTTCTTAATCAGGTAGTTCTTAATCATTCAGTAGAAAGCCTTACAAAATCCTAAACACATCAAAAACATCAAGCCTAATATAGTAATATCCACTGAGAATCCCTGATTGCTCATGTGATATCATGTGAAAATTCTGATAAGTATAGATAGGATGGGATTTATGGGAAGGCAATTGGCTGAGTTAACGAAATGACATAATGGGTTTAAGGGGATCTTTACAATCCCACTAAAAAGCAAGCAAGAAGTAAAGATTCAGTACATCCTATTGTGAGTACTCAGTCATGAAACCCAATTCTCCCGTAAAAATCAAACCATTTTATCAAACCAAAATCTCTGCAATTATCAATTCTTAATAGAGATTTAAAAACCCAATTCATTCCCTTCCAATTCATGCAATAAAACTAAACAATTCATCCCTTGCCAATTTCTACATTAACCAATTAACTAGACAAAAGCTTTTAAATTAACCAAAATCTATGGATCTGATTAGATAATAATTTGGTCTCCAAAAATCAACTTTTCATTAACCAGACATAAGCTTAATCAAAAAAACAGAATGAAAGATGAAAAGGGATTTGAAATTTACTTTAATTTGATATCTTCTTCTTCTTCTTCTTCTTCGATCTCCTCTTAGGTTTGTCTAGCAAAATAACAAAGAAAAAGGTTTGACAAAGTGAATTCAGAAACCACTTTCATGCAATCAAACTAATCAAAATTATTCCTTCCCAATTTCTAATTTAACCAATGTATCAAATCAAAATCTTTGCATATACAAGATTGGTCTCCAAAATCAAATTTGTAAGGAACAAAGAAACTTGAGAAAAACCCAGATACAAATGAATTGAAACTTACTTAATATCGTCGTGTCTTCTTCTTCTAAGTTAAAGTTAGAGTCTCCTCAGGTAGTTAGGTTTCTGGAGGGAGAAAAACGGACGACGGCATGAACGAAGAACTTCTCTTTTGGTTCTCTGAAGTTTTATCCTTTTTGGTGTTGGGGTTTGCTAGAATGGAACCCGGAACCCATACGGCTCTATAGACCTATGGCAAGTAAGCCGGTGGTTAGCCATTTTTATGGTGCGCAACAGAATATTAGTGGGGCGTATTAAAACTTACAATATCCAACAATTTTAATCCGTGATTTAATGGTTCTTGAAAAATCACGCACCTACAGATTTATCACATTTGAAAATAACGGTTTTTTTGTGTTAAATAATGGGTCCCACTATTTTTATATTATATGACATAATTTGTTTGTCATACCCTAATCACACAATTAATCTGTCATTTAAAAACGTGATTTATAACCCCTTCTGGACTAGTGAGTGATTATCTGAAGTGAATTTGTGTACTGATAGAAGGTTCTGGGATGCCTTTGGAACAAGAAGGATATTATTGAGTTTAAAAGTATGATTTGGAGTAGATTTCAAAGAGAAACCTGTGTGAGTAATGCTCATACCTTCTCCATTGGCAGCTTGAATTTCTTCAAGACCTTCATAAGTGGTGACTTGCTTGAAGCTGGAATCATCAGCAGTGATGTGATTATTTGCACCTGTATCTGCATACCAAGGATTGCTTCCCAAAATATTTGCCGAAGCTAACATTGCACTAAGATGATGTGGTGTGTGCTGACTTTGATAAGCAAAGTTAAGCCTGTTGCTACACTCTAGAGCAGTGTGACCATGCTTACCACAAATTTGACAAAGTAGGATAGGTAAATTGATGGGAGATGGAAAACCAGGTGGTGGTAAAAATGTTGTTGGTGGAAATCCTGATTGAGTTTTACCAGTAGATGAAGTAGAAGAAGAGGAAGAAGAACAACCAGGAGAAGGTCCTTTACCTAACAAGGATGGTGTTGCATTACTTCCTGGATAAAAATTGGATGATCTACCACCACCACCACGACCAAAGCCAAAACGACCACCAAAACTGTTGAATCGACCACCAAATCCTCGTCCAGATGAGCGAAAATTAGGCAGATGAGAAGCAGCAAATGCTTGATGTGATGATTCAAGAAAAGCTCGATTTGACGATTGATTAGTATTGATTTGTTTCTTTCAACGATACTTGATTCTTCACCGAGAAGATTGTTATGAAGTTCTAAGCTAGTAATTGGTGGATAACGATGGCGCATAGATGTAGCAAAAGGTATGTAATCTGAATTAAGTGCAGATAATGTGACTACAACTAGTTCTTTGTCAGATATTATTTCACCGGCGGCAGCAAGTTGATTAGAAAGAGATTTGATATCAGTGATTAAAGCAGGAATCGATTTATCACCTTGTTTGAGCGCCAAAAGTTTTGTTCGAAGTTGAATTGTATGAGTTGAAGATGATCTGGCAAAGCGTTCTTCAATACTAATCCAGAGTTGATGTGATGTTGCAGATCCGGCGAAATAAGCAATGACAGAGTCGGAGATGGTAGAATGTAACCACATCATAATCGTAGCATCCTCATCTATCCAGTCTGTGTAGAGATAATTTTCAGTTCCATTTAGTTAATTGCGGTTGTTGGTGAATTGAGGAGGACAGGGAAAGGAACCATTAAGAAATTTCAGTAGTTTGAACTTGCGAATGACAGGGACAACAAGATTCTTCCAGATGAGAAAGTTTGATTCGTTGAGTTTTAGAGAAACAAAACTATGTAGTTGATGTATAGGAACCCTAGAAATGGAATTGGAAGTAGGATTTTCCATTGAAGCAGATGAAGATGCAGGAAAATCGTGAATCATAAAGATGCACTAATGAAGCGGAAGTAGGAAGGAATCGAAAAAACCTGAGAAAGATTGAGCTTTCTCAATCTGATACCCTAGTAGATCTGAGAAAATGATGATGTTCATTAATGGAGATTTTGCACACAATTACAGAGAGATTGTTATTACAGAATAAAGAAAGTATCAAACACTTTATACTCAGGTGTGGCGGTGTAGGAGAGGCAGTGAGAGATCAAGTTTTGGCCTATAGAAACAGTACACGTGTAGAGTTAGGAATGGCTAATGCCAGCTCATGTAAGTGTGCCAGCTAATGAGACATGTGACAGCTATTATGGACAACCTTATCATTTAAACTCTTAAGCATATTTATGTTCATGCTTTACATTTATGTCAATGCATCATATGTCTGTGTATGCACTACAAGAAAAACAGGATTAAGCTACCGCGCAGTTTTGGTTGCAAAAGCCCATATTGAGTCGCTCTAACCCTTAGAGCGACTTAATTTGGCTCTCGCTCTTGAGTTGCAAAAGGTGGGATCTCTATAGGTCTAGAGCAGCTAGGCACTTGCTTTAGTAATCAACCAACTATCATGTAGCGTCTTCTTTGTTGCTTGCTTCATATCTAGACCAACCTACCTAGAGCAAGCAAAATAATGATCGCTTCATAGCTAGACCGACCTCCTTAGAACAAGCAAAATAACCATCGCTTTAGAGTTAGACCAACCATACTTGAGCAAGTGAAACGCCGATCGCTTCATAGATAGACCAACCATACTAAAGCAAGTGAAACGCCGATCGCTTCATAGATAGACCAGCCATACTAGAGCAAGTGAAACGCCGATCGCTTCATAGATAGACCAACCAAAACTAGAGAGTGAAATACCGATCGCTTCTTAGCTAGACCAAGTACCCTTTGAGCAATTAAAATACACAGTTAATTGCTTCATAGCTAGACCAAGCAACCCAAGAGCATTTAAAATACCTATACATGGCCTGAAGTTGGTTGCTTTAACTTTTTCAGCAACCAAATTTTTGTGCTCCTGGTTTAGAAAATCCGAAAATTAATTACAATTTAAAAACTAATACTGGAGATAATTACTAATTAAGATTTTATAATTATAATTATCCACTTCCAATTATAAAAACCATTCCTTCATTACACGTGGTATGTATTTCAGTATCCCCACCCAAGCAAACTAACTTGTTACAAAAAAATAAAAACCATCAAGTTTACCAACTTGTTTGCAAGCCATCCCCGAAAAAAACAAAAAACATACAGGTCCAAACAAAAAAGTAACAAAAGGTGCCAGTGAAGGCAATGGACCTGTATGTTCATCAAAATAAAACTGCACATTCAATATTCAACATATTCATCCTCCCCAGACAATTCATTCTCCTGATTATCATCTTCTTGCAAATCATCATCATCCCCAGCATAGTTGTTCTCATCTTCTTGCACATCATCCCAAGTAAATTCATCATCAACTTCACGTTCACGTTCATCTTGGGACTCATCTTCTAAATCATCTGGCACAGGTTGACAACCAATCATTCAAGTACTCTCTGAGATTACGCTCCCTCCTTTGAAGCTTTGAGATTTCTTTGTCTTGCTTCGCAACTTTCTTCTTTTTAGAGTCCAACTGTTCTTGGAGAGCAACCATCTGTGCTTCATTTTTCTCATATAAACTGAAACGAGCAGCAACTTTTGACTTACGAGCACGCTTAGCCCCTACACGACGTGGATCAACAACCATCACATATATTTCCTGAGGTGTGTAGTTGACTTCTCCTCGACGAACCTACTCACTAATCTGGTTCATCTCTGCCTGCATACAAGTTGTAAAAACAAGCAAGTAATTCAATATTCAAGCTTATATAGCTACTATGAAGAAAATGAAGAAAAGACAACAAAACAAAACAACAGTAATAGAATAAGCAGAATTTTCATTCATAATGCAGTAACTAGAGTAAAAAAGCAAAAGATGAATGGATCAAATACTATCCTAAATAAGGTTTCTATGTATCATCAATGAACCCAAAATCTGCAAAAAAAAAGGGAAAAAAATAGTTCATAACAAATCATAGTTTGACAACACAAAAGCATGCAGACATTTAAAACATCAACGAACAAAGAATTAATGGATCCTGAAAATGGAAAACTACGCGCAATCATCATATCTTCCTGAGTTGCTCAAAAATATTGTTATCATACAAACAGGTTGAACATATTACAGAAAGTTTGTGCATCCATCTTTCCTAGACAAATTTAAATTGCCTAGAAGATATGCATGAGACAATTCTAAGAGCTAAGAGTCAGTGACCCAAATAAGTGGCATGTCTGTGAGTCTGTTACAAGTCGAAGAGAACTTAACCAAGTGAAAAGGCATGTGTCTATTATATGTGCACTCTCTTTTCTTTGCAGGTTCATTTTATTGCCTAAAAAGATAAAGTTTATGCGACCATCTAGCGGTTTTAAATTAAAGATTGCAACATATGCTAATCAAAGTCCTAGGGAGAATGAAAATATTGCAATCACACCAACAGTAAGAAACGCCTAGCTAAAAAGCTACACAAATTTGAGCTACACATTGCTATCAGACCAACAGTAACAAATGACACATGCTGCGTATCTCTGGACCTTGTAGCTTGCTTAGTTCACATTTAGACCAACAGTAAGTCTCAAGCATTATTCAAATTTATTACTAGATCTGATTTTGATTATCTCAGAAACTCCCCTTTCCTCTTATTAAAGGGTATAAAAGTTTAAGCTGCAAAAATAAAAGAATACCCAAACTTAAACATTATGAACGCCTCGAACTCATGAAATGAGAAAACGAACAAACCAAGCAATACTTAAAAAGATTTAGAAACACCCAAAACTCACAGCAAGGGAATAAATGAAATTCACAACAAAAAAAAACCATGAAACATGATTGATTATTACTACTGACCTACAAAACAACGAGATCTATCAAAAGGAAGGAAGTTACAGAAAAATGTTACAAAAGAACGAAAAAATTAGAAGGTTAATGGGAAGATTCCATCCTTAACCAAAAACAAATTTTAAATAGCCGTGCACCAGTAAGAAAATGAGATCTATTAAGTAGATTCATCTTGGCATCATTAAAAATCTAGCAATTGTAATGAATCCAAGTTAGCTTATAGATGCAATCAGTCTATCACAGAAAAATAAAACTTCATATTCTTAGAGACATTTTGACAAACACCTAACCGTACTACTTATATCCCTAAAAGTTAGAGATAAAAATTGTACATGGAAACCATATTACACTTACCTAAATCATCTTCATTGGGCAGTCAGTAATAGAAGCAACACAGTTTAAAAAAATCCCAAAACAATACCAAATAGAATGAGAATAAGACCAAATCCTTGCACAAAACAACAAGTAACAAAAGAGTAAAAATCTATTAAAAATGAAAAATAGATAAAAACTTGAAGAATCGAGGAAACAAATCATTTATATCCAAAATTTCAACTCAAAGTAACCATCATCGTTGAAATCTGACAAAAAAAAAATTAGAATAAATACATATACAGCTGCTAAACCAACAAAACCCCTAATTTTTCCTCAAAAAATTAGAAAAAAATAACCTTAATTTAACCCATTTTAGAGAATGAACATGCAGTGCTTAATATGCTACTCTTCGATGATGAAGTTTGGAAGCAACCATGATGAAGTTTTGAAGAAACAAATCATAAGAACAAGAGATTCATCTATTTGATTATGATCTCTTTTCTCAGTTTAGGGTTTGAGGAGAAAGTGGGCAGACAGAAGGTGAGCGGCAGAGATCTACTAAGATAGAGCAAAGTGAAGAAGAAGAAGAAAAGATTGTGAGGCGCAAGAAGAGAGAAAGAAAGAGAAGAGAATAGAGGGGAAAGAGAGCTGAGAAATGAGTGGACAGAAAAGAAATAGGGTTGCGGATAAGCTTTCAATGGATAAGCAAATTAGAGCCGTAGATTAATATCCGTATGAATTTTGTATTTGAGTTAATATACGTCGGATTACATTTTATTTTTGTATTGGTTGGACTAATGTCGTATGGATCGCGATTGTCAATTTTCCAAGTAGATTTGTGTTTTCTTCGTGCATCATATGATGATTTGTGTTTTCTTGATCCATATGTAGATGATTAGTAATAATTTCATATTAAAATTGGAGGGAGGATCCATGGACACTCTTAGATGGACAAGGTTAGACAAGATTTACGTCATTTTCTCCGGCAAGCTCAAAAGACAATGAATTTAAGTCTAATATTTTAATGATATGTTCTTATTATAAGACTTTATATTCCTACTAAAAATGAATGCAATTCGAGATAGCAAACCTGACCATCTACCGATCTTAATTTCAACCGTTAATTTTGAACGGTTGATATTCAAAGGGGTAAATGGTGGTTTTATACATCTCGAATTATGTTCATTTTTTTGTAGGAATGTAGAGTCTTATAAGAAGAACATACCACCAAAATATTAGACTTAAATTCATTATCGTTTGGGTTTTGCGGAGAAAATGGCGCAAATCTTGTCCGACCTTGTCCATCTAAGAGTGTCCATGGATCCTCCCTCTTTATATTGATTGAAAAACTTTTTTCATATACAATTTTTTAATTTTATCGTGTGAAATTAATAAATACTCTAACTGCTCATTCAATTTTCAAATTAAATCGTTATAGACTTGTGGGTGAAATAAAAATTATTTCTTGGTCCTACGTCTTCTAAAAATGTTTTCGATTTTCATCGGATCGAAGGCTAATAACGATATCTTCCAATTTTTCCCATTTTCTAATCCATTTCCATTCAACTGATTCATTCTCATTTTTATGATTCAATCCAAATAATATTTTTGCAAATGATAACTTTCGGGTTAATTCACATCCCCTTTTGTACTGATTATTCGAAATTCTAGTTTGAAGATAATAATCGAAATCGTTTCTTATAATTCTCATTGTCAAATACTCTTGGATTTATATTGTTCGGATAAACAATTTAATAATCATAATCCTGGTTATTTTTGTAATTTTCACCTTTTTGTGCGACCTGAAATACCATTTATATCCTAATTTCGTGATCCAAGAAAACAGAGACGGAGATGAGAAAAATCCAAAATCTTTGATTCCTATATTTAAAATGAATTTGATCTCTGGGTTTTGTCAAACCTAATTTCTTTCTATCCAGCTTCGCTTAATTTCACTTGTTATCCATCAATATTACCCAATATCGATTGACCCACTCAATTTATGCAAACGGGTACACATACTTAAGTAGCCGTTCTGAGTTTGGGTTCGCCAATATGCAAACGGGTACGCATACTTAATACACTTCTAAATCCCAACAGAAATTCCCGGACCTATACCTTACGCAATTATGCATACAGGTATGTGTACTCGGTACCGGTATGTGTACTTTCGTCAAGAATAAAAGACGGACTTGGTTGAAGCGAAACTTACAAACACATATTCCGAGAAATATGTAAGCGAGTTAAACTCAGCTCGAAATCTCAAATGTGTATAATCGACAACTATATAGTAATACGACTTTTGTATCAATATAGGAGATAGAGTAGAAATAGACTTTGCAAGTGATAGATGAGTTTTAGTCTCCACATACCTTTTGTTGATGAAGTTCCACAAGCACCTTAGTAGTTCTTCGTCTTCAATTGATGAACGTCGTGAAGTCTAATGCTCAACTACACAATCTATCCTAGTCCGAGACATTACTATAAGTAAACTACAAATCAAGACTTATAGTTTTGATCACTAACATTGACAAACAAGCTTGAGATAACAACACTTGCGAGTTCGACCGAGCACTGCTCTAACACAACATATAAAAAAATCAGGAAAAAAAGAAGAAGAAAAAAAACAAACTCAATTGGATATCCAGAAATCTCAACTCTTCAACGATTTACACTTTAGTAGAAAATAAAGACAGATCTAAGTAAATTATCTAAATAAAGACGATTCTCACTTTCTTAACGGCGATTGATTTGGTTTGATAGGAAAATATCAATCTCAAACAAAAATAAATACGCTTAATTTCACTTGTTATTCGTTAATCATGCCCAATGTTGGCCGGCCTCACTCGGTTTATGTGGGATTCGACCAGTTTTTCTTGTTGTCCATCATTTTAACCGAATGTCTATTGAACCTAGTCAATTTCATCCGTTATATATTAATGTTATCCACTCTCTCGACCTAACTCAATTTCTCTTAGATTCTCATTGGTTCAATATAAGTTTACCTATTAATTCAAATCGAATGTCAATTTCACATGTTATCAATCAATTTTATTCAATATCGCTCGACATCACTCGATTTCTCCCAGAGTAAATGGGTTTATATGGTTCACTATTAAATCAAACCGAATTTTCATTTAGTTCACTTAATTTCTTTTTTTATCCGTCAATTTTACCTTATGTCGGTCTGCCTCACTCAATTTCTCTTGGATTACATCGGCTTATCATGTTATTAATCATTTTAACCGAATGTCCATACTATGTAGTCAATTTCACCCGTTATATATTAATTTTATCCAATATCGCTCTCCCCACCCTATTTTTCTTGGATTCCATGGGTTTAATTTTATGGTTGCCAATTAATTCAAATCAAATTTCCGTCCACTTTACTGAATTTTGTTTGTTACCGTTAATCTTAGCAATTTAGGTCGCCTCACTCAGCTTCAATTAGATTCATTGTGTCTTTTCCTTCCAATTATCCATCATTTTAACCGAATGTCCATTGATTTTAGTCAATTTCACATGTTATCTATCAATTTTATCCAATATTGCTCGACTTTACTCGATTTTTCCAGGATTCCATGGGTTTATATGGTTGCCTATTAAGTCAACCCAAATATCCATTTAGTTCACTTAATTTATCTAGGACCAAAGAGATTACTAAAGAGAGACCTGAGTTTCTCATTTGGATAACTATATGTCGAGTACACGTACCGGCATAGCTATATGTCGTCAATAACTTTTTGGTACGCATACCCGGTATCAAATACCATAAAAAGTCAGTTGCCCGTGAACCAGAAATTGTACGCATACCAAGTATGCGTACCGTAATGGAACTATTGGTTTTATAACTCGTGTGGTATCCATACCCGGTACAAAAACTATTCCGCGATCCAAAGCTGTAGAATAACATATTTTATCATCTTAGTTTCAGAGATTACTAGATATAGACTTCATTCCCTCATTCCGAGGAAACGAAGATGTGGAATAATATATTTTATCATCTTACTTCCAGATATTACTAGAGTTAAACTTGGGTTTCTCATTCGGATAACTGAAGATTTAATATATCTGATTTTAACATCTCAGGTTTAGAGATTACTAGAGTTAGACTCGAGTTTCTCATTCGGATGAATTGAAGATGGAATATATCTGAGTTTCTGTGATATATCCTGCTAAATTTGGAGTTAGCTCCACCTTTACGAGTTTTTGTGATATATCCTAGTAAATTTGGAGTTAGAACTACTTCGGACACTGAGGGTTCATGGTTCGTATGTCATTGAGCAACATTTGAAGCTAGAAGTGACACACGATCTCCATCTTTACGATTTTATATGATACTGGTCCACTCCCGGCCAAGTTTCGAGCTCGGGGGTCTTATTGCGCCTCCTAGTTAAGGTCTTACTTCGCCTCTTTATGCCCTTGAACCACATTTGCAGCTATAAGTGACACATGAGCTCGGAGGTCTTATTACGACCAGGTCGGAGATTATTTTGATGGAATCTTACCAATAAATGGATGGATTCATATTTATCGATTTCGTTGATGTATCATGCTCAGTTTAAAGTCTGAACCCTCCCGAAGCTTCTTGGTTCATAATTTTTATGCTTCTTAAATCTACGAGTGTGAACTAAAGCTACTTCATGTCCTGTATGAATAGTCGAAATTACTTCGTGACCTATGTGACTAGTCGAAATTCAAACCAGAAGCACAAAGAGAAAGCACAAAAGCACAAAAGAGAACTGTAGTCATGGTGAAGGTATCACACCGAGTATGCTTAACCTTAGGCACTTCATGTACTTTTGCCTTTGCACTTAAGCTTCCGAACTAGGTTAGTTCAACCGGGTATGCATACCGAGTATGGGTACTTTGGCAGTTGTGAAATCAGATCCAAAAGGTGTGCATACCTGTGTGCGTATGTGCTTTTGGAAGTTCGTGAAGTCATATCAGAAGGGTGTGCATACCAGGTATCCGTATCTCAAGAAATCTCGAACTCACATCAAAAGGGTATGCATGTTGATGGTAAACAGTTGGTTGTTTTCTTGGGAAATTTTCCATAAGATCAATTTCAAAAAAAAATAGTTTGTGAACAAGAAATTGTTTTAACGGAGTTTGCTAAAGATCAATGAATATCCATTGCTTGAATATATTTCGAGAGTTTAAACAAGACAAGCTTGAACTTGAAATTTGTCTTAGAAGTGTGTATGAGAAATATAGCAAAAGAGAACTGTAGTCATGGTCAAGGTATCACACCGAGTATGCTTAACCTTAGGCCTTTGCACTTAAGCTTCCGAACTAGGTTCGTTCAACCGGGTATGCATACCGAGTATGGGTAAGTTTGGCAGTTGTGAAATCAGATCCAAAAGGTGCACATACCTGTGTGCGTACGTCCTCTTGGAAATTCGCAAAGTCATATCAGAAGGGTATGCATACCGGGTATCCGTATTGTCAGGAAGTCTCGAACTCAAATCAAAAGGGTATACATACTCATGGTAAACAGTTGGTTGTTTTCTTGGGAAATTTTCCAAAAGATCAATTTTAAAGAAAATAGTTTGTGAATAATAAATTGTGCTAACTGAGTTTGGTAAAAATTTATGAATATCCATTGCTCGAATATATTTCCACAATTTAAACAAGACAAGCTTGAAATTGAAATTTTTCTTAGAAATGTGTATGAGAAATATAACAAGTATGGGTATGGGTACTTTTGACAGTTGTGAAATCAGATCCAAAAGGTGTGTATATATACCTGTGTGTGTATGTGCTCTTGGAAGTTTGCGAAGTCATATTAGAAGGGTATGCATACCGGGTATCCGTATTGTCAGGATGTCCCGAACTCAGATCAAAAAGGTATGCATACCGGAGGTCAATATCTAGCAGTATGGACCAAAATATGCATCAGTATATTTTACTTGTTATCCATCAATCTTACCCAATATCGGTCGACCTCACTCAATTTCTATATAATTTCATCGGTTTCTCGTGTTATCTATCATTTTAAACGAATGTCCATCGACCTTAGTCAGTTTGACTCATATCCTACTAGAGGGCTTGGGTATATGTCAATTCAAGAGAATAAAAAAGCATTACAAAATCTTACCCAGACCCTTAAATTTCCGGAATCTTCAAAAAAGAAAACTTTTAGAGTTGAAAATAATGATGTGAACTGTGAATGATTCAAACAGGGATTCCTTGATCATAGTGTTTCCTTTATATTAATCTTATCCAATATCTTTCGACCTCATATATATATATATATACATGTATTAATCTTATCCAATATCTCTCGACCTCATTTAATATCTCTCGACCTCACTTTTTATACATCAGTCTTCATCATAAGTCCCTAAGCAAACATTGAAATGACCATTTTTCCATTTGCCCAATTTTTATGGTAAAATGACTGTTTATGAGAGTCTGAAGCGGCTAGGACCAGCGTATCCCCTAGGGATGTAAGGTATGTTTCGTGACTAGTTGTGCCTTGAATACCAAAGCTTGAACAACTCTATCGTGAGAACTGAGTTGTATCCTTGTAGAACCTCACCGCCCGGATCGCGCCCGCTCGGCCCGCTCGAGTCTTTCTGCGGATTGAATCAATCTCTCCTCTCCTCATACATCGGTCTTCGTCATAAGTCCCGAAGCAAATATTGAAATGACAATTTTACCCTTTGCCCAATTTTTATAGTAAAACGACTGCTTGTGAGACGCTAGAGCGGCCAGGACCAGCGTATCCCCTAGGGATATAAGCTAGGTATCGGGACTAGTTGTGCCTTGAAGACCAAAGTCTGAACAACTCTATCGTGAGAACTGAGTTATATCCTTGTAGAACTCAGAATGCCCGGATCGCGCCTCGCCTGGCCCGACTAAGTCTTTCCTGCATGCATTGAATCAATTTCTTCTCATACATCGATCTTCGTCATAAGTACTGAAGCAAATTTTGAAATGACCATTTTACCCTTTGCACAATTTTTATAGAAAAAATGACTGTTTATGGGACTCCCCAGCGTATCGCCTTGGGATGTAAGCTAGGTATATCGTGACTAGTTGTTCCTTGAAGACCAAATGCTGAACAACTCTATCGTGAGAACTCAGTTGTACACTTGTATAACTCAGTTTGACCGGATCGCGCCTCTCCTAGCGCGATTAAGTTTTCCAACTCAGATTAATTAATAATCTCTCCTAATACATCGGTCTTCATCATAAGTCCCGAGGCAAACCTTGAAATGACCATTTTACCCTTGAAATGACCATTTTACCCTTTTGTCAATTTTTCTAGTAAAATGACTGTTTTACCCCTAATCTAAAATTAGATGAAATGCCTATTCTTCTATCAATTTGTAAAATATATAAAGTGACTATTTTACCCCTGCTCCAAAATTCTCTCATAAAATGACTATTCACCCTTCGTCAAAATTTTACCATCTAACGGTTGAAAATTGCGGCAACAATTTTAGATGACTGCCACTTATTCTCAGTTCTGCTTAAAAAGAGTAGTTTCAATTCATCGTGTAGAAAAATGTAAATCCAACACAAAAGATAGCCAAGTACTATCCGTGTTATGGTTACCCAACCAATAGATAACCGAAGTATCAAATCCAACGATTAATATGACAACATAAGAGTGCATGCGGATTATCACTCAATCGGACGACCACAAGCGCGTTCTCCTGTTAGGCGGCAAATTCTTTTTGGCGGACTTTTTAGCGCCATAAGTGTCTTGGTTGGTTTGAATTTTTCATTTCCCCCAAAATTTATAATAAAAAACTCTTGAGATTCACAATTCCTTGTTCTTTTATCCATCCCAGTAACAAACGAAATAGAGATAAAAAAAATAATCAGTTCTTTCTTTACTGTTCTAATAGGAAAACCCCTGATCCGTTTGTTCGAGAAGGGAACAAAGATGATCTTAATTAAAATTGATCAAATCTAGCTGTCAACTTTCTATGTTTTGTTTTAATTTTGGGGTTTTCAACATATTGAGTTTATTTTCACCGAAAAAAATTGGGCGGTTTGGTATTTAATTTCAACAAACTGACCTTAAAAGAGCAATTTTTGCACGAAGTTTTCTTTGTTTTGATCAGATTTTTGAAATTAGCATGAATGATTTAGTGAAAATTGGACAGATGTTCAATTCGTTTTTGTATTGGGAAACTTAGGTTGATTTTACAGATACTAATTAAATGAATTTAATGAAAACATATACTCCATGACTGACAGGAACTCGATAACTCCATGCCGGCGAAACTGCTTGATTCCAAGAACAAAATCCATGTTTATATCCATTTAAAAAGATTCCAATTAATTGATGATGGATAAATGGTAAATTCGGTGCTGATTATTATGACTTAGAAATTCAAAAATTAATTTTATCTTGCGGTTTTGGAGTCGAATTCAACTTGAAGTCTTGAACAGCTTTTTTAATCTACATCTAATTAAGCTGGTACAAGGATTACATACTCCACGTGATTTCTCCTTGATCATAGCTTGCATGATGAATAATTGAAAACTTCAAAAGACTCACTTCTCTTTAAAACGGGCGGTGTCTACAACTTGGTGACTCATAGAGGTTTAACCGACCATAGATATTTTAGCTGGTAGTCTTTAGTCCCTCAAAGTAAATACCAGCACAAGTACATCTGTAGTTGCTCTTGCTTACTTGATTAAAATATAGAGCGACCAAATACTTATGGTAGTGGCTGAAAAATAGTGGATATTAGGTGAAAGCGACCTAACTTTTGGGTAGTCGGAAATTTGGTTGTTTAATTGTTAAAGCGACCAAAATTGTGTGCTCTTGCTAAGATTTTGGTCGCTTAAGCTATGTTTTCTTGTAGTGATGGTAAATCAATAATTTGTTTAAGTGTCTTGAAAGGATTTTATGGGTTTATTTATAGTATTCTGAATTCTTTCGTGTTATGAATAACTTGATAACAAGAAGTAGGACATGGCAACTGGACATGGAAATTATTAGAGCTAGGCAATTGGCCATGGAAATTATTACGGTTTGGAAATTGGCCATTAAAATTAGAAGAGCTTGGCAATTGGCCATAGAAATTATTACGGTTTGGCAATTGGCCATCAAAATTAGAAGAGTTTGGCAATTGGCCATAAAAAGTAGCTGAATTTGGCAACAGGCCATGAATGTAATTGTAGAGTTACTTGTTGTTGATTTAAATTCTTAATTGCGCAAAGTTGGCATTTTCTTTTACAAAAGTTCTTGAGCCTTTGTGTATTATTTATGTTTCCGCAAGCACTTTTTCTTTCGCTATCAACTCCTACTGGGCATTGCTCACTCCTTTTTCCTGTTTTCCTCCCGCAGAGTACGAGAGGAGCTTGCAGCAGTAAACTGGGCAGAGCTTACGGCAGGCCCTGAAAGCACAGAAGTTAGTATTTTGTGTTGTTTAGTATGTATATCACAAGGACGGTTCTGGGGGTAGTATGTTGATTTGATCCCATGATTATTTTGTTACATTTTGTGGTTTGTGCATATCTGGGATCTGGTTTAAGACCTTCACGCTGTTTGCAAAAATGAATCATTAGGTGGCGTAGTGTTTTTGGATGGGTCTTACCTTGGGCGTGTGCTGACTAGTTTGAAACCCCTTTGTTGTGTAAATATTAGTTCTTTAAAAACTATCTTATGTGTATATATAACTATCGCATGGACTCCCAACGCTGGGTTATTAAGTAATGGCTCCCCTTCATACTATTTCATTTCACTGTATATATTGTAATGTATTTCAGACCTTCTTACTGGTATCTTTAACCATTTTTCGAACTGAGAAAGAGCAGTGTAGGTGCCGTAAATGGCTTGTCTTATGGCTAAAGTCGTTATTAAATTGGTTACGTTGGATTCAGTCAATTGTACATTTTCATCCACTAAATTATCAGATCTTCTTATGTAAATTATTCTCTTGAGTTTACACATGTTTCTTAATTCTTAATGTATTTGGCTAAACCTTTACCCTACAAGGGTCTCAGATGTCACATTTAGGAGTTTTAGTACAAGCTGGTGATTCTGGATTTTTTTGTTTATGGAAATGTATACCCTCCCTCCCTGTATTAACATTTTTGTTAGTATTTTTTTTTCTATGTCTCTTCATTAGTCTGATTTGTTTATACTGAACGTTTTAGTTCCCCATGGAAAATAGTGTCTAGCAAGAATGAGATTCTCATTTGAAACTTGTAATGAATGAAGTTCTGAAGTTTTGATAAGCCCAAATATTTTTATTGGAATTTGGATCTTCTTAAGACTTCTTACACAGTTCTGAATCTACTCATTGTATGTTTAAATTTTTAGAATGAGTTGTGTTGTCTACCACATCTACTATGTAGTTGCTGCGTTTCCTATATTTTTACCCTGCTCTTAGGCCTATTCCTATGCACATGCCAAAACATGATATTTGGCATATATGCACCCACTATGGGTATGCCAAACTGCCAAACTCATATGCCAATATGTTTTTCCTAGCATATAGGCATATACGAAAGAGTTTCTATCGAGCGATAGAGTCTCGGTCGCTCGATGGTCAATTAATCTCTCGATGGTCATTAAACCGACAGCGACAGTCAAGCTGTTGCTCGCTTCTATGATAGTCACTTATCAGCTCTTCATCCAACGGATACCATTTCCCCCCTTATAAATACCTGATTTCAATCCCATTTTAACTCACACCAGAATTTCTAAATCTCTTTAGAATTTCTCAATCTCCAATTCTTTTCGGATCTTCTAATTCCTCATAGAGCATGGCTGATAATCCGAGCATGGCTGATTTCATAGCAAACCAACATGCTGCGGAAAATCAAAGAGTTCAAATTAGGAGAAGAGTACCAAAATTTACAATTGTGGAAGATGAATGTATTTGCGAAGTTATGTTCATTGTATTGAGACTTTATTCCGGAAGAATCTCGTCAAGTTATGTTTTGGGATAGGGTTTTGAGGAGATTTAAAGAACAAACAATGAACCCCAACCAACGTGATGTTAAAGGGTTGAATAATCGTTTCACTATAATCATTCGTGATGTTACTAAGTATCTTGTTTTACTTCAGTAAGAAGGTCCAAATCTAAGGAGTGGTGAAACCTATTTGGAACTTAAACAAAGGTGTCGTGCGGAATATCGTCGCATTTACGAACATGAATTCGAATATGGAAGTTGTTTGAGATTTTAAGTTGCTTATCTGGATATTGTCCAATTTATATGTGGTAAAAGTTATTTGTAAAATTTCTTAATAATGTCCTAAAAGTTTTAATATTTTAACTCTAATTAAAGTTCAAGATTGGATTACGAATAAAATTAAGCTTAATTTTCAACAATACTCAAATTTTCAAATTCAAAATTCAAACTTCAAATTCAAATTTCTTAATAGTAATTTTTACAAGACATAAAAACTAGACTTTAAAAATAAAATTGGGGACAATGTTCTTCATCTTGTTAATCTTCTTCATTTCACCAAATTTCCAATCAATGCGCTCATGAACGGAGTCTCCTTTGTTTATCTTCTTCTTTGGCTACAAATTTGTTTTGCCTTGATTTTCCTTGCCTATAACCTGTTGGAATATTTTCAACTGCGCTATCCAAGGGGGGGTCCTGGGGGGTTGTGGTCGACCGTTACAAACATATCCAGAATATTCAAATCCAACAGACGCCATTGATGTCTGATGATGAAGAGACTCATCGTTTCAGAGAAACATGTTGGTGAAAAACATGTCTATTCCCAACAGATGCGAAAACCTCCATAAATAACATCTCCCAAAACTCGTCTAATACATCTAACGAAAAACCCTTCTCTGTTTTCTCTCTTTTCTAAAGCATCATCAGAAATCCTATTTATATGTGTTCTTGATTGGATCAAGGGGTACAAACCTTGAATTCAATTTCCGTTGTAGGGCTTTCATTGTATCCTGAAGGCATTATTTCACATACCTGTTGTAATCGCCAATTTATTGGGAGGGTAGAAATAATTATCTAAAAGAAATCGTATGAGCCTTGAAAGTTTGGAGTACAACATTCTTTTCCGGTGTTATTTCATCTTCTATTGCAACCCAGTTTTTCTAACAGTTTTAGAAAATTAGTTTCTGGCAATCGAGGGTGAATCTTCAACTTCGAATGCTACTGCACAATCCCTGCAAGTGATGAACCAAACCCTGACTCGACTGGAACGTTTTGATGGTGAAAATTTTACTTGTTGGCAAGAGACTGTGAAGTTTTTTCTGATCACCATCAAGTTGTGGTACATACTTGAAGATGGATTGGAGGTGATTCTGCACCATCGAGACAAAGATACTCTGATTTGATTACCAAACGAAAGAATCGTCGGAAGATGATTTCATGTGTCGTGGTCATATTTTGAATGCCCTGGAAACTCCTGTTTATAATGCACATCGGGTGTTTTTTGCAAAGGAATTATGGACTGCGCTTGACAACAAATACAAGATTTGAAAGCAAGCAACAAGAAATTCTGACTTGCAACTTCATGGATTTTAAGATGGTTGACAATAAGTCAATCATTGCCCGGTCGATGAACTTTTACTCATTGTTAATCATCTTAAGGATCCGGAATTGATCTTCCTTACTGCGTTTGTTGTCGGGGTTATTATTTTTCGTCTTCCCCCTTCTTGGAATGGTTATAAGAAGAAACTTAAGCATCTTGAGATCGACTATGATTTAGAGGCATTACAGCATCATCTTCGAATAGAAGAGGACTCTCGTAAACGAGAACAAGGATAGTTCACGGTCAAAACCATTCTAAGGTGAATAGCGTAGAAGAATCTAAGACACCGAATTCCTTGAAACCTAAGATGATACTCAGTTTAAGAAGCATCATCCCAACAAGAAGAGTAAGAAGAAATGCAATTGCTACTTCTGTGACAAACCCGACCATTTTGCTAGTATTGTCGTCTCAAAAAGAAACAATGAGAACCGAGAAAAAGGAGGCAAATATGGTCGATGACAAACTTGTGATTGTGGTGCAAGCCGCCAATGTTGTTGCTGAAACTGGGGGTGGATGGTGGTACGAAAATGGTGCAACCGTCCATATCTGTAAGCATAGAAATCTTTACAAGACATACGAACCGGTTAGTGGAGAAGGAAACGAAGTTGTCTCCGCAAACGGACAACACAGCAAATTCATTGGGAAAGGCACTGTTGAACTCTCGTTTACTTCGGGAAAGAATGTTACTCTTACTAATGTGTTACATGTCCCTGACATTGTAAAGAACCTTGTTTTCGGCGACCTTGTTATGAAGGATGGATTCAAGACGACCTATGAGTCTAATAAGTTTGTATTGTCCAAAAATGGTGTGTTTGTTGGACAAGGATGTGCTTGTAATGGGATGATTAAGCTTAATTTAATAAATAATGGTTCTGCTTATATTGTTGACTCTGTTAATTTATGGCATGCTAGGTTTGGTCATGTGAATTATGGTTCTCTTAGAAACATGAAACGATTAGGTTTGATTTCTGATTGCAATTTTGATCATGCTTCAAAATGTGAAATATGTGTGCAAGCAAAGATAACTAGAATTTCCCATAAGTTTGTAGTACGAAATTCTTCCTTACTTGAATTAGTACACAGTGATGTGGGTGATTTGCATGGTTCTGCCACTCGTGGTGGAAATAAGTATTATGTCACTTTTATAGAGGATAGTACTAGATATGCTTATACATATTTGATGAAATCTAAGGATGATTTTTTTGACATATTCAAAATATACAAAGAAGTACATACACAATTAGGACTGAAAATTAAGACGTTACGATCGTGGTGGTGAATATTTTCCTAATGAATTTAAATTCTTTTGTCAAGAGCATGGTTTAATTCATCAATTTACTGCACCTTATACACCTCAAAAAAATGGTGTGGCTGAAAGGAAAAATAAAACTTTGATTGATATGGTTAATTGCATGCTTATAAGTTCTAGTTTGCCTAATTCTTTGTGGGGTGAAGCTATGTTGTCTGCATGTTATATTTTGAATAGAGTTCCTTTGAAAAAGAAGAATGTTTCTCCGTATGAATTGTGGTTTAAGAGGAAACCAAACTTGAAGAGACTTAAAGTCTGGGGTTGCTTAGCATATGTTCGAAAGCACGATCCTAAAAGACCAAAGCGCTGGGAAACAGGGCTTATAAATGTGCTTTTGTGGGATACTCTCTTAATAGTATCACCTACAGATTTTTAATCCTTGACACTTTTGAGATTATAGAATCTGTAGATGTGGAATTATTTGAGAACTTAAATAGGAACAGTTCTCAAATGCAACCCATGGAGAACTCATTGTTACCTAGTCTAGAATCTGAAGAGACTAATGAGAATGATGACCATTCTGTTCCTACTCGAGACATGGAGGATACTTCTGAAACCATAGAATATATCGAACCTAGAAGGAGTAAGAGAGCAAGAATAGAGAAAAATTTTGGTCCAGACTTTATAACATATCTTGTAGAAGGTAATAAGAATAGAATTCTTAGTGTTACCAAATATGCTATGCATGTTGATGATGACCCTAAAACTTATCTTTGAGGCTATGAGTTCCAAATATGCTAGTTTTTGGAAAGAGTCTATCAATGATGAAAAGAATTCTCTTTTGACCAACGGTACTTGGATATATTGTGATTTACCTCGGGCGTAAAGCCTATTGGATGTAAATGGATTTTCAAGAGAAAGATGAATCCCGATGGTTCCATTGATAAGTTCAAATCCAGATTACTTTCTAAGGGTTATAAGCAAATACATGGAATTGATTACTTTGATACATATGCTCTGTTGCTCGCATCTCATCTATTCGTTGTTTAATAGCAGTTGCTTCTATTCTGAAGTTAATTATTCATCAAATGGATGTCAAAACCGCCTTCCTAAATGGAGATTTGGAAGAAGAAATATATATGGAACAACCTGAAGGTTTCATATTGCCAGGCCAAGAAAAGAAGGCTTGCAAGTTAGCAAAATCTCTTTATGGCTTGAAGCAAGGTCCCATGCAATGGCATTAGAAGTTTGACAAAGTGGTTTTGTCATATGGTTTTGTGGTGAATGATGTGGATAAATGTATCTATAGTAAGCATGATAGTTCTGGATGTGTAATTCTCTGTTTGTATGTTGATGATATGCTTATTTTTGGATCTGACATATTTGTTGTGGAAGAAACAAAGAAGTTTCTTAGCTCTAACTTTGATATGAAGGATTTAGGAGAGGCTGATGTAATCTTGGGAATTAAGATCCTAAGAAAGGGAAATGAGTTGGCTTTAACCCAATCTCATTATATTGAGAAATTTCTCAAGAAGTATGGTCACTTTGATGACAATCCAAAGACCTACTCCTTTAGACCATACTATCAAGTTAAAGAAGAACAAAAGGCCGTACTCATGCACAACTTGAGTATTCCGGTGTCATTGGAAGTCTTATGTATGCTATGCATTGCACAACCCGAGAAATAGCCCAAGTCGTGGGGAGTGTTATGTCGTTTCTTAAGTAATCCAGGATATGAACACCGGAAAGGTTTCAAGAGTTATGGCTTACTTGAAAGGTACAGTGAATTTTGGCTTGCATTACCAAGGCTATCTCATCAGCCGGGAAGGGTACATCGATGCTAAGCTGGAACGATGTAGAGGCCAAGTCCAAATCAACGTCCGTATGGATCTTTACATTGGGGATGCTCCGTGTCTTGAGTTCCAAGAAGAAGGACTTGTATTTCTGATTCAACAATGTTGTCGAATTAATAGCCTTAACGGATGCATGTAAGGTGCGAAATGGCTTAGGAACCTACTTATGGAAATTCCATTTTGGAAGAAGCCAACTCCGTGGTCTTGATTAATTGTGATAATCAAGCTACCATCTATAATGTCTCAAATAAGACTTATAATGGAAAGTCAAGACATGCAAGTCTTAGACATCAAATGGTTGAAACAACTACTCAAGAGGGGAGTGGTTACGGTTAACTTTATTGAATCAAAGAGGAATTTGCAGACCCATTTACGAAGAGTCTACCAAGTTCGGTGGTTTCAATAAAAGTAAAGAAATGGGACTAAGGTCCGTGAAAGAAGATTGATCTCCCATAGCAGAAACCCAACCTATGTTTTGAAAAAGATAAACAAGGTTCAATGTGGTACCAACAAGTTATGGATGTAGATTATGGAGCACTAATATAAAACTTCCCATTTCTAATTAGTGCTGGGTTCTGCAAGAAAATAGGATGGATGTAAATCCATAATGAGTCTGTGATTAGTAAAAGGTGTATCGAGAAACACCTTCGAGACTTACCTATATGAGTATGGAAATCAGGACGTTTCCTAAGAGAAGAAGACCGTTCTCTAAAGAAGACTCATGAATCAAGGATATAAGCATATGACCATTAACGTGCTTGGCTACATAACACATGATTTATGAAATCAATATGTGTGGAGACTCCGGTTTTATCATAAGGGATACTTGGTTCAAGACTGGTTTCACCATAGAATCTCGACAAGGCTTTGAGTTTCTTACACTAAGTGAAGGTTCAAATCCAAAAGATACCTATCATTTATGTGTTGATTTCAACGATGATGCTTAGTCTCAATTGTGCTTGAACTACGATAGCTTGATCCCACTCGGCACGTAGGCAGTCACTTCGGTGATGCAGCCACTCTGATTTAAAAGTTTTTAACTTTGTTTTATGGTTTTTGAAAATAGGGGGAGAATGTTGGAATATTTTCAACTGCGCTATCCAAGGGGGGTCGTGGGCGTAGCCCCCGGCTGTGGTCGACCGTTACAAACATATCCAGAATATTCAAATCCAACAGACGCCATTGATGTCTGATGATGAAGAGACTCATCGTTTCAGAGAAACCTGTTGGTGAAAAACATGTCTATTCCCAACAGATGCGAAAACCTCCATAAATAGCATCTCTCAAAACTCGTTTAAGACATCTAACGAAAAACCCTTCTCTGTTTTCTCTCTTTTCTAAATCATCAATGAAATCCTATTTACATGTGTTCTTGATTGGATCAAGGGGTACAAACCTTGAATTCAATTTCCGTTGTAGGGCTTTCATTGTATCCTGAAGGCATTATTTCACATACCTGTTGTAATCGCCAATTTATTGGGAGGGTAGAAATAATTGTCTAAAAGAAATCGTATGAGCCTTGAAAGTTTGGAGTACAACATTCTTTTCCTGTGTTATTTCATCTTCTATTGCAACCCAGTTTTTCCAACATAACCTTTCTTTGCCTTCTCTTAGTTGCGGTTTTGACTTGGTTGATATCCAAAACTTGGAGACTTCTTTGCTTCTTACTTATTTCTTTAAATCTGCACATATCTTCTCAACGCCACCTTCAAGCACTACTCCAGAAAAATCAAGTTGCGTTGCCGAATCAAGTTGGGTTAATTGTGCCATTTGGAGAAAATAGAAGAAATAAATTAGATTGAGAAATAGAGAATAGATTGAGAAGAAGAGAAATTTTTGTGTAAAAAATTTGGGGTAAGTTTTGAGTTTGAAAGTTACATATTTATTAAGCGATGAAGAACTAGCGGTTGGCGCTAGAGTTAATAAGCGCGGCGCGATATAATTATTATCTCGGCGATAATGACCAGCGTGATATAATTATTATCTCCGGCGATAAAGTCATTATCATGTGATATTGTGAATATCGCTCGCTAGAAAGTCCGTCGCTTATTGGTTTCCATAAGTGGAGCAAATGGTTTGCCATGCCACCTGGCATGTCAAACACCATTTTTTCGGCATGTGCATAGGAATAAGCCTTAGATTTGTATAATTACTTTTTTTTTTGAGTTACACACCTGAGGGTTTGTCTCGCTGATGGGTTAAAACCCAACCCATTTGGAGGGAAATTCTCTAGTCCGTTACAATCATCGATCAAGACACGAATTACTGCAGGTTGTGGAAAGAAGATCATTGGGATCCCAATTAATCGACCATACAGCTGAAAATTGCCGACGGTCGTCAAGTTAATTTATTATTCAAACTCACCTCAATTTCATTGTATGTGGCCGGGTGGGGCAATGTATACATCTGTCGGTCATTAAATGAATCGTTGAATCCAAACAATTAAAAATACCAACGATCACCTTATATAATCGGGCAACTAAAGTAGGAAAGTTGTTCCCATTTCTGCAGATTTCTCTCTGGTTAAAAATCAACAAACGGCGGATCTGTCACTCTGATTATCATAATCATAACCAACAGTCATGGCTGCGGATTTCAACATCTTCAACAAAAATATACCGCATCAAAATGATTTATCCTCTCAAATCAGCACAATGTGTCTTCGTCATGGAGGTATTTATTGGTAAAGTTATGATTTTCAATATTTCCAAATCACTTGTCTGTTCAATCGTAGTAATTAGATCTAAGTATATTTTATATTGATCTAATTTTATTGATCATTTTTTTCCAGGAGAGTAAGAGAAAACGGCCAGTAATTTGAATTCGGAAGTGACATTGGTCCAATTACAAAACGAATATCAGACCGTAATCTTGGGAAACAACCACAGTCGGAAGAAGATGTGAGGTTATTGGAGCAAACCAAGGGAAAACAAGGTTATAATTTAGTTGACCAATTTAGTAAGGTTATATGCAGCATGACCGTTGATTATAACTTGGGAGTCACGATTATAATTTAAATCTCTTTAGTTTGATATTCTTCTTTATAAGTTGAAATTGTCATTTAGTTTTAAAGACATTGAAGGGCTCTAGTTCAAACCAAGAGAAAGCTGGTTATTTTTGTTGACCAGAATATCTGGGTGTATTTGCTTTGTTACCCAGGGCTAGCGTAAAAAATGATTTGCATAACAAAGAAAAAACTCAAGTAGACCTATTCATAGGTAAAAAGAAGATTGCACAACTTGTTACCAGCCACCAAAATGTATTTGTTCATTTTAAAACACTTATATTCCTATGTACTCACTCCCCGTATGAAGTCATGCTTACAACTAAAACTGTCAAATCCCTAAAACGAAAATTGGAAAGTATGGGATGCCTTTAGTGTGTAGAATTTCAAGTTTTCATCCCCTTGGTATGAAGCAAAAGCATTAATTCCGGTGACATAATTTGCATATCTAAGACAACCGTCCCAATAAGCAAATGCAGATCCACAAACATAAAATTGGTCACTTTCAATGTCCAAAGAGGCAAATGACTTTCATTATTCCCAACCTTAAACAACTAGTCTGATCTAGGTGTGCCAAGTTCTATTTTTTGTTTCCCTTCCTGTAAATACAAATTGAAAACAGCTAGCCAACTACATCTCGCATACAAATGATGCTAAGTGTATAAGCTATGGAGTCAAGATAATTAACAACAAATTCTTCACGAAAATTGGTGCGCGGATTTTTGACTGTGTGTATTTAAACAATCAAATACTTCCCTTTATTCGAATGCATAAAGGGAGTATACCAACACAATTCACATTAAGATACTCCCAGATTCATGGATTTTCTTGTGGACCAAGTCCTATTATATCTTGTTTATGGCTACCACTTCATTAGATTAAATTCTATCGTGTTATTGTATGTTTTGAATCAATATCCTCCACCATCTCAACTTCTAAATTTCATCTTTATCCTGTACTAAGCTTTTGTGAGTATAGTTTGATACTATAATTTGTGTCCCAATAACATATTCTGAATGAGTCAATTTATAGGCAAAAACACGCGCTAGACTTCGATAACTTCACAAATAATTCATTCAGTGACATGCAAATCATAAACAAAGTTGAGCATACAAGCTAAGCTGTCAGTTACATGACCACTAAAGAGTGAACTTTAGTTCTATGATGGATCCTAGATGCCGAAATATGGTTTGGTTCTAGATGAGACAACTTTTACAACCCTCATGTAAGGTTTTATTGGAGATAAAATGGCGAAGGTTGGCTGCCATTTTGCTAACATAACCATTAATGTTCTGATTCATGGGTTCTGCAAACAGGGAGAATGCATTTGCTTTTTTCACTGATGTATCGGAAAAGTTGGTGCTCTAGGACGAACTGCGTCACTGGAATTGCATGTTGGTTGTGATGAGAGAAAAGTAAGAGAATAAATAGATATGCCGGTCAGCGATTACGGTTAGGCATAGGGAAGCTATGTGTGTTTATCCTCTCAAAATTCTGCCAATTACGGTTAGGCATAGAAAAGTAGGAAAGTTCTGCCAATTTCTCTTCATCGTACAAACGGCGGATCGATCACCCTGATTATCAAATCTCAACCAAGAGTCATGTCTGCGGATTTCGAAATCTTCAACAACAACAACAATTTAACGCAGCATAATGATTTATCCTCTCAAAATAGCAAGATATTTCATCTTCATAGAAGAATTTAGTGGTAACATTATGATTTTCATTTTCCCAAATCAATTGTAGTAATGAGATCTAAGTATATTTTCTATTGTTTGACCTAATCTTATTGATGATTTTATAATGTGGGTTCATGTGATGGAAGAATAGGAAGAATGTGGTAAAAGTACAAACCTATGACGTACGGTGGAAGATCTACGAGCGCTTCATTAGCCTTGTTGAAAGCAACCAGGCAGGCCTCAAAAGCTTTCTGAGATTCCTTCAGATCAGATGCCAACTGGGATACCTTCGGGGATGGGACCGCGATACTCTGATCAGGTTGTTGTCGAAGAGCATTGAGCTGAATAATCACCGCGTCATGCTCTTAACGTAGCGTGCCTGTTCCAGAAGAGCACTCAGCTGGGTGGACTTGGCCCTGTAGAACTTGAACAAATTTCAGCCAATGTCCATTTTTCGAGCCACCTGCTCACAACAAAGATAGTCTGAGATAACAAATTCAAAGGTAAGCCCTTACGGAAGAAAGCAAAAGGCTCACCGAGAACGTGGAAAACACAGAGTAGATAGTATGGTTTTAGTTCTTTTTGTTCGTGGAGACATTCTGATAAGAAATGATTGTGCAAGTTGTACCCACAATTTCTAGTCCTAAATCTCAAGCCAGCCAAATATCTCTGACCATGTATAATCATCTTTCCTAGCTTTCCGTAAAAGTGTAAACCACTACTTCATGACAGTTTTAGAGTAACCCCAACAGAAATATAGGCATCAAATAGTAGCCGATACGATTAATTAACTCGGTCATTAGAATGTAACTCGGTCATTCCTTTAGAATGTGTGAACCTGTTGATCAAGTAAACCAGAGACCTAGTCCTATTAATATCTGATCCGTTCCAGTGGCCTTAGCCAAATCAATGCCCCGGTCCAGTAAAAACATGTTGACATTGGTTGTATATATGTTTGTGGCGGCACACAACTACACTAGCACCACCAGGTCCACCAATTTTTTCTAGGGTTTTATTTTAATAACTGCATATAGCCGAATATATAACATACCCTAATGAGATTCAGTAGAGGAGAGGCAGCGGAGATGAATTACGGTACTCTAAACGATCTCCCTCAAGAAATCACATTGAATATACTTTCTAGGTTACGTGTTGAATCGGTATTGGACTGTAAACTCGTATGTAGAGCTTTGAGAAATCTCATACGGGATCATGCTAATACTACTTACTTCGCTAATCAACAGCTGTTGCAACAGCATGGTCGTGGATTCTCACAGCCGCCGCATCACCCTATTGAACTTGATCATGCTGATGCTTCTGACTCTGTACCGTTGAGTTTTGTTTTCTTTGACGGAAGTACTCAAGAGATCTATTATACCGAGTACCATGAGGACGGTGAGAGTGGTGATCCTACATTCAGCACAAAGAAGATGAAGATTAACTTCAATTTTGAGCAAGACATGTGTGGAATTGTTGGTTCCTGTAACGGGTTGATTTGTTTGTCAGTCTACACAAAGTTCAAAACCCAAGAGTACATCTACACCTACCATGAAAACCAACCTAGGGAACCTTTATACATATGTAACCCCATTACCAGAGAAATAGTAAAACTTCCAGGGTTGTCAATCCCCAATAAGGAACAAAATAAAGGAGTTCGCACTGCACAGGGATTTGGTTATCACCCTCTAACTAACGAGTACAAGGTTGTTAGAATATCCTATTATGGTGACCCATATACACCATCCAAAGGACAGGTTGAGATATATACACTTGGGAGTGGAAAGGGTTGGCGATATATAGGTGAAACTAGCTATAATTTATGCTCCTATAGTACAGATTGGGGAACAGCGTCGGGGGTTTTGTTTAACGGCGCTATTCATTGGCTCCACGGGCAAACGTGTGGAATCCTGGGGATCCTGGCCTTTGATTTGGTAAGGGAGGATTTCGACGTTTTCCCTATTCCAACAAGTCCGTTCAGGCATCACTCTTCGTCTAGACTTCGGATAATGAAAGGAAGGTTGTGTTTCGTTTCTGAACATACCATGCCAGGCTCGTGGAGGTTGGACTTGTGGTTTAATAATAATTACAAGGAAGTGATATATGAATATAAGTCTTGGAGTATATCAACTTGGTGTTACGGGCAGTGGGCGCCCAAACTGTTATTTGCTTATACGAGTAGGGGTGACGTTTTACTAGCGCAATCTGGATGCGTCATTTGTCTTAACAAGGTAGAAATAATTCCAAGAACAAGAAGAACTAGTGAACAAAGGATTCCTACTGAAATTTGGGAATTTAACGAAGACAAGATGGAGGAGGATTATGTGGAACTGAGTTGCGTGGAACCAATATCATACATAAACAGCTTTGTTTCGTTGAAAGCATTAGGAGAAAGCAACGTAAGGATATTTAAAGAAGAGTCGCCTGATAACAACGAGATTTCCTCTTGGACAAAAAAAGAGGCAAAAAGACTTCAATCTGCAGCAGGAACCTCTGATGAAGAACAATAAGATGTGTGTTATTGTGTTATATATATTAAATTAAGCTCTCTACTCTTTCTGGCATTCGTTTACATACCCGTAGAAACACTAACTGCACCCCTTCATATGCATACCCTCTGACGCTAAAGTCATCTAATCATCTTCCTAGCCATTGAAAACCTGATGGTAATAGTCAGTAAACAACTTATTGTGTGAATTATAGAGTATTGCCTGTATCAGTAAGGTCTTGCTATCAAATATTATTTTCAAATTTCGTGACTTCCAAATGAACAATAATAAGTGAGCCCCTTGACAGAAAGTCGCAAACCTATCATTCATGCGAATCCAGCCAGCTAATTATTAAGATTACTGCTGTACGATAAAACAAAAAAAGAAAAAAAATTAGTTCAATTGAGATGGTATCCCAACATGTTTCGGATAAGGTTATCTTCAGGTTGGTGGAAGTTTTAATTCTCTCATGCTTGATTCTAATCTTCTCCAATATCATAGCTATTTTTCTCAAGAATTAATTTTGCTTTTTGAAATTTCTTTTATCTTCTTTTCTTCATATATTCCTCGCCAAACAAATCAACAGTTAGCGGCATAGAGACTTTATATAATCTGTTACAAATATGCTTAGGTTTATTTGTATGGATCAACAAATCAATCAAGAAATGAAAGATTGCTTGTGCAATGTTAATGAGGCCTTTGTGACTGCACATGAGAAATGTGTTGTCGAGTACGTCTAGTAGAAATTTAGCGCGGACTTTTGATGCATAATGCACGAAATATGAGCTGAAATCTGTTGCATCTGAATAAAGTTAACCCATCATTTCTCAACTACATCACTAAGAGTTAAGGTCTTGAATCTAAAGGTTAAATATGCTCCAGGGGATATTTACATCTGAAGAATGGTTTAGAGAATTAACTTAAATGGTTTCTTCCATAGAGTTTGCTGGTATGTCTTGTTAACTATTTGGGTCTTGTCTTGAGTTCGAAGAAAGCATGTAATGGTCTTTGTTGGTAATGAATTTTTTTTTGGTGGTGTTGAGCGTGGATGTAACCTATAAAGGTAAACCACGTATATCTTATGTTGTGGTTGTGTACTAGTTTATCTTGTGTGTCTCTAAGTTTTTCTCCCTATTTAATTCAAATCACCAATTACCCTTTGTGGTCATGTGTTCTGCCGTGTTCGGTGCCAATTCCCTACACATGTCTTTTGCATACTTCACAAATGCTAATTAGCTCTTAATCGTTCAGGAATTGTGTTTGGATTTCGAATATGTTTGATTCTTCCTGATTTTATTGTTGGTTTGGTGAAATTTGTTAAACGATTCATTTTTTCATGTGGTTGTGGTCGAAGTAAATGGTGAATACAAACTTTTTCCTTGATCGTTTCAATGACTTCTTTAGTTTTCGGTCTCAAATGTTATCCACGGGTGTCACCCCGATGACCTTACCATGATAGCTTTTTTTTTTTTTTTTGATCGGTAAATAGTAATTTTATTAATAGAAACAGTAAGTACAAAGTATTGAATACAAAGTACAAATTCCCAATAGATTCCTCTCATAATGATACATATAAGAAGCCCAAACCCCAACAATGGAAAGTGGAAACACCCTAGCCTAATAATTGATACAAGGCCTAAAAAATGCACTCACATATATTTGTGAGAGCCCAATAATGAAACCCCAGCCCTCGAAGAGCTAGCCCAAATAATAGAAACCCTAACCCCCAAAAGAGGAAGACATTTTTCCGGTCTCCTGATACCTTAACTCCGGCGCCACTTCCGACAGGAACCCCACCTGCTCAAAATCCACAGCCTAAAAATCTCACCATCTTCCTTAACCAAGCCACCACGGCGAAACCCGTCGACACTTTTTCATACATAAAGATACCTTGGTGATGAAATAAGTGATTTGAATGGTGTTGATCAAAGCGGAAGAAAAGAAAAATATGGATTATCAAGAGAACGAACAAAATCAACAATCCTTCAATGAATCACGATCTAGGATGCGAAGATCGACAACCATCATCACCACCTTAACCTTCCCAATCAAAAACCCGATGAACTGTCACCTTTGCAAAAGAAAAAAAGAAACCCCAAGGAGAAACATCACAGGAAAGCTTTGAAGATTCAGATCAAGGAAGAGATTAGACCGCCATCACCACCGTTGTCAACGAAATTAATCGTCCTCTAAGTTGTTGAAGAAATGAAGCCAATCTGGAAAAGGTGTGAAAGGCAAAGAGAGAAGATAAACAAGAACGAAAGAGGAAACCCAAAGAACTAAACTAAAATGGAAAAAGCTAATTCTAACTACATTACCATGATAGCTTCTTATGCATCCCTGTGGAGTTTGGACCCATTTCCTACATTTATCTTCACTTTTACCCCACCATTTTGTTCATGTTTGGTGCTTTTGTGTCTTTTAATTCGATGATGGGTGTACTTCATTACATGAAGAGTTCTGGGTGTGAGATTAAGCAATGTAATTTTCTTATCTTCATTGAAAGTTCTGTGAAATTGAATTATTTTGATCAGTTGATGATATGGTTGGCGTGCTTACGCGAATAAAAAAAGAACGTGGAAATTTCTGAGGAACCCATGTTTGGTTCCTCTCTCTTCTAGAAACCCATCATTAAGATAGTATGTATCTGTAGCCCAAAATGCAAGATGGACGGCTAGAATTATTAGTTTCAGATTAAATTTAAGTTTACATATTTTAAGTGAGACTAACTTAACCTTTAAAAATTACGATTTATTAAAAAATTATTATTAAGAAAATGATAATGCAATTAATTTCACTTGTAACCGGTCAACTAAGTAGTCACGATCGTTTTTTGTGGGCGATAGTTTCTCGGAGAAACTGTCTCCTTTTATTATCAGACTTTAGGTTAGTTAATTGATTCGTTCTTTCTTTATTTTCTTCTGCGTTTTCTTCCATCTTCCATGGTAAATAGTTCGGGTACAGAAAGGAGTTTGAGGAGTTTTCTCCTTCTCAAAACCCATTCTCATCATCATATCTCTGATACGATTGTGCGACTCACACCGATAAGCTCTTTTTACTAGGAAGAAAGGAATCAGTAATAGCAGATGTAGAAGATGGTGCCTTTGGATGAATGGTGAAGAAAGGGTGGAAATAAAATGGTGGAAGCATTTATGAGCAAGGGATTTTGAAAGCCTCAGCTACGGTTAGGTACCAAATATTCTTGTGGAAAGTCTTGGTTAATTAAAGTTGGTGCTAGGGTTGTTACTACAGATCTCTATATAATAAATCCCAGCAATTTAATTTGTAATTATCATTTGAGTTTTGAATCTTGCAGCATTTGTCTTGCTAATTCCAATTTCGTTGTTTTGTTTACTGTGTATGAATTTGGTGATTGTACAATTTTGGTATATCCCTGTTTTTAGTTAGGCTAATGATGATCTCAATGTAGTTTTTCCTATTAAAAAAAAAGATGATTACATTATTGTGCACGAAATTGCAAACTAAAACATTTGTGATTTGTGATTTTTTATCGGCCCAACAGATTATTTAATATGAAAATTGTGATTATCACCATAATTTGTTTATGGAATACTAGAATTTTCACAAATTTCAACATGGCACTATTATAGGTAAAAATTGGAATTTTTGTCAAAATATTGTGAAAACTAGTCGTTACACCAATTGTACCTGTGAAAATTAGAATTTCCAGAACTTGACATGGTTATAATTGAGTTCTTTGGCTTAAACTTCCCATGGTGATGATTGCAAATTTTCACCAAAACGATGTGAAAATTTGTTGTTTCGCCAAACTTGTGAAAATTAGAATTTTCGAAACTTGTACGTGGTGATAATTCAGTTTTCTGGCCTGAACTTCCCATGGTGATAATTGCATTTTTTTTTTCTTTTTATGTCGGCTAGAAGGAATATCAAATTTGAGGTTTTCTGTGAGAGAGACTAACCAAACAACTTGATAAGCAACGAGATAAAAATGGATAAAAATTAATAGTAGTAGTTAATTTAGGGAAGTACAATAATTATTATAGAGAGATAAAAATGGATAAGCCAGATAAAAAGGAATTAATTTAGGGAGTTGGTTTAGGACTGTAGAGAGTATTTTAAGGGATTAAGATTAATCACCATTATTAGCGTTTTTCGTTTTATTTTTTCAATAAAATTAATTAGGTTAAAAGGTCATTATAGTAAAACTAGATGTTCTAAAACTAATTTTGGGTTTCTAATATAGGATGTGGGCTCATAATATAAAAAAATTCCAAATTGGGCTAGCCATATATTCCCCCAAAAAAGAACTATGGGTTTAAACGAGATACTTGCACATATAGTTTGTTCATTCGGACATGGATAATATAGGTATTTAACCTGATGTTTAGCTTTCAAAATCTTGATCAGGGCTTTGTGTAAAGCTCATCAAACTAACTATTCCATTTCTATGATAGAGGAGATGCACGAAGTGTAGTTTGGTTGGTCTTCTTACATTAATGAAAGAAGTATATGGGTGAAATCAGGGAAACCTGCACACAACTTCTTGTTGAATGTGTTTGTTGACCGGAATAAACTAAATCGTGTTGAGTCTGTTTATTCGGACATGAATAATAGAGCTATTAAACCTGATGTTTAGACTTTCAGTATCTTGATCAAGGCTTTGTGTAGAGCTAAGCATATTTAGCCTCCCATTTCTATGAAGATTTTATGGAAGATAAAATGGCGAAGATCTACTGCCAGTTTACTAATGCAACCATTAATGTTCGGATGCATGGGTTCAGAGTGAAGTTGAGGAAGCTCCAAATTATATACAACAAATGGGTGAGGAGGGCTTTGGCCTGGTAAATAATACTTGAAAAACATGTTTGAGAAATTTTGGTTATTGGCCTTTGCAAGGACGGATATGTAATATGTGAAACATGCTTGAGAAATTTTGAATTAATGCTTCAATTCAGGTTTGATCAGGATATCTTTGTTCTAACACTCGGGAAATCTAGTGAATTTGAAGACGCTTTGGAGGTTGTGTATTTGATGGTATCGAGAGAGTAACATGACTCTAAAGCATTCTCCTTCAACATCTATACTGTTATGGCTCTTCAACCTCAGCATGGAGAACCAATCATACTACACCAAAGTTTCTGGGATATCATACCCTCAACCTCAAAAAAGGTTGACTACTTCAACCTTTTTCATCACTGTCGTAATTGGAACTGGTTATCAGACCAGAAAACCACAAGAGATCCTGTGGGATTTCATGTCTTCAAGTTCACCGAAATTAACTGCATTATTCACCTTTTTCATGTAATTTTGATGAAAAGGTAACTGTCATTTGGATTTTATTTTTCGATGGTCTATAAATACCAAACCGTTGTTGCACATTTGAATGAGTAAAAATATGCATCGAATGCTTGAAAATAAATTAAGTTTAATTAAGATGTTGGTGGAAATTAAGCAGCCGAGAGGCAACAAATAAGTGGTATTGAAAGTACCATCATTGCTCGGAACAAAATGAAGTCTATAGATTTTTTGTGAGTATTGTATATTTCTCTAATTCAAGGGATAAAATGGTGAGAATTGATTTTTTTTTATATGAATTTGGTGACAATTGATTTTCACTGAAATCTCATTTTTGGATTTGAAACTTAAATTTTTTTTTTTGTTATGAATGATGCCTATTATACAATTATCATGTCAAATCTCTTCTGCAAACCTCTTTTTATTAAGTTATTTAAACTCATTCTGCAAATCCACATTCCAAAGAGACCCCTATTTCAGTGTATCAAAACCGTCTGCAATAGGGTACATGTTAGCCGTTAGATTGAATAACATTATGAACTGAACGATTACAATTAACCCTTATATAATAGGGCAGATCTCTGTGCGCAAGTAGGAAAGTTTTGCCCAGTTCTCTTTTGCCCACCTCTTCATCGTCTCTGTAGTTAGGAAACAAAAACGGCATTTCCACATCAAAGAGTCATGACTGCCGATTTCCACATCTTCAACAACAACAACAATATAAAGCAGCATAAGGATTTCTCCTCTCAAAATAGAAATATAAGGGTAAAATTATGATCTTCATTTTATTTCCTAATGACTTGTTTATTCAGTTGTACTAATGAGATCTAAGTATATTTATATTGATCCAATCTTATTGATCATTTTCTTATAATGCAGGTTCATCTCAGTGAGGAATAGGTGGAAATAATTTTGTCCCACCTTTCTTTCCAGTAATATTTGGGCTAGTTTAAGCTCTTCCTTCCTGTTTGGTTGCTAGACAGTGAGTATGATCTATCTGAAAGATTAGGGAGAAGCTTCTCAGAGGACTTCGATTGCTTCAATATCCTTCGGGTAAAACTTCAAGATCTACTTTGTATTAATTAAATCTCTCTAATCAGATTTTTAAGGGTGTTTTTTCTTTTTTAGGAGTTAACCACAGAAAGTATGTTTGTTTCTTTTGGTTATTCTTAGCTCTTCATGTGTAGGAAGTGTTTGCATTTTGAAATTATTCCTCAGCTGTGTAATATCTAATGATTATTACAAATTTATTTTAAGTTAGTTTCCCCTTAAATCTGCCTCTAATTGTTGTTCAAGTCTTTGCCGTGTGCATAGTTTTTCCTTAAAGATTTTTGCATCCAAAGTTTTGTGAAATAATTGAGACTATTGGTGAGTCTGCCAACTTACATGTGCTGTTGATGAGGAATCTGGAGTTAGTGGTTCAGCTGCAGCAGATGCGTCAAGTTACATTTTCAAATCTCTTTATTTTGCTACTCTTCTTTATAAGTCAGAATTGAAAATTTTTTACGATTCTCATGTCTTTTGACACATACGATTCCACAAGGGGTTTTACATGAAAATGAATTTGCATAACAAATAAAAAACTCAAATAGACATATTAATTTGTACAAAGAAAATTGCACAACTTGTTACAGTTTCAAAAAAGCTCACGTATCAAGTCTTCCTTACAACTAAAACTGTCGAATCACTAAGGAAAATATACCCACATTCACCTCCAATTTACTACAGATGAGAAACCAAAAATTAAAAGAACCAGGAGCCTTTATAGGCTGTTTGGATACTCACACAGAAGTGACTTTTTTGCTTTTTTAAGCTGATAAGTCAAAAGTCTGTTTGGATGTGTCTTTGTAAAACAACTTCTAAAAGCTATGAAGTTACTTATTTTTGGAGCAAATAATTCTAGTTTCCGACTTCTCGGAGAAGCTGCTTCTCGATTTCTCCTCATTAATTGTATTGTGTTTTATCTTTTCTTCCACTTCCTTCTTTCATCTTCCCAGAAAATCAAGATCGGTGTGAGAAGAAGATATACGGATTACGGAGGATTAAACACCATTAAAAGGTTAGATGATGATTAAAAAAAATTAATGAAATTTCTGTACTTGATTTTTTTCTCTGGTTCAGTTTTTCTTTACCAAAGTACCAAATCTCTTATACCTCTTATACAATTTGTCCTTTTTTTTTTTTTTTTTTTTTTTTTTTCTGTAAGCAGATGTTGTTTAGTTTATTTATATCTAATTAACATTAGACTTTTGTTATTGATGTATGCCATCTTTCATCCCTTAAGATACTCCCTAATCTATGGATTTTTCTTGTGAACGAGGTCCTATCACATCTTTCATATGCTACTAGTTCTATAGATTAAGTCGGATCTAGTTATTGTATGTCCTTTCTTTTTTTCCCATTTACACAACCATGGGTAACTTCGGATGAGTAAATTTGTAGGCACAATTTACAGAAAAACCCATTTAAGGGCAGACATTGAGTACATATCGTCCGTTAAATAAAATACTAGTGGAATTCAATCTATGATCATGACTAACCCTAATCTAGAGGGGCAGATATCTGAGCCTTATAAATAGAAAAGTTTTGTGTCCATTTTATTTTCCTCCTTCCACTCTACAGATCTATCATCTTTGATTATCATCACAACCAAGTAATGGAATTGTAGAAAAAGAAAGCAAACCCAAGCCTTAAAAACAACAGATCTATCATCTTTGATTATCATCACAACCAAGTAATGGCCGCGGATTTCAACATATTCAACAACAGCAATGTATAAGCATAATGATTTCTCCTCTCAAATTAGTAAAATTCTTTGCGTTCTACCTGTTCTCTAGGGGCAGTGATGCTCATTTCTGGATGAACTCCATCTTTGTGTTGGGGAGAAAATGGTAATACTATGATTTTGATTTATTTTGGTCTTCTCAAGTAATTTGTCTATTTAATTCAAAAGTTGTGTGTTTGGATCTAAATCATTAGATTATAATCCTTAATTAGCTTTCATGTTGATTGAATTATTTATTTTATGGTGTAGGATCTCGTGGGATAGCTAAATGAAGCAATTAGCAATTGAGATCTTACTTCAGCTCCAGATGGGTGCGAGGGTTGCATCTGGAATCTTTAGAAGAAACTCTCTTTTAGGAGTTGCCCTTTTCATTATAGCTTAACGTTTTATATTTCTTGGTTCAGACTTGAAAGTGCCGAGGCTCCTAATCTAAGTGAAAAATGTAAGATGATTAATTACACGGACTTAAATTAAGCAATTGATAGAGTGTGGAAGATTACTTGTTGATGCATCATATATTGAGGCAAATACAGAAATACTTGTTGCAATTTAAGTCAAGAAAGACTTACGAGGATGACAGAAGCTGTAGGAAGCCATTAAGGCCGGTTGATGTTCAGGAAGTGTGTTTGGATTTCGAATATGTTTAAATCGGCGTCGAAATATTGTTTAATCTAGTTGCGTGTGCATAATTTTGCATTGGAAAATATATGCATCTCAAGTTTTGTAAAGTAATTCAGACCATTGGTGAGTTGGTCAAGTTACATGTGCCGTTGATGAGGAATCTGGAGTTGGTGGTTTAGCTGCAGCAGCAAATGCTTATCTCTTTAGGGCTTTAAGGTCGACCGGCCACCTTTGAGCGGAAGAAGGGGTCTATGGGTGAGTATTTTTCCCAGGCAAATTATTAAATCAATCGAATTATTTTATAGGAACTGCCAAATTTACAAAGAATTGGATTCGCCAACTTGGTGAGGAGATATGAAGAGACAGCTTGGTGCTCTGCCGTCTTTTGATTGCATGAAGCGTGTGCCTCATGATATGAGGAGTTCTGGGTGGGAGATTAATCAAGGTATCTTATCTTTATTGGATGTTCTGTGAAATTAAATAACTTCGATGATATGCTTGGCGCTCTTACATTAATGTAAGAAGAATATTGGTTGAAACTAGATACCTGACATCATAATAATAGAGGTTATAAACCTGATGTTTAGACTTTCAGTATCTTGATCAAGGCTTTTTGTAAAGATCATCAAATTAAGCCTTCCATTTCTATGATGGAGGAGATGCCGAAATATGGTTTGGTTCTAGATGAGAGAACTTTTACAACCCCCATGTAAGGTTTTATACCAAAAATGAGCATAGAAATAAGGCCTCAACTGTTCCAGAGGCTGGAGCTCCCATAAAGTTCAAGATCGTGAAGTGTTTGCGGTCAGTGTCAAGTTATTCAAACTCATACACAAATACGAAATATCTTTTCCAAATCACATTGCTAATCTTCCTTGAAGATCACTTTTTATTTTTCATGTAATTGTGATGAAAACTTATTGTCATTTGGATTTTGTTTTTCAATGGCTTATAAATTGGAAACTGTTATTTTACATTTCAATGAAAAAATATGTTCCAAATGCTTGAAAGTTGATCTAGTCAAGATGTTGGTAGAAATTGATCAAGGCAGCCATCAATATCGGTTTTTATTTTTTATGTTTCTATGTTGAAGCCGATAAATTTGATATAATTCCCACACTTGATAAGAAGACACAAGTTGGAACGGAAAAGAGTTGTATGGAAAGTACCTTTTGATTTATTGTATCCGAATGTGGTAATCATAAAATTGTTTTTTGGATTTTTAAACTTCAAATTTATTTTGTTAAGAATGCTACTCCCTCCATTCCGATTTACTTGACGTTGTAGAATTTTTCATGGATATTAAGAAATATCAAAGAGAGTAAAATCTTTCGAATAATACCCATATTAATTCCTACTTAAAGACTTAAATAACCTAGTTTTGTGTTTCTAAAATATAGGAAAAGTTATCAATCCCATAGTTTTGTACTTGGGATGTACAAGATTGAGTATATATCCTCCCTGGGGTATATTTAAAATTATAGAGTAATTGTTTTTTTTGATGATTACCATGAGAATTAATTCTCTGGTGTGATTCCAAAGCAGGGGTAGATTAGTGAAAATTGGGAAAAAAAACTAAAACTATCATCTAATTTGGAACACAAAAGAAACCCTAAAAAAACAAGTAAAATGGAACGGAGGGAGTATTTGTTATACAATTATCATGTAAGTCTGACCCATTGAAAGCTAATTTTTATCCTTCTATTTAATTAGAAACGAAAAGTTTGGATCGGAGATGTTGTCTTATGCAATAGATTTCGATTAGCTTTTGAAGCTTCAAGAACTAAAGGGTGTGTAGTGGCTCGGTTGTATGAGATATCAAGTGACGGCATCAAATGGAAGTTTATGTCCAAAAACCAATTTTATGATTCTATAAAGTCTCCATTAGAATTGGAATTGGAAGGGTATATCCCGCGAAAGATACTCACAAGAACGAGGGAGGTTGATCCAAAAAAATCTTCAATAGAATTGGTAAATATCCAAGAAGGAGTTGTAGATTCTAGATTATGGATGGTTGGGGATAATGGCAAGTTGGAGGCATATACAGTAAATAATGGAGTTAGCTCTCTAAGTGAGACGGGTGATATAAATTTCCCTAATGAGAATATATAGAGTCGCTTATATTCTTATAAAGTCAATTTATTTCTATGGCTTCTCTCCCACGAAAAGTTGATGACGACCGATAATCTTACTAGAAGAGGTATGGATGTGGATAGGTCTTGTCGGTATTGTGAAGAAGAAGATGATTGATTGTTGGAGAATTAAAATAATTTGGAATTACTTTGTTGAAGGATGTAGTTTCCATTGGAACTACAATACTTGCTTCGCCACAACTATTCAAACTTGGAGTTATGATTGGGGTGATGAGCGGATCAACCGTATTTGGAACAATCTTCCGATTGCGATATGGTGATGCATTTGGAAGGAACAGAATGCAAGGATTTTCAACCACAAAAAGAGAAATTTAACAAGCATAATTAGAGATATCAAGATTCAAGCATATTTTAGGGCCGAATCACACTAAAATGATAGGTCTAACAGCTAATTAGGTAGTTTGTTTATGAGATTATTAAAATTTCTATCGTCCTATTTGAGAGGGCATGGAGTAGCAAGAGTATGTGTTTACTCTTTCTCTTGTAATTTTTTTCGTGATCGACTCCCATGTCAGTTTCCATTTTTTTGTTTCCGTTGTATTTATTTTTCAATGAATTCTTTTGACCGATAAAAAAAAAGAAAGGAAAAAAAACTAGAGGCAAAAACTTTGGTGCTTATGCTTTTTTACCCATGTTCGTCCGAAAAAACATCACATGGGAATTTCCTTGAAGGTGATCGTCGAACTTCAATAGTGGGGAAAGAGATCATTGAGATCTGCTAATACTGCTATAATGGAATATCGTAATGTGTTTTACCGTCAGGCGTCGAGCTAATTTAATCAAACTTGCTCAATTCTCTTCCCCAAATCACATTCTAGACTCTAGAGTGACCCCGATTTCAGGGTATGTGGCCGGTTCGGCAACCGTCCATGGCCCACGTTTACCAAACACTCCATCGAGACCGTCTATATAACACATCTGTTGATCAGATTTTACCGTCAGTGAGTGAATACGTGTTAACCTTTTAATGGAATGATGTAAAGACATCAACTATGACAATTAACCCTAATATTAAGGGACAAGTCTCAGTGCCTTATAAGAAGGAAAGTTTTGCCCAACTCAACCAAGATAGGGCTGCCGATTTCAACATTTTCTACAACACAATACAGTGCAGCATAACGATTTCTCCTCTCAAAATAGCAAAATATGTAATAATTGATTTCAACATTTTCAACATTTTCTACAACACAATACAGTGCAGCATAACGATTTCTCCTCGCAAAATAGCAAAATATGTGATAATTGCCGTAGAATTTATAGATGGTAAAATTCTGATTTTCATTATTTCCAAATGACTTGTATGTTCAATTTTACTAATGGGATCTATGTATATTTTCTTTTCATCTAATTTTATTCATCATTTTATGATTTAGGTTCATACTAGGGAGGACTATGGAGAACTAATTTGCTTCCTTATCTCTGTTCCATAACATTTGGGCTAGTTTACCTCTATTCCTTTCTCTTTTGGTGATCACTAATAGGTATGATCGAGCCCAAAGATCAAGGGACAAATTTCTCTTGGATGGTTTTTGGTGTATAAGAAGGTAATGGCAACTTCTCTGCTGCATTCTTGAAGGGACTTCCAAAGCTTTAGATATTCTTCGGAGAGAAGTAAAACTTCAAGATCTACTCCGCTGAGCTCTCTCTATTCAGACTAGTAAGGTCACATGTGCGATGCACATGCTTGAATTGGATTCTTTTAACAATACCAAATTTGATAATAATGGGAAAAAAATCTTAAAATAAAAATTTAATATCCTTGTTTGTACTCATTACGTAGATAATTTAAAGAGATTTCCAAATATATTAATTTTGCAAAAATCCGATGTGTATTTTTAAAGATATTTAAGTTTTAAATTTTTTGATATATTTTTAAAACAATGGCAATCCTATAAATATACAAATATTAACTAAAAGCTTAGTTAATGAGGGTATTATTGTCATGTGAAAAGGCTTCACCAAAAATACCTCTTTTCTTTATATTAGTATAAGATTTTTATGGGTGTTTTTTCTTTTTTGGGGACTTAAAATAACCACAAAAGTTTTTTCTTTTTTTTTTTTGATTTCTCTTGTATGTGGTTGTGACCACAGATTGCATTTTGAAATTACTCCTAAGCACTGTAATGTCTGTTGCATTTTGGATTATCCTTTGAGGAATCCGGAGTTAGTGATGCAGCTGCAGCAGCAGATGCTTATCTCTTTAGAGCTATAAGGTCGGCACACCAGAGGAAGAATTTAGTGGAGGAATTTTATAAGGTTATATGCAGCAGGATGGTTGATTAGAGATTCTTTAGACACGATGATAATTCTTTTATGTATAAGTTAAATCCAAATTTCTTTTGTTCTGAGTGCTATATATATTTGTTACAAAATTGTCTTGTCAGTCTTGTCACATTGAAGGCCTCTTGTTCAAACCAAGAGAAAGCTAGTTATTTTGGTTTCTCACCCGATGTATTGTCGCACAATATACAGTATTTTGGTTTCTCACCCGAAGTGGATATGGGTGTATAATGTATTGTCGCACAATATGCAGTTGGGAAAATTGGGAATATGTCCCGTTTTCACTAATCTGTTTGGGAATCTATCCCATAACGTGAAATATTAAGAAATATATCCCGGAGAGAGAAAAGAACCGTTAAATGATGAATATCCCAGATGTGTGGGGTTACATGTGTGACAACTTTACGCTTTTACCCTTATCTTCTTTAACCAAGTGCAGGCGAGACGTATTTTTGCTTCTGGTGCTGTTCATTTTCCTTGTAATTCATGGGTTCAATCCACCGAAGATCACCCGGACAAAAGAATTTTCATTTTCAAACATGCTAAGAATTTTTAGTGAGTTTTGAATCTTTTGATTTTGTTAATTAGATAATTCTTTTGATGAACACGGCTTATTGAAACACAGGTTTCAAATGTCAAACAAAGATCAACTGTTTGATGAAAGTCCTCCCAGTTGAAAGGTTTGAACACGGCTAATTAAAAGTCCACATTCTCTTACATCGAAACTCAGTAACAATTATTAATGTTTAATGAATTTGAACTTTATTAGACTTGCATGATTTGGTGGTACTAAGTGTATGATATTCAATGGTATGGGAACTCGTGAGTACTAGTTAATCATTCGTTTTGTTTTGAACAGCCTATCTGCCATACGAAACACCGGAATGAATGAAAGAACTAAGAGAGAAGGAGCTTGAAGCACTTAGGGGACATGGGTCAGCCTGTCAGGAGTAAGAAAACAATCTGATAGCATATATAATTGTGATACATATAATGACTTGGTAATCCTGAATTGGTCTTGCAAGACCGGAGTTTGGTGGTGAATCAATTCTGTATCCTAGAAGATGTAAAACAAGGCGTCCTCGATTAGTTTTTTTTCATCTTTCACAGCAATTTCTTTAAGCTACAATTGATACAAATTTTTTCCTCTTTGAACTGTTCGATTAAGGGAAATGATGATATAGAGATTTCTCTCTGCATATATTTACCTCATTTAAGTTTGTATGGATCTGTTTCTCTACGGGAAAATATGGATCTATCCTATTCTCTTTAGTTAAATAACATAAGGGTGAAAATGTAAAGTTGTCACACGCCGTAACCCTACACATGCGGGACATTCAACATTTAACAGTTTTTTTCTCTTTCCAGGACATATTCCTTAATATTTTCCGTTAGGGGATAGATCCCCAAACAGATTAGTGAAAACGGGACATATTCCCAATTTTCCCTATTCTAAATGGGGAGAGTCCTATGCCGAATAGAAGCAATGGATGTTTGTAGGAGATGAAAAGGCATCTCCAAAGGGTGTGATGGTTCACAAAAGACACATAGTATGGTTCATTTATCGCCTCTTAACATATTCAGAGTATGTTTGGTTCAGGTGGAAGATAAACTATTTCCTTGAAGATTTCAATGCTTCCTAAGTTGTTGGGATTATTAAGAGTTGTCTAGTATTTTAGTCTAGTTGATGTGAAAACTGTCACTCTTGCACTCAAGCACTGCCCAGCATTTAGAAGGGTTAATCTAAATGCTGGGCACTCAAAACCACACCAATACTTCTCTTATGTCCTGGGCACTCAAGCACTGCCCAGCATTTAGAAGGGTTGATGTGAAAACTTTTGTATTCATCTATAATTCTTCGTGAGTTATACCAATACTTCTTTTATGTCCTGTGTTACCAGAATTTTTGAAATCAAAATCTTGAGTGAAAGATAGTACGCATGGATGGATCAATACATTAACTTTTACCAAGGTTGATTTTAGATCTTGGGTGGAGACACCAGCACCATCACTATCATCTTCAATACCACAACCACCACTATTATCTTCGGTACCACCTCCTCACCGATGATTCATAAATGGAATATGGGTTTCATGTCCCGTAAACCTTGGAGGGAGAAGGTAAATCGGTTGATTCGATTAATTGGTATGAGCGGACTCGAAAATGGGATTTTCATATAAAGCTCCTTCACAACAGAATTAGGGAGTACAGATGGAGTGTCTGGTTCCATTTTTATACCGGCATCAGTTAATCTGCTTACTGCCCGGAAGAGTAAGTATCAAAAGAATTACTACCGAAATCAGTTTGGAATTCAATTTTTGAATGACTAATTTTAATCAATTAGTTAATTTCGCTCATGCTGCACAGATTTGGTGTTATGCCGATTTCCCAAATGAATAAGAGTTTAAATCTAAAGAACGAGATGGGAACTACGATGCAGGAGGTTAAGGGAGCTGGATTCCTCTCGTTAAAACCATTTGTAAGTATTAAAAATTAAATCGATTCTGAAATCGGGTTTTTGTTAATTAATTCGTTTCAATTGATCATATGAACTGATAGTTGGGCAATATTATCAAGCCTAAATGTGATCCAGCTAGCGTGGCACTACCAAGAAGTAGAATTTTGACATGCTGTCTATTCAGATTAATGGACTAATTGAACCATGTTGCACCGCTGTGTTGACGAAAGGACCGACTTGTGAATGTGTATATGTGCCAACATTTTAGTTTTCATCTTCAAGGAAATGATACCCTTAGCTGTAAAACATCGGCTTATTGAAATTTTAAGTTTGTTTGCACATCACAGGTACAACTTTTCGAAGTTATGAAACTGCTGGGACTGTTTTCCCGATTAATGTCCCTATTCATAATATGCTTGAGGAAATAGAATTTTAACTTGGCGACTATTCAGATTGACTGATTGAACATTGTTGCACCACATTGATACTGTGTCTGTCTACAAAATGACTGACTCGTAAACGTGGATATGTGACAGACAACATTTTAGTTTTCATCTTCAAGGAAATGGTACCCTTAATTGTAGAACTTCGTCTTACAGCAGTAACTTTTTGGCATATTGGAACGCCTTTAACACAAAAACTATGATCGCTTAACTAGGTTGATAGCTTCATCTGATTTAAAAACATGCCAAATTAACTCGGTTGATAGTTCCTTCTGCTGGAGCAGTCTGACTTTATGAACCCCATACAACTTAGGATTTATTAGCAATTTTATACTCTTGCGTAATTGAATCATTTTAAGCCAGAATAAGTCAAAGAGAACTGATTTATAGCTCGTCGTATGCATCCACACATCCCAGGCGAATGTCCTGCATCCATGGACAGCACTTTTGGAGTGAATGCCTGCCATGAGCCTGTATGTAGTAGAGGTACAGACACTGATTTATGTATATTTTCGATTGAAGAATGTTTACGTTAAGCATTGTATGCAAAAAATCTACTGGCGAAAGCATATAGTTTTGTGAATTCGAGTAGTCAAGCACAAATGAATGTATGTTATTGTTATTGTTATATCTGTAGTAGAGTTTATTGTGTTTCTGTTGTTCTTCAGTTGGTCCACGCCCAATAAATTCATTCAAAATCGTTATGATTATAGAAACTACATACACGTACCTATGTTGGGGGCACGGAGAAGGGCTATCTGGTAGTGAGAGTTAAAATTAAACTACTACTGTATGTGTTTGATGCAGTTTCATAGAAATTTCTTATGTTGGGGGCAGGGAGAAGGCCGATTTTCTATTAGTGTTGTGCACGGTCAGTAGTATCCTGCAACCACCAAATGATTCTGTTATTTGAGATTTGGGTTTCAAGTATTTGTTTTTCAGATATCTAGGTTTAGAGAACAAAGAGTGAAACATATTCGGGTTTTAATAATGACATTCAGAAACCATATTTTCAATAGGTGTCTGACTAAAGTCTTGAATTCCTAGGGTTTGATAATTCGAGATAATTTTGTGTATATCATTATACATGAACGTTTATTATGTGGTGGTCTAGTAATGGATGCTTAAGAAGTGCAGCTAGAAAACTCTCCAAATTGGTACGACCAACTGTATGTGCGAAAATTATCTGTTGTGCATATACACTAATTTTTTTTTTCCATGTATATGGGAAACAGTGTGGAATCCTAGTTTGTCTGATTGTCGCCCTTAACACACTTTATTTGTTCGATTATATCATGAAAACTATTTGTATCTTTTTGTAATGGTTTCGTGAACTTATATTAGCATGACCTTTATTTGGTGCAGTGATGCATAAAAGATGGAATGCATTAGCTTCAAAGTACCTCAGAAGATGATTCTTCCTAAAATTGCAATGCTGAAAGAAAGCTAGTGGCTTAATGAGATCATTTTTCAGTTTAAAAGGCTTAAGACTGTGCTTGAGACGCCGATTACATGATATATGAATTCTGTTATGAAACCTCTTGAGATTAAGTTAACAGTTGAAGAAGCTTCAAGACTTACAATGCTGCTTAAATAATGGATGAATTCTCTGACAAAACCTCTTGTGTCTACACCAATAGCTCATTCTCTGATTTCATATCAAGCTGGCTATTTTTTTTGCCAATTTTTTTAGATGCTCTGTCAATCTCTCAGTCATAGAGTTTTCTGATTGCCCCATAACGGCTTCTGTAACGCCATAATTTTCCAGCTTCATCGATTTTTGTCTAAACTTTAGCTGTTCACTTGATAATCTGGAACATATAGGTTGTATCCTTTTCTGCTCCTTGAAGATTTCAGTGCTCGCAAAGATGTTGGGATGATGAGTAGTTATCCACTCTTTTAGTCAAGTTGATGTGAAAAAATCTTCATCACTCCTGCAATCTAAGCATTTATAAGGGTTTTTATCTTCTGCCTACTATTATGATTTATCTGTCATGAGGTGCCTGGATTCCCATCTCATGGAAATTTATAAAATCATTACAAAAATTTGTAAAATCATTGCAAAAATTTATAAAATCATTACAAAAATTTGTACCAATCATTGCATTTCCCGGTTTGCTCGCATTTCCCTAAGCACATATTTCATCTATAACCTAGTTTAAAACAATAGGCTGAATCTTTTTTGATCACTAAAACCTTGACAAGGTATTAAGACATTCCACATTTTTACTAAACCATGGGAAAGAAGCTGCAGGAGTGTACATTATTTTCCTCCAAAAGATGCAGCTCAGAATCAAAGCCAGAATATAGCAAGCTACATAACAACAAAAAGAAAAAGAAAACTACCGAAACTTCACTCGCATTCTTAGTACTGCGACCAACCAACAATCACTAATTGCTTCATTTAAATTTGATCAAACTTTTTCTCTAACAATCGAAATGTATAAGCTCTGAACTGATCTTCATTCTATGTTCAGTACATAAAACACTATCAAACAACAACATTATTTTACAGATCTTACCGTGCAGAAAAGCAAAAGAGACTTAGTGCTAGCATCCATATATACCCTACTAAATTATCGCCGGAAATAATGGAGAGACCAACAGTTTCCGGGAAGTCAAACTACAGAGTTGAAGCAGTCTTAGACGTCTCTATGAAATATACACGAGTTTTTGGTGATGGAACTTATTCTGATGCTATTTCAAACAAAGCCACCGGAACTGCTTCGATCGCCGATGAAAACACATATCATGTTCAAGCAGATTTCAAGTCAGGGGAGTATGTAAGTGCTTTTGCCAGGCAATCTCAAGGCCTTATTACAGTTTCTGCCCAATCAGGTTGAAGTAAAAGAACTTAGATTTGAGAGGAGAAGTCATTATGACAATTTCTGTTTTTCACTTTCATCTCTAATGTTTCCCACAAATAACCATAACTCAGATCATAACCTCTCATCAGACTCTCTGGTAACGGTTAGAAGAACTCCGGTTACTGCCTCTTTCACTTCTAGTCTCTACTCTCACTATTTGGTAAACTTATACCTGGATTTTAGGGTTTGGTTTGTTTATAGGAGTATTTTGGTGATTTACTAGTATACCCTTAACTAGGGCTGTCAATGGGTCCGGGTCCTCCCGGGTAGTACATGACCCAGAACCGGACCCGGCATATCATAGTCGGTTCCGGGTCTTAGCGGTTCTGGGGCCGGTTCCCCATTTCATTGGCCCAGAACCGGACCCAGTAAAAGACCCGGGTAATCACCGGGTCTGGGTACCCATTGGGTAAAAACAGATTTATATGACTTCCAAATTTTGTGACTCCTGAAAAGGGATTATTCAAGACTTAAATTTGAAAGAAAAGCAACCATCTTCTAACACATACAGATTGGAGATAAACATAAGCTGAGATTAGGAAAACTGAAGTTATTTTCCTAGCTGTAAGTAAAAATCTGCCATAATATAATAAATACAAAAGTTGACAGACTTTTTTTTAGCCGATAATTACAAGTAACGCCAGCCATAGCAATAGTCTGTCGTAATATAACCACAAAAGTTGACAGACATCATTCTAAAAAGTGTAGAAGCCCCAAGAGATAAATGCATGTTTCCTTCACAAGTACATACACAAAAAAAAGGACGCAGTTCGCAAGTTCTTCGACCATATCAAAAAGAAGTTCCCATCGGCTCAATAGAGATTTCACCATCATATGCCTAATTATTCCTGCAGGACAAACAAATACAGTCCATCATAAAAGGATAGTTCACTCCCAAACAGATACAACAAGACATAAAATCAGAAACCAGATTTCTCATTAATGCAAACAACCAGCAGAATTCATTAGGCAGTAGAAGTAACATATGAAATTATACTGCCACTACAACTCAACAACCAACAATTGCACAAGTTGTGTACCTGAAATACGCCATAATGTCTCTCTTGAGTAAACCATAATAGGAACTTCACAAAAAACAAAATATATACTCTTATTCTTGTTCATCAGTTAGACAATATGCGATGTTGCATCAGCATCGTCTGACTGAATCTCATCCATTGCCTCCATAAGAGTCTGAAGTGAAGTATCACCTAACCCAAATCCCTCCTCTAACACAGTAAAATAGTTAGTTGACACATATTAACCACAGTAAACGTATCAGTAATTCAACATTGATATATTATGGTAAACATGAAAGTTTGAATATGTTACTTACTCTCCAGCGCACTTCTTATCCAATCTTGTGTGCATATCAAAGCTTCAATTGTTTCTGGAGTCATTGAAGAACGAATTTATCTACAACTCTACCACTAGTCTTTGAAAATGATCGGAAGCCGCGATGATGCAGAATTGCTAATATATCACGAGCTATCAATGCTACAATTGGATATCTTAGGTCCATGAAATTTCCACCATCCCAAAACATCAAAACTGGAATCATTCAGATCAATAGTACCACTTCCACTTTTAATAGGGTGAACATCAGCTGATAGGCATTGCTCTAGATCTGTGCGAATAACGTCATGTTGTGAACTTTCTTCCAGAAATGCCGTCAAACCCTTCCTTTTAGAAGTAAAAGAACTTTGAGAAGCTGAAGAACTACCCCTACTACTACCAACTGAAATTGAATCTTCCATGTTCACATTATTTGTCGAAATGTTTGTTGAGTATACATGTGATGAAGAAGCATAACAGGTTGCATATTCCTTATACAATCTTTTCAAGACTTCGATAACTTCTAACTTCTTTACCTCTTGTTATTGAGGATATATTAATGGGAAGTAATAATCCACTAATTTCATTTTAAACCTAGGATCTAAAATGGAAGCTATTGCAAATGTTTTACTAGACAATTTCCAATACTTTTCAAACTTTTTCATCATATTCACAGCCATTTTGGATATTAATGCATCATCAGAATCACACCACTCACGAAGTTCTAAGAATAAAAGCAAGCAACATCAAAATAACGATTAACCGTTACGTATGATGTACCAAAAGAGAACGGTGATGTCATAAAATACCTTCAAGCAAATTGAAAGATCGCTTGCATTCTTCCGGTCTTAACCCGTTGGAGCAACATTAAAAAATCAGGTTCAATCTTCGCAAACCGGATAAATGCTTCCCGAAATAGAAGTGCTGTTTCAAGCATCAGATAGGTAGAATTCCACCTTGTATCAACATCTTGAATCAACTTTGTCTTGGGAGCATCTACTTGCAGGCAAACTTCTTGAAATTTTTGTTGTCTCGTGGTGAAGCTCTAATAAATTTCACTTTGAATTTCTAATTTTACGTATTTCTTCTTTAATTTGCAACATCCCATGATCAACAATAATGGCAACCACATGAGCAGAACATCGAACATGGAATAACTCTCCATCCAAAAGTAATCCAGGTTTTAGTTGATTACGAAGTTCACTTACCACTACTTATCCAATGTTATTGAAGCTATCTTCCTATCAATATTCCACTTGTACAACTGGTCCATCAGCACCTTTGCAATGTTGACTTCAGTGTGCTGCCCATCGACAGTGCTAAAAGATAAAATTCTCTTCTGAATTTTCCAGTTTTCATCAACATAATGAGATGTCAAAGCCATATATCCTCTATTCTGAGTAGTACAAGTCCACATATCAGTAGTAAGGCTTATGCGACTCTGAACCTTAGTAAAAATCTCATACAAATGCTTATTTTCCATTTTATGAATCTTCATGCAATCTGACTTTGTAGTGTTTCGCTTCACGAGTTTAATATTAGATTGTAATGAAGTGGACCCTTCTAAAACCAATGTACTCTACAATTGAGAAAGGTAGTTCATGCAAGATAATCATTCTTGCAATACAATCACGAAGTTACTTCTTGGTTAAATTTAAAGTTGAAACATTCTTGCCCCCATCTTGCGTTTCACCAGACTTTCACGTACATCCGGTTAATTTGCTTTGTTGTGTTCCTTTGTATACATGACAACAATTGGATGTTTCCTCAAACTACTTGTCCCATGTGTGCTCTTTGCGGTAATTTTATTCTTGCGGTGCTTGCATTTTCCGTGTGTTACTTTCCGTTTACCAATACCTCTTCAAATTCATCCCAAGCCTTCGAGGTTCTTTTGCGTTTACGTGTAGCGGCGGAACCACATCCGTTGTTGCCGCATCTAGATGAACAGAATCATCGAATCACCGGCATCACTTGACTCATGACTACGCTTTCTCTTGTCCGGCACTAGATTTTACAACTTTAATCTTCTTTGCGGCCTTGAAACAAGAACTTTAGGAGGCGGCATACATGGGGGTTTCGAAACTTTAGTCTTCTTGCCGGGAACACAATGATCACCAACACTACTTCCTGTTTTTGTTTTCATGTTGCCTCTGCAAGAAAAAACCAACAAACATCTGTATCAGGTGTCATAAAGTATAAACAATAATAAATCTAACAAGCATATCCAGTAAGAAGAAGAGAAAAGCTCCAACTAATCAGCAAACTCTCATGATGTAATAATGTTAGCAGTGTGTTGCATTTAACTCATCGCCATGTTTAGATGTTTAGATGAACCAGATTTACAAATTGAAACAAATAAATAAAAAGAAGACATAAATGCTTACCAAGGCAAGAGGCAAGAGCCCCTAAAATCACCAACCAACAACACTAGGGCCTACAATGCCCCACACCGGTTATAATTTCGAAAACAAGTGATTGAATTATGAGAGTCTTTTCTTAAAATGGAGAAATAAAATTTCAAGTTTTCAGCACACAAGATCATCCATGGATGAATAGGTAACACACAGCAGCAACATCTCCATTCAAAATTGAGAAATTGAAAGATACCCACTAACTAACCCCATCACCAGCCATTTAGGTTTATGTTTTCTTAACATTTCTAGTTCTACTAATAAAAAATTTTGTTCACTGGCGAAAACAACAAGGTGCTAGAACTAATTGTAAATGTAATAGATGTTTTTTTCCTAACAATTCTTAACATATCTCATCTAAAATCTTACTGTAACAGATTCAAGAGGATTCAAATCGATTCAAAAAAAATCACGCACATCAGTTTAAGGATTTGTAAGAGTAGACTGAGTAGCACTATAATTATATAATACCTTTCTTTCAGTAAAGAATTTGAGAAACAAGCGATTTTCCTTTTACCGTAGTCTGCAAAATTAGTTGCGGCAAAATGAGTTGAAGAAGAAAGTAGATCTCGCGGAAATGGGGTGGTGAGAGCTTCTCATTCCTTTATATATGACCTAATTTTCTTTACAGAATTTTACAAAATTAGCCTTTTCTTAATACCCGAATACACGTGGGTACCCGGCGGGTAGGACCCGGATGGAACCGGATATAAACGGGTCTAATCGGGTATACCCGGTTTGGACCCGAAATCACTAATGGGTCCGATTTTGGGACCCATACCCGGACCCTAATTAGCCGGTTCCGGGTATTTGGGTACCCATTGACAGCCCTACCCTTTAGCCTTGAACTAATCCCAATCCTAGTTAGCAATTGAATTTGGAAAACGTACGGAACGGCAAACGTCACAAGAGTATTATACGGTTTGTAAAATTCAGATTGGTCCAAGATTCGGTCAACGGGACGTGATTAAGTCAAGAATTGAACGACATACGTACGTGTATAATTCGATTTATAAATGTGAGTTCGGCTCTGAAAATTCGGTATCTATATATACTAAATAATTTATATTTATAAGGTCATAGACCAATTTTTATGCATATGTGTGAGTTATTTAAAGAAAAAATAAAATTAATATGATGATATTAATAATATATACAACATTAGTCATCCAAAAGGACGTAGTATAGTGGTTTAGATGCTTGATCAGTGAGTTTGAGATCTCTCTCACCTTCACCTTCAAATTTTTTCAATCATTTTTATTTCATAAAAATTACAACAACGTCTAATATTGGGTCGTGTATGCCCGGGAGGCAGTAAACCCCAAAAAGTGGGGCCTTTAAAAACGTAAAAGCTAAAGAATTTATGGAAGAATTAAGCGGGCGTATCATTCGGGATTCGGGATACGTAAAATTCGTGAACGATTCGCGAATAATCCGGGAATGCCACATAATACGCGACTTGGGTTCGGACTTGCAAACGTACGCGAATAAAACGATAAAATTCGTGTTACGGAAAAATTCATGAATCATTCGCGAATGATTCGCGAACTTACTAACTAGGGTGCCAGCCCAGCTTGATCATAGGCCTAAAATGATAAATAAATACTCATCTAGCAGTGCTTTGGAACGTTTTTCCTACTTGGAACCCTAGCAAGATTTTGGTTCTTGGTAGTTAGATTTTTGGCGCCGCCCGTGGTCCCGGGAGAGGAGGCTCGGTATTATAACCGGATCCTAAAATGTTAGAGCATCTTCAAAAACGGGAATAAAAAATCCTATGTGGAAGTCTTATCAAGACCTTTATTTATCAAAGTTTACGCATGTAGTAAATATAGGAATCATAAGACCCATAGCTAATAAATTATCTCCAGTAGTAATCCTTTGAATATCTTATGTGATAAAATCTTAATCGTTTGATTTGATTTTAAATAATTATTAAAAAAAATAAGACACGCAGGTGAATCTGAAGGTGTGGTTAAAACTTTCTTTAACACCTTCGTATCTAGGACCTAACTAAAATTAATGAAAAATATGACATGAAAGTGAATCCGAAGGTGTAGTTAAGATTTTCTTTAACACATTCGTATTTCATCATTCCTAGTTTTTAGGACCTAACTAAAGTTAATGAAAAATATGACATGGTATCACTGTAGTCAAAATCGTTCCCCAACGCTGAGTAATCGCTACTCGCTATATGACTAATGTGATTTATGATTTTTAGGGATTAAGGCGGTCGATTTTGCCGATTTGGACTGATTTTTAAGTAAAATGAGTTAATGATCTTTCCTATTTTTCTTTGCATGCACCGAAAATAAGAAAAGAAAAATCTCATAACCCCTCAGATGAGAGTTATCAAATGCAAAATCCTCTAATATAGGTTCAACAAAATAATGTTACAACACTTATCTACATGATGGTGTTAAAATTTAAACTTTAATTAGGTACATTCGGGTCGGGTTCATTTAACTTATCAATTGGTGTTGCGAGTTCAATGAACAGACCAAAGATAGAGTTTCAAATCAGACTCTCTTTATTCAGTCTGAAAGCTTAGTCCGAAGACCAAACCACCTCCCAAGAAGGAGTATAACAATCATCTCGAGATAAAGTACAGTTATATATATTCGGCGGATTTTAGAGTGACCGAATATATTAAGCTAAGTGAATTTTGGAAGCGAATCTTCCGCTTCCAGCCCACTTACGAACAATTTGCATATATCCTTTTACAAAAATACGGTTAGATGATAAAATCCACGGATTCCAAGGAAAATGCTCACCCCTAATATTACGGTTAGCCCCTCAATTGTTTCCAACAGCCCCAGTAGGAGGTTTCCTTTAGATACTTTATGTCTTGAACGCAGTCACACTCCCACCAAGACCGTGGGCTGATGTCGTGCCTCATCTCATGGGCCCTTTAGTGTGTTCCTATATAATGCATTAGGGTTTTACATACATTATGCTCATAAAACCAGTCCTCCCAGCGGCGGCGCTTAAATCTTATCTTCTTTCTCCGTTAACAACCATCTGCAGATCTACTTCTTCCTTATCACCGCCACCACCATTATCATCTTCAGTACCACCACCTAACCGATGATTACTAAATGGAATATGGGTTTTATGTCTCATAAATCCTGGAGGGAGAAGGGAAAAATGGTTGGTATGAGGGGACTCGGAAATGGCGTTTTCATAAGCTGTATCCACCATCATATAATACTCATCGACAACATAATTAAGATGTTTTACCCAAGTATCTTCTTCAACTTTTGTTCCGGAAGCAAGTAGATATGCTTACTGCTCCGGAAGAGTAAGTATCAAAAGAACTACTTTTAAATCAGTTTGTAATTCAATTTATGAATGACCAATTTCAATTAATTCCTCTTGTTCCTACTGCACAGATTTGGTGTTGAGCCGATCTCCTAAACTAATAGGAGTTTAACTCGAAACATCGAGATGGAGAGTACAATGCAGGAGGTCAGGCGAGTTGGATTCTTGTCTTTAAAACCATTTGTAAGTATTAAAAATTGTCTGAAATCGGGTTTTTGTTAATTAATTCGTTTCACTTTGATCATATAAATTGATATGGTTGGGCAATATTCTCAAGCCTAAATGTCATCCATCTAGACTGGCACTACCAAGAATAGAGGTGCCCACTGTTTTCCCAATAATATGATTGAGGAAGTAGAATTTTAACTTGGCGACTATTCAGATTAATGGACTAATTGAACAATGTTGCACCACATTAATATTTTGTTTACGAAATGACTGACTTGTGAATGTGTATATCTGGTAACATTTTAGTTTTGATCTTCAAAGAAATGATAGCCTTAGTTGTAAAACATCGGCTTATTCTAGTGTTGAGTTTGCACATCGCAGTAAAAACTTTTTGGTACATTGGAACACCAAAATTGTGATCACTTAACTTGTTTGGTAGCTTCATCATTTAAAAACATGTGAGCCAAATTAACTCAGTTGATAGTTCCTTCTGCTGGAGCAGTCTGACTTTATGAACCACATACAACTTAGGAATTTAGGATTTATTAGCAATTTTATACTCTTGCATGATTGTCTTTAGATAAATCATTTAAAGCCAGAATAAGTCAAAGAGAACTGATTTATAGCTCGACGTATGCATGCTCACATCCAGGTGAATGTCTGCATCCATGGCAACACTTTTGGAGTGAATGCCTACTATGAGCCAGTATGTAGTAGAGTGACATACACTGATTTATGTTCTGTATTTATTATATTTCCAATTAAGAAAGTGTATGTCAAGCATTGTGTGACAAAAAATCTACTGGCGGAAGTTTATAGTTTTTCGAATTCGAGTAGTCAAGCACAAATGCATGTATGTTATTGTTATATCTGTAGTAGAGTTTATTATGTATCTGTTGTTCTTCAGTTGGTCCACTAATAAATTCCATTCAAAATCGTTATGATTATTGAAACTACATACATGTACCTATGTTGGGGGCAGGAGAAGGGCTATTTGGTAGTGAGGGTTAAAATTAAACTACTACCGTATGTGCTTGATGCAGTTTTGTAGCAATTTCCTATGTTGAGGGCAGGGAGAAGGCCGATTTTCTGTCGTGTTGTGCACAATCGGTAGTATCCTGCGACCACCAAATGATTCAGTTATTTGAGATTTGGGTTTCAAGTATTTGTTCTTATGACATCTAGGTTTCAAGAACAAAGATTGAAAAAATATTCGGGTTTTAATAATGACATGGAAACCAATATTTTCAAAAGGTTTCTTACAAGTCTTGAATTCTTGTTAATTCTAAATAATTTTGTGTATCTCATTATACATGAATATTTATTATGTGGTGGTCTAGTAATGGATGGTTAAGAAGTGCAGCTAGAGAACTCTCCAAATTGGTACGACCAAGTGTAGGTGAAAAGTTGGCGTAAAGGTTGTGCATATACATAATTTTATTTCCATGTATATGGGAAACAGTGTGGAATCGAAGTTCGTCCGATTGTCGCCCTTAACACACTTTTGTTGTTCGATTATATCCGAAAACCTGATGAAACTATTTGTATATTCTTGTAATGGTTTATGAACTTATATTATCATGATGTTTATTTGGTGCGATGATGCATAAAACATGGAATGCATTAGCTTCAAAGTACCTCGAGAAGATGATTCTTCCTAAAATTGTGATGTTGAAAGAAAGCAAGTGGCGTAGTGAGATCAGTTTTATTTAAAGGCTTAAAGACTGGTTGAGATGCTGAGTAAATGATGGATGAATCTGTTATGAAACCTCTTGAGATCAAGACTTAAAATCTTGCTTAGATAATGGATAAATTCTCGACAAAACCTCTTGTGTCTACATGGATAGCTCATTCTCGATTCCATATCAAGTCGGCTAATTTTTTGCGGCTCTAACAATTTTTTAGATGTTACGTCAATGATAGAGTTTTACCGATTGCCCCGTAACGACTTCTCCTCTCATTAGTAAAGCTGATTTTTGTCTAAACTTTAGTTGTTCACTTGATTTTTGTGAAGTTTTTTCGGAAGTATTATTCAACTTACTTATTAAACCGAGTCTATGTAATGTAACTAGTTTGAATTTGATGTTCTCTGTGTACACTTGGAAGTTCTTGATACTCTGGAACATAGAGCAGAGGTTTTATTCTTTTCTGCTCCTTGATGATTTCAGTGCTTGCAAAGATGTTGGGATGATGAGTAGCCATCCACTCTTTTAGTCAAGTTGATGTGAAAAAATCTTCATCACTCCTGCAGTTTGAGCATTAGAAGGGTTTTTATCTTCGCCTACTTTTATGATTTATACGTCAATTTAGGTGCCTGTATTCGCATCTCTTGGAAATTTATAAAATCATTACAAAAATTTGTACCAATATTTTCACATTTCCTGGTTTGCTTTACTAATACCGTGTGTTATCTCTTTGGTTATAATGGTTATAATTTGGTTAAACCGATCAAATTAAGGTGTATTGACAATGCATAGTTTGTAGTTTGGTTAAAGTCTATCCAAGGCCTCCCAGTTATCGAAGTGACCAATGAGGGTGCTAAATCGAGTTTTACTGTCTATATGCTTGTTCATTCAAGGAGAAATGACGAAACATCGGCAAATCACAAAGCGTGCCCAGGGGAACTTTGTTCGGGTTGTAATCACAAAGCTGCCGGGGAACACTGTCTGGTTGTTGTAAGAAGCCACGCAACTCCGTGGAAAGAAGTTTGAAAAACAAAATAAAAGTATGAAGCTAAGTGTAAAGTAAAAAGTCAGTAGAAGGCCATTGGCATTATCGAAAAGAGAAATATTTCGGTGGTTTCTGGATTCCCTCAAACTGTACAAATAAGTAGATACAAAACATAAGTAATTGCTTAGAGAAGTACTCAATAACAAAAGTAAAATCTTCAATGAGCCTCTAATGAAAGATTCTCCTAGATGCAGTTAATCACTTCTTCATCATTTCAAAGATACTGTGCTCACACTAGATTGATGCTCCAACTTCTTTGGAATTGCACGTACTAAAGCATAGAGCACAAAGGAAAATATGTGAGTGAAACACCATCTTTTGTTGGAGTTTTAATAGAAGGAATGTTGATTTAGACTTTTTATAGATACTAGTTTTGTGTCCAGTGCTACGCATCGGGCATTTTTTTTTTTCTATTTTAGATTGGTGTGCATGGGCGAAGCCTTTCCGTAGGGATGCATTTTTAATTTGGTGTGCGTGGGGATATATTCTTAACTTGGTGTGCGCAGGCGTCGTACCGTCCCGTGGCGATGCATTTTTGGTTTGGTTTGACGGGGCCAATACATTAAATAAGTGAAGAAAAAGGATAAGAAATATGTTCAAATTTTATTTATTTTTATCTTTCATTTTCGTAGAAAATTATGAGTGAAATATGTAGGACTTTTTTCCTTTACGTACTTATTGGGAAAAAAGAGTCCTAATATGGTAGGTACTCTTCCAAATTGAATAATACAGTTAGCAATAAGTTTAGTTTTGTTTTTGAGTTTGTGATTTTCAAACCAGTCAAACATTGCCAAGTGTACTCACCAAACTCTCGTTTCACAAAACTTTAAAAAGGCTTATTTCGACTAATAAGAAGCAAGAATTACCACACTGTTTAACGTGAGAGTTATATTTGTCTAGGCCTTCAAGTCTTTAGATAGATTACCAAGCCCCTAGAACAATATAAATCCTAAAAGGAGCCCCTCTATTGATTTCATAGGCCCCTATGCTAGGTTTCATATACTTGAACACACCCACCAATACCAACCGTGGGCCGATGTCTTTGCTTGGGCCTAATCTCACGTGCCATTTAGTGTGTTGCTATATAATGCGTTAGGTTTTACTTAGATCACCTTACTCATAAAAACCTTTCAAGCAGTCCTACCAGCGGCGGCGCATAAATCTGTCCTTGTTTCTCCGTTAACCATCTACAGATCTACTTTTTTCGTTATCACCGCCACCACCACCATCATTATCATCTTCACTTGTACCACCACCGCCACTATTATCTTCACTTCAGTACCACCTCTTCACACGGATGATTTACAAATGGATATGGGGTTTTATTATAAATTGGTAGATTTGGATAATTGGTACGAGCGGACTCGGAATTGGAGTTTTCATAAGCGCTTGATCCACAGGATGAGATAACTCTAATGGAGTATCTCTGCTAACTTCTCTGGAAGAGTAAGTATGAAAAGAACTACTTTTGAAATCAGTTTGGAATTCAATTTTTGAATAAATAATTTTAATTAATTCCTCTTGTTTTTACTGGACATATTTGGTGTTAGGCCTAATAAGAGTTTAATTCCAAAGAACGAGATGGAAAGTACTATGCGGGAGTATAATTGTACGTGAATTAGGTGTATTATATCGATCGATTCGAAATCGGGTTTTTGTTAATTAATTCGTTTCAATTGATCGTATAAAGTGATAGTTGGGCAATATTCTCAAGCCTAGATGTGATCCGACTAGTCTGGCACTACCAAGAATAGAGGTGCCCACTTGTTTTCCCAATAATATGATTGAGGAAGTAGAATTTTAACTTTGCAACTATTCATACTATTGTGTAATTTGCTTTTGATCAATCATTTAAAGCTAGAATAAGTGATAGAGTACTTGATTTATAGCTCGCCGTAATCATGCACACATCCCAGGTGTGAATGTCCCGCATCCATGGGCAACACTTTTGGAGCGAATGCCCGCTATGAGCCCGTATGTAGTAGAGTTCTGGACACCGATTTATGTTACGTGTTGATTATATTTTCAATTGAAGAAAGTTTACGCTAAACATTAAATGACAAAAAATCTCTTGGCGAAAGCATATAGTTTTGCAAATTCGAGTAGTCAAGCACAAATGTATGTATGTTATTGTTATATATGTAGTAGATTTTAATGTGTATCTGTTGTTCTTCGGTTGGTCCACGCCCAATAAATTCATTTTATATCATTATGATTATAGAAACTACATACACGTACTATCTTTGGGACGCAGGGAAAAGGGCTATTTGGTAGTGAGAGTTAAAATTAAACTACTTTGTATGTGTTTGATGCAGTTCAAAGCAATTTCCTATGTTGGGGGCAGGGAGAAGACCGATTTACGTTAGTGTTGTGCACGATGTTAGTATCCTCGCAACCACCAAATGATTCAGTTGTTTGAGATTTGGGTTTCAAGTATTTGTTTTTTTGACATCTAGGTTTAGAGAGAAACATATTCGGTTTTAATAATGACATGGGGAAACCAATATTTTCAATAGGTGTCGACAAAGTCTTGAATTCCTAGGTTCTAGATAATCTTGTGTATATCATTATCCGTTGTGCATAATGGATGATTATGAAGTGCAACTAGAGTACTCTCCAAATTGGTACGACCAAGTGTATATGTTGTGCATCTACACAAATTATTTCCATATATATGAGAAATTGATTTGGAATCAAGTTTGTCTCGATTGTCGCCCTTGTGTTCGATTATATCATGAAAACTATTTGTATCTTCTTGTAATGGTTTTGTGAACTTATATTATCATGACGTTTATTTGGTGCGGTGATGCATAAATTATGGAATGCATTTAGCTTCAAAGTACCTCATATTGCGATCTTTGAAAGAAAGCAAATGACATAATAAGATCGTTTTTAGTTTAAAAGGCTTAAAGATGGATAATTTTTGTTAGGAAACCTCTTGAGATCAAGTTAATATTTGAAAAAGCTTCAAGACATGATTACAATGCTGCTTGGATAATGGATGAATTCTCTTACAAAACCTCTTGCGTCTACACCAATAGCTCATTCTCCATTTTCATATCAAAAGTTGGATAATTTTTTGCAGCTCTAACAAGTTTTTTTGGATGTTTTGTCAATGATAGAGTTTTCGATTGCCCGTAAAGACTTCTCATCTAATTAGTAAAGCCATATTTTCTGGTTTCATTGATTTTTGTGTGAAGTTTGTTAGAGTTATTCGGCGACTTATTGCTTTGTGAGTTTGAATTTGAAGTTCTCTGAGTTAAATGGACGAGCCGAGCTCCCCGAGTTTATGAACCACAATAGCACAAGTAATTTATCGGCCGGAAAAGTGGGCTTGGGCTAAAAATTAAGATGTGGGTGGGGGGGGTGGGGGAGGAGGCTTGTATGTATTTGTTGAACTACATGCGGTTAAGTAACTACTATATGTAAACATTGGTTGTCTTTTGATTAAACAAGATCAATATTTGATTGATTTACACTTTGACCATTCAAAATCACGTACGTCCGAATTTCCTCTAACTCATTAATTAGCGAGGTTCGGAATTCCGAGAAACTCCTAATCTTCTTGAATTTCAAAGAGACCAAAAAGCACTATATAAAGTGTGCTAAATTGCTGATTCGAATAAGTTAGTTGCTGCATAAGCTATACTTGTTTCCTACACTACAATAAAATGTTTTCACATCGCTCTCGAAAGTTTAAGAACATTGCCAAACATCTCGCCAATGAGATTCATGTTTACGACCTTTCACACAAAATCTTTTACATTTGGAGGAAAGATATTGAAAGAGGCAACTAATGAACCCGCAAATACCTAAGTTCATTTGTCAATGAAATCTTAATAGCCTCTCGGATGGAAGATGAACAATCACCGCTATAAATCATAAATTCATTTGTGAGTGGATAGGTTGATGGAATGAAGTGAAGATAAAAAGAAAGTAAAGAAAGCAAAAAGTTTAACATATCTATAGTCACTACTAAAACATTGGCGAAGGATTAATGTTTTGACCATTTTTGAACCAAGGGCAAGAAGCATGGATACACTATATCCTTCTACGAGATCCATCAACGTAAGTACATATTTCGTTGCCTGAATCTTAAAAATCATGCGCGTGGATTTGTTGATGAAATGAAGTGGAAAAAAAAGAAACAGTGCAATTTTTTTTAACATATATAGTCACTAAAACATTGACAAGGTATTTAGTCATTCCACCATTTCACTGAACCATGGTTACTTATAGAGAAGCTGCAGCCAACAAACAACCACTAACACACATCCACACATAAATACCTGTGTGTCTGTAACCCCAATTAAAAACATTTGCCCTGTGTGTCTGTAACCCCAATTATATCTCTACACTGTCATGTAAATAGGAATGACTCTGAAAACAGAACTAATTCAATAAAAAAATAATGGGTTAAATATCTGCCTAAATAGGTGTAAGATATAAAAAGATATACAACATTCAAAACCAATGTAAACCTTTTATAAGTCATTGATCATCACTACTTGGATTCATTTAATTTTGATCAAGAAGTTCTATTAAGCACCAAAATATGTATGTAATATAGCCATCATCAAACACTGACAACATTTATATGGAAGTAAATCTAAATTAAAAATTTATTATAGTGAATTTCCAAACTTTGTCTCTTTGACAATTGAAATATAATCTCTGAACTGATCTTCTTTCTATGTTCAGGTAATAAGCCAAAGTTGCAGATACATAAAACACAATCCAAATTACATAAAACCAATTGAATACTATGAGCAACTTCAAACATCTCTAATTCAATGATTACCAATATAAGATCTCAGATCGAATAAGAACATGGTATTCCAACCGATGAAAAAGCTAAACCAGAAGTAGACCTCAGATCGAACCACAATTGGAAGCGAGACTGCGTATAAAACCCAAAACATGAATGTCAAAATTGTGAGTTAAGACAATAAAAAAAAAATCAAACATCACCATTATTTTACAGATCTTACCATGTATAAAGACAAAGGAGACATAGTGATATCACCCATATGAACATGAGAAACCAAAACTTAAATTTGAGAGGACAAATCATTATGATCAAAGATATGTGTTTTTTTCTTTGATCTCAAGCTATGTGTAATGGTTCCCACAAATAACCATAACTCCGATCATAACCTCCCATCGATTCTCTCGGTAACTGGGCTAGAAAGAACTTGAGTTCTTGCCTCATTCACACTTCTAGTCTCTACTTCTCCCTCTATGAAAAACTTATACCGGATCTTTAGGGCTTGGTTTGTTTGAAAGAGTATTTGAGTGATTTACTAGTATACCCTTAAACTTGGTTGCCGTACGGTCTTGGGTGGAGACAGCTGCAACATCTCTATCAACCTTTTTACAAAACACTAACGGACCACTCTTGTAGCGTAGAGCTAGCTTGTCGGACGCATGAGTGGTGTCGGGTCACCAAAACTACTTGCGGGCTGATGTTGTGCCGCGTCTCACGGGCCACTTAGTGTTGTTACAAGGCTTTAGGGTTCAGTAAGAATCACATTTTATTATTCCCTTATATCAAAAACCACACCAAACAGGAACTAGTTAGGGCGGCGCATCTCGTAATCCTCCTCGTGTCTCCCATCTTCTTCATTATCACACTACCACTATTATTTTCGGTACCACCACCACCAGAAAATCAATCAATGGGTTATAAATGGAATATGAGTTTTGTGTCTCACATACCATGGTGATTTGGGTATTAATGGGTATGAGGGGAATCGGAAATTGGGTTTTCATGATATGATGATGAATAAGAGTAAGTATCCTTAAATCTGTTTCAATTTTAAAAATTTAATGAATAATTTTTATTACTTAATAAATTTCGAAATGAAATCCTACTTAGAAACCGCTAAAGCATGTGGCGTACGATGAATTATACATTGATGCTTCCATCGGCATAAGAAAGTCTAGATTTGGATGGAGTTGATCTGTCTTTGATATCTAGAGATCGTTGAGCGAAGTTGATCTACGATATCAAGCTCAATAAGAAAAGAGATTGAAGTGATCGAGTAAGAATCAAATTTCATCTTACGATATGCTTAAATTCATTATTTTTTATTATTGATTCTGTTTAATAATTTGTTTCTGGGTGGATATTTGGTGCTATTGCTGAAATTGTCGATAACTACAAGGATGCCAAAGCAACCAAGTATGTTCAATTTTGCTTTTTTGTTTTGTTTTGTTGCATATGATGATTTAGGAGGTTGTTCTTTTGGGACTAATTAGGAATATTTGCGAATATGGGTTTTAATTACAATTTGGAGAGTCACTATTTAGTCATCTTGTCTCTTGGAAACAAGAAGTTCCATCAAGGACGATGGAGAGGAAGTACGGGGTTGGTTTCAAGGTACATTTCATTTGGTTGTAAATTCTGTAGCTAATTCATAGTATCCGAGAATTTATTGAATTTCATTTTGTTTTTCCATGGTTTGACAGGTGTGTACTGTGTGCTTTCTGAATCTTAGTGTTATAGGTTACTGATTCGGTACTGTTTTCCCATACAATTAAAGGATCTTTGATTAGATGTGTAGTTTACTTGTTAGGTATGTGGTCTTTTCTGATGGCCATAAGTAAATAGTTGAACTGTTCAAAATGATGATCTAATTATCTGTAAACTTCAAGATTTGGAGATTATAGGGAAATTAGCAATATCTCTGATTAAGTTATTTGAGCTTTGGGTTTCGAGTATTTGTTTTTTCACATCTAGGTTTAGAAACTGTCCCTTTGGTTTCTAGTATTTGTTTTTAACTTCAGCTAATCCAGATTGTTGCAACCCAAATATACTCTAATGTTGCATCTGAGTTATTGTGTAGTATTCTGGTTGCAACTGGATTTCTAATTAAAGTTGTTTGCTCTGGTTTTCGGCCGTTAGCACACTGTTTTTGTTCAATTGTATCATGAAAACTATCTTATCTTCTTGAAATTGTTCTATGAATATTTATCTTATCTTGACTTTATTTGCTGCAGAAATGCAATACCTTCAAAGTACTTTATATTACATATGATTCATCCTTAAATTTCGATGCCGAGAGAAAGCAACTGACACAATGAGATCAATTTTTTGTTGAAAAAGTTTAAAGACACTGCTCGTGATACTGATGACATAATGGATTTCTCTTATGAGATCATGATGTAGTTGATTGCAATGCGACGACCGTAATGGAATTCTCTGCAAAACCTCTTGTATCTACACCAATAGACACTTTGCTTGAAGACATGAAGTATATGTGATTTTGCCTCATCCTCAGTTTTTTGTTAAAAAGTCAGGTAAAAAGATTTGCGAATATTAACTGAAGGTTCCGCAACGGTATAGTTTTCGATTGCTATAGTGACTTCTCCCCTCATCGGTAAGTTTTATTTTTCTCGTTCTCATTGATTATTGTTGTATATATTTCTGTTGCTTCTGATTTGATCCTCAGTAACAAATTGCTAGTGAGGATTTTTTTTCAATGAGTATTGTTAGACTTATTTATCAAATCGAGTCTGACACCATGTACACTATGAAGTTCTTGGTAATCTGAAACATAGAGCCAAGGGCTACATAAATTTGAATTAGAAGACAGCGAAGAAACAGAGATTTCTCATTATTTTCTCATTGTTAACAAGCTTATAAGACTTTTGTTAAGAGTAATGTGCTCGTTCTGTATTGCTAGGATATATATCTGTTCAAATTGTTGTAACCAAATTGTACTCTATTCAGGAGAGCTATATTCAAACAATGTTGCATTCAAGTTGTGTAGTATTTTGTGATTGCTTCCCTGCTTGTTCTTTGTTTTTCATTTTGCAGTTATATCATGAAAACTATTTATATCTTCTTGAAATTGTTCCATGAACATATGTTATATCATGACTTTTATTTGCTGCAGAGATGCATCAAAACATAGAGGAATGTAGCTTTAAAATACCTCACAAATGATTCTTCCCGAAATTGCGATGTAGAGATAAAGCAAGTGACATTATGAGATCAATGTTTAGTTGGAAAAGCTTAAAGACAAGTGCTTGCAATGCGTGACATAATGCAATGTTTAGTAAGCTTAAAGCTTTCTTTTTCTTATTTTCATTTATTTTTGTCTAAATTATTAGATGTTCACTTCATTATTTGGGAAGTTGATCAGAGTATTGTTTGACTTATACTTATTACACCGAGTCCGTGTATGCAATATAACTAGTTTGAATTCAATGTTCACCATGTGCACTAGGAAGTTCTTGATAATCTGAAACTTAGAGCATGGGGTGTTATATGATATCCTGTTACATATAATTGGATTAGAAGATTGCAATGTATCGGAGAGACTTCTAAAGATTTTGTCATTGTTATTGTCTTGCTTTCTGGTGTCTTTATACTGCTAATGTACGATTACCTAGACATTCTTGTTTCAACTTTATTGCTGCTGAATTTATTTGTTTCTCTTAAACTTGGATAATAAGATAATATGATTGAATTTTGGACTACATAAGTCATCCAGAATACAATAGTTGTTTCACATAACTACAGTTTAAAGTTTACAGTCACTGTTTCGGTCCTTAGATTTGAGAAGTTTGTGCAAAATGCTCCGTTGAGACCTATAATTGTATTTTGGTCCACATATAGTAAAATTAAGATTTATGTTGCTAGTTTCCAAAATTATGCTCAAGGAATTCTTCGATACCTGAGCCAGATGGGATCCTTGGTAGTGATTAAGGCTTAGTGACAATATGTACAGCCGCATTGTTGATTCGCTAAAACTTGATCAAGAGTCGAAATATGCATGTTTTATACCCAGGGATGTATTCTAGAGCAGACTAGATTGCGCTGAAGAATCCCTTTTGGTTTTGTGACCTGATGCCTATGTGTTTTAGGTTATTGATTGATAGATTATAGTTTGGTTTCACATGCTGAGTATTTCGTATGAACAGAAAATCTGGAGAGACTCTTATTAATACGCATGAAGACCAAGGATTTGACGTCCATTTCTTTCTTATTATTTGCACATGTCTGAGTGTGATGTTTACTTCTTCGGATTGACCTTTGTTTCAGAACTTCGATTGACTGACTTCTAAGAAAATTGAAATCCTTTGTCGTCTGTTTTTTACATTTCCACCAAGAAGTTATGCACATAGTTCTGCAACCGTCTCTCTCATACATCTGTTTATAGCTTCTGGTGTGAATTGAAACCCTTTGTCGTCTATTTATTCGTAATAATAATCTCTATGCTGCCCTCAAGTGACAAAAGTTACGCTCTTAGTATCAAACTCATTTTATTGGTTTTATTAGGTACTTGGAGGCTTCAACCATCAAGTCTTTTGCAGAAAAACTTTAATCGGTGGGAACTACAGTTTTCTAAATACCACAATATGGTTCTGAATCCAGATTAACATAGGTAAGTCTTTCTTGCTGTCTATTCGACATGTAATTCATCAATGCTCATGGTTTTCATTCTTTATTTTAGTCAAGTTGATCCAAACAATTTATGTCACCATTGCAGGCTGGCATTGTCCAGCATTTAGAAGGGGCTGTGTATTTTATGATTTCTGAGTCATCGTATTCCCTTGTAATTCGTACGCAAATTTCAAATTTGCAAATTTTTGTCACTCTTGCAGGCCAGCATTGGCCACTTTTTTATGATTCCTTCCTCGTTGTATTCTCTTGTAATTCCTATGCAAATTTGTAAAGTCTCCAATATACCGCTCTCTTCATATTTCCTGGTTTACATGTTTCTGAATGTATAGCCGGTGATACTTAAAACTGATTGCTTTTTAGGTATGTTTTCAGTACACTTAGTGCACCTCTGAATTTCCAATTAATTGCTGGATTCTAGTGAACGGACCAGGTGAATTTCCAGTGATAAATAAATTAATTTCAGAATTTCCGATTAAACGCTGGACCAAAATCAGGTGATACAATCTTTTACACATTGAAATTGTATTGTCCAGCTAATTTCTACCCGTAACTACTACTACCATGATGAATTTTCTTGTCAAAAATTATATCTTTCTTTTCCTGTGAAGCTTGTAATATATATAATACGCTCCTTGACCTAAGAAGAAAATGTAATTCAATTACCGAAGCGAATAACATTTTGTTTCTTTTTAACAAATTACGTTTCTGTAGATTTTTTGGTATGATTATAGATTTTTATAATTCAGTAGATTAAATGGTGTGGGTTGATTTTCTATATACATATTTAGCAATCCACGAAATTGGTTTTCCGATTTTTTTTAACTTGAAATTTCTGTTAAGAATGGTATTTGTTATACGATTATCAATCTAACAAATTGAATGCTAGTTAATTATCCTGGCGAGATTTGGGTATACCAAAACTAATTGGGGTATACCCAATTTTAAGTGGACATGTGACCTTACTAGGGGGAGGTCAAATTTGGTTGAAGTTACAATACTACCCTTGATCTTTATAATTCTATTACCATAATCAGTTTTTTTTTATTTTCATCTTCCTTCTTCTCTTCTTCTCTTCCATAACCAACCACACCGGCTCCTTCCCCACCACCACCACCAAAACTCGTCGATTAATTCGTTAACATCGTCGATTCGAAAAATCGAGTAATCTTCAACAATGGAACCACCACAGCGTAAGGGAACTCGTATGAAAGGCGCCAATCGCAAACCCAATCAATACAACCCTGAAATTGCAAAATTAGTTCAACAAAAAGAGAAGAAAAAAAACCGTCGAAGAAGAAGAGATTGAACCCGCTCAAAACGAAGAAATTGTGCGATTAAGAAAGTAAGGGCCTACTTAAACTCACTCTAGTACTTCGATTTCATGTTTGCATGTCAAATTAGGTCAGAAAAATCGAATTTGTGAATTGGTAGTTTGGCGCCAAGCAAGGTTTTTGGTTATCGACCTTCCGGGATTTCATAGTTAGGGTTTGGCCGGAAGGGTATAAGGTTGAAGAACTTGCCGGCTGTATAGTTTCTGTAACTGCTTTCACAGGGTCGGGATGTTATTCAACCTATAATCTTGCCGGCGAAAATTTTATTTTTTTAAGCCGGGTTGGTTAAAAATTTTAAACTTGCTTATGGGATTTCAGATTTTTAGCGTCTCTGATGCCTTGAATGATAAAGGTCGGAATGGTATCTAAATAATACCACGCTTGGCGTTATGTTAGCGGTGTTGTTTTTATTATATACGTTGCCGGCGTTTGTAGTTGAAAACCCAGCCATAGTTGTTAAAAGCCGGCAGGTTATTGGAATAAAACCCTCCCGACACTTGTTTAGCCTAAGCCTTTGTTTAGATATCGACCCTTCCGACATTATTGCTTAGGAATGGTTATATATGTTGAGCCTTTCGACTTATTTTTTTCTTAATTGTTCTTGTTCAGGTTGCAAAAGGCAAACAAGAAAGCTCTGAAAGCTCTTAGTCCTACCACCATCAGAACCCAGTGATTCAGACGAGACTCCAGATGAAGACCAATCAATTCCATCTGGTAGAAGAGGTGAGGATGATGATGTTGATGAAAGAACTCCGATTCTTTGGAGGAGGGAACAATGATGATGATGATGATGGTGATCAAGACATGCCTAATGTTGGAGGAGGTAATGATGATGATGATGATGGTAATGGAGATAAAGGTAAGGGTAGAGAAGATGAAATTGTTGAAGAGGCAGTGGAAGAAGAAGAAGAAGAAGAAGTTGGGGAACAAACCCAAGCTGCAAGTACTAGTGCAACCGGGAAGAAAAAAAGGGTTATCACTAAACCAGCTAATTCCCACATGCCTCCCTCTGAATTGAAGATTAAATTGAAACCAAACGAGCTTCCCCGGGGGACCCCAGGTCCAGAAGATGGTGGACATGTTCTTTTTGGATACAAAGAATCGTGGGCATGTGAAATCCAAAATACTATCGTAAGTAATCTCAATCCGTCTTTGTTTTTCATTTAAGTGTGTAACTATCTTAAATTTGTGTCAAGTGTTTGTATTTCTTTTCATTTTGTGTTTTTGGTATTTAGGATCACAAGCATGCTATCCGTCTCATGAGGCGCCAAGCTTCATGTTCAGTGACTAAGACTTGGGATCTTGAGGATGAATGTGAGGAGGTGAAAGTGATTGTCAAGAACTCCGGGTTGTTGCCTGCGGTGGAGAGTTCGAATGTTGAGTATGATAGAGTTACCGTATCTGCATTCTGTGAGAGGTTCTACGGAGAGACCGATACAATGTTATTCCCATTCGGTGAGATGGCGATAACTCCCGATGATGCTCATCAAATTCTAGGCCTCGAGGTTGAGGGAAAAGCAGTCAGTGAGGGCTTCGATAATAACATTTCTTGGGAGGATATCTTCAAATTGACCAACACTTTGTTCGGTTGGGATCAGATTAAGACGGAGTCTATGCTTGCGATGAAGGATGGTAATCTAAGCAAGAAGTTTAATCTGAAGAAGCTGAGGGATACATTGTCTGGGACCAAGAAAATCTTTGATGTGGAAGGAAGGGTGAACCCCGTGCGAATCAATGCTACCGCGTCAGCTTATTTGCTATACGTCCTGGGCAGATGTATCTTCCCCGACAGTTCTGGAAGCTTGGTCGACGCCAGTTATTTGCAACTATTGGATCCCTTAGATAAGATGCATGAGTATTCTTGGGGTACTGCGGTGGTCGCCTTCTTGAACAATGAGTTGACAAAGGCTTCAAGGGCACTCACTGCGCAAGTTAACGGAAACATATGTCTCTTCCAGGTAATTGTATTGTCTAAATCATTTATATTTGCCAAATGCTTGTAATGTTTGATTCTTACTAAACTTTGTGTTTGCATAGGTTTGGATATATGAGCACTTCCCTACTTTGGTGAAAACCAACTCCCACGTCAAAGTGAATGAAAAGCTTGCGATTGATAAGCCAAGAGCGCAAAGATACAGTTTTAAGGGTGCTCAGGAAAAGGATATGCCGCAGCTTCTTATTAACGTGCGAATCGCCTTGGACAAATTGACTGCGGATGAGGTAATATTTGATCCTTACCGAGATGCTAGAAATCAAGGTTTAATCCAAAGGAGAGATGATGTTGCATTATACTACGGACCCTTGTTGTTCTCCCATGGATTTTCAATGTACGATCCACATCGGGTAATGCGACAATTGGGTTACGTCCAAGAAGAACCCCATTTCGATCTTGAGCCTTTCTTTAAAGTGTTAAGGGAGGACTGCAAAGACATCCCAAAAAACTATTAACGTCGCTTACGCTCCACCCCCAACTCTAGGACATTGGAACGAAAGACTTGACCGTAAAGTCGATACGAGTCTTTTGGACGAGGTGACCGAAGGTCATGAAGCTCAGGAGAGATACATGTCGTGGTACTTGGGTTGGGCTCGTCCCTACTTGTGATTAGGGAAATGACTGGTGAACAATTGGCTCGTAAGAGGAAGATGGCATCGAATGACTCAACAACAGTTCCTAACTTCCTTGTAAGTATTTTGGAGTAGCTCTTACTGTTTTAAGATTACATTATCGAATAATTCTATTAATTGTTTGTTGTTTAACCGAAAATAGAAGGGGCATTTGAAGATCTTTGTGAAGTTGTTGTGTTGCGCGAGAGAAAGAGGAGAGCCTTTGTCGATTGAAGAGCAAACCAAGTACATTCACTGTGACGGACCGGAAAATTACGCCTTTGGCGCGTTGCCCCGCAGGCCGTAATCTCCCCGGTGCGCCACTATGAAGCTACGATCCTGGCCTCAAAGCTAGGCAAATGCACGTCCAATTGCCCTTGCAAGCATGCTCGTGGAGCATGACGCAGCTAACTTAGCTTCCACACTGTTCCAACTTACCCTTGTCCCGCAAAAGGGTTTAAGGCCATAAGACCAATGCCAATGCATTTTTCATGCGTCTCTGGCTTTACCTTTACGTAGGGAATTCATAAATGAATTTCCTAGCTAGCTGAGCAACCGTCACATTGTCGTGTCTTGTCCAGGCATAAGCCTTAGACTTTAGCGTAGGCCACACCAAGCCCTTGCCATTTCCCACGTTACCTCGCTTACCATCTCTTCATAACTTGATAGGAAGTATGAGCATCCACTTCTTTGGCATGCAACTAAGCCTCATCAAGTCTGGCCATAATCATCTCTTGCGTCGAGCTACCAAGCTTAGATGATATGAGGGCCAACGTGCTGGACCGGCAATTGCAACTCATTGCGGCTGCCTTACCCTTCCCTACTCTAAAGGGATCAAACCGTAGTTCATCCATGAAGGGAAACTTAAACCAAATCATTTGCAATGGGCCTAGCAAAAATTAATGGCCTGGTCGCATAGGCCATTCCGCCAAGATGCATAATGATTATGCATCATCGGGTCCGTGCTTGGCATAGCGATGCCAACGCATCAAATACCCTCTTTTGAAAGGCTACGCAACTATAAATGAGCCTTAGGCATCATTTATACCCTTAAGCTAAGCTATGAAGCTTACTTGGTACATAGTCCGCATATGCACCTTCAACCAACTACCCCTCCCTATATATGTCTTAATGGAATTTCTACAAGTATGGAAAGGGGAGCATATTGACATGCTTGCTTCACTATTCATGGCCGTTGCCATATAATTACTCAAGGACCCAGCAATGATTGTTTAGTCTCTGGTTCTGTTGCACAATGATTGTGCACCACTGTTCCGTCTGCTGCACAATGATTGTGCACCACTTGTTCTGTCTGTTGCACAATGATTACACACAACGATTGCGTACAATGATTGCGCACCACCCGGTCTTCTGAATGTTTCTGTTTATTGCACAATGATTTCATTGTAAGATCGAGCCCACCTACCCTAATCGGCCTAATGCATCATGATGATGCAACATTGGCCCCTTGGCCAAATGCCAAACATAATGCGCCATTTTTGGCGGTAGTTAACCTTAAGCCAATCCACCTTTTTCACGCTGCATAAGCTTTGGATGAAGCTTCATCACAAGTAAATGGCGCATCTTTTAGCATGCGCCATGCTAAAACACGGGGTGTTACATTATCACACCCTTCAAAGAATTTCGTCCCCGAAATTCAAAACCAAAGCTATTGTGGACAATCTCTTCGAGTTGGATTTCCGAGCAAAAGTCCCGCACTGGAAGCTCGAAATCGCGGGTTTCTTCAAGTTGTCATGAACAACAATTTAGACCTTCCGAGCACATGTCCCATACCACCGCGAGGGAATCCAAAGTGCCCACAACAAAACAAGAATCGCAATTGGCAGTGCCAAGAGGATATCTCGATAAGGTATCCTAGATAGCATCCCATACTACCACCCAGGAATCCCTAAGGTTCACAAGTTGAAAGATGTCATCGAAATGACAAAATTTTAGCACACGGTCTTTGTGTGGATCAGTATCGCTGTTGCCCACCGTCCCGACGGTCATCCAGGTGCCACTCGTAAGTGGGATGCTAGCCGGGCCTCGACAACGCACACCGTTGGGCAGTGCCAACGTGTGGGGATGATCAGTCCCATTGTCTACCCACCGTCCCGACGGTCTTCGGATGCTCGTAAGCGGGGTGCCACAGAGGCCCGGCAAACTCACAAGCATTTATACAAGCTCAACTCGATTCGCAATGTAATCGGCATAACAGCTTACCAACTCTTTCCGCGCATAGGTTGGCCTACTCTCCAACCTAAAGTTTTTCCATTAAGGAAAATACTCGCCAATGAGTCCACTCCGCACAAGTCCCTAGAGTTTTCTCGGAACTTGCTCTGATACCATCTGTGACGGACCGGAAAATTACGCCTTTGGCGCGTTGCCCCGCAGGCCGTAATCTCCCCGGTGCGCCACTATGAAGCTACGATCCGGGCCTCAAAGCTAGGCAAATGCACGTCCAATTGCCCTTGCAAGCATGCTCGTGGAGCATGACGCAGCCTAACTTAGCTTCCACACTGTTCCAACTTACCCTTGTCCCGCAAAAGGGTTTAAGGCCATAAGGCCAATGCCAATGCATTTTTCATGCGTCTCCTGGCTTTACCTTTACGTAGGGAATTCATAAATGAATTTCCTAGCTAGCCGAGTAAACCGTCACATTGTCGTGTCTTGTCCAGGCATAAGCCTTAGACTTTAGCGTAGGCCACACCAAGCCCTTGCCATTTCCCGTTACCTCGCTTACCATCTCTTTATAACTTGATAGGAAGTATGAGCATCCACTTGCGGCATGCAACTAAGCCTCATCAAGTCTGGCCACAATCATCTCTTGCGTCGAGCTACCAAGCTTAGATGATATGAGGGGCCAACGTCTTTGGACCGGCAATCCGCAACTCATTGCGGCTGCCTACGTACCCTTCCCTACTCTAAAGGGATCAAGCACAGACCGTAGTTCATCCCGAAGGGACAGAAACTTAAACCAAATCGTTTGCAAGGCTGTGGCCTAGCAAAAACGGTAATGGCCTGGTCCGCATAGGCCATTCCGCCAAGATGCATAATGATTATGCATCATCGGGTCCGCACTGTGGCATAGCGATGCCAACGCATCAAATACCCTCTTTGAAAGGCTACGCAACTATAAATGAGCCTTAGGCATCATTTATACCCTTAAAACTAAGCTATGAAGCTTACTTGGTACATAGTCCGCATATGCACCTTCAACCAACTACCCCTCCCTATATATGTCTTAATGGAATTTCTACAAGTATGGAAAGGGGAGCATATTGACATGCTTGCTTCACTATTCATGGCCGTTGCCATATAATTCTGAAGGACCGGCAATGATTGTCGAGTCTCCGTTCTGTTGCGCAATGATTGTGCACCACTCGTTCCGTCTGCTGCACAATGATTGTGCACCACTTGTTCTGTCAGTTGCACAATGATTACACACAACGATTGCGTACAATGATTGCGCACCACCATTGGGTCTTGAATGTTTCTGTTTATTGCACAATGATTTCGCTGTAAGATCGAGCCCACCTACCCAACTGGCCTAATGCATCATGATGATGCAACATTGGCCCTTGGCCAAATGCCAAACATAATGCGCCATTTTGGCGCGGTATTGGCCTTAAGCCAATCCACCTTTTTCACGCTGCGGAAGCTTTGGATGAAGCTTCATCACAAGTAAATGGCGCATCTTTTAGCATGCGCCATGCTAAAAACACGGGGTGTTACATTCACTATGCTAGCAATATTGACAATGAGGATGCCCATGAAATGTTCAAGCAAGCTGAGGCTGACGTAAGGAGGGAAGAAAAGGCCAGGAGGGAAGCACAAGCCAAGATGAATCTTGACAAAAAGAGGGCTCGTAGTGGTCGTGGTGGTGAAGGTAGTAGTAGTGCTGGTGTTCCTAAACGGGGCCGAGGTCGTGGTCGTGGTCGTGCTCGTGGTGAATGAATGCAGTCTCTAGTTTATTTCTTTATGTTGGGTTGGACAAATGTCAAGGTTAATGGTTGGACAAATGGTTGTTAATGGTTGGACAAATGGTTTTTTAAGGTTTATGGGACATGTTTTCTTATTTTGGACAACAAGTGTTTGATTTCTAATTGTTGAATGAAAGTTTTGTTTAGCTACATAAAAGTTTCAAGACAAATAGCCGGTAAGGTTCTTTTAATTCACCATGCCGACCATACCAGGGCCGGCAAGGTTTTTAAGTGTCAGACTGCCGGCCCTGTCAGTGGAAAATGCTTGCATACCAGGGTCGGCAAGTGAGTCAGATCATTACCAAGCCGGCGAATATACATCCGGCAGTGTATTATGTTTTCGAATACGCCGGCATTTTGTTACGAGGAAAATACCGTCTCGATGGCAAAACCATCATCACGCCGGCATGGTTTTAAATTTATACCCTTCCGACCATATCATAGCCGGCAGTAAAACTTCAAAATATATTGCCGGCGTATTGACAGAAGAAAATGATTTACTGATGCCAAAACCATCATAACGCCGGCATGTTTTTAAATTTATACCCTTCCGATCGTATCATAGCCGGCAATATATTTTGAAGTTTTCTTGCAGAAGTATTTGTCATTAGAATGTCGGCATAATCTTCATTCAAAGACCCTTCCGGCCACAAAATGGTCGGCGTTTCATTCATCCAAGGACCATGCCGGCTAAATTTGGTCGGCATTTTATTCAAACGAATACCATGCCGGCTATATTGTAACCGGCACTTTATTCAAACCTGGACCCTGCCGACCTTTCATATTTTCAAAACAAAATTTTTGGATCGAAATCGAACTCATAAGAAGGATCAAAAGGTTAATCTATTGAATTTATAATTTCAAAATTTTAATCTAAATTCAAATAATTAACCTAATCAGAAATTTTAGTGTTAATTAACCAAGGGCAATTTTGCCATTTGGAAAAAGGCTGGTTAAGGGGTGGCTTGGTTTACTTCATAATGACCAGATTTTGTCTTATTGGGTATACCCCAATTAGTTTGAGTATACCCCAATCTCGCCAGGTTAATTATTATCAGTATTTAATTAGAGGTGAAAACTTGTGTTTATGCCTTGTTACCAAGGTCATTGAAAAAAACACCGCATGAAAGTTTTACCTGAAAGTGATCATTGAACTTTGGTCAGGAAAAAAACATTATTGGGCTCCGCAATTAATCCATCGTACAGCTGAATATTGCTCACCGGCGTCAAGTTAATTTTATTACTCCCTCTATCCTAAAATTTATATCCTCTATTATATTTTCGTCTTTCCTAAAATACTTTCCAGCTTCTGTTTATAGTCATATTTTTCAGTCAAAACTCTCAAATGTACCCTTAATTTTTATAATTACAAGATATTTTTAAAATAACAAATTTAAGAAAATCTTTATAATAGGAAACAAATCTTTTTAATATCAATCCTATTTATCTTCATTTAATAGGGGTAGTTTTGTATACTCTTTGGGTCTCCTTAATATATTGACTTAGTCAAAGCGGACTAAAATTTTAGGACGGAGCGAGTATCAATTTCAGTATATGTGTCCGGTTGGGCAAATGTATACAAAACCAACATTCGAAACCGTCTATAAGGCATTTTTCGGTCAGATTTTACGGTCAATTAGTGAATACATGTGAACCTTTGAATCAAAAGATTAAAAATATCAACGATCACAATTAACCCTAATAAAGATCGGGCAGATCTGTGTGTCATAAAAGTAAGAAAGTTCTGCCCATTTCTCTTCATCGTCTCTTTGGTTCAAAATCAACAAAACGGCGGATCTATCACTTTGATTATCGTAATCACAACCAAGAGTCATGGCTGCCGATTTCAGGATCCTTAACAACGACAACAATTTATCGCAGACAAATGATTTACACAAAATTGGTTAAAAAGACCAAAATTAATAATTCCAGGGTGAAAAAGACATGTAAAATTTGATACTGTTTAAATGGATGACAATGTAAATATAGCCAGTAAACAGTTTCATCCTACCCATTTTCAAATATTTTTTTCTTATTTTTAATTTACATCAGGATGCATCCAGTTTCATCATCACTCTTTTTAAAGTTTAAGTCAGGATGAATCCAGTTTCATTCTTGCTATTTTTTTTTGTGTCCATTTCACCCATATTAATTTTTACCCGTCCATTAGAACCATGTTTTAAAATATTTGGACAAATGACCCATTTTCCGAATGATTTGTCCTCTCAAAATAACACAATATTTCTTCGTCATGAAAGAGTTTATGTGGTAAATTATGATTTTCATTATTTCCAAATGACTTGTATGTTCAATCGTAGTAATTAGATTTAAGGATATTTTGTATTCATCTAATTATATTGATCATTTTTTCCAGGAGAATATGAGGAAATTACGATGTGATCACATAAGTCCAAGTGGAAAACGAATATCAAACCGAAATCGTGGGAAACAACCACAGTCGGAAGATATGAGGTTACTGGAACAAACAATGGAAAACAACAGCAGCTCCAAGATAATTTTGTTTTGTTGGTCAACAATGAGTATGATCCAGCTGAAAGATTAGGGGGGGAATTTATGAATTTTGGTGTAAAAAGTGGATGTGGCAAGGTCAATTGAATATCTCTAGTAGCATTGAGTTCTTTGAGATCTCAATGTCTTCGTTTCTCTGCAGGAACAAGGTTAGATTTATCATGAGATCATTCATTCAAAGTTGCATAGTATGTATGATGTTTTGGATAAAAGTCATTAGATTATAAATCTTAATTAGCTTTTCTGTTGATTCAGTTGTGAAGATAAGATTCAGTTGGATCTAATCCGATTATTACTTTATGGTGTAGGTTTTTGTGAGAGAGGCAAAGATTGTCAGTTTACTACAAATCTTTGGATGCGGCGATCGTTGCTCTCAACTCTCTTAAAGATGAGGCCATTCTTCATCACATTTGAGTGTGCCTCATCCTTTTATTATAGCTTTAAGGTTTTCTATTACTAAGTACTGAAATTACCAATTGAATGGGTGTGGAAGAATACTTTCTGCTCTTGATATTTATTTGTATGTATCTCTTGGATGCCATTACCAAATATATAAGCTTAGAAGTCAGTCTATAACAAGTGAAATGATGGTTTCCAGTTGATGCATCACCCGGTCAACAACTGTAAGAGGCAAAGATAGAAATACTTATTGTCATAAGCTGCATGCAGCCATGAAGGCAGGTGAAATAGCTCTTGATGTTCAGGAAATGTGTTTGGATTTTGAATATGTTTGATTCTTCTTGATATTTCTGTTGGTTTTGGCAATTTTTTTGAAAAACTCATTTTTTTTCATGTGCTGGTTGTGGTTGTGGTTGTGGTTGTGGTTCAAGTAAATGGTGAATCCATCGATGACTTCTTGATTGTTTGGGTGACTTCTTTAGTTTCGAATCTTAAATATTATCCATGGGTGTCGCTATGATGACCTTACCATGGTAGTTTCTTAAGCATCCCTGTGGAGTTCGGACCCATTTCCTACATTATCTTCACTTATTTTCGGTGTTTTTATGTATTTTGATTTGATGAAGGGTGTACTTCATTACATGAAGAGTTCTGGGTGTGAGGTTAAGCAATGTAATTTTCTTATCTTCATTGGAAATTCTGTGAAATTGAATTATTTTGATCAGTTGATGATATGGTTGGCGTGCTTACGCGAATAAAAAAAAAACTATGAGTTGAAACGAGATACTTGCACATATAATTTCTTGTTGTTGAGTTTGTTCATTCGGACATGGATAATATACGTATTGAACCTGATGTTTAGCTTTCAAAATCTTGATCAGGGCTTTGTGTAAAGCTCATCAAATTAACCATTTCATTTCTATGATAGAGGAGATGCACGAAGTGTATTTTGGTTGGTCTGCTTACATTAATGAAAGAAGAATATGGGTGAAACCAGGTATACTTGCACACAACTTCTTGTTGAATGTATTTGTTGACAGGAATACACTAAATCGTGTTGAGTCTGTTTATTCGGACATGAAAAATACAGGTATTAAACCTGATGTTTAGACTTTCAGTATCTTGATCAAGATATTTAGCCTGCCATTTCTATAATGGTTTTATGGAAGATAAAATGGAGAAGATCTACTGCCAGTTTAGTAACGTAACCATTGATGTTCTGATGCATGGGTTCAGAATGAAGTAGAGGATTATATACGTACAACAAATGGGTGAGGAGGGCTTTTGGCCTGGTAAATAATACCGTCATCACTTTGGTTATTGGCCTTTGCAAGGACGGATATGTGAAACATGCTTGAGAAATTTTGAATTAATGCTTCAATTCAGGTTTGATCAGGATATCTTTGTTCTAACACTCGGGAAATCTAGTGAATTTGAAGACACTTTGGAGGTTGTGTATTTGATGGTATTGAGAGAGTTACATGACTCTAAAGCATTTTAAATCAACCTCTGCACACTGTCAAGACTCTCAACCTCAACATGGAGCACCAATGATACTGCACCAACTCTAAGTTGATATCATACTCTCAACCTCAAAAGGTTGACTCCTTCAACCTTTTTCATCACTGTCGTATATGGAACTGGCCATAAGACCAGAAAAAAACAAGAGATCCTGTGGGATTTCGTGTCTTCAAGTTCACCGAAATTAAATGCATTATTCACCTTTTGTCATGTAATTTTGATGAAAGAGTAATTGTCATTTGGATTTCGTTTATGGATGGTCTATTAATAGGAAACCGTTGTTGCAAATTCCAATGACAAAAATATGTTTCAAATGCTTCAAAATTGGTCTTGTGAAGATGTTGGTGGAAATTGATCAAGGTAACCATCAAGATGGCCTCCTTTGCTTCCATGCATGTGCAACATCCCATGCTAATCTGGAACCCGTTACAATAGAATGCATCCCATCCGTCTTTATTTTACTTGCACATCTTTTACATGGGTTGTGCTGATTATGCTCAAGCCTCATGTGTATTTACTTGGTATTGCAACCTTTGTTTTAGATTGTCATAGACTCATAGTGTTTTAAGGACTTTGTTTGTTTCATTTTCTGTTAGCACTTGTCTGTTCCGATTGTGAAGTCAGACTCGTTTTAGCAATATTGTAGTCAGGTTAGATTTTATAATTTGCAGAAGTTTCTGTCTTTGTTTTACATCTTTTAGGTGGGGCCTCATGTGTATTCGCATGGTATTGCTACCTTGTTTTGGTTTGTCATCTTATAACTGAACTGGAAGCCCGCCATCGGGTACTGTATGTTTGCCTCGAAATGATGCTCCAATCTGCTGAAGATATCGTGGAGGTGGTTCCACATAAGAATTTTAGAGAAATGATGCAAATGCAGTTTGAATTGAAGCTCAACAAAAAGCAGCAGCACTCTATCCTCGATTACAAGAAGAGGCTGAGGCCACCAAGCGAAGAAGAGTAACTTCGGCTGGTCATATTATAATGAAACCTATTATAGGGGCTCTAAGAAAAGAGTTTTGAGGGCTCCTAAAGATTCAAATATCCTACAATGAAGATAAGGGGACCTAATTCATAAGAAAAATACTAAAATACCCTTAACCTATTAAATATTGAAAACCTAAAACTAATTTGTTTTCATTCCTCTCCTTTAATTCTTCCATTTTCTTCTTCCCATCACCTTCATCGCTTATTTCTTCGATTAATCGTCAATTCTCAAAATAATTCATTATCGATTAACACCATTTAATCCACCCGTAATGACTTCAATAAGGTAAAAATCAAAAACCCATCTTATTTAATTGGTTTCAATGCATGGATAAGCGGAATCGATCGAATTGGGTTTTTGAAAAAACAGTTTCAGAACTATCTACGGTTGGGAAGTATGAATTTTCACAACCGTAGATAGCCTACGGTGGGGAAATATGAATTTTCCCAACCGTAGACAGTTCTACGGTTGGGAAATATGAATTTTCCCAACCGTAGACAAGATCTGAAACCCCATTTTTGCAAAAATAAGTGATGGGTTTTCTTAGTTTTTCTTTTTATGATCGTCATCTTCATCACGACGGACAAGAAGAAGAGAGAAAGAAAAATAATAGTTTTTTTTTTTATGATCATTATCTTCATCATGATTTATGAATGAAAAGATAATGAGAAGACAATAGATTAAGTTTTTTGTATATGATCATCATCTTCATCATGATTTATGAATGAAAAGAGAAAGAAAACATAATAAATTTAATTTTATAATTCATGGAGGGTATTTTAGCCATTATAAAAAATAGTTAGATATGGGGTTTTGTTGATTACTATTTCATAACCCGATTTTGTCATCTTGCGAGCCCTCAAAACCAAATGTTTGGAGCCCCTATAATAGGTTTCATTATAATATGTTGCCAGAAATGAGTTTAAATGAAATCATTGGGTCCTATGCGGAGCAGAATCAGATGTCATTCAGGCCTAAATACGGCAGAACACATTCTGGTTTTCAGATGTATGGTTTTGGTTATACAAGTCAATAAAATAGAATAAATTAGAAATGAAATCGAAATTCCTTAACTTTATCATAATTAAAATTTGTCCATAATTACACTTTGTAAATGAAAGTGTCACTTTTGGAATGGCATCACCAAAGGCATGGAAATAGTCAAGCAGAATTACTTCATGGAGATCAACAACGGGAAAGGTACTAATATCTGGAGGGATAGATGGATACGTGGAATGAATCACCCTCCTATTCCTAATAGTGATCATTTCAGATTCTATGAACAAGATGCGGAATTATATCTACCTGACACTAATCAATGGAATGTGCCTCTTCTGAACATTCTATTTGATGCTGCTACCAGTTTCAAAATTCAGTGTATTTTTATAGACTGTTCAAAGGAGGATGTTATGATATGGATGCCTTCTAAAGATGGAAAATTTTCTGTCAAAAGCACATATAAGATGCTGACTTATAGAAGCAGTGAAGTTCAAGTGGATGGAATTACAATCGAGAACAGAATCTGGAAAGCACTTTGGTCAAGTCAAGTTGCTCACAGAATTAAACTATTTATTTGGAAATGCATAAGGGGCATTAATGCTACTAAGAAGAGGAGAGCTCTATATAATCCTGAAGTTGATACTCAATGTGACTTATGTGGGCATGATCTCGAAGATAGGGAGCACATAATTTTTGACTGCAGGCACGCTAGAGCAGTTTGGAGAGGTATTAATATAAATATAGATGTTGTCAGGGAGAATTGCAATTCTGTAACAGAATGGGTGATCAGTTGGTTTTCTTCGAGCGAGTCACGAAAAATTCAAGATGGTTATTCACTCTTATGATTGGTACTTGGATCTTATGGAAAGATAGATGTGATGTCGTCTTTCAGGGGGTATCTCTTAACCCTCACACTTCAATTCATAAAATAAACTATCACCTATCTTCTCATATGCATTACATGAACCCTACATTGTCTGCATCTCTTAATACTGTAGATATTGTCTCCAAATGGAAACCACCAGCACTAGGTATTATGAAATATAATGTAGATGGCTCTTTTGATCCTGATACTAATAAGTTTGGAACTGGCATTGTCTTGCGTGATCACACAGGTACCTGCCTTGGACTCAAAGGGAGCAGTGGAAATGGAGCTTTAAATTCTGAAGAGGTGGAGTGTATGGCAATAAGGGAATCTTTGTCCCGGGCAAAGGCATGGAAGCATTTATCCATTCAAATTGAAGCAGACGCAAAGCTAGTTATTGATTCCATTAATGAGAATGTTTTACTCATCCAATGGGAAAACAGAAACTTAATTAAAGAGATCAAACATTTGACCTCCAATTTTCTTTTTTGTGAGTTTAATTATCTTGGTAGAGAAAGCAATAGTGTAGCAGATACTGTGGCCAAAAATATTAGGCAATCTGCTGCACAATTTGAAACTCTTGTTGATTTTGAACCTGCCACTTGTGATCTTCTAGCAAAAGATCTTAACAGTGGTTAATTTCAATAAAATTTCTGTTCATCAAAAAAAAAATGAAAGTGTCACTAAGGCAAGATATTTAATGCTGCTGTATTTTGAACTATAACTCTTTTTCTAGCGGCCACAATCCATGAAAATATATTCCTATCCGGAGTCATAACCTTTTAAATACATCACATCGTTTGGTAACATGATTTTTTTTTTCTTTTTCAAAATTTGTGTTTAACCCATCCATATACATCTAGCTTATACTCCCTCCGTTCCATTTTAGATGATGTTTTTATAGTTTTCACGCAGATTAAAAAATTGAGAGATGAATATTTTCCATCTATATCCTTGAGAAAAGTCTTCAAATATCAATTACTATATTAGTGCATTTAAAAATAAAATTATACTTCCAAGACAAAATGTTAGGGTGTTATTGGAAGTTTTGTGGAAAAATATGAAAACCTTCAAGTATTGTGGAACAAAAAAATAACCCTAATTTCCTTTCCTATAGTTGTGTTGGATAGCTGCTTGCGGAATCTGACTCATTTTCTGCTTTATTTCACTGATTATATTAGAGATATACCAAGGCGGAGCAGCCGGAGATATAATGAACCAAAAAAGGTTTTAATTTTGAGTCTGTTTCAAATAAAAATTTTGGCCATTGCCTTTCCGTGGTTGTTTTAGTTGCCAGAAGTAAAGCCCAAGTTTCTGCAATTAATGCAGTCGTTATTCCTAGTGGTTCCTCCAAAGCAATTACTGTTATTGCCTCCAAATATCTGCAAATGAAACTCACCCGTAAATCCCGGGTATCCCCTGGCAACCCCAACCGTGTTGATCTTTATCATAGGAGGAGAGGACACATTCGGTTAAGATTGTTGTCATCTTTTTTGTTCCTCCTGATTAGTTGCAAGATGGAGATTCCCCCGGTAAAACAGGAGGTAGAGCTTCAATTGCCTAGAAGTATTCCTATTGTTTCTTTAAGGCCCAAGATAAAATTTCCTCTGATGTTGTTTGTTTCTGAAGGTAAATTAGTTCATTCCTGGCTAGCCATAAGGTCCAGAAAAGAAAACAAAACGAGGTCATAACTGAAGTTGAAGCTGGTTCTTGTAGGAGTTGTGAGATGGTTGTTTGAGGAATTATCACAGTTGTATAATTCTGGTTTGAATTTGTAATGGTTGAGAGTTAGAGAGTAGGGTGTTCCAAGATACAGCTGCCATTAGATAGTGGATTAGAAAGTGAGCCGCTGATTCTGGTTCGGAATTGCATCGGGGACATAGTTGGAGTTGGTCAGAAGGATGTGGTGTAGGATAAAGAAGGTCGACAGACCTTTATTGATTGCTTTCCATAAAAAAAGCTGAATTTTTGGTGGACATGGTAAGGTCCACAAAAATTTGGTAACTGGGGGATGGAATCTGATTAGTTTGACCAATTTCTTGGGTTTGACATTTGTACCCAGAAGCAGTAGTGTGTTTTCCGGTATTTAAATGTGGCCAGGTCATTCTATCTTGGGGGATGTCTTGCAGGAGATGGATGCTTATGATTCTCTGGCCTGCAATAGCTGGTAGGTTGTTTATTTTATCATGCATCCAATTGTGAAAAATAGGATTGATGATATCAGTCGCTGTTTGGATTGGGTAGCATTGTTCCGGGTCGATGTTCGAGCAGTTCGGAATCCAATTATCCTGGATCGGGGTTGTTTGACCGTTTCCGATGCGATATAAAAATGAGTTCTTATATTGTAGGAAGGAGAGATGCTAGTTGTGTCCATTGCGGTCTGGACGAGGATGGAACTGCAACAGTTCCTTGAAGAATCGGTAAAGCAACTAGTATCGTGCGTTCTCTTGAGAGCTAACTCTCATTATTTAAGGCGCTACTGGATCTCTCTCATAAGATCTTTAAGGGCGTTTCTTGTCTTTCTGAGGCAATTGTTCAAGTTGTGGGAGGTAAAGGTAGAAATACTAGGTGAAGACTGAATTTTTTTTTAAATCCAACAACTACTGACCCTATGTAAATTCAAGAGCGAGTGCTTCAAATTAGTTATTCTTCTGCAACAAAATTCCTATGATTAACTTTCTTGTGAGCCATTAGCTCCTTTATCAAATTATCATGAAGTATATACCATTCCATAGATGCTAGGAAGAAAGGTTCGGCCTCAAGGCCCTCAAACTTCTTACATACTGCCTTAACCATTTCTATACATGCACGCGTCCGAGGTAAGCTTTGGATACGGGGAACTCTTGATATAGCCAATTTCTTCTTCTTTTTTTATACATGAAACCCACCATTAAAAATCCATATATAGAGAATGTTCTCATATTTATTGTTAAGTAGGAGTAGATTACAAAAATAACCTTTTACAGGAAATTAATTTTGTTATATTTTAATACAGAAAACATCTTTGATTATTTCTTACCCTCCGTACGAAGTGAACTTTTCTCATAATTTGTGGCATACAAGGGAGAATTTAGGTTTACATTATCAATCAAAATCAGGTTCCTTCAAGAAATTGGTTGGAAGTCTCGCTACAAGCTGAGCACCAACCCCTTTTTGAATAACCACACCAACCCTATGAAAAAGAAAACTCCCAACACGAACGTTAGCATCATGACTAGCCATAAAATTACGCAGCCTCTTCAGAAAATCAATGGTTTCATGGCCTAACTAACCTAGTGTAGTAAAGGAAAGTGTACTAAAATTATAACCTTGAGCACTACAATTTTCAAGATACTTAGCTTGCTTACGGGCAACAACACCATTAACAGCTTGGCCCGGACTGAAGGAACGAACCCCACCTCCGGCGAAGGAAGAGACACCTGTAAGAAGTTATAAGTGCAAATAGTTATAACAAGTTATAATCCCTAAAAAAACTCACATAAATAATTCTTTGACTTCTTGATAGTTCCCTCCTAAAACATATCCACAGATACGTTTTTCTCCTAAAAAAAGCCTGCCTACTTAATCAATTTTTTACCTTTATGTTTATCTCCTATATTTCATTGTTCCCACTATTATTTTTTTTATCTTAATCGACCAAAAAAACCTAATTATCACCGATGGAGCTTTATGAAAATTTAAGTTTTCACAAAACGTGATTAGCAAAGCTTCCCATTTTCACACTAATTATATTTGGTGAAAATTTTAGTTTTCCGTGAAAACTTAGTTTTTATCCGTAATGATATGGCGTGACTGGTGAAAATCACAATTTTTAATGAAAACTTTAGTTTTCACCTATTGATAATCGCAATTGTTACCTTTAGCAATCGGTTGTATCCGGTGAAAATCGTAATTTTCATATATAATTACAGTATAATTCAGAAAACAAACACAAATGAAAAAAAAAGAGTAATTATTAATTTTTTGATATTGAAATAAAAAAGCAAAAACTGAAACAGCAAAAAACTTAAAACTCAACAAGCTAAGTAAGGAAGATGGTGCTGGAGAAGTTGCCAGCGATTAATCTCATGGAGTGGTGAATATTTATCATCAGTAATCATGTTCATGACTTCATTCCTAAATCCTTGCAAGTTATGAGTACCGAGTATAAAGGGGCATGAAAGAAGGACAAGCACATGACACGTAGTTGATGTACGTTGCATGTTATAGGGAATCATGATTATTCTTATCTAAGCTTGGATACTTTCCCCTGATCTGTACATAAATTGTAAACTAAAATTTCTAGCATGAAAGAGAGGGTTCAAATTTGGGTTTCTCAGAAATTTCCAGCTTGGATACTTTCCCCCTCTGTACATAGCTTGTAAACTAAAATTCGAAGCAAGGATATGTTGGAGAAAAATGAGTTTTTAATAAAAATATTTTGGTCTTGGTGTGGTTTGATCTAGTGACCTAAGGGTCCAAGGATACTTGCTCATTTTATGAGTGAATGAATCTCTCTTTAGTCCCACATTGGGTATAATAGAGAAGGAGCTCCACTATATAGCCATATGCTTATGGATATGTTGTAAAACAACATTGTGGGTGGTTTTTATGAAACTGTATAGCCATATGCTTAGGGATGCTGAGTTTTTTGAAACTGTTTTTCCTTTGAAACGTGATTCTCGAAAGAGATGTTTTGATGATCCCCTAGATGTTCCTTCAAGTAGTCAATTATTACCTTTAGAGGAAGATGAACCGTAAGTGGAACCTAGAAGAGGTAAAAGGGTTAGAACCGAGAAAACCTATCCTGGTTGCATTACATACCTAGCCGAGTCGATCCTCGGACTTATAGAGAAGCCATGACTTGTCCGAAGCTTCGTGGTGGAAAGAAGCTTCCATCAGTGAAATGGATTCCTTCGAGAAAACGGTACTTTTGAACTTGTAGATTTACCTCAAGGGTGTAAGGCCATAGGTTGTAAATGGATTTTCAAAAGAAAACGTAAGATAGATGGAACTATTGAAAAATACAAGGCTAGGCTGGTAGCTAAAGGCTACAGACAAATAGAAGGTATAGATTTCTTTGACACCTATTCACCAGTGAGTAGAATTAGCTCCATTAGGATGTTAATTGCTATAGCTTCATCCATAATTTAGAGATACATCAAATGGATGTAAAGACAAGCGTTTCTTAATGGTGAGTTAGATGAAGAAATTTATATGGAACAACCTGAGGGCTTTGTAGTTAAAGGTTGTGAAAAGAAAGTGTGTAAACTGGTTAAATCTTTATATGGATTGAAACAAGCACCTAAACAATGGCATGAAAAATTTGATCATGTGATGATTTCTAGTGGTTTTAGAATTAATGAATCTGATAAGTGTGTTTATACTAAACTTGTCAAGGATGCCTGTGTGATTGTATGCTTGTATGTTGATGATATGCTTATACTAGGTACAAACATGGATGTTATTAATTCCACTAAGAAACCGTTGAATGAGAACTTTGACATGAAAGACTTAGGCCCCGCTGATGTCATATTAGGGATGAAGATTAGAAAAACTTCTAATGGCTATAGTCTGAGTCAGTCTCATTATGTTGAATCCATACTTAAGAAATTTAATCAGTTTAACTGTAAACCTGTGTGTACTCCGTATAATTCTAACTGTCGTCTCAAGAAGAATAAGGGTGTAGGAGTTAACCAACTTGAATACTCGAGAGTCATAGGAAGTCTGATGTATTTGATGAATTGTACGAGACCAGACATTGCTTATGTTGTAAGTAGGTTAAGCGGTATACTTGTAATCCAGGCAGATACATTGGGATGCACTTATTAGAGTGCTAAAGTACTTGAAGTACACAATGACCTTTAGTTTGAATTACAAAGGATATCCCATTGTCCTGAGGGATTTTGCGATGCAAACCGGATAACAGGATCGAGGATTCTAAGTCTACGAGTGGATATGTATTCACTCTAGCAAAGTGCGTCTCGTATCTTGGAAGAGTTCCAAACAGACATGTATAGCTCGTTCCACTATGGAATCGGAGTTTATTGCGTTAGATAAAGCAGGAGAGGAGGCCGAATGGCTAAGAAACTTTTTAGAAGATATTCCTCTCTGGCATAGGCCTGTGCCAGCTATATCTATACACTGTGACAACAAATCTGCGATAGGTAGAGCTAAGAGTTGCTTCTACAATGGAAAGTCTATACATATTCGTAGAAGACATGACACTTTGAAAACACTAATCTCAACAGGCGTTATTTCCATAGATTGGATGCAGTCCAAGGAGAATATCGCGGACCCTTTGACGAAAGGTTTGTCCAAGGAGATAGTTAGTAAAGCATCGAGGGGGATGGGGCTTAGGCTCAATAATTAAACTTGCCATGAAGGATACTCAACCTTGCTGACTGGAGAATCCAAGATCAAGGTTTCGAATGAGACAACTAATTCATGGTGGGTAAAGGTAAACACTATCAGAGAATTTCATTCTCTGTCCCTTCCCTATGGTGTTGATGTGATAGTGTGACTGCATGTGGAGGATGACTTTTAATAAAGTCTTAATGAGTTCCATAGTTTCAATTTAAGATTGAAGTGGGGTGTAGCAGTAACACTCTTGATGGAACTCACCTATATGAATGTGGAAGTGGGGCCGCTTCCTATGAGAATTGAGCCAATTCTCTAGAGCATTTTGAGAAACAGGATATGTCCAGGGCCAAATTGGACAACACGGCACGAACTTAGCAACACGGGGAGAATATCATGTGTGGTTGTTGTCGCGAATTACACCAACACTATCAGTTCAAGAGTAGGTTCTTGTTTAGCTAGTAGTTCCGGTAACTTCTCACTAAGTAAGGGTTCAAGACCTCATGGACACCTTTGCCTAAATGGTATTTTCCTTACTCTGATTTTTTCGTTTTTCCGAGATTTCATTCATGTGGGGGATTGTTGGAGAAAAATGAGTTTTTAATAAAAATATTTTGGTCTTGGTGTGGTTTGATCTAGTGACCTATGGGTCCAAGGATACTTGCTCATTTTATGAGTGAATGAATCTCTCTTTAGTCCCACATTGGGTATAATAGAGAAGGAGCTCCACTATATAGCCATATGCTTATGGATATGTTGTAAAACAACATTGTGGGTGGAGCGGGTGGGAAAAAATACAAATTTTGACCCATGCGATATGCGCGTATGCCATGCACCAAGTTCCTCTTCTACTCGGATTTATTTTTTGGGCGAGTTTTTTCTTTAGGAAATTAATTCCTAAAATATTTTTAGAGTTTTATTTATGGGTAAATTCCTTTTAGGTGTTTTACTAGTTTTTAAAGAAAACCAAAACCTAACTTGATTTGCAAGTATTTTCTCCTTTAAATACAACTCGAAATTCTGTTTTCTATACACCGAAAAATTCTTCTTTTATTCTAGGGTTTTCTCCAGACGTTTTTACCTCCATCCCTGTTGCTGAGTTCGAAGAGAGGGTAACTTGCGTTGTGCTAACTCAAGTTATATCGGGCAGTCTTATCCTGGACACATCTTATTTGTGAGGGGTTTAGCATTACTCAACTCGAGTATACCCGCGAACTAATGTGTTAAGGACAACTTGTTGAACCTGTGATTCTGCCCTCGTCAAGTTATTTCGGTAGAGTTGTTTCGCATTAGTTCTTTACATATTATTTTCGATACATCTAACGTCTCTGTTCATTGTTGCAAGATCCCAACAATCTTAACACATTATTATTCCTTGTAACAATGGGAATCAACGATGTAGAAAGACCACAAAAGTTTAACGGAAAGGATTTCAAGAGATGGCAATCCAAGATGCTGTTTTATCTGAGCCATCATGAACTGGACTATGTACTGGTTCCAGGTGATGACTTGTACAATCTTTGAAATTTTGTCCGAGGAGGAGGTCAATATGAACACGAGGTCTAATTTTTTCCTGGCTAAAAATCATATCATGAACGGTTTGGAAGATGCGATGTATGATTTTTACAATGCTAAAGAGAACTTGACTGCGTATGAGTTGTGGACTGCGTTAGAAGCAAAGTACCAAGCTGAGACTGCAGGAAGCAAGAAATTTCTGGTGGCAAAGTTTATGGAGTTCAAGATGACGAATGATAAGTCTGTTGTTGATCAATTCCTCGAACTTCAACAAATTATTAACCAGATTCTTGTTGAAGGTATGGTTGTTGATGAGACTTTTCAAGTGTCTGCGGTAATTGAGAAGTTACCATCTTCTTGGTCGGAGTACAAGAAAAAAGCCGAGGCATGAAAGCGGCGAGATCAACATGGTTGAATTGGGAAAGAAGATTCAAGTGGAAGAGATGTTGTGCACCAAAGTCAAGAACGTGTCATCTGCAAGGGACATGTCTAACAAAGCTCATATGTCGGAACATAAGCCATCCAAAACTGGAAAAGGTGACAACAACAATCGCAACTCGAAGCATGGACCTAACAAGAAAGGTACGTTTCGTAAACCGAGAATCTAGCATTATTAAAATTAAGGGTCCTTGTTGGGTGTGTGGAAATACTTTGGTCATATGGCAGTTCTTTGTAGACAACGTAAGGATAAGAAGAATAATGCTAACCTGGTTGAGAAAAGCAAAGAGGAGTTTTCACTGTGGTGTCGAAGTTAATCTGGTGACCAATGTGATGGATTGGTGGGTAGACTCGGAGCTACCAAGCATGTTTGTGGGAACAGAGACTGTTCACCTCCTACAGAGAGGGTAGGGAAGGCGAGAAACTCTATATGGGTAACTCATCCGCATCGAGGTTGCGGGAAAAGGAAAGGTCGGTCCTGAAGCTCACATCCGGAAAGACTCTCACATTGAATGAAGTTCTTCATGTTCAGGACATCTGCAAAAATCTTGTTTCTTGTTCTGTTTTAGATGATAAGGGTTTTAAAGTTACAATTGAGTCTGGAAAACTTATAGTAACTAAGGGCAATGATTATGTGGGTAAGGGTTATAAGACTGGGGGTCTATATAAACTTAATGTAACCTGTCTAGAATTGAAATTGAATGATTCTTCTGCTTACATGTGTGTGTCATTGAACGTTTGGCATGGTAGACTTGGTCATGTAAACTATAAATCAATGCATAAATTGGCTAGCGTAGGCTGCATACCCAAATTCACTTTAGATAAATATCATAAGTGTGAGATTTGTGTAGAATCTAAGCATGCTAAGAAATCATTCAATAAGAATGTCCAGAGAAACTCTAAACCCTTAGATTTAATCCACTCAGACCTAGTTGATATGAAGTCAGTTCAAACAAGAGGTGGTAAGAAATGGTTTATTACTTTTATAGATGATTGTACGAAGTACTGCCATGTTTACTTACTTAGAGGCAAGGATGATGCCTTAGAAGCCTTTAAGATATATAAAAGTGAAGTCGAAAACCAATTGAATACTACCATTAAAACTATTAGGTCTGACCGTGGTGGTGAGTATGAAATTCCTATAGGAGATTTTGTGAAGAACATGGCATAATACATGAGGTTACCCTCCTTATTCACCTCGGTCCAATGGTGTAGCTGAACGTAAGAACCGTACCCTTAAGGATATGATGAATGCCATGTTGATTAGTTCGGGATTACCTTCGAATTTGTGGGGGAGGCTATCCTCTCCGCCAATTACATCCGAAGAACAGTACCCTTTAAAGGATCGAGATAAAACTCCATATGAGTTATGGAAAGGTAGACAACCATCTTATGATTACTTCAAAGTGTGGGGGTGCTTGGCAAAGGTGGGCATCCCTCCTCCTAAGAAAAATAAGATAGGACCCAAAACCGTTGATTGTGTTTTTATAGGGTATCCTGAGCATTCTAGTGCTCATAGGTTTATGGTTGTGAGTTCTGAAATTTCTGACATAGGGTTGAATACTATCATGGAGTCTAGGGATGCTGAGTTTTTTGAAACTGTTTTTCCTTTGAAACGTGATTCTCGAAAGAGATGTTTAGATGATCCCCTAGATGTTCCTTCAAGTAGTCAATTATTACCTTTAGAGGAAGATGAACCAGAAGTGGAACCTAGAAGAGGTAAAAGGGTTAGAACTGAGAAAACCTATCCTGGTTGCATTACATACCTAGCCGAGTCGATCCTCGAGACTTATAGAGAAGCCATGACTTGTCCAGAAGCTTCGTGGTGGAAAGAAGCTTCCTTTAGTGAAATGGATTCCCTTCGAGAAAACGGTACTTTTGAACTTGTAGATTTACCTCCAGGGTGTAAGGCCATAGGTTGTAAATGGATTTTCAAAAGAAAACGTAAGATAGATGGAACTATTGAAAAATACAAGGCTAAATTTGGTAGCTAAAGGCTACAGACAAATAGAAGGTATAGATTTCTTTGACACCTATTCACCAAGTGAGTAGAATTAGCTCCATTAGGATGTTAATTGCTATAGCTTCTGTCCATAATTTAGAGATACATCAAATGGATGTAAAGACAGCGTTTCTTAATGGTGAGTTAGATGAAGAAATTTATATGGAACAACCTGAGGGCTTTGTAGTTAAAGGTTGTGAAAAGAAAGTGTGTAAACTGGTTAAATCTTTATATGGATTGAAACAAGCACCTAAACAGTGGCATGAAAAATTTGATCATGTGATGATTTCTAGTGGTTTTAGAATTAATGAATCTGATAAGTGTGTTTATACTAAACTTGTCAAGGATGCCTGTGTGATTGTATGCTTGTATGTTGATGATATGCTTATACTAGGTACAAACATGGATGTTATTAATTCCACTAAGAAACTGTTGAATGAGAACTTTGACATGAAAGACTTAGGCCCCGTTGATGTCATATTAGGGATGAAGATTAGAAAAACTTCTAATGGCTATAGTCTGAGTCAGTCTCATTATGTTGAATCCATACTTAAGAAATTTAATCAGTTTAATCAGTAAACTGTGTGTACTCCTTATAATTCTAAAGTGTCGTCTCAAGAAGAATAAGGGTGTAGGAGTTAACCAACTTGAATACTCGAGAGTCATAGGAAGTCTGATGTATTTGATGAATTGTACGAGACCAGACATTGCTTATGTTGTAAGTAGGTTAGCGGTATACTTGTAATCCAGGGCGAGATACATTGGGATGCACTTATTAGAGTGCTAAAGTACTTGAAGTACACAATGACCTTTAGTTTGAATTACAAAGGATATCCGGCCGTCCTTGAGGGATTTTGCGATGCAAACTGGATAACAGGATCAGAGGATTCTAAGTCTACGAGTGGATATGTATTCACTCTAGAAAAGGTGCGTCGTATCTTGGAAGAGTTCCAAACAGACATGTATAGCTCGTTCCACTATGGAATCGGAGTTTATTGCGTTAGATAAAGCAGGAGAGGAGGCCGAATGGCTAAGAAACTTTTTAGAAGATATTCCTCTCTGGCATAGGCCTGTGCCGGCTATATCTATACACTCGTGACAAACAAATCTGCGATAGGTAGAGCTAAGAGTTGCTTCTACAATGGAAAGTCTATACATATTCGTAGAAGACATGACACTTTGAAAACACTAATCTCAACAGGCGTTATTTCCATAGATTGGATGCAGTCCAAGGAGAATATCGCGGACCCTTTGACGAAAGGTTTGTCCAAGGAGATAGTTAGTAAAGCATCGAGGGGGATGGGGCTTAGGCTCAATAATTAAACTTGCCATGAAGGATACTCAACCTTGCTGATTGGAGATTCCAAGATCAAGGTTTCGAATGAGACAACTAATTCATGGTGGGTAAAGGTAAACACTATCAGAGAATTTCATTCTCTGTCCCTTCCCTATGGTGTTGATGTGATAGTGTGACTGCATGTGGAGGATGACTTTTAAATAAGTCTTAATGAGTTCCATAGTTTCAATTTAAGATTGAAGTGGGGTGTAGAAGTAAACACTCTTGATGGAACTCACCTATCGAATGTGGAAGTGGGGCGCTTCCTATGAGAATTGAGCCAATTCTCTAGAGCATTTTGAGAAACAGGATATGTCCAGGGCCAAATTGGACAAAACGGCACGAACTTAGCAACACCAGGAGAATATCATGTGTGGTTGTTGTCGCGAATTACACCAACGCTATCAGTTCAAGACTAGGTTCACTGTTTAGCTAGTAGTTCCGGTAACTTCTCACTAAGTAAGGGTTCAAGACCTCATGGACACCTTTGCCTAAATGGTATTTTCCTTACTCTGATTTTTTCGTTTTTCCGAGATTTCATTCATGTGGGGGATTGTTGGAGAAAAATGAGTTTTTAATAAAAATATTTTGGTCTTGGTGTGGTTTGATCTAGTGACCTATGGGTCCAAGGATACTTGCTCATTTTATGAGTGAATGAATCTCTCTTTAGTCCCACATTGGGTATAATAGAGAAGGAGCTCCACTATATAGCCATATGCTTATGGATATGTTGTAAAACAACATTGTGGGTGGAGCGGGTGGGAAAAAATACAAATTTTGACCCATGCGATATGCGCGTATGCCATGCACCAAGTTCCTCTTCTACTCGGATTTATTTTTTGGGCGAGTTTTTTCTTTAGGAAATTAATTCCTAAAATATTTTTAGAGTTTTATTTATGGGTAAATTCCTTTTAGGTGTTTTACTAGTTTTTTTTAAAGAAAACCAAAACCTAACTTGATTTGCAAGTATTTTTCTCCTTTAAATACAACTCGAAATTCTGTATTCTATACACCGAAAAAATTCTTCTTTTATTCTAGGTTTTCTCCGGACGTTTTTACCTCCATCCCCGTTGCATGAGTTCGAAGAGAGGGTAACTTGCGTTGTGCTAACTCAAGTTATATCGGGCAGTCTTATCCTGGACACATCTTCGCTGTGAGGGGTTTAGCATTACTCAACTCGAGTATACCCGCGAACTAATGTGTTAAGGACAACTTGTTGAACCTGTGATTCTGCCCTCGTCAAGTTATTTCGGTAGAGTTGTTTCGCATTAGTTCTTTACATATTATTTTCGATACATCTAACGTCTTTGTTCATTGTTGCAAGATCCCAACAATCTTAACACATTATTATTCCTTGTAACAATGGGAATCAACGATGTAGAAAGACCACAAAAGTTTAACGGAAAGGATTTCAAGAGATGGCAATCCAAGATGTGTTTTATCTGAGCCATCATGAACTGGACTATGTACTGGTTCCAGGTGATGACTTGTACAATGCTGAAATTTTGTCCGAGGAGGAGGTCAATATGAACACGAGGTCTAATTTTCTGGCTAAAAATCATATCATGAACGGTTTGGAAGATGCGATGTATGATTTTTACAATGCTAAAGAGAACTTGACTGCTTATGAGTTGTGGACTGCGTTAGAAGCAAAGTACCAAGCTGAGACTGCAGGAAGCAAGAAATTTTTCGGTGGCAAAGTTTATGGAGTTCAAGATGACGAATGATAAGTCTGTTGTTGATCAATTCCTCGAACTTCAACAAATTATTAACCAGATTCTTGCTGAAGGTATGGTTGTTGATGAGACTTTTCAAGTGTCTGCGGTAATTGAGAAGTTACCATCTTCTTGGTCGGAGTACAAGAAAAAGCTGAGGCATGAAACTGGCGAGATCAACATGGTTGAATTGGGAAAGAAGATTCAAGTGGAAGAGATGTTGTGCACCAAAGACAAGAACGTGTCATCTGCAAGGGACATGTCTAACAAAGCTCATATGTCGGAACATAAGCCATCCAAAGCTGGAAAAGGTGACAACAACAATCGCAACTCGAAGCATGGACCTAACAAGAAAGGTACGTTTCGTAAACCAGAATCTAGCATTATTAAAATTAAGGGTCCTTGTTGGGTGTGTGGAAATACTGGTCATATGGCAGTTCACTGTAGACAACGTAAGGATAAGAAGAATAATGCTAACCTGGTTGAGAAAAGCAAAGAGGAGTTTTCTGCTGTGGTGTCTGAAGTTAATCTGGTGACCAATGTGATGGATTGGTGGGTAGACTCTGGAGCTACCAAGCATGTTTGTGGGAACAGAGACCTGTTCACCTCCTACCAGAGGGTAGGGGAAGGCGAGAAACTCTATATGGGTAACTCATCCGCATCAGAGGTTGCGGGGAAAAGGAAAGGTCGGTCTCAAGCTCACATCCGGAAAGACTCTCACATTGAATGAAGTTCTTCATGTTCCAGGACATCTGCAAAAATCTTGTTTCTTGTTGTTTTAGATGATAAGGGTTTTAAAGTTACAATTGAGTCTGGAAAACTTATAGTAACTAAGGGCAATGATTATGTGGGTAAGGGTTATAAGACTGGGGGTCTATATAAACTTAATGTAACCTGTCTGAATTGAAATTGAATGATTCTTACGCTTACATGTGTGTGTCATTGAACGTTTGGCATGGTAGACTTGGTCATGTAAACTATAAATCAATGCATAAATTGGCTAGCGTAGGGCTGCATACCCAAATTCACTTTAGATAAATATCATAAGTGTGAGATTTGTGTAGAATCTAAGCATGCTAAGAAATCATTCAATAAGAATGTCCAGAGAAACTCTAAACCCTTAGATTTAATCCACTCGGACCTAGTTGATATGAAGTCGGTTCAAACAAGAGGTGGTAAGAAATGGTTTATTACTTTTATAGATGATTGTACGAAGTACATCTGCCATGTTTACTTACTTAGAGGCAAGGATGATGCCTTAGAAGCCTTTAAGATATATAAAAGTGAAGTCGAAAACCAATTGAATACTACCATTAAAACTATTAGGTCCGACCGTGGTGGTGAGTATGAAATTCCTATAGGAGATTTCTCGTGAAGAACATGGCATAATACATGAGGTTACCCTCCTTATTCACCTCGGTCCAATGGTGTAGCTGAACGTAAGAACCGTACCCTTAAGGATATGATGAATGCCATGTTGATTAGTTCGGGATTACCTTCGAATTTGTGGGGGAGGCTATCCTCTCCGCCAATTACATCTGAGCAGTACCCTTTAAAGGATCGAGATAAAACTCCATATGAGTTATGGAAAGGTAGACAACCATCTTATGATTACTTCAAAGTGTGGGGGTGCTTGGCAAAGGTGGGCATCCCTCCTCCTAAGAAAAATAAGATAGGACCCAAAACCGTTGATTGTGTTTTTATAGGGTATCCCGAGCATTCTAGTGCTCATAGGTTTATGGTTGTGAGTTCTGAAATTTCGACATAGGGTTGAATACTATCATGGAGTCTAGGGATCTTTGAGTTTTTTGAAACTGTTTTTCCTTTGAAACGTGATTCTCGAAAGAGATGTTTTGATGATCCCCTAGATGTTCCTTCAAGTAGTCAATTATTACCTTTAGAGGAAGATGAACCAAGTGGAACCTAGAAGAGGTAAAAGGGTTAGAACCGAGAAAACCTATCCTGGTTGCATTACATACCTAGCCGAGTCCGATCCTCGGACTTATAGAGAAGCCATGACTTGTCCGAAGCTTCGTGGTGGAAAGAAGCTTCCATTAGTGAAATGGATTCCCTTCGAGAAAACGGTACTTTTGAACTTGTAGATTTACCTCCAGGGTGTAAGGCCATAGGTTGTAAATGGATTTTCAAAAGAAAACGTAAGATAGATGGAACTATTGAAAAATACAAGGCTAGGATGGTAGCTAAAGGCTACGAGACAAATAGAAGGTATAGATTTCTTTGACACCTATTCACCAAAGTGAGTAGAATTAGCTCCATTAGGATGTTAATTGCTATAGCTTTTGTCCATAATTTAGAGATACATCAAATGGATGTAAAGACAAGCGTTTCTTAATGGTGAGTTAGATGAAGAAATTTATATGGAACAACCCGAGGGCTTTGTAGTTAAAGGTTGTGAAAAGAAAGTGTGTAAACTGGTTAAATCTTTATATGGATTGAAACAAGCACCTAAACAATGGCATGAAAAATTTGATCATGTGATGATTTCTAGTGGTTTTAGAATTAATGAATCTGATAAGTGTGTTTATACTAAACTTGTCAAGGATGCCTGTGTGATTGTATGCTTGTATGTTGATGATATGCTTATACTAGGTACAAACATGGATGTTATTAATTCCACTAAGAAACTGTTGAATGAGAACTTTGACATGAAAGACTTAGGCCCCCGCTGATGTCATATTAGGGATGAAGATTAGAAAAACTTCTAATGGCTATAGTCTGAGTCAGTCTCATTATGTTGAATCCATACTTAAGAAATTTAATCAGTTTAACTGTAAACCTGTGTGTACTCCTTATAATTCTAACTGTCGTCTCAAGAAGAATAAGGGTGTAGGAGTTAACCAACTTGAATACTCGAGAGTCATAGGAAGTCTGATGTATTTGATGAATTGTACGAGACCAGACATTGCTTATGTTGTAAGTAGGTTAAGCAGGTATACTTGTAATCCAGGGCAGATACATTGGGATGCACTTATTAGAGTGCTAAAGTACTTGAAGTACACAATGACCTTTAGTTTGAATTACAAAGGATATCCGGCCGTCCTTGAGGGATTTTGCGATGCAAACTGGATAACAGGATCGAGAGGATTCTAAGTCTACGAGTGGATATGTATTCACTCTAGAAAAGGCGTCGTATCTTGGAAGAGTTCCAAACAGACATGTATAGCTCGTTCCACTATGGAATCGGAGTTTATTGCGTTAGATAAAGCGGGAGAGGAGGCCGAATGGCTAAGAAACTTTTTAGAAGATATTCTCTCTCGGCATAGGCTCGTGCAACTATATCTATACACTGTGACAAAAATCTGCGATAGGTAGAGCTAAGAGTTGCTTCTACAATGGAAAGTCTATACATATTCGTAGAAGACATGACACTTTGAAAACACTAATCTCAACAGGCGTTATTTCCATAGATTGGATGCAGTCCAAGGAGAATATCGCGGACCCTTTGACGAAAGGTTTGTCCAAGGAGATAGTTAGTAAAGCATCGAGGGGGATGGGGCTTAGGCTCAATAATTAAACTTGCCATGAAGGATACTCAACCTTGCTGACTGGAGAATCCAAGATCAAGGTTTCGAATGAGACAACTAATTCATGGTGGGTAAAGGTAAACACTATCAGAGAATTTCATTCTCTGTCCCTTCCCTATGGTGTTGATGTGATAGTGTGACTGCATGTGGAGGATGACTTTTAAATAAGTCTTAATGAGTTCCATAGTTTCAATTTAAGATTGAAGTGGGGTGTAGCAGTAAACACTCTTGATGGAACTCACCTATCTGAATGTGGAAGTGGGGCCGCTTCCTATGAGAATTGAGCCAATTCTCTAGAGCATTTTGAGAAACAGGATATGTCCAGGGCCAAATTGGACAACACGGCACGAACTTAGCAACACCAGGAGAATATCATGTGTGGTTGTTGTCGCGAATTACACCAACGCTATCAGTTCAAGACTAGGTTCACTGTTTAGCTAGTAGTTCCGGTAACTTCTCACTAAGTAAGGGTTCAAGACCTCATGGACACCTTTGCCTAAATGGTATTTTCCTTACTCTGATTTTTTCGTTTTTCCGAGATTTCATTCATGTGGGGGATTGTTGGAGAAAAATGAGTTTTTAATAAAAATATTTTGGTCTTGGTGTGGTTTGATCTAGTGACCTAAGGGTCCAAGGATACTTGCTCATTTTATGAGTGAATGAATCTCTCTTTAGTCCCACATTGGGTATAATAGAGAAGGAGCTCCACTATATAGCCATATGCTTATGGATATGTTGTAAAACAACATTGTGGGTGGAGCGGGTGGGAAAAAATACAAATTTTGACCCATGCGATATGCGCGTATGCCATGCACCAAGTTCCTCTTCTACTCGGATTTATTTTTTGGGCGAGTTTTTTCTTTAGGAAATTAATTCCTAAAATATTTTTAGAGTTTTATTTATGGGTAAATTCCTTTTAGGTGTTTTACTAGTTTTTTAAAGAAAACCAAAACCTAACTTGATTTGCAAGTATTTTCTCCTTTAAATACAACTCGAAATTCTGTATTCTATACACCGAAAAATTCTTCTTTTATTCTAGGGTTTTCTCCAGACGTTTTTACCTCCATCCCTGTTGCTGAGTTCGAAGAGAGGGTAACTTGCGTTGTGCTAACTCAAGTTATATCGGGCAGTCTTATCCTGGACACATCTTCGCTGTGAGGGGTTTAGCATTACTCAACTCGAGTATACCCGCGAACTAATGTGTTAAGGACAACTTGTTGAACCTGTGATTCTGCCCTCGTCAAGTTATTTCGGTAGAGTTGTTTCGCATTAGTTCTTTACATATTATTTTCGATACATCTAACGTGTTGTTCATTGTTGCAAGATCCCAACAATCTTAACACATTAGTATTCCTTGTAACAATGGGAATCAACGATGTAGAAAGACCACAAAAGTTTAACGGAAAGGATTTCAAGAGATGGCAATCCAAGATGTTGTTTTATCTGAGCCATCATGAACTGGACTATGTACTGGTTCCAGGTGATGACTTGTACAATGCTGAAATTTTGTCCGAGGAGGAGGTCAATATGAACACGAGGTCTAATTTTCTGGCTAAAAATCATATCATGAACGGTTTGGAAGATGCGATGTATGATTTTTTACAATGCTAAAGAGAACTTGACCGCTTATGAGTTGTGGACTGCGTTAGAAGCAAAGTACCAAGCCGAGACTCGCAGGAAGCAAGAAATTTCTGGTGGCAAAGTTTATGGAGTTCAAGATGACGAATGATAAGTCTGTTGTTGATCAATTCCTCGAACTTCAACAAATTATTAACCAGATTCTTGCTGAAGGTATGGTTGTTGATGAGACTTTTCAAGTGTCTGCGGTAATTGAGAAGTTACCATCTTCTTGGTCTGAGTACAAGAAAAAGCTGAGGCATGAAACTGGCGAGATCAACATGGTTGAATTGGGAAAGAAGATTCAAGTGGAAGAGATGTTGTGCACCAAAGACAAGAACGTGTCATCCGCAAGGGACATGTCTAACAAAGCTCATATGTCGGAACATAAGCCATCCAAAGCTGGAAAAGGTGACAACAACAATCGCAACTCGAAGCATGGACCTAACAAGAAAGGTACGTTTCGTAAACCAGAATCTAGCATTATTAAAATTAAGGGTCCTTGTTGGGTGTGTGGAAATACTGGTCATATGGCAGTTCACTGTAGACAACGTAAGGATAAGAAGAATAATGCTAACCTGGTTGAGAAAAGCAAAGAGGAGTTTTCTCTTTGTGGTGTCGAAGTTAATCGGTGACCAATGTGATGGATTGGTGGGTAGACTCGGAGCTACCAAGCATGTTTGTGGGAACAGAGACTGTTCACCTCCTACCAGAGGGTAGGGGAAGGCGAGAAACTCTATATGGGTAACTCATCCGCATCAGAGGTTGCGGGAAAAGGAAAGGTCGGTCCGAAGCTCACATCCGGAAAGACTCTCACATTGAATGAAGTTCTTCATGTTCCAGGACATCCGCAAAAATCTTGTTTCTTGTTCCGTTTTAGATGATAAGGGTTTTAAAGTTACAATTGAGTCTGGAAAACTTATAGTAACTAAGGGCAATGATTATGTGGGTAAGGGTTATAAGACTGGGGGTCTATATAAACTTAATGTAACCTGTCCTGAATTGAAATTGAATGATTCTTCTGCTTACATGTGTGTGTCATTGAACGTTTGGCATGGTAGACTTGGTCATGTAAACTATAAATCAATGCATAAATTGGCTAGCGTAGGCTGCATACCCAAATTCACTTTAGATAAATATCATAAGTGTGAGATTTGTGTAGAATCTAAGCATGCTAAGAAATCATTCAATAAGAATGTCCAGAGAAACTCTAAACCCTTAGATTTAATCCACTCAGACCTAGTTGATATGAAGTCGGTTCAAACAAGAGGTGGTAAGAAATGGTTTATTACTTTTATAGATGATTGTACGAAGTACTGCCATGTTTACTTACTTAGAGGGAAGGATGATGCCTTAGAAGCCTTTAAGATATATAAAAGTGAAGTCGAAAACCAATTGAATACTACCATTAAAACTATTAGGTCTGACCGTGGTGGTGAGTATGAAATTCCTATAGGAGATTTTCGTGAAGAACATGGCATAATACATGAGGTTACCCCTCCTTATTCACCTCGGTCCAATGGTGTAGTGAACGTAAGAACCGTACCCTTAAGGATATGATGAATGCCATGTTGATTAGTTCGGGATTACCTTCGAATTTGTGGGGGAGGCTATCCTCTCCGCCAATTACATCCCGAAGCAGTACCCTTTAAAGGATCGATAAAACTCCATATGAGTTATGGAAAGGTAGACAACCATCTTATGATTACTTCAAAGTGTGGGGGTGCTTGGCAAAGGTGGGCATCCCTCCTCCTAAGAAAAATAAGATAGGACCCAAAACCGTTGATTGTGTTTTTATAGGGTATCCCGAGCATTCTAGTGCTCATAGGTTTATGGTTGTGAGTTAAAATTTCGACATAGGGTTGAATACTATCATGGAGTCTAGGGATTTGAGTTTTTTTGAAACTGTTTTTCCTTTGAAACGTGATTCTCGAAAGAGATGTTTTGATGATCCCCTAGATGTTCCTTCAAGTAGTCAATTATTACCTTTAGAGGAAGATGAACCGGAAGTGGAACCTAGAAGAGGTAAAAGGGTTAGAAACGAGAAAACCTATCCTGGTTGCATTACATACCTAGCCGAGAGTCCGATCCTCGGACTTATAGAGAAGCCATGACTTGTCCGAAGCTTCGTGGTGGAAAGAAGCTTCCATTAGTGAAATGGATTCCCTTCGAGAAAACGGTACTTTTGAACTTGTAGATTTACCTCAAGGGTGTAAGGCCATAGGTTGTAAATGGATTTTCAAAAGAAAACGTAAGATAGATGGAACTATTGAAAATTACAAGGCTAGGCTGGTAGCTAGAGGCTACAGACAAATAGAAGGTATAGATTTCTTTGACACCTATTCACAAGTGAGTAGAATTAGCTCCATTAGGATGTTAATTGGTATAGCTTCTGTCCATAATTTAGAGATACATCAAATGGATGTAAAGACAAGCATTTCTTAATGGTGAGTTAGATGAAGAAATTTATATGGAACCCGAGGGCTTTGTAGTTAAAGGTTGTGAAAAGAAAGTGTGTAAACTGGTTAAATCTTTATATGGATTGAAACAAGCACCTAAACAATGGCATGAAAAATTTGATCATGTGATGATTTCTAGTGGTTTTAGAATTAATGAATCGATAAGTGTGTTTATACTAAACTTGTCAAGGATGCCCTGTGTGATTGTATGCTTGTATGTTGATGATATGCTTATACTAGGTACAAACATGGATGTTATTAATTCCACTAAGAAACTGTTGAATGAGAACTTTGACATGAAAGACTTAGGCCCCAACTGATGTCATATTAGGGATGAAGATTAGAAAAACTTCTAATGGCTATAGTCCGAGTCGGTCTCATTATGTTGAATCCATACTTAAGAAATTTAATCGGTTAATCAGAAACCTGTGTGTACTCCTTATGATTCTAAGTGTCGTCTCAAGAAGAATAAGGGTGTAGGAGTTAACCAACTTGAATACTCGAGAGTCATAGGAAGTCTGATGTATTTGATGAATTGTACGAGACCAGACATTGCTTATGTTGTAAGTAGGTTAAGCAGGTATACTTGTAATCCAGGGCGAGATACATTGGGATGCACTTATTAGAGTGCTAAAGTACTTGAAGTACACAATGACCTTTAGTTTGAATTACAAAGGATATCGGCCGTCCTTGAGGGATTTTGCGATGCAAACTGGATAACAGGATCGAGGATTCTAAGTCTACGAGTGGATATGTATTCACTCTAGAAAAGGCGTCTGTATCTTGGAAGAGTTCCAAACAGACATGTATAGCTCGTTCCACTATGGAATCGGAGTTTATTGCGTTAGATAAAGCGGGAGAGGAGGCCGAATGGCTAAGAAACTTTTAGAAGATATTCCTCTCGGCATAGGCCTGTGCCGCCTATATATCTATACACTGTGACAAACAAATCTGCGATAGGTAGAGCTAAGAGTTGCTTCTACAATGGAAAGTCTATACATATTCGTAGAAGACATGACACTTTGAAAACACTAATCTCAACAGGCGTTATTTCCATAGATTGGATGCAGTCCAAGGAGAATATCGCGGACCCTTTGACGAAAGGTTTGTCCAAGGAGATAGTTAGTAAAGCATCGAGGGGGATGGGGCTTAGGCTCAATAATTAAACTTGCCATGAAGGATACTCAACCTTGCTGACTGGAGAATCCAAGATCAAGGTTTCGAATGAGACAACTAATTCATGGTGGGTAAAGGTAAACACTATCAGAGAATTTCATTCTCTGTCCCTTCCCTATGGTGTTGATGTGATAGTGTGACTGCATGTGGAGGATGACTTTTAAATAAGTCTTAATGAGTTCCATAGTTTCAATTTAAGATTGAAGTGGGGTGTAGCAGTAACACTCTTGATGGAACTCACCTATCTGAATGTGGAAGTGGGGCCGCTTCCTATGAGAATTGAGCCAATTCTCTAGAGCATTTTGAGAAACAGGATATGTCCAGGGCCAAATTGGACAACACGGCACGAACTTAGCAACACCAGGAGAATATCATGTGTGGTTGTTGTCGCGAATTACACCAACGCTATCAGTTCAAGACTAGGTTCACTGTTTAGCTAGTAGTTAGGTAACTTCTCACTAAGTAAGGGTTCAAGACCTCATGGACACCTTTGCCTAAATGGTATTTTCCTTACTCGATTTTTTCGTTTTTCCGAGATTTCATTCATGTGGGGGATTGTTGGAGAAAATGAGTTTTTAATAAAAATATTTTGGTCTTGGTGTGGTTTGATCTAGTGACCTAAGGGTCCAAGGATACTTGCTCATTTTATGAGTGAATGAATCTCTCTTTAGTCCCACATTGGGTATAATAGAGAAGGAGCTCCACTATATAGCCATATGCTTATGGATATGTTGTAAAACAACATTGTGGGTGGAGCGGGTGGGAAAAAATACAAATTTTGACCCATGCGATATGCGCGTATGCCATGCACCAAGTTCCTCTTCTACTCGGATTTATTTTTTGGGCGAGTTTTTTCTTTAGGAAATTAATTCCTAAAATATTTTTAGAGTTTTATTTATGGGTAAATTCCTTTTAGGTGTTTTACTAGTTTTTTAAAGAAAACCAAAACCTAACTTGATTTGCAAGTATTTTCTCCTTTAAATACAACTCGAAATTTTGTATTCAATACACCGAAAAATTCTTCTTTTATTCTAGGGTTTTCTCCAGACGTTTTTACCTCCATCCCTGTTGCTGAGTTCAAAGAGAGGGTAACTTGCGTTGTGCTAACTCAAGTTATATCGGGCGAGTCTTATCCCTGGACACATCTTCGCTGTGAGGGGTTTAGCATTACTCAACTCGAGTATACCCGCGAACTAATGTGTTAAGGACAACTTGTTGAACCTGTGATTCTGCCCTCGTCAAGTTATTTCGGTAGAGTTGTTTCGCATTAGTTCTTTACATATTATTTTCGATACATCTAACGTCTTTGTTCATTGTTGCAAGATCCCAACAATCTTAACACATTATTATTCCTTGTAACAATGGGAATCAACGATGTAGAAAGACCACAAAAGTTTAACGGAAAGGATTTCAAGAGATGGCAATCCAAGATGCTGTTTTATCTGAGCCATCATGAAACTGGACTATGTACTGGTTCCAGGTGATGACTTGTACAATGCTGAAATTTTGTCTGAGGAGGAGGTCAATATGAACACGAGGTCTAATTTTCTGGCTAAAAATCATATCATGAATGGTTTGGAAGATGCGATGTATGATTTTTACAATGCTAAAGAGAACTTGACTGCTTATGAGTTGTGGACTGCGTTAGAAGCAAAGTACCAAGTCGAGATCAGGAAGCAAGAAATTTCTGGTGGCAAAGTTTATGGAGTTCAAGATGACGAATGATAAGTCCGTTGTTGATCAATTCCTCGAACTTCAACAAATTATTAACCAGATTCTTGCTAAAGGTATGGTTGTTGATGAGACTTTTCAAGTGTCTGCGGTAATTGAGAAGTTACCATCTTCTTGGTCGGAGTACAAGAAAAAGCTGAGGCATGAAACTGGCGAGATCAACATGGTTGAATTGGGAAAGAAGATTCAAGTGGAAGAGATGTTGTGCACCAAAGACAAGAACGTGTCATCTGCAAGGGACATGTCTAACAAAGCTCATATGTCGGAACATAAGCCATCCAAAGCTGGAAAAGGTGACAACAACAATCGCAACTCGAAGCATGGACCTAACAAGAAAGGTACGTTTAAGTAGAAACCCAGAATCTAGCATTATTAAAATTAAGGGTCCTTGTTGGGTGTGTGGAAATACTGGTCATATGGCAGTTCACTGTAGACAACGTAAGGATAAGAAGAATAATGCTAACCTGGTTGAGAAAAGCAAAGACGAGTTTTCTGCTGTGGTGTCTGGTTAACTGGGTGACCAATGTGATGGATTGGTGGGTAGACTCTGGAGCTACCAAGCATGTTTGTGGGAACAGAGACTGTTCACCTCCTACCAGAGGGGTAGGGGAAGGCGAGAAACTCTATATGGGTAACTCATCCGCATCGAGGTTGCAGGAAAAGGAAAGGTCGGTCTCAAGCTCACATCCGGAAAGACTCTCACATTGAATGAAGTTCTTCATGTTCCAGGACATCCGCAAAAATCTTGTTTCTTGTTCTGTTTTAGATGATAAGGGTTTTAAAGTTACAATTGAGTCCGGAAAACTTATAGTAACTAAGGGCAATGATTATGTGGGTAAGGGTTATAAGACTGGGGGTCTATATAAACTTAATGTAACCCGTCCCGAATTGAAATTGAATGATTCTTCGCTTACATGTGTGTGTCATTGAACGTTTGGCATGGTAGACTTGGTCATGTAAACTATAAATCAATGCATAAATTGGCTAGCGTAGGCTGCATACCCAAATTCACTTTAGATAAATATCATAAGTGTGAGATTTGTGTAGAATCTAAGCATGCTAAGAAATCATTCAATAAGAATGTCCAGAGAAACTCTAAACCCTTAGATTTAATCCACTCAGACCTAGTTGATATGAAGTCAGTTCAAACAAGAGGTGGTAAGAAATGGTTTATTACTTTTATAGATGATTGTACGAAGTACTGCCATGTTTACTTACTTAGAGGCAAGGATGATGCCTTAGAAGCCTTTAAGATATATAAAAGTGAAGTCGAAAACCAATTGAATACTACCATTAAAACTATTAGGTCTGACCGTGGTGGTGAGTATGAAATTCCCGTAGGAGATTTCTGTGAAGAACATGGCATAATACATGAGACTACAGCCCCTTATTCACCTCAGTCCAATGGTGTAGCTGAACGTAAGAACCGTACCCTTAAGGATATGATGAATGCCATGTTGATTAGTTCAGGATTACCTTCGAATTTGTGGGGGGAGGCTATCCTCTCCGCCAATTACATCCCGAACAGTACCCTTTAAAGGATCGATAAAACTCCATATGAGTTATGGAAAGGTAGACAACCATCTTATGATTACTTCAAAGTGTGGGGGTGCTTGGCAAAGGTGGGCATCCCTCCTCCTAAGAAAAATAAGATAGGACCCAAAACCGTTGATTGTGTTTTTATAGGGTATCCTGAGCATTCTAGTGCTCATAGGTTTATGGTTGTGAGTTCTGAAATTTCTGACATAGGGTTGAATACTATCATGGAGTCTAGGGATGCTGAGTTTTTTGAAACTGTTTTTCCTTTGAAACGTGATTCTCGAAAGAGATGTTTTGATGATCCCCTAGATGTTCCTTCAAGTAGTCAATTATTACCTTTAGAGGAAGATGAACCGAAGTGGAACCTAGAAGAGGTAAAAGGGTTAGAACCGAGAAAACCTATCCTGGTTGCATTACATACCTAGCCGAGTCCGATCCTCGACTTATAGAGAAGCCATGACTTGTCCAGAAGCTTCGTGGTGGAAAGAAGCTTCCATTAGTGAAATGGATTCCCTTCGAGAAAACGGTACTTTTGAACTTGTAGATTTACCTCAAGGGTGTAAGGCCATAGGTTGTAAATGGATTTTCAAAAGAAAACGTAAGATAGATGGAACTATTGAAAAATACAAGGCTAGGCTGGTAGCTAAAGGCTACAGACAAATAGAAGGTATAGATTTCTTTGACACCTATTCACCAGTGAGTAGAATTAGCTCCATTAGGATGTTAATTGCTATAGCTTCTGTCCATAATTTAGAGATACATCAAATGGATGTAAAGACAGCGTTTCTTAATGGTGAGTTAGATGAAGAAATTTATATGGAACAACCTGAGGGCTTTGTAGTTAAAGGTTGTGAAAAGAAAGTGTGTAAACTGGTTAAATCTTTATATGGATTGAAACAAGCACCTAAACAATGGCATGAAAAATTTGATCATGTGATGATTTCTAGTGGTTTTAGAATTAATGAATCTGATAAGTGTGTTTATACTAAACTTGTCAAGGATGCCTGTGTGATTGTATGCTTGTATGTTGATGATATGCTTATACTAGGTACAAACATGGATGTTATTAATTCCACTAAGAAACTGTTGAATGAGAACTTTGACATGAAAGACTTAGGCCCAACTGATGTCATATTAGGGATGAAGATTAGAAAAACTTCTAATGGCTATAGTCCGAGTCGGTCTCATTATGTTGAATCCATACTTAAGAAATTTAATCAGATTAACTGTAAACCCGTGTGTACTCCTTATAATTCTAACTGTCGTCTCAAGAAGAATAAGGGTGTAGGAGTTAACCAACTTGAATACTCGAGAGTCATAGGAAGTCTGATGTATTTGATGAATTGTACGAGACCAGACATTGCTTATGTTGTAAGTAGGTTAAGCATGTATACTTGTAATCCAGGGCAGATACATTGGGATGCACTTATTAGAGTGCTAAAGTACTTGAAGTACACAATGACCTTTAGTTTGAATTACAAAGGATATCCGGCCGTCCTTGAGGGATTTTGCGATGCAAACTGGATAACAGGATCAGAGGATTCTAAGTCTACGAGTGGATATGTATTCACTCTAGAAGGTGGTCTCGTATCTTGGAAGAGTTCCAAACAGACATGTATAGCTCGTTCCACTATGGAATCGGAGTTTATTGCGTTAGATAAAAGGAGAGAGGAGGCCGAATGGCTAAGAAACTTTTAGAAGATATTCCTCTCGGCATAGGCACGTGTGCCGCCTATATCTATACACTGTGATGACAAATCTGCGATAGGTAGAGCTAAGAGTTGCTTCTACAATGGAAAGTCTATACATATTCGTAGAAGACATGACACTTTGAAAACACTAATCTCAACAGGCGTTATTTCCATAGATTGGATGCAGTCCAAGGAGAATATCGCGGACCCTTTGACGAAAGGTTTGTCCAAGGAGATAGTTAGTAAAGCATCGAGGGGGATGGGGCTTAGGCTCAATAATTAAACTTGCCATGAAGGATACTCAACCTTGCTGACTGGAGAATCCAAGATCAAGGTTTCGAATGAGACAACTAATTCATGGTGGGTAAAGGTAAACACTATCAGAGAATTTCATTCTCTGTCCCTTCCCTATGGTGTTGATGTGATAGTGTGACTGCATGTGGAGGATGACTTTTAATAAAGTCTTAATGAGTTCCATAGTTTCAATTTAAGATTGAAGTGGGGTGTAGAAGTAACACTCTTGATGGAACTCACCTATCTGAATGTGGAAGTGGGGCCGCTTCCTATGAGAATTGAGCCAATTCTCTAGAGCATTTTGAGAAACAGGATATGTCGAGGGCCAAATTGGACAACACGGCACGAACTTAGCAACACCAGGAGAATATCATGTGTGGTTGTTGTCGCGAATTACACCAACATTATCAGTTCAAGACTAGGTTCACTGTTTAGCTAGTAGTTCCGGTAACTTCTCACTAAGTAAGGGTTCAAGACCTCATGGACACCTTTGCCTAAATGGTATTTTCCTTACTCTGATTTTTTCGTTTTTCCGAGATTTCATTCATGTGGGGGATTGTTGGAGAAAAATGAGTTTTTAATAAAAATATTTTGGTCTTGGTGTGGTTTGATCTAGTGACCTAAGGGTCCAAGGATACTTGCTCATTTTATGAGTGAATGAATCTCTCTTTAGTCCCACATTGGGTATAATAGAGAAGGAGCTCCACTATATAGCCATATGCTTATGGATATGTTGTAAAACAACATTGTGGGTGGAGCGGGTGGGAAAAAATACAAATTTTGACCCATGCGATATGCGTGTATGCCATGCACCAAGTTCCTCTTCTACTCGGATTTATTTTTTGGGCGAGTTTTTTCTTTAGGAAATTAATTCCTAAAATATTTTTAGAGTTTTATTTGTGGGTAAATTCCTTTTAGGTGTTTTACTAGTTTTTAAAGAAAACCAAAACCTAACTTGATTTGCAAGTATTTTCTCCTTTAAATACAACTCGAAATTCTGTATTCAATACACCGAAAAAATTCTTCTTTTATTCTAGGGTTTTCTCCAGACGTTTTTACCTCCATCCCGTTCTTTGAGTTCGAAGAGAGGGTAACTTGCGTTGTGCTAACTCAAGTTATATCGGGCAGTCTTATCCTGGACACATCTTCGCTGTGAGGGGTTTAGCATTACTCAACTCGAGTATACCCGCGAACTAATGTGTTAAGGACAACTTGTTGAACCCGTGATTACGCCCTCGTCAAGTTATTTCGGTAGAGTTGTTTCGCATTAGTTCTTTACATATTATTTTCGATACATCTAACGTGCTGTTCATTGTTGCAAGATCCCAACAGGATAAAGTACAAAACTATGACGTTGGAAGATTCCTTGTCAAGAGCGGAGTCAGCCTCACTACAAGCTTTCACAGCTACCTCCCCAGCTTCATTTTCCTTGTTTAAAGCAGACAGACAGGCCTCAAGTCAAAAGCTTTCTGAGATTCCTTCAAATTAGACTCCAACTAGGTTGTTGCTAGTTATTGCTGAAGAGCCTTGATAAGAAATGATTGTGTAAGTTGTACCCACAATTTCTACTCCTAACTCTCAAGCGGGCCAATTATCTCTGACAATGTATAATCGCAAGAATTTAAACCCGGCTCCTTGTCGTAGCTTGTAAAGCTTCTCTTAAAATAATCACTAGGTCCACTACTTCACGACAGTTTCAGAGTAACCCCAACAAAAATGTAGGCATCAAATAGTAGCCGATATGATTGTAACTCGGACCTCGGTTATTCCGTTGGATTGTAACTTGGTCATTCCTTAACCGGTTGAACAAGCAAACCAGACACACAGTCCTATTAATAGCTGATGCGTTCCAGTGGCCTTACCAAATCAATGCCCCGGTCCAGGAAAACATATTGATATATGTTTGTGGCAGCGCACAACTAGAGTAGACAAGCACCACCAGGTCCACCAATTTTTTCTAGGGTTTTACTTCAATGGCTATGTATATATAGCCGAATATATATAACATACCCTAATGAGATTCAGTAGAGGAGAGGCAACAGAGATGAAAGACAGTACTCTATTCTGTCTCCCTCAAGAAATCACATTGAATATATTTTCTAGGTTACCAGTTGAGTCGGTGTTGGACTGTAAACTCGTATGTAGAGCTTGGAGAAATCTCATACGGGGTCATGCAAATACTACTTAATTTGCTTATATATCATTGCTATCAACAGCTGTTGCGACAGCATGAAAATGGATTATCACAGCCGAAGCATCACCCTCTTCAACTTGATCATGCTGATTCTGTACCGTTGAGTTTTGTTTTCTTTGATGGAGGTACTCCAGAGATCTATTATACCGAGTACCATGAGGATGGTGAGATTAGTGATCCTACTTTCAGAACAAATAGGATCAAGATTAACTTCAATTTCCAGCAAGACATGTGTGGAATAGTGGGTTCCTGCAACGGGTTGATTTGTTTATCATGATGTTGAAAGAAACTTGGTATGGCGCTGCAGCAAAGACAACAATAACTAATAATGCATCGAAGGCAACTATAACCAATAGAAGAAATCCTTATGCATCTTGATCATTTTGGAATGGACTTTAATTTTTTTTTTTTGCCAAGACACAAAAAAGATACATAATTCATGAGATGAATGGAGGAAGGGGTTTGTATGGGTGAATCAATTTTTCTCAGGAAAATTATAATGTCAACCAAATTATTTTTACTTTACATACAATGAGATTCACCCACATGACGAAACTGTTGTATAAAAACAAATTGTGATAATCTGCGTGGAACTCAAAATTACGGTGAAGTTAAATGATTTGTGGAGTTTGTGATTTGTCCCGTCTTCTTTTTTCTTGTCTGGTTTTGAGTGGTGTACAAATCTTTTGTACTCTCTCTCTTTTCTGATCAGTAAATTTTATATTTGCCGATCAAAAAATAAAAACATATACCCAGTTGGGTTCTGCAATGACTGTAAAAATGTCTTTACTAACAAATGCTGGAACATAAATTACCGGTTTGTGTTGTGCATCTAATCCGAGTTTCTCTGACATTTACTGGGCAAAAAAGAAGTGACTTAAATTCTACTCACTAAATTCTATGTGCAAGTGACTTAAATTCACCGAAATTAACTGCATTATTCACCTTTTTTCATGTAATTTTGATGAAAAAGAGACTGTCACTTGGATTTCGTTTATGGATGGTCTATTAATAGGAAACCGTTGTTGCAAATTTGAATGGCAAAAATATGTTTCAAATGCTTGAAAAATGGTCTTGTGGAGATGTTGGTGGAAATTGATCACGGCCTCCTTTGCTTCCATGCGCAACATCCCATGCTAATCTGCAACCCCGTTACAAAAGAATGCTTTCCTCTTGGATAGCGTAAGATTGAAGGTCACCAGGCAACGACATGTGGGTTTGGATTTCATGCCGGAACTAACAGCTATAAATTGGTGCAGTTATATGAGCGTATATCCGATCTTACATTGGAGTGTTAGTTTTCTTTATAACAAGCTGCTCACCCGGTGCACCCGCATTACCGAATTGTATGATGAGACGAATCATATTTTATTATGCAGTTTAGTTTCTTTTAAACCATTTCTCAAAGAGAATCATACACTGGTTTTATAATCATACACTATTAATTATCTGTCATGGAAGTTATATGCAAGGAGATGGGTCTAATGAGATACGATGACAGTGCAGTGACATGAAAATTGAGTAGAATACGTTTTTGAGATATGATGGTGTCTTTCCTAGCCTACGACAACTGTCCCGAGGAGCAAATGCAGAACCACAAACGGAAAATTGGTGACATTCAAGGCCCAACGCGGCATAATGACTTTTATTATTCCCAACCTTAAACAACGTGTCTTATAAAATCTAGGTGTGCCAAGTTTTATTTTTTGTTTCTCTTCTTCCTATAAATACAAATTGAAAAAAGATTTTGTTAAATTAGTATTCATCCTAATTATTAGACTAGTTTGTTTTTAGAGAAAATTAAAGAAATTAAGATAACTAATCATTGAAAGTGGTCTCATGACACTTGTCAATAAAAGAAGTGAACTAAAATGGTCCTCATGACACTTGTAAGCAAAAGAAGTAAAGTGAAATGGTCCACATGACATTTGTCATCAAAAGAAGTTAAGAGAAAAGTGGTCCCATAAACTAAAGTAACATTTGACTTTCCCAATTAGGAAACCATTCTATTTTTTTGAAACATCTATTTATACAAACTAGCCTATTATTTAGGAACAGAGGGAGTATATCATATTCAATTAGTTAAACAAATAACTATCATCATTATTTTGCGTTGTACTCTTAGTACTTTAATGAATTCATTGTAACTTTGCGGCAAGTGTTTTATACTCCCTTTGTTCCATTTCAGATGAAGACTTGGGGTTATTTTTCAGTCCCACTTGCAATGATAATAACAAACATTTGCTAATGATAATGCTTCAAAAAAATAAATAAATAGCTGGTGACAAACAAGTTCATCCTAAATTATAAGCAACGAACAGAAAACTGTATACTGTGTTTTACCAGAAGCATTCACAAATTCATTGTTGCAAACCTCAAAACCAAACCAGTTAAGGAACCTTTCACATTATCAAATATTGTTTCGGAACTTTCCACATATAAAGAGATAGTATTTCTTGTCAAAACATGCTTGTCGAGTTAAACAAGAAATAATTGTTGCAATCCAATTTTTTAGTCCCACTTGCAATGATAATAACAAACATTTGATAATAATCAACATCGAATTCTTTACAAAAAAAATTGTTGCAATCCATTTTTGACTATGTGTATTTGAACAGGCCAATGCTAATGCATATTGATTTAGTACAAAGAATTAGAGTACTAAAGCAATCTACATTAAGATTAATATACTCCCGGATCCATGGATTTTTCTTGTGAACGTTATTGTATGTCGGTTTTTTTTTTTTACCATTTACACAACCATGGGTAACTTCAGATGAGTAAATTTGTAGGCACGATTTACAGAAAAACCCATTTACGGGCAGACACTGAGTACATATCGTCCGTTAAATAAAATACTAGTGGAATTCAATCTATGATCATAACTAACTCTAATCTAGAGAGCCTTATAAATAGAAAAGTTTTTTGTCCATTTTATTTTCCTCGGTCCTCTCTACAGGGAATTGTAAAAAAAGAAAGCAAACCCAAGCCTTAAAAACAACAGATCTATCATCTTTGATTATCATCACAACCAAGTAATGGCCGCCGATTTCAACATATTCAACAACAGCAATGTATAAGCATAATGATTTCTCCCCTCAAATTAGTAAAATTCTTTGGGTTCTACCCTGTTCTCTAGGGGCGGTGATTCTCATTTCTGGATTAACTCCATTTTTGTTTGGGGAGTGATTTTGATTTGTTTTGGTGTTCTCAAGTAATTTGTCTATTTAATTCAAAACCTGTGTTTTTGGATCTAAATCATTAGATTATAATCCTAAATTAGCTTTCATGTTGATTAAATTATTTATTTTATGGTGTAGGTTCTCGTGGGGTAGCTTAATGAAGCAATTAGCAATGGAGATCTTACTCCAGCTCCAGATGGGGGCGAGGGTTGCATCTGGAATCTCTAGAAGAAACTCTCTTTTAGGAGATTGCCCTTTTCATTATAGCTTAACGTTTTATATTTCTTGGTTCAGACTTGAAAGTGCCGAGGCTCCTAATCTAAGTGAAAATTGTAAGATGATTAATTACACGGAATTAAATAAAGCAATTGATAGAATGTGGAAGATTACTTGTTGATGCATCATATATTGAGGCAAATACAGAAATACTTGTTGCAAAAGAAAGACGTACGAGGATGACAGAAGCTGTAGGAAGCCATTAAGGCCGGTTGATGTTCAGGAAGTGTGTTTGGATTTCGAATATGTTTAATTCTTCCTGATAGTTTGCGGGTATTGTGTAATTTTTTGGAAAAAAATAAGTAATCATATTTTCAAGTAGTGGTTATGGATGAAGTAAATTGGGAATACAAAATTAGGTAATTCAGACCATTGGTGAGTTGGTCAAGTTACATGTGTCGTTGATGAGGAATCTGGAGTTGGTGGTTTAGCTGCAGCAGCAAATGCTCATCTCTTTAGGGCTTTAAGGTCGACCGGCCACCTTTGAGCGGAAGAAGGGGTCTACGGGTGAGTAATTTTCCCAGGCAAATTATTAAATCAACCGAATTATTTTATAGGCACTGCCAAATTTACCGAGAATTGGATTCGCCAACTTGGTGAGGAGATATGAAGAGATACCTAAACAGCTTGGTGCTCTGCGGTCTTTTGATTGCATGAAGCGTGTGCCTCATGACATGAGGAGTTCTGGGTGTGAGATTAATCAAGGTATCTTATCTTTATTGGATGTTCTGTGAAATTAAATTACTTCGATGATATGCTTCATGTAAGAAGAATATTGGTCGAAACTAGATACCTGACATGCATAATAATAGAGGTTAAAAACCTGATGTTTAGACTTTCAGTATCTTGATCAAGGCTTGTTGTAAAGATCATCAAATTAAGCCTTCCATTTCTATGATGGAGGAGATGCCGAAATAATGTTTGGTTCTAGATGAGAGAACTTTTACAACCCCCCATGTAAGGTTTTATACCAAAAATGAGCATAGAAATAAGGCCTCAACTGTCCCAGAGGCTGGAGCTCCCATACAGTTGAAGATCGTGAAGTGTTTTGGGGTCAGCGTCAAGTTATTCAAACTCATACACAAATACGAAATATGTTTTCCAAATCACATTGCTAATCTTCGTTGAAGATCACTTTTTTTTCATGTAATTGTGCTGAAAACTTATTGTCATTTGGATTTTGTTTTTCAATGGCTTATAAATTGGAAACTGTTATTTTACATTTCAATGACAAAATATGTTCCAATTGCTTGAAAGTTGATCTAGTCAAGATGTTGGTGGAAATTGATCAAGGCAACCAACAAGATCGGTTTTTATTTTTTATGTTTCTATGTTGAAGCCGGTAAATTTGATATAATTCCGACCCTTGATAAGAAGACACAAGTTGGAACGGAAATGAGTTGTATGAAAAGTACCTTTTGATTTATTGTAACCGAATGTGGTAATCATAAAATTTATTTTTGGATTTTTAAACTTCAAATTTATTTTGTTAAGAATGCTATTTGTTATACAATTATCATGTCAGTCTAACACATTGAAAGCTAATTTTTATCCTTCTATTTAATTAGAGGCGAAAAGTTTTGATTGGAGATGTTGTCTTAGGCAATAGATTTCGGTTTGCTTTTGAAGCTTCAAGAACTAAAGGGTGTGTAGTGCCTCGGTTGTATGAGATATCAAGTGATGGCATCAAATGAAAATTTATGTCCAAAAACCAATTTTATGATTCTACAAAGTCTTCATTAGAATTGGAAGTTTATGTCCCGCGAAAGATACTCACAAGAATGAGGGAGGTTGATTCTAAAATATCTTCAATAGAATTGGTAAATATCCAAGAAGGAGTTGTAGATTCTAGATTATGGATGGTTGGGGATAATGGCAAGTTGGAGGCATATACAGTAAATAATGGAGTCTCTAAGTGAGCCGGGTGATATAAATTTCCCAAGCGAGAATATATGGAGTCGGTTATATTCTTATAAAGTCAATTTCTTTTTATGGCTTCTCTACCACGATAAGTTGATGACGACCGATAATCTTACTAGAAGAGGTATTGATGTGGATAGGTCTTGTCGGTATTGTGAAGAAGAAGATGAAACAAGTGCTCATTTGTTTTATGATTGTTGGAGAATTAAAATAATTTGGACTTACTTTGTTCAAGGATGTAGTTTCCATTGGAACTACAATACTTGCTTCGCCACAACTATTCAAACTTGGAGTTATGATTGGGGTGATGAGCGGCTCAACCGTATTTGGAACAATCTTACGATTGCAATATGGTGGTGCATTTGGAAGGAACGGAATGCAAGGATTTTCAACCACAAAAAGAGAAATTTAGCAAGCATAATTAGAGATATCAAGATTCAAGCTTATTTTTAGGCCGAATCACACTAAGATGATAGGTTTAACAGCTAATAAGATAGTTTGTTTTTGAGATTCAAATTTCTATCGTCCTATTTGAGATGGCATGGAGTAGCAAGAGTATGTGTCTACTCTTGTTCTTATAATTTTGTTTCGTGATCGACTCCCATGTCAGTTTCCATTTTTTTGTTTCGGTTGTATTTATTTTTCAATGAATTCTTTTGACCGATAAATAAAAATAAAGAAAGGAAAAAAAAAAATAGAGGCGAAAACTTTGGTGCTTATGCTTTTTTACCCATCTTCGTCGGAAAAAACATCACATAGGAATTTCCTTGAAGGTGATCATCGAACTTCAATAGTGGGAAAAGAGATCATTGAGATCTGCTATCAGTGTCGTCTCTAACAATTTAGAGGCTCGGGGCGAGCACTCAGAAAAGGGCCTTCTTTCTTATACATAAGGAAAAAAACATAACTATAAATGAAGAAATGACAATAGATTGAACAATCTATTAATGCAAAAAACTTTGTCCAACTCCTTTGAATAAGCTAACCACTTCCTATCTTCTTTCTCACCATTAGGTAGATGTGTTGAAGATAAATGTCTAGGAAACCTGTCTTTGGGACCATTTTCCAACATAGGATCTCTTAACGGACTATTTTCTACTAAAATGTCTCTTGAAAAAAACATAATCACGGAAAATTCAATGAAAATGTTCCCTTCAACGGGAACCCCTTCGGTTTCAAGTTCTTGTTCGTCATTTCTTTCGACGAAAACATTACCAATTTTATTTCCGTTTGAATTTTCGGCTAAACGGCGTGGTTTCTGAATAATAAACTTATCAATCCCTCCTCCTAGCGATCCAACAAATATTTCTTTTCTCTTTCTCTCCTTCAATATCTGACCACAAACATGCAATAGGCATTTTGACAAGATTCGTCACCTACGCACAGTTTAAACAACACAAACATGCAATAGACAGCTCACAACTACAAACAACCTTTGAAACATGCAAGTATGATCATGTTTAGCCATCTTAATGAAAATTACAAATCCAAGAGACAGATCAACACCTTTCATGTTTTATTCTAAGTTTAAGATTTCTCAAATAGATATAATCATGTCTGATTTCTTAAAACTACCCCTCCCCAAACAGAATTGATTGTTTCTGAATTTTCAACATGTGGGTACAAAATACCGCACACTCATATTGTATGCGAAGTAGCTCAATAAACGTTAGGCGAACAAGACCGCGTATGACATACCTAGAATGATGAACCAGACGACGTCACTTAATCACGAGTAAAGTGTGGAGATCTATCCGGCATTAAAGAAACTGTGTGGCAATGTTGTTACACCGATGCGACATTGACGAACGTCAGATCCGAAATAAGGGCTTTATTAGCTGTCCTCCACTATGTAAACTCCTATATAAGGAACCGAGCGTCTTTGTAAGGGAGAGAGATCTTTTTAGAGTGTTGGACAAGATATTTAGGAGAGAGAAATATCATGTACTTCCCAAATTAGGGTATTCATATTACTTTGTACTTTGAATGAAAGATTTAAACAAGTTCTTGAGATTCTTATGATGATTCTTAGATTGATCTTTAGATTATACTAAGGGTGTGGTTGTGAGATTTCTCGCAACTACACAACACACTTTTGAGGGTAAATGAACAAATACTTCAACTAAATCCATATTTAATGTAAAAGGCAGCATCAACTATTCAATTAAACTAGGGAAAGAACAAATTGAAAAAAAAGTACCTGAAACCCCTCAATAATCGAGAGGCAATTGTGAGTTGTTCTTCCTCTTTAGTTTTCACGACCACATGACACACGTTTAGGAAAGATATCTAACTTGGATATATATACAGGGTTGTGAAAAAACATTTGGGCCCCTCGGAATATTGGGCCTAGGGCGGTCGACCGTTTCGCCCTATGCCAAAGATGGCCCTGTCTGTTATAATGGAATATCGTAATGTGTTTTACCGTCAGGCGTCAAGCTAATTTAATCAAACTTGCTCAATTCTCTTCCCCAAATCACATTCTAGAGCCTAGTTAGTAATTCTCCGAATGATTCGCGAAATTACCCGAACTGACCGAATCCGAATGATACTTCCGAACTATTGGAACTCCTAACCTAGTTCCCGGATTATATGGACCTCACGAATGATTCACGGACGTATCCGAACTGACCGAATCCGAATGATACTTCTGAACTAGATTCGAACGCCCAACCTCGCTCTCCCGTTGGTAACTCTCTGACCAGAGTTCTGTTGATTGGTTTTTGTTTGATTTTGTATATACTTTATATTTAAATACAATTATTCAGCTAAAATTTTCTATTAGTAGTTGTTTAACCAGTGTTTTATGTGTTTATTTTTGTTTAAAAGTCTATAAACTCGCTTTGTAATACATTTATGCGATTAAATTGTTTACTTCTTATTACATACTCACGCTGAAATATTTTTTCCCATCTTTAAATCATATACAAATAAAATTAGTCTCGTAATAAGGTCATAATACTTCTCAATTTATCATATATGTAAGCCGAATTTTAAGTGCCGAACTCACATTTATAAAACGAATATGCACGTACGTATGCCGTTCCGAACTACTGCCCGAACAACGAATTGTTGACCGGATTCTTGACCGAATCCGACCTATCCGAATCCGTATAGTTCCCATACGTATGCCGTCCCGAACTACTACCCGTACCCCGAATTGATAACTAGAGTGACCCCGATTTCAGGGTATGTGGCCGGTTCGGCAACCGTCCATGGCCCACGTTTACCAGACACTCCATCGAGACCGTCTATAACACATTTGTGAGAAATTTTTTGATGGGGGCGTTTTTTGAAGGGGGCATGGGGACCAATAATATGGTGACACATGCACTTGATATCAATGAATTTTGTTTCCAAAAATATAAAAGAAGTTTATTTTTGGAGAGAAAATTTGTTTTCTTAATTGGTGTTGGTGTTTTTGGAAACAAAATTCATTGATATCAAGTGCATGTGTCACCATATCATTGGTCCCTATGCCCCCTTCAAAAAACGCCCCATCAAAAATTTTCTCCACATTTGTTGATCAGATTTTACGGTCAGTGAGTGAATACGTGTTAACCTTTTAATGGAATGATGTAAAGACATCAACGATGACAATTAACCCTAATATTAAGGGACAAGTCTCAGTGCCTTATAAGAAGGAATGTTTAGCCCAACTCTATTTTATCCTCCTCTTCACCGTCAAGCGGCAGATCTATCGCTCTGTTTATGATAATCACAACCAAGTTATGGCTGCCGATTTCAACATTTTCTACAACTACAATACAGTACAGCATAATGATTTCTCCTCTCAAAATAGCAAAATATGACTGCCAATTTCAGCATTTTCTACAACTACAATACAGTACACCATAATGATTTCTCCTCTCAAAATAGAAAAATATGATAATGGCCGTAGAATTTATAGATGGTAAAATTCTGATTTTCATTATTTCCAAATGACTTGTATGTTCAATTTTACTAATGGGATCTATGTATATTTTCTTTTGATCTAATTTTATTCATCATTTTATGATTTAGGTTCATACTAGGGAGGACTAGGGCGAAATAATTTGCTTCCTTATCTCTGTTCCATAACATTTGGGCTAGTTTACCTCTATTCCTTTCTCTTTTGGTGCTCACTAATAGGTATGATCCAGCCCAAAGATCAAGGGACAAATTTCTCTTGGATGGTTTGTGGTGTATAAGAAGGTAATGGCAACTGCTCTGCTGCATTCTTGAAGGGACTTCCAAAGCTTTAGATATTCTTCGGAGAGAAATAAAACTTCAAGATCTACTCCGCTGAGCTCTCTCTATTCAGATTTTTATGGGTGTTTTTTCTTTTTTGGGGACTTAAATTAACCATAAAAAGTTTTTTCTTTATAAGTTTTTTTGAGTTTCTCTTGTATGTGGTTGTGACCACAGATTGCATTTTGAAATTACTCCTAAGCACTGTAATGTCTATTGTCTGATGAATATTATTACAGGTTTATTTTAAATTAGTTTCGCCTTAAATCGGCAAACAATCGTTGTTCAAGCCTGTTTTGTGTGCGTAGTTAGTTATGCCATTAAATATCTTTGCATCTAGGGTTTTGTAAAGTAATTCAGACTACTTGTGATTTGGTCACATGTGCCTTTGAGGGATCGGGAGTTAGTGATGCAGCTGCAGCAGATGGTTATCTCTTTAGAGCTATAAGGTCGGCACACCGGCGGAAGAATTTATTGGAGGAATTTTATAAGGTTATATGCAGCAGGATCGTTGATTAGATATTCTTTAGACCCCGATGATAATTCTTTTATGTATAAGTTAAATCCAAATTTCTTTTGTTTTGAGTGCTATATTTGTTACAAAATTGTCTTGCCAGTCTTGTCACATTGAAGGCCTCTTGTTCAAACCAAGAGAAAGCTAGTTATTTTGGTTTCTCACCCGATGTATTGTCGCACAATATACAGTATTTTGGTTTCTCACCCGAAGTGGATATGGGTGCATAATGTATTGTCGCACAATATGCAGTATTCTAAATGGGGAGAGTCCTATGCCGAATAGAAGCAATGGATGTTTGTAGGAGATGAAAAGGCATCTCCAAAGGGTGTGATGGTTCACAAAAGACACATAGTATGGTTCATTTATCGCATCTCCAAAGGGTGTGATGGTTCACAAAAGACACATAGTATGGTTCATTTATCGCCTCTTAACATATTCAGAGTTTGTTTGGTTCAGGTGGAAGATAAACTATTTCCTTGAAGATTTCAATGCTTCCTAAGTTGTTGGGATTATTAAGAGTTGTCTAGTATTTTAGTCTAGTTGATGTGAAAACTGTCACTCTTGCACTCAAGCACTGCCCAGCATTTAGAAGGGTTAATCTAAATGCTGGGTACTCAAAAACCACACTAATACTTCTCTTATGTCCTGGGCACTCAAGCACTGCCCAGCATTTAGAAGGGTTGATGTGAAAACTTCTGTATTCATCTATAATTCTTCGTGAGTTATACCAATACTTCTCTTATGTCCTGTGTTACCAGAATTTTGAGATCAAAATCTTGAGTGAAAGATAGTACGCATGGATGGATCAATACATTAATTTTTACCAAGTTTCGAACAAGGTGGAATAGCAGGATTTCGGGATACATTATTGCGCCGCCCTAACTAGTTCCAGTGTTTGGTGTGGTTTTTGATATAAGGGAATAATAAAATGTGATTCTTACTGAACCCTATTATCTTCAATAATCTTCTAAAAAGGTTGATTTTAGATCTTGGGTGGAGACACCAGCACCATCACTATCATCTTCAATACCACAACCACCACTATTATCTTCAATAAACCTTGAGGGAGAAGGTAAATCGGTTGATTCGATTAATTGGTATGAGCGGACTCGAAAATGGGATTTTCATAAGCCGTGTGTGTAACCATATAAAGCCCCTTCACAACAGAATTAGGGAGTACAGATGGAGTGTCTGATTCCATTTTTATACCGGCATCAGTTAATCTGCTTACTGCCCGGAAGAGTAAGTATCAAAAGAATTACTACTGAAATCAGTTTGGAATTCAATTTTTGAATGACTAATTTTAATCAATTAGTTAATTTTGCTCCTGCTGCACAGATTTGGTGTTATGCCGATTTCCCAAATGAATAAGAGTTTAAATCTAAAGAACGAGATGGGAAGTACGATGCAGGAGGTTAAGGGAGCTGAATTCCTCTCGTTAAAACCATTTGTAAGTATTAAAAATTAAATCGATTCTGAAATCGGGTTTTTGTTAATTAATTCGTTTCAATTGATCATATGAACTGATAGTTGGGCAATATTATCAAGCCTAAATGTGATCCAGCTAGCGTGGCACTACCAAGAAGTAGAATTTTGACATGCTGTCTATTCAGATTAATGGACTAATTGAACCATGTTGCACCGCATTAATACTGTGTTGACGAAAGGACCGACTTGTGAATGTGTATATGTGCCAACATTTTAGTTTTCATCTTCAAGGAAATGATACCCTTAGCTGTAAAACATCGGCTTATTGAAATTTTGAGTTTGTTTGCACATCACAGGTACAACTTTTCGAAGTTATTAAACTGCTGGGACTGTTTTCCCGATTAATGTCCCTATTCATAATATGCTCGAGGAAATAGAATTTTAACTTGGCGACTATTCAGATTGACTGATTGAACATTGTTGCACCACATTGATACTGTGTCTGTCTACAAACTGACTGACTTGTAAACGTGGATATGTGACGACAACATTTTAGTTTTCATCTTCAAGGAAATGGTACCCTTAATTGTAGAACTTCGTCTTACAGCAATAACTTTTTGGCATATTGGAACACCTTTAACACAAAAACTATGATCGCTTAACTAGGTTGATAGCTTCATCTGATTTAAAAACATGTGAGCCAAATTAACTCGGTTGATAGTTCCTTCTGCTGGAGTAGTCTGACTTTATGAACCACATACAACTTAGGATTTATTAGCAATTTTATACTCTTGCGTAATTGAATCATTTTAAGCCAGAATAAGTCAAAGAGAACTGATTTATAGCTAATCGTATGCATGCACACATCCCAGGCGAATGTCCTGCATCCATGGACAGCACTTTTGGAGTGAATGCCTGCCATGAGCCTGTATGTAGTAGAGGTACAGACACTGATTTATGTATATTTTCGATTGAAGAATGTTTACGTTAAGCATTGTATGCAAAAAATCTACTGGCGAAAGCATATAGTTTTGTGATTTCGAGTAGTCAAGCACAAATGAATGTATGTTATTGTTATTGTTATATCTGTAGTAGAGTTTATTGTGTTTCTGTTGTTCTTCAGTTGGTCCACGCCCAATAAATTCATTCAAAATCGTTATGATTATAGAAACTACATACACGTACCTATGTTGGGGGCACGGAGAAGGGCTATCTGGTAGTGAGAGTTAAAATTAAACTACTAATGTATGTGTTTGATGCAGTTTCATAGAAATTTCTTATGTTGGGGGCAGGGAGAAGGCCGATTTTCTGTTAGTGTTGTGCACGGTCAGTAGTATCCTGCAACCACCAAATGATTCTGTTATTTGAGATTTGGGTTTCAAGTATTTGTTTTTCAGATATCTAGGTTTAGAGAACAAAGAGTGAAACATATTCGGGTTTTAATAATGACATTCAGAAACCATATTTTCAATAGGTGTCTGACTAAAGTCTTGAATTCCTAGGGTTTGATAATTCGAGATAATTTTGTGTATATCATTATACATGAACGTTTATTATGGGGTGGTCTAGTAATGGATGATTAAGAAGTGCAGCTAGAGAACTCTCCAAATTGGTACGACCAAGTGTATGTGCGAAAATTATCTGTTGTGCATATACACTATTTTTTTTCCATGTATATGGGAAACAGTGTGGAATCCTAGTTTGTCTGATTGTCGCCCTTAACACACTTTATTTGTTCGATTATATCATGAAAACTCATGAAAACTATTTGTATTTTTTGTAATGGTTTCGTGAACTTATATTAGCATGACCTTTATTTGGTGCAGTGATGCATAATCAGAAGATGATTCTTCCTAAAATTGCAATGTTGAAAGAAAGCTAGTGGCTTAATGAGATCATTTTTTAGTTTAAAAGGCTTAAAGACTGTGCTTGAGATGCCGATTACATGATATATGAATTCTGTTATGAAACCTCTTGAGATCAAGTTAACAGTTGAAGAAGCTTCAAGACTTACAATGATGCTTAAATAATGGATGAATTCTCTGACAAAACCTCTTGTGTCTAAACCAATAGCTCATTCTCTGATTTCATATGAAGCTGGCTAATTTTTTGCCAATTTTTTTAGATGCTCTGTCAATCTCTCAGTCATAGAGTTTTCTGATTGCCCCATAACGGCTTCTGTAACGACATAATTTTCCAGCTTCATCGATTTTTGTCTAAACTTTAGCTGTTCACTTGATAATCTGGAACATAGAGGTTGTATCCTTTTCTGCTCCATGAAGATTTCAGTTCTCGCAAAGATGTTGGGATGATGAGTAGTTATCCACTCTTTTAGTCAAGTTGATGTGAAAAAATCTTCATCAATCCTGCAGTCTGAGCATTTATAAGGGTTTTTATCTTCTGCCTACTATTATGATTTATCTTTCATTAGGTGCCTGGATTCCCATCTCATGGAAATTTATAAAATCATTACAAAAATTTATAAAATCATTACAAAAATTTGTACCAATCTTTGCATTTCCCGGTTTGCTTGCATTTCCCTAAGCACATATTTCATCTATAACCCAGTTTAAAACAATAGCCTGAATCTTTTTTGATCACTAAAACCTTGACAAGGTATTAAGACATTCCACATTTTTACTAAACCATGGGAAAGAAGCTGCAGGAGTGTACATTATTTTCCTCCAAAAGCTGCAGCTCAGAATCAAAGCCAGAATATAGCAAGCTACATAACAACAAAAAGAAAAAGAAAACTACCGAAACTTCACTCGCATTCTTAGTACTGCGACCAACAAACAATCACTAATTGCTTCATTTAAATTTGATCAAACTTTGTCTCTAACAATCGAAATGTATAAGCTCTGAACTGATCTTCATTCTATGTTCAGTACATAAAACACTATCAAACAAATACATTATTTTACAGATCTTACCGTGCAGAAAAGCAAAAGAGACTTAGTGCTAGCATCCATATATACCCTACTAAATTCTCGCTGGAAATAATGGAGAGACCAACACTTTCCGGGAAGTCAAACTACAGAGTTGAAGCAGTCTTAGACGTCTCTAAGAAAGATACACGAGTTTTTGGTGATGGAACTTATTCTGATGCTATTTGAAACAAAGCCACCGGAACTGCTATGAAAACACATATCATGTTCAAGCAGATTCCGAGTCAGGAGAGTATGTAAGTGCTTTTGCCAGGCAATCTCAGGGCATTATTACAGTTTCTGCCCAATCAGGTTTCCAACATGAAGTAAAAGAACTTAGATTTGAGAGGAGAAGTCATTATGACAATTTCTGTTTTTCACTTTCATCTCTAATGGTTCCCACAAATAACCATAACTCAGATCATAACCTCTCATCAGACTCTCTGGTAACGGTTAGAAGAACTCCGGTTACTGCCTCTTTCACTTCTAGTCTCTACTCTCACTATTTGGTAAACTTATACCTGGATTTTAGGGTTTGGTTTGTTTATAGGAGTATTTTGGTGATTTACTAGTATACCCTTAACCTTGAACTAATCCCAATCCTAGTTAGCAATTCGGAATTCAAGAAAATATACGGAACGGAAAACGTACGAGTATTATACGGTTTTGTAAAATTCAGATTCGGTCCAAGATTCGGTCAACGGGACGTGATTCGTCAGTAATTCGGAACGACATACGTACGTGTATAATTCGATTTATAAATGTGAGTTCGGCTCTGAAAATTCGGTATCTATATATACTAAATAATTTATATTTATAAGGTCATAGACCAATTTTTATGCATATGTGTGAGTTATTTAAAGAAAAAAAATTAATATGATGATATTAATAATATATACAACATTAGTCATCCAAGAGGACGTAGTATAGTGGTTTAGATGCTTGATCAGTGAGTTTGAGATCTCTCTCACCTTCACCTTCAAATTTTTTCAGTCATTTTTATTTCATAAAAATTACAACAACTTCTAATATTTGGTCGTGTATGCTCGGGAGGCAGTAAACCCCAAAAAGTGGGGCCTTTAAAAACGTAAAAGCTAAAGAATTTATGATGAATTAAAGCGGGCGTATCATTCGGGATTCGGGATACGTAAAATTCGTGAACGATTCGCGAATAATCCGGGAATGCCACATAATACGCGACTTGGGTTCGGAGTTGCAAACGTACGCGAATAAAACGATAAAATTCGTGATACGGAAAAATTCGTGAATTATTCGCGAATGATTCGCGAACTTACTAACTAGGATCCCAATTGGATGTATTTCAGTATTTGGTTGCATCCGGTCCTTAGGGATACAGCTGCAGCCATGGGTGTGCAAGCCCGGCTTGATCCCAGGCCTAAAATGATAAAGAAATACTCATCTAGCAGTGCTTTGGAACGTTTTTCCTACTTGGAACCCTAGCAAGATTTTGTTTCTTGGTAGTTAGATTTTTGGCTCTTGGTGGTCCCGGAGAGGAGGCTATGGTATTATAACTTTTGGATCCTAAAATGTTAGAGCATCTTCAATAACGGGAATAAAAAATTCTATGTGGAAGTCTTATCAAGACCTTTATTTATCAGAGTTTACGCATGTAGTAAATATAGGAATCATAAGACCCATAGCTAATAAATTATCTCGAGTAGTAATCCTTTGAATATCTTATGTGATAAAATCTTAATCGTTTGATTTGATTTTAAATAATTATTAAAAATAATAAGACACGCAGGTGAATCCGAAGGTGTGGTTAAAACTTTCTTTAACACCTTCGTATCTAGGACCTAACTAAAATTAAGGAAAAATATGACATGAAAGTGAATCCGAAGGTGTAGTTAAGATTTTCTTTAACACATTCGTATTTCATCATTCCTAGTTTTTAGGACCTAATTAAAGTTAATGAAAAATATGACATGGTATCACTGTAGTCAAAATCGTTCCCCAACGCTGAGTAATCGCTAATCGCTATATGACTAATGTGATTTATGATTTTTAGCGATTAAGGCGGTCGATTTTGACTAATGTGATTTATGATTTTTAGTGATTAAGGCGGTTGATTTTGCCGATTTGGACTGATTTTTAAGTAAAATGAGTTAGCGATCTTTCCTATTTTTCTTTGCATGCACCGAAAATAAGAAAAGAAAAATCTCATAACCCCTCAGATGAGAGTTATCAAATGCAAAATCCTCTAATATAGGTTCAACAAAACAATGTTACAACACTTATCTACATGAGGGTGTTAAAATTTAAATTTTAATTAGGTACATCTGGGTCGGGTTCATTTAACTTATCAATTGGTGTTGAGAGTTCAATGAACAGACCAAAGATAGAGTTTCGAATCAGACTCTCTTTATTCAGTCTGAAGCTTAGTCTGAAGACCAAACCACCTCCCAAGAAGGAGTATAACAATCATCTCAGATAAAGTACAGTTATATATATTCAGCGGATTTTAGAGTGACTGAATATCCTTCCGCTAAGTGGGCTGGAAGCGGATCTTCCGCTTCCAGCCCACTTACGAACAATTTGCATATATCCTTTTGCAAAAATACGGTTAGATGATAAAATCCACGGATTCCAAGGAAAATGCTCACCCCTAATATTACGGTTAGCCCCTCAATTGTTTCCAACAGCCCCAGTAGGAGGTTTCCTTTAGATACTTTATGTCTTGAACGCAGTCACACTCCCACCAAGACCGTGGGCTGATGTCGTGCCTCATCTCATGGGCCCTTTAGTGTGTTCCTATATAATGCGTTAGGGTTTTACATACATTATGCTCATAAAACCAGTCCTCCCAGCGCGGCGCTTAAATCTTATCTTCTTTCTCCGTTAACAACCATCTCGAGATCTACTTCTTCCTTATCACCGCCACCACCATTATCATCTTCGTACCACCACCTAACCGATGATTACTAAATGGAATATGGGTTTTATGTCTCATAAACTCGGAGGGAGAAGGGAAAAATGGTTGGTATGAGGGGACTCGGAAATGGGGTTTTCATAAGATGTATCCACCATCATATAATACTCATCGACAACATAATTAAGTTGTTTTACCCAAGTATCTTCTTCAACTTTTGTTCCGGAAGCAAGTAGATATGCTTACTGCTCCGGAAGAGTAAGTATCAAAAGAACTACTTTTGATACTTACTCCTACATCGCACGTATTTGGTGTTGAGCCGATCTCCTAAACTAATAAGAGTTTAACTCGAAACATCGAGATGGAGAGTACGATGCGGGGAGGTCAAGGCGAGCTGGTTCTGTCTTTAAAACCATTTGTAAGTATAAAAAATTGTCCGAAATCGGGTTTTTGTTAAATAATTCGTTTCACTTTGATCATATAAATTTATATGGTTGGGCAATATTCTCAAGCCTAAATGTCATCCAGCTAGACCTGGCACTACCAAGAATAGAGGTGCCCACTGTTTTCCCAATAATATAATTGAGGAAGTAGAATTTAACTTGGCGACTATTCAGATTAATGGACTAATTGAACAATGTTGCACCACATTAATATTGTGTTTACGAAATGACTGACTTGTGAATGTGTATATCTCGGTAACATTTTAGTTTTGATCTTCAAAGAAATGATACCCTTAGTTGTAAAACATCGGCTTATTCTAGTGTTGATTTTGCACATCGCAAAGTAAAAACTTTTTGGTACATTGGAACACCAAAATTGTGATCACTTAACTTGGTTGGTAGCTTCATCATTTAAAAACATGTGAGCCAAATTAACTCGGTTGATAGTTCCTTCATGCTGGAGCAATCGACTTTATGAACCACATACAACTTAGGAATTTAGGATTTATTAGCAATTTTATACTCTTGCATGATTGTCTTTAGATAAATCATTTAAAGCCGAATAAGTCAAAGAGAACTGATTTATAGCTCGACGTATGCATGCTCACATCCAGGTGAATGTCCTGCATCCATGGCAACACTTTTGGAGTGAATGCCTTTATGAGCGAAGATGTAGTAGAGTTACAGACAATCGATTTATGTTTCGTATTGATTATATTTCCAATTAAGAAAGTTTATGTCAAGCATTGTATGACAAAAAGTCTACTTGGCGGAAGTTTATAGTTTTTGAATTCGAGTAGTCAAGCACAAATGCATGTATGTTATTGTTATATCCGTAGTAGAGTTTATTATGTATCCGTTGTTCTTCAGAGTTGGTCCACGCCCAATAAATTCCATTCAAAATCGTTATGATTATTGAAACTACATACATGTACCTATGTTGGGGGCAGGGATAAGGGCTATTTGGTAGTGAGAGTTAAATTAAACTACTACCGTATGTGTTTGATGCGGTTTGTAGCAATTTCCTATGTTGAGGGCAGGGAGAAGGCCGATTTTCTGTCAGTGTTGTGCACAATCAGTAGTATCCTGCGACCACCAAATGATTCAGTTATTTGAGATTTGGGTTTCAAGTATTTGTTATTTTGACATATAGGTTTCGAGAACAAAGATTGAAAAATATTCGGGTTTTAATAATGACATGGAAACCAATATTTTCAAAAGGTTTCTTACAAGTCTTGAATTCCTAGGGTTTGCTAATTCTAAATAATTTTGTGTATCTCATTATACATGAATATTTATTATGTGGTGGTCTAGTAATGGATGGTTAAGAAGTGCAGCTAGAGAACTCTCCAAATTGGTACGACCAAGTGTAGGTGCGAAAGTTGGCGTAAAGGTTGTGCATATACACAATTTTATTTCCATGTATATGGGAAATAAGTGTGGAATCCAAGTTTGTCGATTGTCGCCCTTAACACACTTTTGTTGTTCGATTATATCATGAAAACTGATGAAAACTATTTGTATCTTCTTGTAATGGTTTCACGAACTTATATTATCATGATGTTTGTTTGGTGCAGTGATGCATAAAACATGGAATGCATTAGCTTCAAAGTACCTTAAGATGATTCTTCCTAAAATTGTGATGTTGAAAGAAAGCAAGTGACATAAGTGAGATCAGTTTTTATTTAAAAGGCTTAAAGATGGTTGAGATCTTTGAGTAAATGATGGATGAATCTCAAGTTATGAAACCTCTTGAGATCAAGACTTAAAATGCTGCTTAGATAATGGATAAATTCTCCGACAAAACCTCTTGTGTCTACACCAATAGTTCATTCTCTCGATTCCATATAAAGCTGGCTAATTATTTGCGACTCTAACAATTTTTTTTAGATGTTTTGTCAATGATAGAGTTTTCGATTGCCCCGTAACGACTTCTCCTCTCATTAGTAAAGCTGATTTTTGTCTAAACTTTAGTTTGCTCACTTGATTTTTTGTGAAGTTTGTCGGAGTATTATTCAACTTACTTATTAAACCGAGTCTATGTAATGTAACTAGTTTTAATTTGATGTTCTTCAGTGTACACTTGGAAGTTCTTGATACTCGGAACATAGAGCGAGGTTTTATTGTTTTCTCGCTCCTTGAAGATTTTAGTGCTTGCAAAGATGTTGGGATGATGAGTAGCCATCCACTCTTTTAGTCAAGTTGATGTGAAAAAATCTTCATCACTCCTGCAGATTTGAGCATTAGAAGGGTTTTTATCTTACGCCTACTTTTATGATTTATCTCACATTAGGTGCCTGTATTCGCATCTCTTGAAATTTGTAAAATCATTACAAAAATTTGTACCAATATTTTCACATTTCCGGTTTGCTTTATAAGACAGCTAGTATTCGAGTGTGTTATCTCTTTGGTTATAATGGTTATAATTTGGTTAAAACCGATCAAATTAAGGTGTATTGACAATGCATAGTCTCGTAGTTTGGTTAAAGTCTATCCCACCTCCCAGATTATCATAAGTGACCAATGAGGGTGCTAAATCGAGTTTTACTGGCTATATTCTTGTTCATTCTCAAGGAGAATGATGAGCATCGAAAATCACAAAGCATGTTGCCAGTGGAACACATTCGGGTTGTAATCACAAAGCGCCAGGGAACACTATCCTGGTTGTAGTTGTAAGAAGCCCTGCAACTCCATGGAAAGAATTTTCGAGAAAACAAAATAAAAGTATGAAGCTAAGTGTAAAGTAAAAAGTCAGTAAAGGACATTGGCATTATCTCGAAAGAGAAATATTTCAGTGGTTTCGATTCCCTCAAACTGTACAAATAAGTAGATACAAAACATAAGTAATTGCTTAGATAAGTACTCAATAACAAAAGTAAAATCTTCAATGAGCCTCTAATGACAGGTTTTCCCTAGTACAATTAATCACTTCTTCATCATTTCAAAGATATCGTGCTCACACTAGATTGATGCTCCAACTTGCCGGAATTGCACGTATCAAAGATAGAGCACAAAGGAAAATATGTGAGTGAAACACCATCTTTTGTTGGAGTTTTAATAGAAGGAATGTTGATTTAGACTTTTTATAGATACTAGTTTTGTGTCCGTGCTACGCATCGGGCATTTTTTTTTATGTTAGATTGGTGTGCATTGGGCGAAGCCCCGCCCTGTAGGGATGCATTTTTAATTTGGTGTGCGTGGGGATATATTCTTAACTTGGTGTGCGCAGGCGTCGCCCCGTCTCGTGGCGATGCATTTTTGGTTTGGTTTGACGGGGCCAATACATTAAATAAGTGAAGAAAAAAGATAAGAAATATGTTCAAATTTTATTTATTTTTACCTTTCATTTTCGTAGAAAATTATGAGTGAAATATGTAGCACTTTTTTCCTTTACGTACTTATTGGGAAAAAAGAGTCATAATATGGTAGGTACTCTTCCAAATCGAATTTGGACTTCCATAAAATTTTAAATACAGTTAGCAATAAGTTTAGTTTTGTTTTTGAGTTTGTGATTTTCAAACCGGTCAAACATTGCCAAGTGTACTCACCAAACTCTCGCTTCACAAAACTTTTAAAAAGGCTTATTTCGACTAATAAGAAGCAAGAGTTACCACACTGTTTAACGTGAGAGTTGTATTTGTCTAGGCCTTCAAGTCTTTAGATAGATTACCAAGCCCCTAGAACAATATAAATCCTAAAATGAGCCCCTCTATTGATTTCATAGGCCCCTATGCTAGGTTTCATATTCTTGAACACGCCACCAATACCAACCTGTGGGCTGATGTCTTCTTGGCCTAATCTCACGTGACATTTAGTGTGTTGCTATATAATGCGTTAGGGTTTTAATTAGATCACCTTACTCATAAAAACCTTTCAAGCGGTCCTACCAAGTGCGCAAGCATAAATCAAGTATTGTTTCTCCGTTAACCATCTACAGATCTACTTTTTCGTTATCACCGCCACCACCACCATCATTATCATCTTCACTTGTACCACCACGGACACTATTATCTTCAGTACCACCTCTTCACACGGATGATTTACAAATGGATATGGGGTTTTATTATAAATTGGTAGATTTGGATAATTGGTATGAGCGGACTCGGAATTGGAGTTTTCATAAGTGCTTGATCCACGGGATGAGATAACTCTAATGGAGTATCTCTCGCTAACTCAAGCCTGAAGAGTAAGTATGAAAAGAACTACTTTTGAAATCAGTTTGGAATTCAATTTTTGAATAAATAATTTTAATTAATTCCTCTTGTTCTTACGACATATTTGGTGTTAGGCCTAATAAGAGTTTAATTCCAAAGAACGAGATGGAAAGTACTATGCAGGAGTATAATTGTCTGTGAATTAGGTGTATTATATCGATCGATTCTGAAATCGGGTTTTTGGTAATTAATTCGTTTCAATTGATCGTATAAAGTGATAGTTGGGCAATATTCTCAAGCCTAGATGTGATCCAGCTAGTCTGGCACTACCAAGAATAGAGGTGCCCACTGTTTTCCCAATAATATGATTGAGGAAGTAGAATTTTAACTTTGCAACTATTCATACTATTGTGTAATTTGCTTTTGATCAATCATTTAAAGCTAGAATAAGTGATAGAGTACTTGATTTATAGCTCGCCGTAATCATGCACACATCCCTGTGAATGTCCCGCATCCATGGGCAACACTTTTGGAGCGAATGCATGCTATGAGCCCGTATGTAGTAGAGTTTCGTACACCGATTTATGTTCGTGTTGATTATATTTTCAATTGAAGAAAGTTTACGCCAAACATTAAATGACAAAAAATCTACTGGCGAAAGCATATAGTTTTGCAAATTCGAGTAGTCAAGCACAAATGTATGTATGTTATTGTTATATATGTAGTTGTTGTATGTATGTTATTGTTATATATGTAGTTGTTGTATGTATGTTATTGTTATATATGTAGTTGTTGTATGTATGTTATCGTTATATATGTAGTTGTTTTGCAAATTCGAGTAGTCAAGCACAAATGTATGTATGTTATTGTTATATATCTACTGGCGAAAGCATATAGTTTTACACTTTAAACATTCAAAATCACGTACGTCCGAATTTCCTCTACATTAATTAGCAGAGGTTCGGAATTCTGAGAAACTCCTAATCTTTTGAATTTTGGAAGGCACACCAAAAGCACTATATAAAGCGTGCTAAATTGCACACAGTATTGAATAAGTTAGTTGTCGCATAACCTATATCTGTTTCCTACACTACAATAAAATGTTTTCACATCGCTTCTCTCGAAAGTTTAAGAACATTGCCAAACATCTCGCCCAATGAGATTCATGTTTACGACCTTTCACACAAAATCTTTTACATTTCGGAGGAAAGATATTGAAAGAGGCAACTAATGAACCCCGCAAATACCTAAGTTCATTTGTTGGTTGAAATCTTAATAGCCTCTCGGATGGAAGATGAACAATCATTGCTATAAATCATAAATTCATTTGTGAGTGGATAGGTTGATGGAATGAAGTGAAGATAAAAGAAAGTAAAGAAAGCAAAAAGTTTAACATATCTATAGTCACTACTAAAACATTGGCTTAAGGATTAATGTTTCGACCATTTTATCAACCAAGGGCAAGAAGCATGGATACACTATATCCTTCTACGGATCCATCAACGTAAGTACATATTTCGTTGTTCGAATCTTAAAAATCATGCGCGTGGATTTGTTGATGAAATGAAGTGGAAAAAAAAGAAACAGTGCAATTTTTTTTAACATATATAGTCACTAAAACATTGACAAGGTATTTAGTCATTCCACCATTTCACTGAACCATGTATCTTCTAAGGGTGCTATCTTGGCACTCTTTCTCTTTTATTTAATCTTATCTTTCCTTTTTCAAAAAAGGAATGACTCTGAAAACAGAACTAATTCAATAAAAAAATAATGGGTTAAATATCTGCCTTAATAGCTGTAAGATATAAAAAGATATACAACATTCAAAACCAATGTAAACCTTTTATAAGTCATTGATCATCACTACTTGGATTCATTTAATTTTGATCAAGAAGTTCTATTAAGCACCAAAATATGTATGTAATATAGCCATCATCAAACACTGACAACATTTATATGGAAGTAAATCTAAATTAAAAATTTATTATAGTGAATTTCCAAACTTTGTCTCTTTGACAATTGAAATATAATCTCTGAACTGATCTTCTTTCTATGTTCAGGTAATAAGCCAAAGTTGCAGATACATAAAACACAATCCAAATTACATAAAACCAATTGAATACTATGAGCAACTTCAAACATCTCTAATTCAATGATTACCAATATAAGATCTCAGATCGAATAAGAACATGGTATTCCAACCGATGAAAAAGCTAAACCAGAAGTAGACCTCAGATGGAACCACAATTGGAAGCGAGATCAAGATATAAAACCCAAAACATGAATGTCAAAATTGTGAGTTAAGACAATAAAAAAATCAAACATCACCATTATTTTGAGATCTTACCATGTATAAAGACAAAGGAGACATAGTGATATCACCCATATGAACATGAGAAACCAAAACTTAAATTTGAGAGGACAAATCATTATGATCAAAGATATGTGTTTTTTTCTTTGATCTCCAAGCTATGTGTAATGGTTCCCACAAATAACCATAACTCCGATCATAACCTCCCATCAGATTCTCTCTCTCGTAACGGCTAGAAGAACTTCGGTTACTGCCTCATTCACACTTCTAGTCTCTACTTCTCACTCTATGAAAAACTTATACCTGGATCTTTAGGGCTTGGTTTGTTTGAAAGAGTATTTGAGTGATTTACTAGTATATCCTTAAACTTGGTTGCCGTACGGTCTTGGGTGGAGACAGCTGCAACATCACTATCAACCTTTTTACAAAACACTAACGGACCACTCTTGTAGTGTAGAGCTAGCTTGTCGGACGCATGAGTGGTGTCGGGTCACCAAAACTACTTGCGGGCTGATGTTGTGCCGCGTCTCACGGGCCTTTTTGTGTTCTTACAAGGCTTTAGGGTTCAGTAAGAATCACATTTTATTATTCCCTTATATCAAAAACCACACCAAACACCCGAACTAGTTAGGGCGGCGCATCTCTGTAATCCTCCTCTGTGTCTCCCATCTTCTTCATTATCACACTACCACTATTATCTTCGGTACCACCACCACTAGAAAATCAATCAATGGGTTATAAATTGAATATGGGTTTTGTGTATCACATACCATGGAAGGACTAAGGAAAAATGGTGGTGATTTGGGTATTAATGGGTATGAGCGGAATAGGAAATTGGGTTTTCATGATATGATGATGAATAAGAGTAAGTATCCTTAAATCTGTTTCAATTTTAAAAATTTAATGAATAATTTTTATTACTTAATAAATTCGGAAATGAAATCCTACTCAGAAACCGCTAAAGCATGTGGGGTACAATGAATTATACATTGATGCTTCCATCGGCTTAACAAAGTCTAGAGCTGGCTCAAGTTGATGTGTACTGATATCTAGAGATCGTTGAGCAGAAGTTGATCTACTGATATCAAGCTCAATAAAAAAAGAGATTGAAGTGATCGAGTAAGAATCAAATTTCATCTTACGATATGCTTAAATTCATTATTTTTTATTATGTATTCTGTTTAATAATTTGTTTCTGGGTGGATTTTTGGTGCTATTCCTGAAATTGTCGATAACTACAAGGATGCCAAAGCAACCAAGTATGTTCAATTTTACATTTTTGTTTTGTTTTGTTGCGAATGATGATTTTGGAGGTTGTTCTTTTGGGACTAATTAGGAATATTTGCGAATATGGGTTTTAATTACAGAATGGAGAGTCACTATTTAGTCATGCTGTCTCTTGGAAACAAGAAGTTCCATCAGGACGATGGAGAGGGAAGTACAGGGTTGGTTTCAAGGTACATTTCATTTGGTTGTAAATTCTGTAGCTAATTCATAGTATCCGAGAATTTATTGAATTTCATTTTGTTTTTCTATGGTTTGGCAGGTGTGTACTCTGTGCTTTCCGAATCTTAGTGTTATAGGTTACTGATTCGGTACCATTTTCCCATACAATTAACGGATCCTTGAACTGCTCAAAATGATGATCTAATTAGATGCAAACTTCAAGATTATAGGGAAACTAGCAATATCTGATTAAGTTATTTGTTTTTTGGGTTTCAAGTATTTGTTTTTTAACATTTAGGTTTAGAAACTGTCCCTTTGGTTTCTAGTATTTGTTATTAACTTCAGTTAATCCAGATTGTTGCAACACAGATATACTCTAATGTTGCATCTGAGTTGTTGTGTAGTATTTTGGTTGCAACCGGATTCCAATTAAAGTTGTTTGCTCTGGTTTCCGGCTGTTAGCACACTGTTTTTGTTCAATTGTATCATGAAAACTATCTTATCTTCTTGAAATTATTCTATGAATATTTATCTTATCTTGACTTTATGTGCTGCAGAAACGCAATACCTTCAAAGTACCTTATATTACATATGATTCATCCTTAAATTTCGATGCCGAGAGAAAGCAACTGGCACAATGAGATCAATTTTTTGCTGAGAAAGTTTAAAGACACTGCTCGTGATACTGATGACATAATGGATTTCTCTTATGAGATCAAGATGTAGTTGATTGCAATGCTGACGACCGTAATGGAATTCTCCTGCGAAACCTCTTGTATATACACCAATAGACACTGCTTGAAGACATGAAGTATATGTGATTTTGCCTCATCCTGCAGTTTTGTTAAAAGCTGGGTAAAAGATTTGCAGAAATTAACTCAAGGTTCCGCAACGGTATAGTTTTCTGATTGCTATATTGACGTCTCCCCTCATCGGTAAGTTTTATTTTTCTGGTTCTCATTGACTATTGTTGTCTATATTTCTGTTGTTTTTGATTTGATCCTCAGTAACAAATTGCTAGTGAGGATTTTTTTCAATGAGTACTGTTCGACTTATTTATCACATCGAGTCTGACACCATGTACACTAGGAAGTTCTTGGTAATCTGAAACATAGAGCCGAGGGATGCTGTATTCTTTCCTGCTACATAAATTTGAATTGTAAGACAGCGAAGAAACAGAGAATTCTCATGATTTTCTCATTGTTAACAAGTTTATAAGACTTCTATTAAGAGTAATGTGCTCATTCTGTATTGCTAGGCTATATCTGTTACATGCATTCCTAAATTGATTAGTAATGATGACCATTAGATTGCCGGATTCTTACACCATGGCTAGATTCTCTCATGATAAGTAATACAATGATGAGGTACTTAAAACCATTTAGTATACTTACACCTTTAGTACATATCTGATTGGTTTACTTAATTACCATTAGATTGCTGGATTCTGTGCATTGCCTAAATGAGCAAACTTGTAATATCTTGTATTCATCCATAGAAAGTTACCTAGGGTGCCTAGTTTTTTGAAAGGTATAAGAAGAGCAACTAGCAATAGCATTTGTCTCTAACAGTAGAGATATGAATATTTCCAACAAGGCAATATTTTTTCTTTGATGGAAGATAAATGGTGGTCAAAATGGATGTTTTTTTCTTTAACATATAGGTTTAGAAACAAGCATGAAAAACTGTCCCTTTAGTTTCAACATCTAAGTTCAGGTATTTGTCTTCCGACATCTAAGTTCAGAAAAAAACAGGATATATTACATGTCCTTTAAGGTTGTCCTTTGTGTTAGGCTGACTTTCCAAAAATAAAGTGTAAGGGAATGTGTCTGACTAAAGTACTGAATTGTTACAATACGGGTTATTTAAAAGTTGATATTTGTTTGTGTCTATGCGAACGTGTAGAATGTTCTAGTAACAGATGTCTAAAAAATTGAGCTAGAGAACAATCCAAATTGTTGTAACCAAATTGTACTCTATTCAGGAGAGCTGTATTCAAACAATGTTGCATTCAAGTTGTGTAGTATTTTGTGATTGCTTCCCTGCTTGTGCTTTCTTTTTCATTTTGCAGTTATATCATGAAAACTATTTATATCTTCTTGAAATTGTTCCATGAACATATGTTATATCATGACTTTTATTTGGTGCAGAGATGCATCAAAACATAGAAGAATGTAGCTTTAAAATACCTCACAAATGATTCTTCCCAAAATTGCGATGCAGAGATAAAGCAAGTGACATTATGAGATCAATGTTTAGTTGGAAAAGCTTAAAGACAGTGCTTGCAATGCTGACAACATAATGCAATGTTTAGTAAACTTAAAGCTTTCTTTTTCTTATTTTCATTTATTTTTGTCTAAATTATTAGATGTTCACTTCATTATTTGGGAAGTTGATCAGAGTATTGTTTGACTTACTTATTACACCGAGTCCGTGTCTGTAATGTAACTAGTTTGAATTCAATGTTCACAATGTGCACTTGGAAGTTCTTGATAATCTGAAACTTAGAGCAGGGGGTGTTATATTATATCCTGTTACATATAATTGGATTAGAAGATTGCAATGTATCGGAGAGACTTCTAAAGATTTTGTCATTGTTATTGTCTTGCTTTCTGGTGTCTTTATCCTGCTAATGTACGATTACCTAGACATTCTTGTTTCAGAACTTTGTCGTCATTTTTTACATTTCCATCAAGAAGTTCTGTACATAGTTCTGCAAAACCGTCTCTCTCATACATCTGTTTATAGCTATTGGTGTGAATTGAAACCCTTTGTCGTCTATTTATTCGTAATAATAATCTCTATGCTGCTCTCAAGTGACAAAAGTTACGCTCTTAGTATCAAACTCATTTTATTGGTTTGATTAGGTACTTGGATTAGCTGGGGATGACATCTACCTTGATGGCTTCAACCATCAAGTCTTTTGCAGAAAAACTTTAACGGTGGGAACTACAGTTTTCTAAATACCACAATATGGTTCTGAATCCAGATTAACATAGGTAAGACTTTCTTGCTGTCTATTCGACATGTAATTCATGAATGCTCATGTTTTTCATTCTTTATTTTTGTACATCAAGGTTCTCAATTGCACATATCGATTAGTCACTTTAATGTTTTACTGTTTAACCAGTTCTCACCGATCAATGTGAAAGAGCGGATTATCAACGACTCACGATTGCTCACTATACATACAAATACCAAACTTTTTCTCATTGTTCGAAGACGTATGTGAAGCTCTACTGAAAGAACTTAAAAGTTTCATTTCTCTCTTTTTATCTTTATATTTCACCTTCTAATATGAGTTTAATATGCTGATTTACAGCCGGGTTTAAATACTGTTGGTCAGTATGTCAACTCTAATGCATTCAACGTTTCTGTTGAGAATTGTTTCCTCGAAGATTTCAGAGTTTCATGGTATGTTGAGATTAGGAGTTGTCTCATATTTTAGTCAAGTTGATCCGAACAATCTATGTCACCATTGCAGGCAGGCATTGTCCAGCATTTAGAAGGGGCTGTGTATTTTATGATTTCTGCGTCATCGTATTCCCTTGTAATTCGTACGCAAATTTGTAAAATCAAATTTGCAAATTTTTGTCACTCTTGCAGGCCAGTATTGGCCACTTTTTTATGATTCCTTCCTCGTTGTATTCTCTTGTAATTCCTATGCAAATTTGTAAAGTCTCCAGTATACCGTTCTCTTCATATTTCCTGGTTTACATGTTTCTTAATGTATAGCCGGTGATACTTAAAACTGATTGCTTTTAGGTATGTTTTCAGTACACTTAGTGCACCTCTGAATTTCCAATTAATTGCTGGATTCTAGTGAATGGACCAGGTGAATTTCCGGTGATAAATAAATTAATTTCTGAATTTCCGATTAAATGCTGGACCAAAATCAGGTGATACAATCTTTTACACATAAAAAGAGTATTGTGCAGCTGATTTCTACCCGTAAGTACTACTACCATGATGAATTTTCTTGTCAAAAATTATATCTTTCTTTTCCTGTGAAGCTTGTAATATATATAATACGCTCCTTGACCTAAGAAGCAAATGTAATTCAATTACTGAAGCGAATAACATTTTGTTTCTTTTTAACAAATTACGTTTCCGTAGATTTTTTGGTATGATTATAGATTTTTAAAATTCAGTAGATTAAATGGTGTGGGTTGATTTTCTATTTACAGATTTAGCAATCCTGAAATTGGTTTTCCGATTTTTTTAACTTGAAATTTCTGTTAACAATGGTATTTGTTATACGATTATCAATCTAACAAATTGAATGTTAGTCAATTATTGTCAGTATTTAATTAGAGGTGAAAACTTGTGTTTATGCCTTGTTGCCAAGGTCATTGAAAAAAACAATTCGATGACTTCTTGATTGTTTTTTTCATGTGCTGGTTGTGGTTGTGGTTGTGGTTGTGGTTGAAGTAAATGGTGAATCCAAACTTTATTCGATGACTTCTTGTTTGTTTGGGTGACTTCTTTAGTTTCGAATCTTAAATGTTATCCATGGGTGTCGCCATGATGACCTTACCATGATAGTTTCTTAAGCATCCCTGTGGAGTTCGGACCCATTTCCTACATTATCTTCACTTATTTTCGGTGTTTTATGTATTTTGATTTGATGAAGGGTGTACTTCATTACATGAAGAGTTCTGGGTGTGAGGTTAAGCAATGTAATTTTCTTATCTTCATTGGAAATTCTGTGAAATTGAATTATTTTGATCAGTTGATGATATGGTTAACGTGCTTAGGCGAATAAAAAAAAAAAAAAACTATGAGTTGAAACGAGATACTTGCACATATAATTTCTTGTTGTTGAGTTTGTTCATTCGGACATGGATAATATACGTATTGAACCTGATGTTTAGCTTTCAAAATCTTGATCAGGGATTTGTGTAAAGCTCATCAAATTAACCATTTCATTTCTATGATAGAGGAGATGCACTAAGTGTATTTTGGTTTGTCTGCTTACATTAATGAAAAAACAATATGGGTGAAACCAGGTATACTTGCACACAACTTCTTGTTGAATGTATTTGTTGACGGGAATAAACTAAATCGTGTTGAGTCTGTTTATTCGGACATGAAAAATAGAGGTATTAAACCTGATGTTTAGACTTTCAGTATCTTGATCAAGGCTTTGTGTAGAGCTCAACATATTTAGCCTGCCATTTCTATGAAGGTTTTATGGAAGATAAAATGGAGAAGATCTACTGCCAGTTTAGTAACGTGACCATTGAAGTTCTGATGCATGGGTTCAGAATGAAGTAGAGGAAGCTCTTAGTTATATACGTACAACAAATGGGTGAGGAGGGCTTTTGGCCTGGTAAATAATACCGTCAGCACTTTGGTTATTGGCCTTTGCAAGGATGGATATGTGAAACATTCTTGACAAATTTTGAATTTAATGCTTCAATTCAGGTTTGATCAGGATATCTTTGTTCTAACACTCGGGAAATCTAGTGAATTTGAAGACACTTTGGAGGTTGTATATTTGATGGTATTGAGAGAGTTACATGACTCTAAAGCATTTTAAATCAACCTCTGCACACTGTCAAGACTCTCAACCTCAACATGGAGCACCAATGATACTGCACCAACTCTAAGTTGATATCATACTCTCAACCTCAAAAGGTTGACTCCTTCAACCTTTTTCATCACTGTCGTATGTGGAACTGGCCATAAGACCAGAAAAAACAAGAGATCCTGTGCGATTTCTTGTCTTCAAGTTCACCGAAATTAAATGCATTCTTCACCTTTTTTCATGTAATTTTGATGAAAAGTAACTGTCATTTGGATTTCGTTTATGGATGGTCTATTAATAGGAAACCGTTGTTGCAAATTCCAATGACAAAAATATGTTTCTAATGCTTGAAAATTGGTCTTGTGAAGATGTTGGTGGAAATTGATCAAGGTAACCATCAAGACGGCCTCCTTTGCTCCCATGCATGTGCAACATCCATGCTAATCTGGAACCCGTTACCATAAAATGCATTCCTTTTGATGAAGAGGATTATTTCGACTCCATATATAGCCTTTACAAAGAGCATAGTATGTCTGATAAAGATAGTTGGATCTTCCGTTCCTGGTGTCAACAAGATAGCTTCGACGGGTAAGACTATCAATTTATAACTGAACTGGAAGCCCGCCATCGGGTACTGTATGTGGGGCCTCATGTGTATTCGCATGGTATTGCTACCTTGTTTTGGTTTGTCATCTTATAACTGAACTGGAAGCCCGCCATCGGGTACTGTATGTTTGCCTGGAAATAATGCTCCAAGCTGCTGAAGATATCGTGGAGGTGGTTCCACATAAGAATTTTAGAGAAATGATGCAAATGCAGTTTGAATTGAGGCTCAACAAAAAGCAGCAGCACTCTATCCTCGATTACAAGAAGAGGCTGAGGCCACCAAGCGAAGAAGAGTAACTTCGGCTGGTCATATTATAATATGTTGCCAGAAATGAGTTTAAATGAAATCATTGGGTCCTATGCGGAGCAGAATCAGCTGTCATTTAGGTCTAAATACGGCAGAACACATTCTGGTTTTCAGATGTATGGTTTTGGTTATACAGGTCAATGAAATAGAAAAAGTCAGAAATGAAATCGAAATTCCTTAACTTTACCATAATTAAAATTGGTTTGTCATAATTACACTTTTTCTATTTTGGACTGTAACTCTTTTTCTAGAGGCCACAATCCATGAAAATATATTCCTATCCGGAGTCATAACCTTTTAAAGACATCACATCGTTTGGTAACATGATTTTTTTTTCAAAATTTGTGTTTAACCCATCCATATACATCTAGCTTATATAATTTTCAGACCATGTTTTGGAAATATTAAAACTTAAATCAACATATTAATTTTCAATATTTCTTTAATCAACTACAAAAAAAAAAAAAAAAAAAAAAAGTTGTACGCAATATTTTCGTACTTTGTCCCGTTTTAGTTTCCACAATTGTCTATTCATCTACTCCTCCGTCCCACTATTAAGTGACCTAGTTCAAGTTTGCACAATTTTTAAGGCAAGCAAGGGGAAAAGTATTTTTAAGCAATTTTTACAATTATACCCTTATGGATAATAAATAGTGAAATTTTGAAATGATTTATCTCTCAAACTACACCACGGATGTTCGCAAACTTTGTACCATTGAAAAGCATTTTAAAACACCTACGTAACGAATATAAACATGACTATCAAGTTATGCATATATCTTATATTTCTTATAATCAATTAAAATGATAATTTTAGGAATATCTCCTTGTTTAGTGATATAGGTCACTTAATGGTGGGACAAAATCTAAAAATAACTAGGTCACCCATTAGTGGGACGGAGGGAGTAGTATTTTAAATCGTTCACAAATTCACAATTCTTTCTGAAAGAAATGTCCGTCGCCTTCGGCGGCTATGCCGATCATTAGCAATTGTGCCTACCCAATGGAAAATTTTGGGTCCGTCTCTTAATTGGCACGAATCTATTGTGTGATATAGCATTTCGCAGAAATCCATCTGAAAGTAGATTCGTCAAAGAGACCGTGTAGCTATGGATCATTATCATAGCAAGTTACATGTATACATCGTGGGTCGTTTACATAGATATGTTGTGATTGTGAAAGTGCAATCTGAGGAAGAGCAGACGAAGACATCCCCATCTTTCATGTTTATTTTGTATTTCATAATATCTTAACCACCAACGTTGTTCTCATTATTTATTTCGGCATGTTAACAAGTGCAACATTGCCGTGAAATGCCTTGCTTGCTGTGCTGGTTGTATAAATGAAATGCTTAGCAGCACATAATGCCGAAATAAGTCAAGGTGCGAAATCTATCCACCAAAGTATATGACGAAATGGTTGACACGTAATGCACGAAAAGTTGGGGGAAAAGATGAGAACTGAGGACTTTGACAAGTCTAGAACAAGAACGGTGGAGCAGAAAGAAAGTTTTCACTGTAAACAGAAAAGATTAAAGTGTACAGACACACTCATTTACTTCACCCAACGCCAAACAGGCAAACACACACAAAAAAGCTAAGCTTAACCTGTCCCTTTTATATACTTTTCTTTATATAAAGGAGAATTTTGATGCTGACGTGTCGATACCAATTTCAACCTCAACAATACTGCCAAATTAAGAAGCCACGTCACCAATCGCCCTTTGCAAACGACGCCTCCGCCACTTCTTTCAAGAGTGTGCACGTAACAAACTATTCTTATTGGCTGTTCAGAAGAAACAGTTAACTCCTTAATAAAATTAGTGTTCTTTTTCTTTTTACTAGTATAACACGCACGCGCGATGCGCCTGCCCTTCCGTGATCGGGCATACCTTCCATTCGTTTCGTTCCGAATTTTGTTTTTTCGTGTAGTAGTCCACGGTCAAAGTCAACACTCGGTCAAGTCAACACTCGGTCAATGATCGATGTCAACGATCAATGCCAAGTGGTGAAAACTCATTTAAATGCTAATCTACAAAGTTAATTACAATATTTATTATTCTTCACACACAGGATCAAAGACCCAATAGGGCGCACTTTTTTTTTTTTTTCTCCTTTTGTAGTTTGACAAAAAAAAAACTAATTCAAGAAAGCTTACTTTAAACCGAGTCCCGCAAAGAGTAACTCATCAAATAGTGTAATTAGATTCAGTATTTTTCTGAAACAACGACCTCGTGGTTCATAAAGAGACCCTCCTAATGTGATTATTTTATACAAAATAAATAGCCAAAGTCTTTGAACTTTATCTGCCTTTGCAACAGAATGTCCACAAAGACTTTCAATTATGTAAACATAAAATGAGACTAACAGGAGGTGCATCACGGAGAACAGTCCTGGCATGTCTAATATGTTGGTTGTTACCTTCTCTATGAGTTTCATAGCAAGACCACAAACCTTGGGCTAGCAATTTCTCTTCACTCCGCATTTGTCTTAAGCATTTCCCGCCTTCAACACGGGCTCCTCAATCCCTGTTTCAGCCAAGAATTTGGACAATAATTGCACGACATCCACTTGGAACAATATTTTAACTCCGTGAAAAGCTGAATCCTGAAAAATAATCTCCTCTTTCCACTTCACTCAATGCCGCTCGTTTAGCCTCTTCTGAAATACGGCGATTGTGTAATTGAAGATCTCTTTGTTGTTGTCGTTCATTCTTAAATTCCATATGAAAGCGGGCTTGTTGTATGATTCTAGGAGTACGCCGACCTCCCGACCTCGTATCGCATTGACTCTTGTCGAGCATTCTAGGATCATGCGGAGTGACCCTCCATTACCATCGACTCTTGCTTCAACTGAAGCCCAAAGGTTGACTAAAATTATCAAAACCATAAAAAACTTAGAACTTAAGCCTTGGAATATAATCAAGGTCTAGCTGGTAGTCACTGATGTTTTCATGTCCCGAATTCTACTTCATGCTTACTATTCAGAATGTACCCAATGAATAATTTTTTGACAATTGAATCAAAATTGCATATGCAACAAAATCTAAAGAAAATAAATATAGCTTATATAGAATTTTATGAACTTCTAGTAAGTGAAGAATGTGCAGAGATGTGTGTGATTTGGGAGAGCCAGGAAACATGAGTCTTCGAAATGTTTTCCCCAAATGAAAACTTTTCGTTATCTAAGTGAAAAAAATATAGAAAACTATTTTCACGCTACAAAAATTAGCCATTGTGGTTTAGAGTAAGGTGTTAGTAGTTAATGGTTATGATGACAACACAACAACTCATCTACATTGGCGTTGCATTGTGGTGGAAAGGTTTAGTTCATACTTCCACTTGATATACCCACCGTGCAGAATGCAATCGAGATAGTGGAAGAAGCAAGTTGTGCCCGATTGCTCAATCTCACTAATATAAATTATAAAAGAATGTTGGTGTTCAACTATGATATCAGTCTTGGTTAGATTTTAAAGGTGCAAAAGAAAACAATGATGAATATAGTACCATTAAGTTCACCTCATTGAAACAAAAACCAAACTTTTGGTATACCTGAACAAATCATGGCCCTTAGTTTTGAATGTCATGAAACTACATTAAGCTACCAATTGAATGTAAAACACTTTGGATATCAATTGAGTTAGCAATTTGGTTAAAATTGTGACCCATTTCGACCCCAGTGAAATTCCAACCTAAAGCCACTAAATTAGTCCCCGATTCGAGATAATTAGGCAAAAATTTGAAAACGAAAATTCAAATGTCGGGAAAACAAAAGCTAACCTTAGTGTCTTGAGTAGCGAATGAAGCCTTTGCTTAATTTTTTCAACCGCAAATTGCAACCTAAAACAAACCACTAAATTAGATCAATTTGAGTCCCCAATTCAAATCTAGAAATGGGTTTGAATCATGTTATTACATGGTTGAGAGGATTAGGGCACGATTTTGCAAGCGAAAATTCAATTACGGGGAAAAGATGATGCGGGGAGGTTTTCATCGATACTGCTGCCACAGTAGAGAAAAAGAATGAGGGAAGAGATTAGGGAAGAATCGAGAGAAAAAGAAAGATATCCTTAGCCTACCATTATACCCTTTCGTTTTTGACGAATTTACGCGATTTGTTAAAGTTTCATTTGGTTTAAATGAGGTTTAGTCTGTAATTCTGGGGGTCTCCTACCAAAAATACCTCTTTTCTTTATATTAATATATATATATATATATAAGATTTAATTTATATAATCTATAAAAGGAAAATGTATACATAATATCGAAAACTAACCTAAAATATCAATTCGTTATCAGTTGGACAACTTTTTATCCATATTTTTGCAACATCAATGGAATTGCAGTGAGATTAGCTCTGTATTGTCTTAAAATTACCGAACAGAGTTCATTATTCATTTTTACCATTTTTGTTGTCGCTGAACTTTTGTTATTTGATACCAATTCAATTATCATCACGCGGTGATCATCACGAGTTTTGGCAAAACAATATATGAGATGTAAAATGTTAAGATGCATTTGATAACAATTCACTCTTTAAATTCAAACAAATGTGTAGGCAATTAGACATATAGTTTATCATAGAAAATATAAAAAGAAGAAAACAACTAAGCTATGATTTCAGAAGTAAAAATAATAAGAGATTGATTAAGAACACACATTTGTACCTTCAAGAACTAACTTAGAAAACCTAAACCTTATTTGGCACCTATTTGATCGCCATCCACAAACTCCGTTTAAACAAAAACAACTTAATTAAATTAAATTAGTAGGATGGACTAAATATTGTTGATCATCACAGCGTTCTCTAGCTAAACAAAATCCGAATGATTGATTTTATTAAAACTATTTTGTATGATCAGCTTACCTATATTTCTTATACTGATATTCCTGAATTTTAGGTTACTGATAATCCTGTATTTTAGGACAGAATATATGACAGTTTCCTTTTATAGATATAAATTAAATTTAAAAGGAAAAAAGAATGAATTTAATAAATAGTAAACGGTAGATTTAGGCCATCCAATGATATCAATTTGTTTTGTGCACACTCTTTAAAGGAGTGTGCACAAAATTGGACTCCTTGAATGGACACAATGTTTTCGAACAGTTTGGGCAGAAACTAAAATACATCCATGAGAGTTTGTAAGAGATTTTAATACCTACCGTTTGAAACGTCGCAAGACTTTGGAATCCTATAATTCGAACTGGCATCTCCGTCCATTACATCATAGTTATAAAAAGATATGAGGTATGTGTCCATGATAGCCAGGGCTATTAGACGGACATCATTTAATGGGGACCCTGATTCTGTGGTCGGGAAGCTCCAAATGGAGTTTTTGCTTGGACGGCCAGGAAAACTTACGGAGTTGTTAAGCGGGTCGTGTGTGGGGAAAAATACAGGTTACACAAATATAGCAAAATAAGAAAACTTTGTGTTGTCGTATCTGGATCTCTTTGTACCCTAAACCTCTCTCTTCTAGTTCCAGCTTTCAGCAAAGAGATAAAAGGAAAAGAAAAAGAAAAATTAAATCAAAAGTTAGCATTCTACTATCAACCCTATGGATTTCAGAGGAAGTGAAGCAGAGGTTCAACTCGATTACAATTCCGCTATTATAACCAAGTTCATAGACGAAACAATTCCATCGATTAAAAAAGTAACCAACAAAGTATCTCAAGATGTGGAGGTATATATCTCAATATCTCTTTTAAAATCCTAAATTTTTTCGTTATCAATAAAAATCAGTTTAGGTAATTTTATATTATTTTTTTGAAAAATGGGTTTCAATCGAGAATCAGCGAAAATGGTGATTGTTGGATTTGGGTTTGACTGTGTTCGATTTGAGATGGAAATTAGAGATGTTGTGACTGTTGATGGAAATTGTGACAATGAGGTCATAGGGAAAATGGTATTCCGTTCATCCTTCTGCCTATTCCGCAATTTCTTTTAAGCGAATTACATGATTTAAATTGACTTTTCTTAAATTGTTATGTTTTGAATGTGTTTAGAAAAAGGAAAACTGAAATAAATCAGAGGTATCAATAACCCAAATCAACAGTGATAAACCCTTATTTATGTTGGTTTAAGGTAACAATCAATGCAGCTAACCTTGCATTGCTTGGTCGGATTGCAGCCAATTTGTACCGGTGATGTTTCTTTCTTGATATTGTGTAAATTGGTGGGCGTGTTCTTTTATTTTTATTAGTGAGAACTCGGGAGTGAAGGGAATTGAGGTGGATTCGAGTAATCAATTTGTTGTAGTGTAGTAGTTCTTGGTTCTTCTCATGGTCATGTAAAAAAAATGCTGGGGCTTTAATTTGGCTGGAAGAGATGGGACAGAAAGATTAGTAATCTTTTTATATTCATGCATCCTTGCAGTTGCGAAAAGGTTGGTCACTATCTTCAAACAATGGGTTTTGTACTATGGTTTCAAATTTTTTATTTATCTCCGCTTTTTTTTTTTGATATTTCCATTAGCTCAAATCTCAAATTGGTGATGCTCTCATGGCGGATCTTACGTATCTTCCTCATGATCGCTTGGGACCTTCGAGCCTCATAAGTCCCTTGATGACGTGTTCTTTGAGCATTGGTTGGGGACACCCGCATGAAGATGGCTTAGTGGGTACAAGGAGACTTGAATCAACCTTTGGATTATGAGCTTATTATAGCCGGTTCTTCGATAATATTAATTTTATGAATTGCTTACGTTAAAATTGCAATATTTCGACTTAAGTTCCTTTGTTTATTTATTTTTTATCATAGGAGTTGATTAGATGCTGCAGTATGGATGCCATACGACAATTGAGACATGTTGATATATTGACTGATTCGTGAAAGAAAATACATTCATCTCGCATAACAAAAAATAGGGTTGTAGGTGTTCTGTTTTTCTTTTTCAATTTTTTCTTTTCGAAGTAGTTCGCTGATATTAATTGTATTTTTTTTTCAGGGTTCTTCCACAAGGGTCGATTTAGAACAAAAGCAACTTTTTAGGGTTATTGTAATCTGATTGATTAAATAAAACGATTAGGTAATAAAATTTATGAAATTTGTTAAGTAATCTAATTGATTAATATCAATCATATCATCTTCTTCATCTTATCACGCAGCTAATATCACCATATCTTCTTTGTCTTATCACACATCTATTAATAGAAAATCTTCCAGTTTCTTGGATTTATTGTGACACTCTATTGACGCTAACCTTGTAAAATCAGAATCTCAAAAGCTCATATGTCTTATCATCTTGGGTTGCTGTTACTAATTTTAATGAAGGGATCTTTGCTCAGAAGTCAGGTTCACAGAACTCATAATAATCTAGGTAGTCACGTTTCCTTCTTTTTTGTTTTTATCAATCCAATAGTGGTTGTACAACTTGCTTTTACATAGCAAGGATTCGACAACATTGCATATTTCTGTTATTTTTAAGATGACCTAAGATGGTTAGAATATTGACTTCTGACTGATTGATTTTGTGAGAATGGAAGGTAAACTCTATAGCGACTTACAATATTCTAACTAATCAATAGAACAAAGTATGTTTTTAGGGCATCCTAATGTTTTGAAGAGTAAATTCATGTCACCTGGTGCTTGCCCTAAAATAAATAATAAACATCCACTCTTGAAGGTTAGATGGGCGTTTACTGGCCAAAAAGATCCTTCAAATCCTGAAATTACATGTAACCAACAGACAATATTAATTTTGAATTATATTAGCGAATCAACACTGTTTTGCATTGTGTTATAGGCTTAACAGAATATAGCAAATGGTTCTCTTATTATGCTTTAGACTTTGATGATTTTGTTGTTGTTTTGGGTTACTATTGCAAGGTGTACGTGTATTCCAGGTTGCGAAAGTGATGGAATTGCACATTATAATGTTACGGAAAAAGATAGATTTTAAGAGTGAGTGGTGGTCGTATTTCTGGAGGTGGATTCTATATTTTATGAAGAATATATGGTCTTGCTGCAATTAATGAAGGATTGCAAGAAAAATGAAGTTTGCAAGCAAGTCTTATTCTCGCTTCTCAAATTTCACACTGGAGTTCAAATGGCAATATTAACTTCTCCCTAATTAATTATTTTACCACCACCTGTACTGCTTTGTGAAACCCCACCGTATTGCAGAATGTGTTTGAAGACACATGTGTAGCTGCTCTTATCCCTGATAACCAAGCAGAAGTATTTCCATAACAATGGGAAAGGTATGCAATATCATTATGAAGGTCAAGTGGTCAACTGTTTGAGATGACTATTTAATCATAACTACATTCCCTGCTGAACTACTAGGAGGTAAGTACTATGTAATTTGAAACATTGTTAATTTGAGAATGTTTAAAGTTGAATGTTTTCAGACATCTTTGTAGATAGACGACTGTGAATCGAAGCTGAAGCTAATTACGGACCAACCTGATATAAATTTTGTTTTCCCATATAATGCTTTTTCTAATGAGGTCATTAGAGCTGAAGCTATCGAACCTATTCTCCTTGATTAGGTTTCGAGCTTCCTCTTTCCTCTCCCTATTCCCCGTCTATGTGTTTCAATTGCACCGTAGTCTGATTAACTTTGTTTGTTTGTTCCAGAGATCAATATTGATTCGCGGAGCGATCTTTATCTCCCACACCTGAGGAAGCTTCTGTTAAAAGAGAAACAAGTCGTGTTGTGGCCTTGGAGCTTGATACTACATTTTCCTAGTATAAATATGAAACACAGATGTCGATTCTATTAAGGTGTCCTAACGCTACAACAGTTTCTTTCCAGATATAAGGTACGATTACGAGCTTCGGTTAGCATCTACAATCCTACATTAACTTTGAATTTGAAACTACCTAGCAGGTTTGAGGAATTAATAAGAAACTCTTCTAATTGTTATGATTCAAACCCTAGCTTTATAACATAGCTTTATAACATAATTTCGGTTTTAGTTATCGATTTTCTTAATTTAATTCTGCAGGTGCAATTTTTATTGAACAGGTATAGATAAACAACCTAACAAGTCACGGTAAAAAGGCATGCATCCTCTTTCATTCTTTTCTGTTTAGGTTGTGGAGCAATCAAGTAAAGTTGGTGCTCAAAGTGCATGAACATTGAAAGGCCGTAATATTAGTAAGACGCCTTAAGATTCGCATGAATAACCCGGAGAGAGTAAGATAGAAAAAATCATCTCAGAATCGCAATTAACATTAGCGCTTTGTATGATGAGAAGGAAAAATGAGGTGCACAATGAATTCACTTAACCCGAAGTTAATACAACCGTAATTTAAGAGCCGGAGTTAGTGTTTTGAGGATGTTATCTTATCGAGAAACTTGAGGAACCAATTTATGTTCCCGTATCGCATGCTACCGTTGCTACTTTTTATGGAACGAGTTCTAAAGATGAGGTGAATTTTTTGGAGTTGGTACTGATTCTTATTATGTGTTTGATAAACTATTTTCATTGTCTATGGTTTTGATGTTGGAAGTGTAAAGCATTTTCATCTCTCAATTAGTTCCAATTAGTTCACACTAATATTCTTATTCTCAGCCGTCCTGCATATTAACCTAATTTACGCCTTTTGTTTTAATACCAGCGGGGTTTCGTTTCTTGGAAAGTTTCTGAAAAATGTTCAACAGGTGACTGAAACTTATTGGGAGTATGCAAATTCATTTTTGAGATTGAAACAAATTAACTAGGATTTGATCCTAGGATTGAAGGGTGACCGACGATTGTCGTACGCCTTCGTTTTAGTAGCCGCATAGGAAAGGCCAGCATGGTGGCGTGGCTAGGTTGTCATGCCATTGGCATGGCATGCCTAGGCGCGGTTTGGCGTGGCCAAACTAGGGTTTCAGGCCAAAGGTTACCTTGCGTTCTCTGGTAACGTTGGATGGCTAGGATTTTCTCCTGAGATTGAAGGGCGACCGTTGATTGTCGCACGCCTTCGTTTTAGTAGCCGCATAGGGAAGGTCGGCATGGTATAGTGGAGCCGCGGGTTTGGCATGCCGTTGGCACATGGTGCAGCTAGCATAGCTAGGGCCAAGGAAAGGTGTGTTTGTCTTGGCGAGGTGGGGCCAATGGTTTGGCATGCCGTTTGGCACATGGTGTGGCTAGCATGGCTAGGGTCCAAGGCAAGGTGCTGTTTGGCTTGGCATGTGGGGCCAAGGGATTGGCATGTTGTTTGACATATGGTGTGGCTAGCATGGCTAAGGCCAAGGCAAGGTGTGGTTTGGCTTGGCGTGGTTTGCTATTGGCGCAGTAGTGCGACTGGAATGGTTGGCATGCCTTGGCACGGAGATGTGGCTGGCACGGTTTGCCACTGGTACAGTGGTGCGGCTGGCACGGTTAGCATTCCTTGGTGTGGTAGATATGGCTGGCACGGTTTACCGTTGGCATAGTGGTGCGGCTGGCATGGTTGGCATGCCTTGGCGCGGTTGATGTGGCTGGAACGATTTGCCATTGGCACAGTGGTGCGGCTGGCATGGTTGGCATGCCTTGGCGCGGATATGTGGCTGGCGTGGTTTGCCATTGGCACAGTGGTACGGCTGGTATGGTTGGCATGCCTTGGCGTGGTAGATGTGGCTGGCACGGTTTTCCATTGGCATAGTGGTGCGGCTGGCATGGTTGGCATGCCTGGAGCGGTAGATGTGGCTGGCGCGGTTTTCCATTGGCACAGTGGTGAGGCTGGCATATGCCTTGGCGTGGAGATATGGATTGCGTGGTTTGAAATTGGCAAAGTGGTGTGGGAATTAGGGTTTGGCCTATCGTAACCCTAATTAGTATTAAAAAAAAGGTACCCTAGTGTTTATGGGTAAAAATCATTTCCGCCGATTTTGGTAAATTCGGTAGGTCAGTGAGAAACTGGTTTAAACCCTAAACAAATGTGCTGCACGTGAGCACTTTCTAGATTCGAAAGATCAATCTGTACAAGTCCGGCCTAAACCAAGAAATGGTCGTTCAGAGACTTGCTTTTTGGCCACAAAGTGGAGGAGAAGGGTTTATTTTGGGAGGGAAGCAAAGAAAGATGTTGAGACCAGAATAATTCTGGGAGAGTAGTGTCTCGACTTGTATCAGAAAGTGAAAGCTTAGGAAGCTTGAAAGAGATGAAAGCTTTTTTGGAGAGCTTGCAAAGTTGCCTTTTCTAAGAGTGTTGTATTTTTCTCCTGACCGAGACTTGTTGTCCGGTAGAAATAGGTAAGACCTATTTATACAAGTCGATATTGAAACGCACTGGCCTCATGAAGGAAGAGAGTAAAGGGTGAAATAATGGGAGGAGGTGGTAACCGCATGGTGTTTATGGGTGAAAACGTTTTCACCATTATTTCCACATTTATTTGACCGCTTTTTATTCCTATTCATGCTTTCTTAATGTGAGCGTAGTGTACGTCGCAAGTCGTGGACGCCAAAACCAAGACCTGAAAGCATCCCCCGCCTTGTGTTGATGTCTCGAGTGTTGGTTGCACCTTGAGTGCAAGTGGCGCCGCTAGTGGCGCGTGTGGCACCTCGTGGCAAATGGCATGTATTTTAATGCCTTTGTCATGTTGCACCTTGAGTGGAAGTGGCAATGTAAATTTGCTAGTGGCGTGTGTGGTATGTGCCAATGGCATGTGCGAATGCCTTGGTGGTAGGTTGTACTTGAGTGTTAGTGGCAATGCCGAGCCGCTAGTGGCGTGTTTGGCATGTGCCAATGGCGGTGCGAATGCCCGGGTGGTAGGTTGCACGGTTTGCAAGTTAGCTACCAGCATGCAGGTGTGAATGGGCATGTACGGCCAAGTTGGCCTAGGTTGCACGCCTTGCAAGTTAGGCTACCAGCTCATGACAGTGTTTGGCATGTGTCAATGGCACGAATGGCCATTAGGGTTACGTCTTGGTAAGAAAAGCCACTGGGCCGTTGCATGTTGGCATGTTCCAATGGCATGCGTGGCCAATTTGGGTCACGACTGCAGGGAAAAGCTAACAACAGCGTGTTGGCATAAAAGAATGGCATGCGTGACCAATTTGGGTCACGACCGGCAGGAAAAGCTACCAAAGAAGTTGTTGGCATGTGCCAATGGCATGTGTGGCCAATTTGGGTCACGACCTGGTAGGAAAAGCTACTAGCGAGCGTGTTGGCATGTGCCAATGACATGTGTAATTTGAGTCCTGACCTGGTAGGAAAAGCTACCAGCGATGCGTGTTGGCATAATTCCAATGGCATGTGGCCAATTTGGGTCACGCCGGGTAGGAAAGCTACAACAGCGTGTTGGCATGTGCCAATGGCATGCGTAATAATTTGGGTCATGACCTGGTAGGAAAAGCTACCATTGATGCGTGTTGGCATGTGCCAATGGCATGTGTCGCCAATTTGGGTCAAACCTGGTAGGGAAAAGCTACCAATGAGCGTGTTGGCATGTGCCAATGGCATGCATGGCCAATTTGGGTCACGGCCTGGTAGGAAAAGCTACCAGCGAGCGTGTTGGCATGTGCCAATGGCATGCGTGGCCAATTTGGTCATGGCCTCGGTAGGAAAACCTACCAGCGAGCGTGTTGGCATGTGCCAATGGCTTGCGTGACCAATTTGTCCTAGGTTGCAATGTTTGCAAGACTAGGTGTCGGCACTACTTTGGCATGGCGCGGCTAGGGCCAAGGTAAGGGTGTTTGGCTTGGCGTGGCCTGACCAGCGTAGCTAGGGCCAAGGAAGAGTGTGTTTGGCATGGCGCATTAGCTTGGGCTAGGTGTGGTCGGCATGATTTGCCATTGGCACGAGGTGCGGCTAGCATGGTTGGTATGCTTTGGCTTATTTGGTGGGGATGGCATGATTTGCCATTGACGGAGGGGTGCGGCTAGCATGGTTGGCATGCTTTGCTGCTTTGTGTGGTCTGACATGATTTGGCATTGGCACGAGGTGCGGCTAGCATGGCTGGCATGCTTTGGCATGTTTGGTGTGGTCGTATGATTTGCCATTGGCATCGAGGGTAATTAGGGTTTTGTTCGTTGTAACCCTAATTTGAAAAAAATACCCCTATTAATTACCTGACTACATGCATTAAATGTTCTAATAAATGTGTCACTACCTGGGTGACATTAGGTTATTTGGGGTTTTACGATTTTACCCTTTGTTTAAAATCCACCATCAACATTAAGTCCTCGCTTAGCTCGAAACAGAGCTTTGTTGCGAGGTAAGCATAAGATGGTGACAAACTATCAACAAAGAAATCGTAAAGACAATTGAAGAGGCTTGTCCGACTTTTTATAAATAGGGATTTGGAATCCTTGCCTCGGCGATTTTGTGCAAATTGGGAGGCTGGCACAATTGGGAAGTCAGCGTCATTGAGAGGTAGGAAACTGGGCGGCATTGAGAAGTTGATACGAGTTGGGAAACTAAGCGTGCTAGCTGGCGGGACCTGCGCAAAGTGGGAAGCTAATCGCGCTAGTCGGCTGACCGACGCAAGGTGGGGAAGCCGAGCATGCTAGCCGGGCGTGACTTGAGCGATGTTGGGAAGTTGGCGCAATTGGTGGGACCTGCAACTTGGGCGATGTTGGGAAGTTGGGCGCCCTCAGGGCCTGCTCCTTATATGCACGATTTTTGGTATAGGGAAGTCCTTCCCTATTTCAGAATCTCCACGCCCATATATAAAATCCATTTCTCTCATCTTTGTTATTTCATCTTTTCATACTAGCGGAAAAGTCATAAAGAAAAACAGGCTTCCAGGTATGTCTTCCAGTACTTCTCTTGTTTCTCTTTTCATGTAGGTGCAAACCCTAAAAGTAGGCGTTTTTCTTTCATAATCTTTGCAATGATATTGCGCATATGATTTCTTGGCGTGCTTCTTGTATAAAATATTGTATATATGCTCCCAAGGGAAATATTGTATATATGATACGAACCCGTAGAAAAACGCTCCATATATAATTTTGAACCCGAAGAAGGATACCATAGACGCATTCGAGCCCGTAGAAAATACTGCGTATATAGTTTTGAACCCGAAGAAGGATACTGCAGACGCACTTGAGCCCGTATAAAATACTGCGTATATAATTTTGAACTCTTAAGAAGATATTGCGTGTGCATTTTCGAACCCGTAGAGAATATTGTATATGTGTTTCATATGACTTTGAACCCATAGGAAATATTGCATATATGAATTTCGTACCTGAATAAAATATCAAGGCGGCGCTTTTGAACCAGAGAGAAAATGCTCCATATATAATTTTGAACCCGAAGAAGGATACCATGTGACGCATTCGAGCTCCGTAGAAAATACTGCGTATATAATTTTGAACCCCAAGAAGATATCGCGTGTGCATTTTCGAACCGTAGAGAATAATGTATATGTGCTTCATATGACTTCGAACCCATAGGAAATATTGCATATATGAATTTCGGACCAAGAAAATCATCGTTGCAGTTTTGAACCCGTAGAGAATACACCCTCTCTTTTTTTTTTTGTTTTCCAAAGTTTTCCTTTTGTTGGGTGCGGTTATGTGTCGTGAGATAATTTCGTCTTTTCTACGTAAAGTGCGGATATCTTGTTACTAAGTTGTTATGAAGAAATACGACAAGATGTTACCTGAACAAAATTTTGCCTCATCGAAGGACGTTCATAGTTCCAAACCAAACACGGATGATAAATTCTTTGCCAAACCCCTCGCCCCTGCTTGGAAGAATCACCTGTGTTTCGTACAATTTTGTTAACCGGTGGTGAAGATGAAAAGAAGACACGTTTGGTTCGCACAGAGAACACCATACGGTTCTGTCTTCATAAAGGGGTATATTCTTTTTCTAATATTGATTTCAGGATGTGTCAAAGCCCATTGCGTTCTTTCGATAGATGGGTTGAGTTCATGGTGAGTAAGGAGCACATAAATACCAACTTGACTCGAGCGCAGATTATTGATGTCGTCGTAGCTTCAAGAAATCTCAGATTAGGAAGGATATCCCGGCTTGGTTGCTTTTATCACCAGATGGTGTTCGGACACCCATACGATCATATGTATATGGGGTGAAATAACTTTATCCTTGGAGAATGTGGCTCTCTTGCTGAATCTTCCGGTAACCGGGAATCTTAATATCCGATTGTCTGAAGGTAAGGATAAGATGCGGGAGGACCTTGCCGCTAAGTTGGGAGATTTCGCTCGAAAATACTCCAATGCGAAGTCGAAGGATTCTGTCCGGAAAGAGGATGAAAGGTGCTTTTAAAGCTGGTGGATATCTCAATGGTTTCCGGACGAGCTGGAACCTAAACAAAAAAGCAGTGATCTTCAAGTTGCATCATTTTTGGCTCTCTGGTTGTCTAGAGACATTTTTGATGACGGTTCCGCAAGAAGGAAATAAGACCGTAGTTGCTAGTGATTCTTTGTGAAGTTAGCAAAAGGTGAGATTCTTCCCATTGGAAAGCTATTCCTTGGTTCCCGTATGTGCATCGGATCACCTAGTTGCGAACATGCGAGTTTCGAATGGTTTCATGAAAGTGGATTCATATGTGCACGTTTCTTTTCTGCAAGCCTGGTTATGGGAGCACTTTGAGAAGTATGCTCTAAAACCGTTGCCTTCGATTCCCGCAAGTTGGGGCGGCTCTCGAATTCTTCGATGGGTGAACAGGCATCCAAGAGTTGGCGTGAGCTTGGTTAGTCTTCTCGATAAGTCGTATGAAATTAGTTTTCGCCCATGGGAGCCGGTCCATAGGTTGGTGACTCAAATTCACACCTTTACTTCTGCTCCGATTATGTCTTTGTCTTCTGACGGCAACTTGAGTGTTGGTGAAAACTTGTTTATTCAAAGCTGCATGTCCGGCTATATGCCGTATTTCTTCATGGGGTCTTTCCGAATAGATGCTTACAATATTAACCGTGCTGCTCGTCACACGGGTTTTGATCAAGGGGTGCCTCTTGCTTACCAGCTGGTGATTCCTAAGGATTCATTGCATGCTACCCTCAATGCCAGTGCCCTTGAGCTGGGTATCCGCCTTCCCTTCTTTCAAACGGGAAGAGTAACTTCGACGACTTTTGGCTATAATGAGTTCTGGTACGATGAGTTCACTATGATCCAAGATTTTGTAAATAACGTGGTGGATAATGTTCGTTGTAAGCCTTCCCAAAGCCAGCTTTGAAGAAGTATCCAATGTTGAGAGATCCCAGTGAAAGTTGCCTCGGCAACTCCGGAAAGTCCCTGTGCAAAGGAACAGAGAACGAAGAATCGTGCCGGCGAGTTCCGGCGGTTTCAAAAGATCCTTCCGCAGCTCTCGTATTTTTTCGCTTCTTCCAATAACTGTATGTGTCGCTCCTTGTTGGTTTGTCTCAAAACACGTGAATTTCTCGCTGAAAACATGTGTCTTGTTTGTTCCAGTGGCTTCGGTAGTGTTAATGCTTTCGCTGACCTTGCACGTTGCCGAGACGCAGAATTTCTTCAAAGAATTCTACGCACCGAGCCTTCTCAGCGGTGATGAGTCGAGAAAGAAGAAAGTTCGACAAGTGAGAGTGATTCCTCCGTCGCATTGGTTTTTTTCGGAAGTGGTTCCGGTGAGTTTCACGCTTCTTTTTCTTTCTTCTTCCGTTTCTTCTTTTGAAAATGTCTAACTCAAGTTCGGAGGAGGAACTTGCCGAGGACGACTCTGGTTGGAGCCACACGTAAACTTGCCTTTGGTGACTACGCACTGGGTGACTTGGAGAAGGGAGTTATCCAATTGCCGGGCACGATGTGATTCAAACTGTGGATGATTCCCTGATGGTTGCTGCCGTAGAATGGAAAAAGACCCTTTGCGAGTCATGAGGCCAAATGCAGGTGCCATTTTCGATCCCCCGTACTTGGTTCGTTATCCGTGTCATGTGTTGGTTGGCGGTTTCAAATAAGGTCTGGCTAAGTATGAGGCGTTGTACACCGTAATCTGGGAGAAGTATGGACATATGGCCACAACCAAGAAGATCACTAGTCGATTTGCGCAGAGGTTAAGCGTGTGGAAGAGGCTTTATCTTCCATCGAGGACATGCGTGAGGTGACTGGCCACACCGTTTCTAAAGACATTATTGCCGATCGGGAGCACCATCGCGACGTGTGTGTAGAAAAGTAGTTCAACGCTTCGTGGTTTGTCGAAGGCCTTGCTGAGATGCAGAAGTTGAAAGATGCAGCCGTCAAGGCCTTTCTCGCAGCAGGAGATTGCACGACAGAGGTAGAACTCGAAAATCTTTCCAAGATGTTGATTATGAAGAGAGCGGCTCTTGAAGATGCAAAGTTGACTTTCTCCAAGAAGAGCAGACTCTATTGGATGATTTCCTTGAATGTTTCTCTCGTTAAACTTTCATTTAGGTTCTTCTTCTTTCTTTTTTTTTTTTTTTTGAAAAACATACTCGCATGTCCGGTTCAAAGTTCGACCGGTTTTGATAGACAACCGGTAGCTTTTGGAGGATATTGGATTATTTCTGGATGAATGGTTTTGATAATATAACTCGATTATGTTTTGTGAAAGGAATATTGCTTTTATGAAAGTGTGCTAGCAATAGGCACAAGACGCAAAGAAGATGACTCGCTTTATTAAGAACCTAAAAACAAATCGTATATCTCGCCCGCCTAAATTTACTCACTTCATAGGTTTTTGCGAACACGTCCTCTCCATGTAAAAGGAGGATTTGCTGGTAGCATCGCTAGCAAGTCCCCAATCGCTGGTAGCATCTTCAGCAAGTCCCCAGTTTTCTGGTGTAGTTTTACAACTGGTAACCGAGTTGTCTGGGCTTGAGTAGGATTGAGTCTCCTTCCCTACCATCTTGACATCCGGGTCGAAGAACGAGATCGACTGGGGCCCGACATTGTAGCCGATAGATCAATCCTCCCGCCGTGGTCGCCAATTGTTTATGGGTAAAAACCGTTTCCGCCGATTTTGGTAAATTTGGTAGGTGAGTGAGAAACTGGTTTAAACCCTAAACAAAGACTTGATGCGGTCACAAAGTGGAGGAGAAGGTTTGATTTGGGGAGGGAAACAAAGAAAGGTGTTGAGACCAGAATAATTCTGGGAGAGTACGTAGTGTCTCGGCTTGTATCAGAAAGTGAAATCTTAGGAAGCTTGCAAGAGATGAAATCTTTTTTGGAGAGCTTGCAAAGTTGCCTTTTCTGAGAGTATTGTATTTTTCTCCTGACCGAGACTTGTTGTCTGGTGGAAATAGGTATGACCTATTTATACAAGTCGAGATTAAAACGCACTGGCCTCATGAAGGAAGAGAGTAAAGGGTGAAATAATGGGAGGTGGTGGTAACCGCATGGTGTTTATGGGTGAAAACGTTTTCACCATTATTTCCTCATTTATTTGACCGCTTTATTCCTATTCACATTTTCTTAATATGAGCGTAGTGTACGCTGCATGTTGTGACCGCCAAACCAAAACCCTAGAAAGCATCCCCCAGTTTGTGTTGATGTCTCGAGTGTTGGTTGCACCTTGAGTGCAAGTGGCACTTCGCTAGTGGCGCGTGTGGCATGTGCCAATGGCATGTACGGAATGCCTTTGTTTGCGGGTTGCATCTTGAGTGCAAGTGGCAATGCCAGAGTCGCTAGTGGCGTGTGTGGCATGTGCCAATGGCATGTGCGAATGCCTTGGTGGTAGGTTGTACGTTGAGTGTTAGTGGCAATGCCGAGTCGCTAGTGGCGTGTTTGGCATGTGCCAATGGCATGTGCGGAATACCTTGGTGGTAGGTTGCACGGTTTGCAAGTTAGGCTACCGGCGTGGGTTTTGGCATGTGTCGATGGGCACATACGGCCAAGTTGGCCTAGGTTGCACGTCTTGCAAGTTAGGCTACCAGCGTGCGTGTTTGGCATGTGTCATTGGCACGCATGGCCATTAGGGCTAAGTCCTGGTAAGAAACGCTATTTTGTGATGCATGTTGGCATGTGCCAATGGCATGCGTGGCCAATTTGGGTCACGACGGTAGGAAAAGCTACCCGTGAGCGTGTTGGCATGTGCCAATGGCAAGCGTGACCAATTTGGGTCACGAACTGGTAGGGAAAAGCTACCGTGAGCGTGTTGGCATGTGCCAATGGCATGTGTGGCCAATTTGGGTCACGACTGTTAGGAAAAGCTACCAAATGAGCGTGTTGGCATGTGCCAATGGCATGTGTGGCCAATTTGGGTCACTACTGGGTAGGAAAAGCTACCAACGATGCGTGTTGGCATGTGCCAATGGCATGCATGGCCAATTTGGGTCACGACCGGTAGGAAAAGCTACCAACGAGCGTGTTGGCATGTGCCAATGGCATGCGTGGCCAATTTGGGTCACAGCCACGGTAGGAAAATCTACCAATGATGCGTGTTGGCATGTGCCAATGGCATGCGTGGCCAATTTGGCTCACGACACAGCAGGAAAAGCTACTAGCCGAGCGTGTTGGCATGTGCCAATGGCATGCGTGGCCAATTTGGGTCACAGCCTGGTAGGAAAAGCTACTAGGGAGCGTGTTGGCATGTGCCAATGTCATGCGTGGCCAATTTGGTCACGGCGGCAGGGAAAAGCTACCAATGAGCGTGTTGGCATGTGCCAATGGCATGCTTGGCCATTAGGGCCACACCCTGGTGAGAAAAGCTACCAGCGAGCGTGTTGGCATATGACAATGGCATGTGTGGCCAATTTGGCCTAGGTTGCACGGTTTTCAAGCCTAGGTGCGGGCGCTACTTTGGCATGGCGCGGCTAGGGCCAAGGTAAGGGTATTTGGCTTGGCATGGCGTGACCAGCGTAGCTAGGGCCAAGACAGAGTTTGTTTGGCATGGCGCGCCTAGCTTGGGAAAGGTGTGGCTGGCATGATTTGCCATCGGAACAGAGGTGCGGCTAGCATGGTTGGCATGCTTTGGCGCGTTTAGTGTGGCTAGCATGATTTGCCATTCGCACCGAGGTACGGCTAGCTTGGGCTAGGTGTGGTCGGGCATGATTTGCCATTGGCACGGAGGTGCGCTAGCATGGTTGGCATGCTTTGGCGCGCTTGGTGTGGTCGGCATGATTTGCCATTGGCACGGAGGTGCGGCTAGCATGGTTGGCATGCTTTGGCGCGTTTGGTGTGGTCGGCATGATTTGCCATTGGCAATTTGAGGGGAATTAGGGTTTTGTTCGTTGTAGCCCTAATTTGAAAAAATTTACTGACTACATGCATTAAATGTTCTAATAAATGTGTCATCGGTGACATTAGGTTATTTGGGGTTTTACGATTTTACCCTTTGTTTAAAATCCACCATCAACACCTGGTAATTTTGTCGCAGACATGTTAAAGGGTTCAATAAATGCTCTTAGTGGAGACATTATTACTGAAGTTCTGTGACGTCACTATCTAACTATGGTTTTATGATTTTAGCCTTAAGCTAAAACCCACCATCAACAAAAGTATCAGCAAATTATGTGGTTGATAAAAGGGGATAATCCTGGGTTATCAGATGAAGAACTAAAAATTAGAGCTCGTACCAAATTCGCTGAAGACAATGAAAGATGGTTTAGTAATGACGAATGTTATGAACTCTACAATATTCATGTGCATGGCTTCAAATTATAAGTTTCTTGTTATGCAATCAAGGTTATTTTTTAATGAAATTTAAAACTGGTTTCAATCTGAATATTAATTGAAAAGATAGTTTCCATTAATTATTAATCTAAAAAACAAAATTACATTTCACATTTCAATTAAAAGATTACATTTAAAGTACTCATTTCCTTGTGCATTTCCTTCCTGACCAGAGATCCAATTGCCTGCATTTTCTGGATCCATAGAGTTATTCAACAAATTAGTTATGATGCCGGTTTGAGACTCACTTGGTGCTTGAGTCTCATCAGAATCACTATAGCCTTGATAAGCAATGGGATGAGGGGGTATGGGAACACGATACAAATCTTGAAATACGTGTGGTTGATATTGTTGCTGGACTAGTTGAAATGCTGATGAGGTTGAGGCAATTGGGGTACACAGATTCGTTTACCTAACTACTTCCATGTTCACACCACCACCTGGAGTCATTATGTCAGTTTGCAAATGACTAAACATACGTGTAGGAGTTGTATCCAAGACAATGTTTTCTTCACCACGTACTCCTTGACTACCTAACACCATGTTTGGGGTTGAACTTTATGGTATCTCCTCCATAGGACGACGTCTCAATCTTCTTTCACTTCTTTCACGACTTTGCTGACTTCCACAACTTTGCTGACTTCCATCTGCACTCATTCCTCTACCAACTCCTGTAACACTGGGACTCAAATGAGTCATTCCTCTACCAGATCTTGTAACACCAGGTCTCATTCCCCTACCACTACCTGAACCATCATTACCCTCAAGTCCTTAACTCATCTCAAACATCATGCTTTCCCTCAATTTTTGCATCTCATCCAAGTGCATATTCTGAAATCCCTGAAATAGAGCCTCAAAATCGTTCAACCGGGTCTGATACTGCAATTCTGTAGCATTGACTCCAAAGTATGGATAAGTCCGAGTAGGTGCACTAGAAACAATTGGATAAGTAACAATCTCTCCAAATGTGTTGGATATATTCTTTACTTCCCAAGAAAATAGTGGCATGTTTGACGATGAACTTTGAGAAGGATATGCAAATGCGTCACCCTTCTCTAGTGGAGGTTGGGAAGGAAGAAATTCATTGTCAAGTGGAAACCTACCTAAAGCTGGGAAATCCATCCGACCCAAACTTTGTGGTTGCATAGAAATATTTGGCTTGAAAATATTGTTATAACAAGATAAGTACTCATTTCTGTCCATCGGCTCCTGGATCAATTCATCAGCTTCTTGCCAATGATGACCTTCCCTTATCAATTTGAAGTAATCGTCTATTGAAACATCTGAACTGGGATAAGGGTTGACAGCTATCACTGATCTTCCTTGCAACAGAAAAAGATATTTTTCACCATAATACCAAACACCCTTCTCAGAAATAGGGCTGTATAACACCATCCCTGTAAGGCTTAACTGTACCATTCTCTGACCTAGTTTTCTTGTGTAGTTTTTACAACTGGTAACCGGGTTGTCTGGTAGTTGAGTTGGATTGAGTCGCCTTCCCCTATCATCTTGACATCTGGGTCGAAGAATGAGATCGACAGTCTGATATTGTAGTCGATAGATCAATCCTCCCGCTGTGGTCGCCAATTGTGTATGGGTAAAAATCGTTTCCGTCGATTTCGATATATTCGATAGGTGAGTTAGAAACTGGTTCAAACCCTAAAAAAATGTGATGCACGTGAGCACTTTATAGATTCGAGAGATCAATCTGTACAAGTCCGGCCTAAACCAAGAAATGGCCATTCCAGACTTGCTTCGGTCACAAAGTGGAGGAGAAGTGTTGATTTGGGGAGGAAGCAAAGAAAGGTGTTGAAACCAGAACACGGGAGAGTAGTGTCTCGACTTGTATCAGAAAGTGAAAGCTTCGGAAGCTTGCAAGAGATGAAAGCTTTTTTGGAGAGCTTGCAAAGTTGCCTTTTCTGAGAGTGTTGTATTTTTCTCCTGACCGAGACTTGTTGTCTGGTGGTAATAGGTAAGACCTATTTATACAAGTCGAGATTGAAACATACCCTGGCCTCATGAAGGAAGAGGGTAAAGGGTGAAATAATGGGAGGAGGTGGTAACCGTATGGTGTTTATGGATGAAAACGTTTTCACCATTATTTTCTCATTTATTTGACCGCTTTATTCCTATTCACGCTTTCTTAATGTGAGCGTAGTGTACGGCGCATCTTTGTGACCGCCAAACCAAAACCCTAGAAAGCATCCCCGAGTTGTGTTGATGTCTCGAGTGTTGGTTGCACCTTGAGTGCAAGTGGGCGCTGCTAGTGGCGTGTATGACAAGTGCCATTGGCGTGTGCGGAATGCCTTTGTTGCGGGTTGCACCTTGAGTGCAAGTGGCAACGCCAGAGCTGCTAGTGGCGTGTGTGGCATGTGCGGAATTCCTTGGTGGTAGGTTGTACGTTGAGTGTAAGTGGCAATGCCAGAGCTGCTAGTGGTGTGTGTGGCAAGTTCCAATGGCGTGTGCGGAATGCCTTGGTGGTAGGTTGCACGGTTTGCAAGTTAGGCTACCAGCGTGCGTGTTTGGCATGTGTCAATGGCACGCATGGCCATTAGGGCTATGTCCTGGTAAAATAAGCTACCAGCGATGCATGTTGGCATGTGCCAATGGCATGCGTGGCCAATTTGGGTCACGTCCTGGTAGGAAAAGCTACCAGCGAGAGTGATAAGCACGTATGTGCTACATTTTATACCCATATTTATATTAGTTAGGACTCGATATTTTGGCTAATGATACTATTTTAGTGCTTTTGTAGAAAGTACAAACAAATCCAATCATCCGGAAACAAATGGCTAAATGATGAACCTAGAAGGTGTTTGCGGCGAAGAACACCCGTGCAGTTCACGACACCAAAAGAGACGAGGCTGAATTACTAGTGGCCGGCCTTGTCTTTTACTTATGTTGGTCGCAACACCAAAGCCAACCCAGGGCAACACATTCAGGCACCAAAGATTTCCTTTTGAGTCCGTTAAATGTGAAAGAAATTCCCATTTTCATTTCTTAAGCGAACTGGTGTTGTCCTTTGGGAAAGAATTTTCATTTCTAAATGAGAAAAATGATCCGAGCTTCAACTTCATTAGAGCGTCTAGCTACAACCATTTTCATGGGCGAGATGGAGATTCCACCGAGATGTTGATGACTGAAGAGCACAAACAGAGACGGAATTGGAGTTCGATGGGGTTTCTCATTGTGGTCTGTACTTCGAATTCTTGGTCTCGATGGAGAAGTAACTTGGGAGCAACGGAGCACATGAGAGAATGAAGATCGATATTGCATGCCTGATGTTTGAGAATTTGTGTGAGAGAAGAGAAAGAAGAGTGAAACTGGTGGTATTAGTAGCTATCCTTGGGCTGTAAAATCAGTCGAACTAAGCTGCGAAAATTGGTCTGAAGTTCTAGCAACATGAAGAAATTACGGCCGGACTTTGCATCTTGTGGTTTGTTCAAAGGAAGATGGCTTTTGCATGGAGCTGTTTAATCAGTGGAGATGGGATCGAACATCTACTCGAAATGAAGCTCTGGAGTAATATCTATGTGCTGGCTGTACTATGGATTTGAATTCGTGGTGGAGGAAGATACTTCAGATGGCCTGCTGGTTCGACGCTGGTTTTCTCTAGCAGCTGGAACGATAGGAATTGCAGTCAGTAACGGTGATGGCTGGATTGGCGGTCAGAAGCTATGAAGTTTGTGCTATGCTCGAGTATGGAGTACAGGGAAAAGAAGAAGAAGAATGATAGAGGCTCGTGTGCCATGGACTTTAGCAGAGGCTGTGAATGGAAATGTCGCGGCAACAGCAGCAACTAGAGAGAAGAGAATGGCGTTGCTGTCGATATTTGGGGTCGAGAACTGATTGTTGCAGACACGATGCTGATGGAGTTCAGTTCACTGTACTCGAGAGAAACGAGAGCAGTTCTGAGATGTAACTGAAGATGAATGGAAGCTTGGCAGAAGATTGGAGTTGGTGCAGTGACTGAGAGAGGTGGTCTGACTTGGACGAACTGAATTTGGATAACCGGAGTTTGCTAATCGCATGAATTTGGTTGAGCTGGTTTTGTGTTTGGTCTGGAAGGAAGTACGTGGATAAGCTGTCAAATTGCAGCCGGTGGTTCTTCTCGTATTGCTATAAGTTTCGAACTCAAGAGAAGTGAGTTGTGAAGGAGACGCAGAAGATCTTGGACGAGAATGGAGCTGCTGGAAGTGATTTCCGGAGGCAAAGTTAGGTTAACTGGTGGTAATGTGGATGACCAATTAACTTGTTAAGCTGCAGCAGCCGGTGGGTGACGAAACTGTGATTGTTCAGACTTGGAAATCGGTCTTGTGGTCAGTCTGGCAAAGAAATAATTAAGGGCAACAGACGGTCAGAAATCGGTGCAGTGGCCTGGGCATAAGAATACTAGAAGTGGAGTTGGTGCTCAGAGGGACCGGGTTACATAGTGATTTAGTTACGGACTTTGGTGATGCCATATGGAGTATTGGACTGGGCCTTCGGCAGAAATGGGCTAGGTCATTCCCTTTGCGCAGAAACATATATGAACAAAAGCACCAGAGGAAAAGAAGAGAAGAAAAGGAAAAAGGGAGGCTGGTGCGGCACAGAGCCGCAGCTGGGAAAAGAAGAGTAGGTTTTGAAGATTATTTCTCCCTCTTTTTCGTTTTTGCCTAGTTAGTTCTGATTTTGATTTTAATCTTTTTATGGCTTTTGAGAAAGCCATGGCTAGCTAGAGCCATGTTAGGGTTTAGGTCACTACACCAAATTTAGGTTTTCCTAACAATAGGATTCCTAACTAATTTTATTTTGGTAACTCAAATCATTCATTATAAATCTAGTAACTCTTTTAAAGGGTTAGCAATTTAAGTAATAGTTACCATAATTAGGAATTAATTCATAAAAACTAAATAACTATTTAAAGTGTGAGATCACTAGTTATACATTCCTAACACACTTTCTACTAAATCACTATTACAACTATTCCTACCCAAAATTAGATGTCTATTAAAATCAACCCCATCTTAATAACTCTTTGTCATTCTTATTAGTAACACACTTGTACATATAACTAACACAATGGTTTATTTTGAAATTTAGAAAATACAAAATAAAAAATTTGTCTTTTGTTTGGAACCAACTAGTGGGGCTAAAATCGGAATAACCTAAACCCGGAACTAATTCACATCAAGCACTGTGGGAACCAACATTTGAGTTCCATATCTCCCCACTCTGAGTCGGTGACACAACCAAACCAAATTCGGATGTATAGACAAAAGAAACACAACAAACCCCAACCATAGAAAACGCAATCAAAAGACTTAAGCTTCTTCCTCGAATCAAAAGAAAAGAATCAATCAAGTTCGAATCAAACTCCAATCAATGAAAAACCCACAATCATTCTAATGATTTCTCTTTATTTTCTTCAACTCAATAAATTGATGAGAAATAATAACATTGAAGGTGATTGATTTCTGGTGAAATTTGTTCCTTATCGTTCGGGTATGATTATTCTCCTTCTCACGTTTATTCGATTACTTATGCTTGTTCGATTACTTATTTCAGCTCTTCAATTGTAAACCTACGGTTAAAAAAATAAGGGATTTGTAAAATTGGGTTCAATTGAGAGTTTCTGATTCTGATTGTTTGTGATCATCTCTATCGCCATTTTCACGGTTCGTCTTTAACTTTGTATTTGAATTCTTGGGTATTCATTAATTTTTAATGTAAATAGTTCTTGGGTATATATCTAATTCGATGAAGAAAACTTAGGTTTTGATAATTTTACAAAATGTTGGTGTGTATTTGTTTTCTAATTTGATGAAATTCTATAAAATTAGAGCAGTCCCATAGTGGCTAGGGTAATATGGATTTATGAAGCATGTAGAATACCAACAACCCTTTTCTTGTGAGTAGGTTTTTCAGAGAGAGTTAGGTTTAATAGGTTTGTACAAGAATTCAAAAACTTGGTTATTGTTCTTGACGATGTTAGTTTGGGTTTGTGTACTTTATTATGCTCTAGGTGCAGTTAATAGATAAAGCTCCCCTGAATTTTGAGAAACTATTTTAGTGTGATTGTTCATGCTTCCAATCCAACTGATTGTGCAAAGGCAAGTGGGTATTCTTTTTGTACATACAATGGTGCTTGACTAAGACGGTGATGGTTGTTTCGATGGTTGAGCGAAATGGGGTCTGGTGTTGGAGTTACATGAGCAATTGCTATAGATATAATTCAGTTTTTAGCGTTGATGTCTCAATGACGGGAGCAGTTTAGATCCACTGAAATTGGTGTTGAATGATGGTGGCCGTGTATATAGTTTAAGTGGTGCTTTAGATGACCGGGGATTAGAAGGGTGTTGTGACCGGAACTTAGAAGATCAATTGGAGCTGTGTCCTGATTTTGGCAAAGTTGAATTAGTTATGGGAGTAATTGATTGAGCTGGTTGTAATCGGTGAAGGAAGGTGTCAAGCCGGCCAGGGACTAGAAAGCGTGCTGGGGTCTAAATCTGGAAGTTTTTGCCATGGCCAATGTGAAGATACAGATGCGTAGAAGAAAGGAAGTGGTGGTCATATCAATTACCTATAGTGGGTTCTGTCTGAAATTGGTGATGGTTTTGGATGTGGAACAAAATTGGTTCTATATAAATTCTTCCATTTAAAAAATTGGTGGAATTGATCATGTTTACCAAGAGGATTTTCATGGGTATTGAGCGGTGAAGTCACGGTCTGTATGTCACCGATTTGAAGTTGTTTCGTGGATGATTCAATTGTGGTCTGCTCATATCGCAAAGAGGGATGATGGAGAAAGGTTGTGTTTTGGTTGAAGGAATGTTGTCTCAGATTTTGGATGTAATGAAGTTGATATGGTCTAAAGTTGAATTTAAATTTAAATATCTCAATTGATAAACCAACAGATGCAACAATAGAGATGGACCGAAGCTTCGAGTCAGCTAGTGATTGGATTGGGTATCCGACTCACCGTTTTGGATGGTGGTATGGGGGTTTCTTGCTTTGATTTTGCCGCGAAAGTGGTTGAACCGGGTAATCGGTGATGTGAATATCCGCAATGGCATTGGATGAGAAGTTTTGAGATGGACTGAATTGAGTTGCTTCTCGGCAGTGAGTGCCGAGATTTACACGATCGTAAATTGTTATCAGAGCGATGTCGTGGAAGTTGTGTTCTTGTGAAAATTCATTGCTGGGAAGTTGTGTTCTTGTGAGAATTCAAAATTGCAGGGGACTAAAAATTCACCTCAGCAGCTCAATGTGTTTGTCATTCAGATGCTTTGTTTTGATAATGTAAAATTTTCTTATTGCAGGAAGATAGTGTACATGCCATGGAATCCAAAGAGGTTAGTGTAGAATCCAAATTATGTGCCCCTTGTTGCGCAATGCTTTGTTTTATTTGCAATCCTCGTTATCTTACTTATTCATCTGGAGATGATTATGTGATCGAGATTCATATGGGTGGTGGCTCAGTATGCCTTGCTTATTATAGTTCAAACAGATCGTTAAATTTTTAAATAAAGAGATGAAATGCGAGAAAACAGGGTTCCCTCCAACCATCATATTGCACTTATCTATATTAAACTTTTCATGTATGAATTACCCTCAACAAATAGGAAAACCCGCTTACTTGCTGATGATCTGTTTCATGGAACTCTATGTGTTAATGTGTAGCCTATTACTACTACTTGCACTATGCTTAGCTGTTGATTTTGTACAAGTGATAGATTTTTGAGGTGTTGCTGGCTTTGGCTGCCAGCAAGCTTGGGTTTTCCTTAAATTGGTCAGCAAGCAGAGTTGTTCTTTTGAAGCCTTTGGAAATCCATCGGCAATTTCAGGTGTCATATAGTTGATCGTTTTTTTTCCTTTTCCTTTAGATTCTTTCACTGCTTCGATCATAATATAATAGGTTCATATGAATAGAATTCAGTCCCTAACGTGAACGAATGAGACTTCTTTCCTGCAGCTTGTCATCTTAACTAAATCCATACTTACAACTCTTTTTTTACATCTTGTCTGGGCACCTCAATTTGATCGCTGTCATTTATTTTTATCACTTGTATAGGCAAGCATTGGTTATCTTCATCAATCAAGGTGGGTTTATTGAAAACTTTAATTTACAATTTCTAAGAGTTCGGGGTTTCTTAGCACAAGGGTTTATTAGATAAAAGTCTCAGAATGTCCTTGTTTGTAGATTAAGTGATACGTGAGAATTTGAAAGCCACGGAGGTAAGATGCATTTGATGTAGAATATACTGTCCAAAGGATAACAATTCTAAAACTTGATGTAGAATAACACTTTTTCGTAAGGGTTGCATGAAACTGTGTGTGCGATTGACTTTTTTGTGCTTGCTTGTGTCTGTCTGGGTGATTAAATGTGTTTGCAGTTGACAAATTTGGAAGATAAACATATAATTCTTTAAACTATACGTGTTTGGATACCAATGAATCTGTGGTGCAATGGTAGCACGTCTGACTTCAAGGCAGAAAATGCGTGTTCGATTCACGCCAGGTTCACTCATTTGCATCTTTCATCAATGCTCTCTTTGTAGTGCAAATTATTTAAATGCGTGAAATTTTTTGCGTGAAGGTTCATTTGGAAATTCGGATAGTCTGTCAATCTGTTATTTAAACCAGCCTATCTTTATGAAACAGAGGTAGTAAGAGATTTTGATTTTGAACTAATTTGTAAGAATTGTGTAATTGTGTTTAGTGAATTGATATCTATTTCGTCAATCTCGTTTGTAACTTACCAATTTTTTCAATTATTTGTAAGAATTTCATAATTGTATGCAAGAATTTAGTTGATCTCGTATCTCAACAAGCTTAAATCTACCGCTTTCTTCAAAATTTCACAATTTCGTGGACTTACATCTATTTCATTAATCTCATTCAATCAAGACTTCCTTTAGATTTAAAATCGGCACTTACTTTTATTTCCTCAATTTCGTTTTAAAATCGGCACTTACTTTTATTTCCTCAATTTCGTTTTATAAATGAATTCCAAATTATAGTGTAATACAATCGTATTCGTGTATCAAAAATATTGAAAATCTTCCGATTTTGTGAAGTTATTTCCATTTCCTCAATATCGTTTTTAAAAATGGATTCTTTAATAAAATCTATCAATTTTACATATTTACGTTTGTCAAAATCGAGTTTTCATTATTCATATTAGAATAGAATTATAATTGACCACGGTGATCCGAAAATTACTTCTTGATCCAGGTACGTATAACTTAATTCAATAATATCCTTTCGATATTTGTAAAATCCAAAATACATTCATGGATAAGTGTTCGACCTAAAGTCGAAGTCTTTTGTATAAGTTAATTTTCATGAACTCAATTTTTTCTATTTACCAGGATAATCCACATTATTTCACAAATCCATTTCGTTAATTCAGATTCATCCTCGTATATGTTATTTGGATTTTTATCTGGGACGACGGCTGATACTCATTTCTATTATTTTTGTCGTTATACCAAATTTGAAGTTCGAATCGACACCGAGTTTCATATTTATCGATTTCGATGATGTATCATGCTAAGTTTGAAGTCAGAACCCTCCCGAAGCTTCGTGGTTCATAGTTTGTTTGCCGTTATACCACATTTGAAGTTCGAATCGACACCGACCTTCATATTTATCGATTTCGATGATGTATCATGCTATGTTTGAAGTCGGAACCCTCATGGAGTTTCTTGGTTCATAGTTTGTTTGTCGTTATACCACATTTAAAGTTCGAAGCGACACCGAGCTTCATATTTATCGATTTCGATGATGTATCCTGCTAAGTTTGAAGTCGGAACCCTCCCGGAGATACGTGGTTCATAGTTTGTTTGTCGTTATACTGAATTTCAAGTTCGAATCGACACTGAGCTTCGTATTTATCGATTTTTATGATGTAACATGCTAAGTTTGAAGTCGGAACCCTCCCGAAGCTTCAGATTTATCGATTTCGATGATGTATCATACAGTAAAACTACTTCATGACATGTATGACTAGTCGGAATTACTTCAGGACCTATGTGACTAGTCGGAATTCCAACCAGAAGTACAAAGAGAAAGCACAAAAGCACAAAGAAAACACACTTTCCATGATCCGTATGACAGCCTTAAATCAAATCTCTACCGTCCAAAATATCCCCAATCCGTATGACCACCCTTCATCAAATCTCTATCGTCCAAAATGTTTTATATAAAACATGAAAGTAAATTTCTTTCACTTTCTTTTCTTCGTTTCCTCTCCCATCTTCCACCTCCGAAGAAAACCCTAGCTCAAAAAGATTCCCCCTTCTTCTTCCACTTACAGATCGGCCATGGCTTCAACTGAAATCGGTAGCCGCTTCGTTTTGTTTTAATAACCCTAAATCTATAATATAAAATTTCTAAACATGAAGGAACTGCAAACAATATCTTTTTTCCTTAGGGCTTCCACAAACTCCAGTTTCACAGCCATGGTAAGTCCTTGCTTGGATCCATATCTTAACACCATAACTCCATTATTGTTTCATTCTTGTTTTGATTTGTAATCGTTGTTCTTTCCCATGTTTGATGATTCCAAAGTTTTATTTTGATTTTTCTAGAGCGAGATTTTTTTTTATGTTTTGATTAGATTCATTCAAAACCCAGACTGGATTCGGGCTTTGAGTTGGATTCAGTAAAAGGGTTTAGCTCAATTTTGATGTTACAGTTTTGTTCAATCTTTATGTATTTTCAATTTGTTGAATCTGGATGAAGATTTAACTAGAGGATGAAGTTTGATTCAATTATAAAACTGATTGAAGATCCTTAGTTTGAATTTCAATTTTTCGTCTTCGCTTTTGTAATTTGATTTCTTGGGTTTTTGGACTTGGGATTTTTGTAGGTCAGAGAAGACGAATATTGGAAGTGCATCATCAAGTGGGGCATTAGTGAATAAATTGACTGGACTTGCAGCAAGTAATTTATGGATTGTATCTAGTGAAGTTACTTATTGTTCGTTACAGAAAGTGAACATCATTATTGCATCTATTGGTTGGTTAATTTACATAGTTGTTGCAACTTTGTTTTGTTTCATTCTGTTTTAGGCTAATTACTAGTTTTCTTTAGATGTTTATTGGCATTAGGGATTTGGTTAAATTGCAATTTCATTTTTGCTTGTATCATGGGATAGGGTTTTTTACTCATCATCAATGCAAAATCATTTTATCCCCAGTTGATGGATTTGATATTGGCATATTACAATTAGCAGAGAGGTTGGTTTTGACTTGAACTGTTTGTTTTTGACTACTTGTTATTGGTTTTTATGTTATGTACCTGAAAAATTTTCATTTCCTTTTTTGGTTTCAGAATCTTATCATCTCCGGAAGCTCGCCCTATCTTGTTAAATTAAATGGCGCGGATAGAAACGGTGAGCTTATGGTTCCACCTTCAGCTTTTAATGCGACTTACATTTTCTGCGTCCGCAGCTCGAGTTAAGGTTAGCACCTCTAGCACTTAGCAGCATCAATCATGCTTCATGGTTATGTGTTCTGTGATGCAACTCTAGACGTGTTGATGATAATTTATCTATTTTTGTTGGAAACTGAGAGGTTTGAGGCAGTTTACTTTCAATAGGTTACAAACTTCACTATCTAGATATCTGCATAATGTGCTTGAGCTCTGATCATTTTTGTTACATAGGTGCTCCTAAATTATCTAAAGAAGCTGCTGGTGTTTTATGGTCGTCGAGTCAAAACACATATATTTACAAATACTGGTAAGGAATTCTTGTTGCTCCTACAGATTGTATCAATTTGCCAACTGATCATTCTACTTTTAATAGTGAGTTGGTTTTAGTATATCTGAGATATTGGGCTCTCTATAACATGTGTGACTGCAGGACAAGGTGTACTTAAAAAGCTGGCGAATGGATGATTGCAGCACTCTGCTAAATATTTTGATCCTTTAAGGGAGTCTGTTAAGATTTTAAGGCAGAAGGTAAGATACATTATTTTAATTCGAATCAACTACTCAGTCTATGCAGAGTATCATATTTAAAAGATTTATCATGTTTATGTTGACAAGTCAGGAATTCTTGATATCGCAAACTTTGTTGTCTTTGATGCAGAAATACATCATCCCACGGCTTGCAAATTGCTATGCTAATTCCTGGTTCTATCAGATACCTAAGGTACCAGCTTTTGCTTTGTATATAAATTTGGGTACTTATGCCCCTGCAAATTAGTCTTAGCTGCAGGTTTGGGACACTGTAGTTACCAAGCTGTTTGCTGCTGCTATTTTCAGGAAAAACTTCTTGTGCATAAAGTTTTACCAAGGATACGGCATTTCAACTGCCGGTATACGGTAAGACCCTGTTCAGCTTTTCCCTAGCCTTATTGTGTCTTACATCAGTGTTGTGTACCGGATATGCCCATCTTTTACATTCCTTGCACCATCACTGGCTACCAGGTCCATCTTGTTAACATACATTCTTGTTAACATTGATTGCAATTGTATGTTAACTTAATGTTTGAACGCAGGGATCACATGGAGACTCAAATGTTGCACACCCACAGACTCAAATGTTGCACACCCACCATCCGAGCGGTCATGTAGTGTACTTTTGATTTATTAATGCATGATGTAACCTGTAAATAGGATTATACTGATAAAAGTAAGTTGTTCATTATTTTTTCCTAGTGTATCAAACCTTCTAATTTAGTGAATGGTTGCATAAATTCACTGGATATGAATATGAATATGATTATGAATATATGAATGTATTGTAATTTCACAAACAAGAATGATTATAAATTTGCAGTTACATAGTTTGAATTTGAGAACATACTGCCTGACAATTTCAGGTAACCGGAACCTGGCTTTCTCAGGTGACCGGAACTGGGCATTTACTGGTGAAATCCCAGGCAGGGATCACCTGAAAGGGCCTTTTTTTTTGATTAAAATATAACAATTTCCTAATGGTGTAAAGGTGTTACTGAATTTTGGAAAACTAGACACTTGTCATCTCTTTAGTTGTCATTTTAATAGTAATAGAAAGAGTTAGCAATGGTTATAACACAAGATTTACATTACAAAGTAAATATGAAGTGTAAAATGTAAATAGTTAGGATAAATATTGTAATGGAAACAATGTGTTAGCCTACTTAATTTTCCTAATGGATTAAAAGAGTTAGATAAAATACTAACACATTATATAACAGCCTATCCATAACCATTTTTCTTAGTTAGGGAAATTAGCTTTTATTTTTCCCTAACACTTTCTCTCCATTACAAAAACCTGGATTTGGTGTAGTGGGTAGAACCCAATTTTATTATGAAAACTCTACATTTGTATGCTTAATAATGAGTTGATTGATTAGTAGTTTTTCTTCATATAGCTTGGTATTTAATTGCTCATGTGATTCTCTTGATTATTTATGCTTTTGAATTGATATTTCGTGCTTCGGTTAAATCCCTAGACGTGGTATGCAAGGATAGATAGGTAATGCTTTAGGATCACTACACAATAAGCGAAGGCAATTACAGCGGAGAAACAGTATTTAAAAAAGCATGGAATATATTTTTAACTATTAGTAGAGTTTGCATAGTTAATTGGTGGAAACCGAAAACCCTAACAACCCTTTCACATTTTGGTTACGTTGTTATATATTATTATTTCATTTTGTCCGAATTTCTGAAAACTCTCAAAAACATCATATTGCGATTACTTAGTTTTTGGTATTAGTTGGTAGAGTATTTCACACTCCTCGTGGGAACGACCTGTACTTGCCATTGTCTACTAGTTGGACGCTGTGCACTTGCAGTATTTTATTGTAGGTTTTCGAGCCTACCAGAGCGTGTTGGCATGTGCCAATGGCATGCGTGGCCAATTTGGGTTGCGTCCCGGCAGAAAAAGCTACCAGCGAGCGTGTTGGCATGTGCCAATGGCATGCGTGGCCAATTTGGTGCGCGTCCTGGTAGGGAAAAATCATGAGCGAGCGTGTTGGCATGTGCCAATAGCATGCGTGGCCAATTTGGGTCGCGCCCTAGTAGGGAAAAGCTACCAATGAGCGTGTTGGCATGTGCCAATGGCATGCTCGGCCAATTTGGGTCGGGCATTGGTCGAAAAAGCTACCAAATGAGCGTGTTGGCATGTGCCAATGGCATGCTCGGCTAATTTGGGTCGCTCCTTGGTAGAAAAAGCTACCCGGCGAGCGTGTAGGCATGTGCCAATGGCATGCTCGACCAATTTGGGTGGCGCCTTGGTAGAAAAAGCTACCAGCGAGCGTGTTGGCATGTGCCAATGGCATGCTCGGCTAATTTGGGTCGCGCCTTGGTAGAAAAAGCTACCAGCGAGCGTGTTGGCATGTGCCAATGGCATGCTCGGCCAATTTGGGTCGCGCCTTGGTAGAAAAGCTACCACGAGCGTGTTGGCATGTGCCAATGGCATGCGTGGCCAATTTGGCCTAGGTTGCATGATTTGCAAGCCTAGGTGCGGGCGCTATTTTGGCATGGCGTGACTAGGGCCAAGGTAAGGGTGTTTGGCATGGCACGGCTAGCTCGGGCAACGTGTAGCTGGCATGATTTGCCATTGGCACGGAGGTGCGGCTTGCATGGTTGGCATGCCTCGGCGCGTTTGGTATGGCTGGCATAATTTTCCATTGGCATAGAGGTGCGGCTAGCTTGGGCTAGGTGTGGCTGGCATGATTTGCCATTGGCACGGAGGTGCGGCTAGCATGGTTGGCATGCTTCGGCGCGTTTGGTATGGCTGGCATAATTTTCCATTGGCATAGAGGTGCGGCTAGCTTGGGCTAGGTGTGGCTGGCATGATTTGCCATTGGCACGGAGTTGCGGCTAGCATGATGGGCATGCTTTGGCGTGTTTGGTGTGACTAGCATAGCTAGGGCCAAGGCAGAGTGCGTTTGGCATGGCGCGGCTAGCTTGGGCTAGGTGTAGCTGGCATGATTTGCCATTGGCACGGAGGGGAATTAGGGTTTTGTTCGTTGTAACCCTAATTTGAATTACTGACTACACGCATTATATGTTCTAATAAATGTGTCAACGGTGACATTAGGTTATTTGGGGTTTTACGATTTTACCCTTTGTTTAAAAACCACCATCATCAACAATATTTGGAAATATTTTGTTCCTAGTGATGAAAAAAAAAAAAAAAAAAAGTCGTTGTATACAGTATTGGCTGGACGGTAAGAGTTTGAAGAAGTTTGGACTCCGAGAAGATTGCAGTTCAGCTGTGGTGATGAGTGATGGATAGTACAAGTTGAGTTGCATTAGAAATTATGTTAAAAGAGATCAAAGAAGATAAGGATGATTGATAGATGATAGACAAAAGTGTGAGTTAGTTGGTGGTTGGGTTTCAAGACGACCTAAAAATCAAGTGAGAACAGCTAAAAAAAAAAAATTATTGATGTATACAGTAGTGGTTGGACGGTAGAGTTTGAACAAGTTTGGAGTCCGAGAAGATTGCAATCGAGTTGTGGTGATGAATGTGGATAGTACAAGTTGAGTTGCGTAAGAAATTATGGTGAAAGAGATCAAAGAAGATGAGGATGATTGATAGATGATAGACAGAAGTGTGAGTTAGTTGGTGGTTGGGTTTCAAGATGACCTAAAAATCAGGTGAGAGCAGCTAAAAAAAAAGATGGTTAATTAGTGGTGAACAAGTGTGCTGCTCCATGGTGCGAGCAAGTACTGAGTATTTGGTCGAAACTTTAAAAAAAAAGGGTAAGAGTATTGGTTGATGGCTGTGAAAGGTTGTGTTGCAAGTGAGCAAGGGTTGCTGTGGCAGAGCATTGGTTGATTTTAGAAGGTGAAGAAGCTTTGGGTGAGTGGTTGTTACGAAGGGTTAGGTCGTGGATTCAAAATCAAAAAAAAAAATCAAAGTTGGTATTGTAGTTAGAAGGACTGGTACAATTTGATGGAGGATCAAAGCTGGTATTGCATTCAGGAGGACTGGTTTGATGGAGGATCAAAGTTGGTATTGCAGTCAGGAGGACCGGTACAATTTGATGGATTTGAATTCGAATTCAGAGACTTAGAATGACAAGGAATGTTAGATGGTGATGTTTGAGATTAAGAGAGGAAGGTAGCATGTTGGATCTTATAAGCTCAAACATGTTTGAAACTGTTAAAAAAGGTTAAAGAGTTTGTGGCAGAAACTTGGAATACCTACAAAGTGCGACAGACTTTGTAAAGACAGGTTATAGCTTGTGGCAGAAGCATAACAAGAGAAAGATTGTGAGAGAATCTTGAAGAGTAAAGAAGTGTGAAGTGACTGGCACAAAAAAAAAAAAGAAAAAAAAAAGATGAAGAAACAACACTAAGGTTGTGAAGAAAAGTAATCACAAGGAGGTGATGAGAGAGTGAAGAGAAGAGACGTCACAAGGGTGTGATCGTGAGAAGTTAAGCAATCCCAGTGTGGAATTTGAGAAGAGAAGACAACAATAGTGGGTGAAAATTCCATGAGTTATAGAGAACAACAATAGTGGGTTAAAATCCCATGAGTTGTAGATGCGAATGATGCCGGAAAATATTGTCAAATGAAGTGAGATGGATCATTGCAGTAGTGATAAAGAAGAACATGAAAAGAAGCTTGTGATGGTTGCTATGATATGATAGCATTGAGTGTTTGATGATTGTTGTTAAGCAAAATAAGAAGATTGGTTTGTGAATTGAATTTGTTTGATTGGATAATGTTGACGAAATTCCGGTGGGATTATGAAATTGGGATAAGCTATAATTGAGTATCAAGGAGTAAGGGTTAGTTGGTGGTATCTTGGAAGATGAGAAAACACAAGAACGTGTTAATGTTTATCAATAGAAGAAGAGGAAGAGAAAATGAGAAAAGACAAGGACGTGCTGACGTCGATTAATGGAAGAAGATGATGAGTAGAAGAGGGTTACGGAATTCTTGTTGAATGATATCTTGGTTTAAGGGAGGATGTTGGAAGTTAAACCAAGATATTGGTGAAGTTAGGAAAGTCGTTTTGGTTCTAGAGAGTTCTAAAAAAGTTCTATTTAGAGTTTGGTTTATGTTAGGAATGTGTGATTTATTTAGAGTTTGTTTTTATTAGGAAAGTGCTTTGAGTGATCGTCAAGTTTGTGAGACTATAACTAGTCGGTTGAGCCATGAGAATTGTACACCGAATTTGATTATCAATGTAGTCGTTTTTATGCTTCCGCGTTGTGCTCTCCTCTCTCTTGCTCGATCCTACATAATGAATCCTACAGAAATTACCTCCTATGGTTGGGAATAAAAGCACTGTTCTTTGGATATTTGTGGAAGACTAGTTTCTATAATCTAGTATAGATTGAATAATGAGATTTGATATCTCTTATATGAATTTGGTAATCATAAATTTGGTTGTGTTTTTTTGAACGATTTCTTTCGTGAATAATGGTATGATTGGTACTTAATTATCATGTCAGTCTTCTTAGCACATTGACTCCCCCTGTCCCGATATAAAGCCAAAGTATTATTCTCTTAAATAATGAAAATTAACAATTTTCCTGTTAATTTTCGTAAATTACTCTCGTCTTATTACAAATATCATATACATTCCTAGATATATGTATCTCTTTCTCACATTTAACCAAAGTATATGATAATCATGCATCATAAGGGTATGTGTGGAAAAAAAGTCCTGGAATTAGAACTCACCTTTGTAATTGGCACGGAGGTTATGGTCCATATCAGCTTAGCAGTGTATTTAATTAGTTCTTATAATAGGTTTTTTATGCCTAGATAGCAAGGGTCGTCGAAAAATACACCGCATGAGGTTTTACCAGATAGTAATCATTGAACTTCAACTGTGGGAAAAAAGATCATTCAGCTCCGCAATTGAAAAAAGAACTTCAACTGGTTGCCATCGGGTGTCAAGTCCAAAGTGACCCCAATTTCAGGGTATTTGGCCCGTTGGGCAAGTCGTCCAAGACCCACGTATTCAAGCACGCAATGGAACATCTGTGAGTCAGATTTTACGGTCACCTAATGAATACGTGTCGAGCTTTAGTTAAACGAAAATGATTTGTGGCACCCATATTATGTGCACCCAATGCACCCAACATGAGGTGGCATCTACATAATCTTAATTTCTCTCTTTCCATTGAAAAGTATTGAAAACTCGCGATCTAATTTTTATGAAAGAGGAAACCCATATCCATGGATTTTAACATATGAGGATCTTCTGGTCCTGTTTGGGTTGTAACTTGTAAGCTCTTCCGAGTCATTCTTGCTTACACCTGGTAGGCGTTCTTCTATAAAATTTTTATATTTGTTGATTAAAAAAAAAAGATTTTATCATATCAGATGAAGATTGGGATGGATTTATTTTAACATAACAAAAAAAATAATTGTTCTTCACATTTCATTGTATTTCAATGGCTCGACATCTCAAATAATAACAATAATAAAATCTCCTGCTTGAACCCTTACTTATGTATTATTTTCTCAAACAATTTATTGCGAAATGCGAATTGAGTTTTTAATTAGATCAAACCCAGTTTTTCTTACTCAGGACGCAAAAAATTCAATCTAACTCCTAAACCCGCGGAAAATGGGTCATTTGTCCAAAAAAATTTAAAACACGGTTCAAATGGACGAGTAAAAAATTTTCTGGGTGAAATGGACAAAAAAATAGCAAGGATGAAACGATTCATCCCGGCTTAAACTTAAAAAAAAGAAGGATGAAACTGGATGCATCCTGTAAAATAAAAATAAGAAAAATATTTGAAAATGGACAGGATGAAACCGGTTACATCCCGCCTATTTTTAAATTTTTGTCCATTTAAACAAAAGATCTAAATCAATCGTCCTTTTCAACCAGAAATTTTGATTTTGGTCTTTTTAACCAATTTTGTGTTATCAAATCCCACAATTGTTCTATTTGGTTTAAGCTTGAGCCAGGATTCTAAGGAATATTCTTGATCATTTTTTTCTTACCTTTTTTAATTATTTGTTCTTGCTCACAAAACTTGATCCTGCTCTTGGGTTTGTTTTACAGAAAAAATTCCGGTGCCACAAATCACGGTTGTTAGTTAAACGAAACCCGGCTGCTTGTTCTAGCTTGCATAACTTCTCGCAAGATAACAAAAGTATACATTGTCATGAATGATGACAGTTTCAGAGTAACCCCATAAAAAGTATAGGCATCAAATAGTAGCCGATATGATTTAGCTCGGTCATTCCTTTAGAATGTGTGAACCGGTTGAACAAGTAAACCAGAGACCTAGTCCTATTAGTAGCTGATCTGTTGTTCGAGTATACGTGGGTGGCGGCGCACAACTACACAAGCACCAAGGTCCACCAATTTTTCTAGGGTTTCTTTTAATGGCTACGTATAGCCGAATACATATAACATACCCTAATGTGATTCAGTAGCGAAAAGGCAGCAGAGCTGAAAGACAGTACTGTAATCTGTCTCCCTCACGAAACTACATTGAATATATGTTAACGGTTGAGTCGGTGTTGGACAGTAAACTCGTATGTAGGTAGAGCTTGGAGAAATCACATACGGGGTCATGCAAATAGTACTTACTTTGCTTATCAACAGCTGTTGCATCAGCATGGAAACGGATTATCACATCTTCGTCTGAATTAGGAAAGGAAAACATCTATCAATCAAGAAATAAAAAAAGTTGATGCTGCTAGCTAGGTTTATTGGCCAAATCAATAGTATGACAGTGGTTGATAACGAGGACGAATTCTTCTTTATTATAATATCAAAACTATTTAATCTAAATTACGGAAAACAAGATAAAGATTATTGTAGATTTGGGGTTTAAAACTTTTACCAATTCGAATCCATAAAACAACACTCTTTACTATATACCGAATCAAGACTTAAATTTTACCTTAGAAATCTGGAACGAGAGAGATTTAATGGATAAAATGAGTTGAGAACGTGATACTCGGGTTTTTGCTAATCACACGGAGTCTAATGGGCATGCACTAGGCCATTTTAGTTGAAGTTACCACCGACCGGCTTTATCATCTCTTATATTTATATTCTGCTTTTTCGGTTTTCTCCCCCATCTCATATATGACTTGATATAACATTGTAAGTAGAGATAAAAGTAAACCACGAAAGGGATAACAACAAGGTGATGTAAAACAATTAAAGATATTTATAGATAGGAGGTCGCTCTAAATCCCAAATAATTTTTGAGAAGGTATAAGAAGGTAATGAACTATTGGTCGGTGAAATACTTGTTTAGTGTAACCCGAATTCAAAATAGTGTGAATGTGAAGGAATATAAATTGAAAAAGCATGACCCATAACATTTACATGGAATGAAAGACAGATTCGTAATTACTAGCTCCACCATTCTTGAGTAAATGATCCTACATCTGCAGAAGATGGTGAAGATCTCTTAAGCTTAAAGGTCCGTACACATAATAGATGCATGATATTTATTTGGTTGAGAACCCTGTGGTATTATTTGAAACGTTCCTTCTGTTACGAGTGTCGTATTTCATACAAAATTGTAGCCTTTACATTTGGAGTGACGTGATGGTTACTCAAATATGTTGTAGAAAAAACTGACAGTTGTGAGGTTTTGCTGTTAATACTCAAAATGTATTTCGATTGGGTATGGTCTTGACTGTTCCTGAAGCTCTGCATTTGCTTAGCCACTAAAGTATTTTAACCAATCGGAGTAAAGAACATTCGCCAAGTTAGAGCTGCAATCTTCTTATGTTATGATTGTTTTGGAGATACCACGGGCCAACCCTCCATGGTTTGTGAAAGTGTATATTTTGATTTGCCGAAACCATGTGTACTTTCATCTTACCGAAATAATATATCTCTGAAGGCCATAATGTGTTTCACCACGTATATGATAACGCAGCAATCGTCAAGCTAAAATATTCAAACTCGAACGGAGATCTCTTCTTCAAATCGATAAATACATCATAAAGTGACTATAAATAATGTTCGTTTTTTTTTCTTTCATATTTGCTCCATCAAAATTGATTATATCAATTAACAGGGGGTTAGTCAATTGGGATTAGTAGAGACATTCAGAGACTTTTTATGGAAGAAATTTTGGGTGACTCTCAGTGAGTTTAGAGATTTTGAGAGACTCTCTGATGATTTTCAAGGAATTATGGTGATTCATTGAGACAATAAAACATATATGAATTTCAGCTTACACACGTGGGACAAGCAATATATTTATTTATATTTCAAAATGAATATATGGGTATTTCAATGAAAATGTATTAGTCCGTGCATGGCTAACATAAATTGTAACCATTTTGCCAATAAAATCAAAACGATACGAATTAAAGGGATTTGAATCCTCTAATAAACTTATTGGGTTTGTAAGACAACATTTTTTTTTATTTTTTTTTTCATTTTTTACGAATTTAATTATAGCTTATTTGGTTATTGTTTTTAATATTTTGATCCTTAAAGAAAAGTGAAAGAACAAAGTCTCTCAAAATATCACCTACTTAGGAGAGACTTCATTTTAGCCATTTATGGTATGTTTTGTAATAAAAGTCTCTACAAGTCACTCAAAGTCATAAGTCATTGATTTCAAATTCTAAATCCAATAACAGAGAATTCTGAAGATTTTTAGAAAGTCACGATCCAATAACAGAGATTGTTTGAGATTTGGAAGAACTCTCTATTGACTAACAAGAGATTTTAGAAATCTCTAAAATTCTTTCAATATCTCCACAAATCTCAATTGACTAACCCCCTGTAAACAAAAACGCCACCAAATTACACTAAAGGATTACCCTAACACCACGGGACAAACCACACAGAGACAGCTTCTAACGAGGGAAGACACTTGATAGTAGAACAAGAAACTAAAAAAATAGTCTGAGAACGGGGCTCAAGACTTATCAAAAATGGAGGTCTGGACATATATAATCTCACCTCATTCTGGCCAATCTAACACCTTTTATCTAGTTTATCCGAGAGAAATTTATTTATCGCCAAGTATGTACAAATTCATTCACACAAAGAAATGAACCAATTCTACACAAAATTGGTTAAAAAGACCAAAATCAATAATTCCTGGGTGAAAAAGATATTTAGATTTTGATACAGTTTAAATGGACAAAAATCTAAAAATAGCCAGGTTATAACCAGTTTCATCTTACCCGTATTCAAATTCTTTTTCTTATTTTTAATTTACATCAGGATGCATCCAGTTTCATCCTCGCTATTTTTTAAGTTTAAGCCAGGATGAATCCAGTCTCATCCTTGTTATTTTTTTTTTGTCCATTTCACCCATAATAATTTTTACTCGTCCATTTGAACCATGTTTTAAATTTTTTTGGACAAATGACCCATTTTCCGCCATTTCTACTCCTCGTTGTTATTTCAAACCAAGGAGATTTACTAAAGTAAAAGCTGTCGTAAATGCCCTCAAGTCAGATCTAAAGCATACGTGATTATACCGGTATCTATTCCTCAACACATAGGATACCTAGCCATCACCTCTACAAAACTACAAGGTAAAGAAAGCATACTACTACTTTTTCAATAAACCCAAAACCCGCATCACCAGGATTCTAATCTATAAGCTCCATCCCAACATAGAAGTGCCTCCATTGACAACGTATATATGTGGCCATTAGGGACTGGCCATGTCCCTAAAATTTGAGGTGTAATTTTTCTTTTGGGATAAAGTAATACCATCTTTCTCTTCATGATTCATGAATGAGAGAGGACAGGCTAGACTTTAATCCTTACAATGAATTGAGGAAGAATAAAATTGAGGTTTGGGCCTGAAATGCCTTGGTGGTGTAGCCGTGTAGATCTACTCAGGGAGGCCCATACTAATAATCCAGTAAAAAGAAGAATCATTTTTTGGGACCTATGTTTTTATTTGGGGGACCATTGTTTTTTTGGGCCACCTATCCTAAATTGATAAGGGGTGTCCTAAATTCCCGAGTTTACCAATTTGCCCCTTACCCTAATTAACATTAACCCACCACCGCCGATTACCACCACCACCACCTCCGATTATCACCACCACCAACCACCGATTACCACCACCACCTCCTCCCACCACCACCGCCGATCACCACCACCACCACCTCAGATTATCACCACCACCACCCACCGATTACCACCAACCACCACCACCTCTATATATATAGCTTAATTTAAATCATTAACAAAGATATTCTCACAAACTCATTGCTTGTCATTCGTTTTTGGTTAAAAAAATGAGAAGTAATCATCAAAATGAGTTGAAAATGGAAGTTGCAAAGAGGTTTACTGCAGTTTTTTTTTTTTCCAGAGATAGATTCGGTTACGTCACAAAAAAAAGTCTCAGCCGAACTTTTAGTTCAGTTATCACGAATTAATTTTTCTGAACCGAACTCATAGTTCGGTTGATTCGCAAAAAATACTTTTAACTGAACTATGGGCTAATTCCATATATGCATTTGCAAGTGCAGTTCGGTTGGATCGCAAAAATTGTTAAGTTTTTACTTTAACCGAACGTTTGCCTAATTGCATATATATGCATATATAAGCTCAGTTCGATGGATTCGCAAAATATGTTGAAGTTTGCGAACCAACCGAACATACCTATGTAAATGAGATCGGTTAACTCGCAAAAATAATTTCAAAACCGAACTCTTCTCTATATAGCCAAATGTTGAGTTCGGTTTAATCGCAAAAATAAAATTTCGCAAAATTACGAACTCTATTGTTTAAAGTTCGGTTACAACGTGGTCTAGTCGAATGGACCGAACAAAACTCTGTAAACTCAAGCATAGTAGTTCGGTTACATTTGATTTTTCATCAGCTAGTCGAACAAACAAAAACTCCATTAAAGCTCTAGTTCGGTTGCATGTGGTTTTGGATTTATTAACCGAATTTCATTTGCAGAAAGTTTGGTTACATGTTCTTCATATAATAAAACCGAACTTTGTTGACCTGGTTGAATTTTTTTTTGTTACAATTTTGATTTTCAAGATATTTAAGGCCGTTTATAGCAACATTCACTAAGTTACAAGCATACTTCGGTACCCAGAGGAAGTTTTTTCTCCATATTCACCCATCTCAAAATAATTTTTTTCTCCATCTTCTTCTTCTTCTATCACTTTAGTCACTCAATAATTCTAGTTCTTTTAAAAAAAATCTATTAATTTAACCTTAATCAAAGATTAATCACACTAACTAATCATTATACAAAAATAATCATGAGGGTAATTTTGGTATTAATCTAAATATTTAGATAAGGGGTGACCTAGAATTACTTCTAATGTCTTACCCAAAATAAAACCATGGTCCCCAAAAAAAAAAACCATGGTCCCAAAAAATTGATTCAAAAAGAATTTCAACCTTCTCCCAGGGAGATTCTTCAAAGCCTGCACTTTTCTAGCTAATCCTTGTTCGGTTTTTGATGGAGAATTTCAACCTTCTCCCTGTAGATGTAGAAAACCCTACTACTACATCCAAAAGGTCTACATTAAGAAATTAATATGCAAAGACATAGAAGAACACAAGATTTACGTGGTTCGGCATGATTATCTACGTCCACGGGGTTTAAAAGATGTTCTTATTACTTGATTCAAGGTTACAAGACGGGCGTTTCTCTCTCAATACTCTAGGTGTGCTCTTCCCTTCCTCTTTACTTGACCTTTGCCTCTATACATGGTCTCTCTTTATAGTTACAGGTGATGATACATCCAGTATTATAATGTTAGGCCTGATGTAGCTTCCTTGATGTTCTTCTCGGGTGATCAATTGATGCCTCAGCCGACGTTCCTGCCTGTTTAGGTCGAGATACCTAGCCGAGCCGAGTGACGTCCCCTTTTACTATCCCGTCGCTTGATGTCGCTTGCTTGACGGGAATGATCGATGTCGCCCCCTTTGGATCCTTAGCCGTGTCTCCCTTGACCGAGCTCTTCTTATCTCTTCACCAACCCTGTCAGAGCATTTATTGTCCTCGTACCCGATGACCATCACATCATAACTTTCCCTTTTTATGTCGACTTCTCGAGCTGTCTCCGCTCCTCTTTCCTCGCGCCTAGGTGAGGTGATTCGGTACTTCTAGCGTATATTTCCCTTGGTATGTCGTGGCCTAAGATTGTTCCACCTGTCCTTGTGGATTATCTACACCTACATTTATGCCCCTTCTTCCACTCGTGTGATCGACACGTGAGGAAGAAACCGCCTCGTCTTCCCACGTCCTCGGTCATGCCGGGTTTTGCGCCATGCTGTTCCCCACTCCTTTCAGTTGCTGCAACCGGTTCACCTTCTTCGCCGGTTACCACAGATGGGGTTTATAAGTCCGACATCTAATCCTTGTTTCTCTTTTATTTCCTTCTCTGAAACTTTCCTCACTCCTCCTCTGTCTTCTCTCCGTCGTTATTGACTATATTCTCAGCAGGTTTCCTCCCCTTTTTCTTTACTATCTCAAACTTCGTCAGCCGTTCCCTGTTTTCGTGCCGCTGCATCTTCCGTTTCACTTTCCCTGTCGTCTCTTCAGTTATCTCTTTGTTCCCCGTTTCCGTGCCGCTGCATCTTCCGTTTCCGGTCATATTATCACTTTTCCTGTCGCTTCTTTAACTATTTCTTATGGCGTCTTCAACCCCTTCTATGACAGAAAAGAGGTGTGTGAGTTATGTCTTCTCTGATGAAGATGGTTTACCACTTGATTCTCTGTTCGCCATTGAAATCCCTTCTAAGTACGATTACCGTGCTTTAGATTCTATCTTTTCTGACAATCCTTCTTCGTTTTCATGTAGGGCTGATAAGAGAATTGCCAGAGATTTGACGGATGAGAAGTTCGTTCGACAATTGAAGGATGAGTTCAATCTCCATGATTATGAGGTCAGGCTCTTATCGGGCCAAAAGGGTGTTTTGAAGAAAGATGATGTTTTGGAATTTCTTCATTCGGGCTGCGTTTCCCTTTGTACGATCCTAGCCGCCCCTTCTGGTACGAGGCCCTTTCTAAAATTCGCCCGTCCCGCGCCTTGGCTCAGTGGAACGGTAATACTTTCCGTATTCTGTCCGAGTGGGAGAAGCGTAGCCGAGGCGAGTGTGCTCCTACTACTTGGTCTACTTACAATCCTTCCCAAGCGGGCGACTATACTCCTGCCAGTTTTGCTGGTAATTATCGGAGCGGGACCGCTACCAACGGCGGTCTCGCCGGTTTTGCTGCTAGCCCTCATCGCCATAAAACTTTTCCCGAGGGTGTTAAGAAGCTTTTGTTGGACGAAGATCCCGAGGGGAAGAGTTCCAACCGACATGCCCGTCATACTAGTGATGCAGTCTGGGACCGTGTTCCTTTGGTTATCTCTGGTCCTCTTTTGAGTGGCCAATTTCCTCCTCCGGCCGAGCCTTATCCCTTCTGGGTGGTCAACATTGATCGGGTGAGCGTTTTTTCCAATTCTTGGTTAGCTGGTTGCTTCGGGCGACTCGTGGAGTAATGTTTTAGTTTGGTGTTTTGCAGCCTAAGTCTCAGAGTGTTCCTTCTGAGCCTCTTGTTCCTCGGAAGAGGGATAGAGTTGCAGGAGCCAAGGAGGAGACAGGGAAGGTAACAAATATACTCCTCCCTTGTCGTAGTACATGTACTTGCCCCTATTTGTTGCCTTACATGACTCTGACATCGGCTTATGTGCAGAAACCGAAAGTTGACAAGGCTGGTGGTACCTCGGCGAGAGATGGTGAGGATCCCGAGGATCGGCTGCCTTTGTCACATTTCATAAGGAAGTCGCCTCAGAAATCTTCTGATGTTTCGTCTACCCTTTTAGGTGGGAGGCCTAAAGGCAAGGAGGCCAAGGGCGATGTTCCTGCCCCTGAGAAGGCTTTGCCCCAGCAGTTGGCTGACAAAGGGATTTTTCTCGCCGAAGGCGTTGTGTATGTTGATTCTGATGGTGATGATGATGAAGGTCTTTTTGATGAAGAGGATGGTGTCGATGATAATGAAGAGGAATCGGAGCGCGCGGAGAAGTCGAGTGGTGGTGGGGACCTTGTGAGCAGTCGTGGCGTAGAGAATGTTGTTGCCGGGGGCGAGTTGTTGGAGCCTCTTTCACCTATTGTCCCTAATTCGGGTAACAGTACTTCCTTCACTGTTTCGGGCCCTATGTGCAACTCTCTTGGGGCCCTTATTTCTCCTGATTTCGCGTCTCTGTCCGATGAGGAGAAGATTAATGCTGTCTCGTTGTATGAAGCTGGTCTGAAAAGAACTTTTGATCTGCTAGTGAGTTGAGTTGTTCGGGTGACGTCCTCATGTTTTGTGATAAGTGTTGACCATATTGGTGTTTGTAGGATATCAACCGCTCGTTGCTGAATGCTGCTCTCCAGCGCAGGGAAGTCGCCGAGAGAGAGGGCCTTCGCCTCTTGCTACAGCAGGAACGTGAGCGATCTCGAAAGCTGGAGAAGCAGTTGGCCGAGACCCAAGGTATTTATGTTACTCTTAGCTAGTCATGATTGATCTTGTAGTGCCAATATCCTGAGCTTAGTACTACCTGCCTAGCCGAATCTTCGAGTGCGGAGGCCGATGATGCCATGAGGTGTCGTTTGTTGAAGAGGGAACCGAACATTGAGCGGGATCACGTTTCGAACTTACAACAAATGATCGTTAATAAGGATGGTAAGATTGATCGTCTATAGACCGAGGTTGAGGATCTCCAAACCAAATTGCATCGTTACGAGACTTTCGAGTAAGTTCCCGAGGAGATTGACAACCTGAGAGCGAGTATGTCTCAGGTCCAAAAGGTTGCTGCTGAGAAAGCATTATTGGTCGAAAATTTAGAAGGTCAGTGTGGTCGATTAAGACGTCAGGTTCAAGATCTGCATGCAGACCGGCTTCGGATTTTGGGAGAGAAAAACGCTGCCGAAAAATGTAGTCAAGAATCCCTTGAGAAAATGGCAAACTTTAAGGAGACTTCCGAGGAGTTAGAGTGGGTTCGTGCTCAGCTATCAAGTCTGCAGTTAGCCCATTCCCGACAAAGGGCCGATTGGAGTGATCATAAAAAATACTGCCCCTCTAACGAGTTTAACGAACAACGATACCTAGAACTTTCTTCCAAGATTTCGTCCCTCGAGTGTAGCTTGTCCGAGTCTGAAGAAAATGTTAGAGTAGTCACCCCTTTATTGGAAGGTGGTGGACTTGATGTTGTGTATCTCTTGTTATTGTTTCCATGTTATTGCTATGTTATTAACTACTCTCGTGTTCTGTCAGCCGAGCAAAGGAAGGTGACATCGTTGGAGGAGGAGGTTGTCCGACTGAGAGGAAGGGAGACGCAATTGCTCGGGCAAGTGGCCACAGCCGAGGCGGCGTCGACGCAGCTAACACAGGACCTTGCTTCCGAGAAGGCGAGGTTTAATGACGAGCTGATCTCGAAGGTCAAGGCCGGTGTGAAGGCGGTGCTGGATAAGAAACGAGCCGACGTTGCTGCTAAGAAGGAGGTTCCGGGTCCTGTTCCTTCCAAAGAGTGAATACGTATTTTGCAGCGTTGCGTCGCTGTCTTGCCCCTTCCCGTGGGTTGTAATTCGTTCGAACACCTTTAATTTTTCGTAAACTTTTATTGGGGTGCTGCGTCGCCGATTTGGTTGTGTTTCTTGCTACCGACGTTGTTAGACATGTCACGGTTCTTTTTCATGTTAAGCTGACGATGTGTGATTTACTCTTGTGGTCTTACTATGTGTGCCTGCATAGGGAAATAGTTTAATCGTAAATGCCATTTCTGTCGAACACACTCAATAAGGAGGGTCATTAGACCAAATGCCATGTACCGATTGAGGTATCTCATCACCGTCTTTTGAGATCTAGTGGAAAGGTAGTTGGTCTTTCCTAATTTCTATGGGATCGATATCCCAAGAAGTTATCGATTAACTTTCTTGGGCAAGTGATTTCGGCCACTTGCGAGGGGAGCAATGTTGTCTGCTCGACTGTTGAGTACTCATGCCTCAACAGTCGGCCACGGGTTTCCAACCGCCAGGCCAGGGACTACCTCGGATTTCTGCGCATTGCCATCGCCCCGAGTTCGAATAGTCCGTCTTAGTGTAAGTCGCCCCGGCACTTGCACAATGCCATCGCCCCGGGTTCGAAACGACCATTAAGACGCACTTCTCATATTTCCAACCCCACATGGCCTTTCACGGAAATAGGTGACAATAGATCATACCTGATTTTATGGGTGGTACAGTTTCAACCGTCTTGCGTTCCACAGTCGTGGCTCGGGTGTTCCGTCTGGTTTTAGTATCTTGTACGCCCCCTCCCCGACCTTCTCGACAATGGTGTAGGGCCCTCCCCATCGTGCTGCTAACTTTCCACCTTTTTTATCTCGTTCGTAATCGGGTAGATCCTTTAGTACCAGCTGCCCAGGTTGGAATTCCCTTGGTCGGACCCGTTTGTTGTACTCCCGCTGGATTCTCCGCTGGTAATTTTCCATTTTCTGCCGGGCCATCTCCCTTGTCTCTTCAAGATCGTCGAGTTTGTCCAAGATAAGATCCGCTGAGATGTTCCGTCTCCATGCTTCGGTTCTTGTAGTTGGTATCATCGCTTCTGTGGGAAGGATGGCTTCGGTTCCATATGTTAACATGAAAGGTGATAACCCGGTTGCTTCTCTGCGAGTCGTCCGATATGCCCATAGGACGTTGTAGAGTTCTTCGCATCATTCTCCATATTCTTCGTCTAGCTTCTTCTTCATGTTATCGGCGATGGTCTTGTTCGTGATCTCGGCCTGCCCATTGCTTTGGGGGTACAGGGGTGTAGACTTGCTCTTTCGGATATTGTAGGTGTTGAATAGTAGGTTGATGTTCTTGCCCTGTAGTTGTTTCCCATTGTCGAGACGATTCTTTACTTAGGTACTCCAAAAGCGACATATGATGTGTTCCCGGATGAATCTAAAAACGTCTTTATCCCTGGATGTGTGTTTCAATGGAGCGGCCTCGACCCACTTAGTAAAGTAGTCGGTGGCTACAATTAGATACTTCCTCTGCCCCGATTCGACGTGCAGCGGTCCTACAATATCGATTCCCCATTTGGAAAAAGGCCAGGGACTGATGACAGATCGTTTCGAGGCTTCTTGTGGGTTTGCTTCTATCGCGGCGCTTGCCTCTTGTATTCCTCTATCTTGCGCTCCTTCCTGAATTTCCTCCAGGGCGATGTAGTGCTCTTGCATTTTCCGTATCTCTCTTAGTGTTTTGGGCTTTTTTGTGTACATCGCTACCCAAATGGGGTCTGACTTCCCTAACGAATTCTCGAAACCGAATATCTGTTGGTCGACTTGCACCTTTCCGATATCCGTGCACAACTTTCTCCATCTATCCGTTAGAGAGCGAAGCGGATCCTTGAACCTCCGTGCAAGGGTAAACAACTTATTGACTCTGGGCCGAGCTATGTTGTTATGCATGTAAGTCTCAAGAAAGGTTTCTACCAGGGCTGCATAGCTTCCAATGGAATCATCGGGCAGGGTGTAGAACCAACTCTTTGCCTCACCCTCCAAGCCTGCCGGAAAAAACTTGCACATGACCACATCATAATTCTTCCACTGCAACAAGGACATTCCGTTGTTGATGGTGGTTTTCAAACAAGGGGTAAAATCGTAAAACCCCATGACCTAGTGTTACCCGAAACACATTAACTAAGAGCATTTAACTCATCAGGTGTAAATAATTAATAGGGGTATTCTTTCAAAATACCAGATTAGGGTTTTTAACACAGAACCCTAATTCCAAAACCAAGCCGCACACGCGCACCATGGCAGAATGCCAAACCAAGCCGCACACTGCGCACCATGGCAGCAATGCCAAACCAAGCCGCACATCTGCGCACCATGGCAGCAATGCCAAACCAAGCCGCACACGCGCACCATGGCAAAAATGCCAAACCAAGCCGCACACCGCGCACCATGGCAAGAATGCTAAACCAAGCCGCATATCGCGCACCAGCATAAAGCAATGCCAAACCAAGCCGCACACTGCGCACCATGGCAAAGAATGCCAAAACCAAGCCGCACACCGCGCACCATGGCAACAATGCCAAACCAAGCCGCACACCGTGCACCATGGCAACAATGCCAAAACCAAGCCGCACACGCGCACCATGGCAACAACGCCAAAACCAAGCCGCACACTCGCGCACCATGGCGACGACACCAAAACCAAACTACATATCGCACTCATTGGCAACCATGCCAAACTAAGCCGCTATGCCATTGACACACGCCAAATATAGCGCCCTAGGCTTGCAAGACTTGCAACTAGGTCAACATGGCCGTACGTGCCATTGGCACATGCCAACACATACCACAAGCCATATTTCCGAGCCGCTATGCCATTGGCACACGCCAAATATAGCGCCCTAGGCTTGCAAGACTTGCAACTAGGTCAACATGGCCGTACGTGCCATTGGCACATGCCAACGCGTACCACAAGCCATATTTCCAAGCCGCTATGCCATTGGCACACGCCAAATATAGCGCCCTAGGCTTGCAAGACTTGCAACTAGGTCAACATGGCCGTACGTGCCATTGGCACATGCCAACGCGTACCACAAGCCATATTTCCAAGCCGCTATGCAATTGGCACACGCCAAATATAGCGCCCTAGGCTTGCAAGACTTGCAACCAGGTCAACATGGTCACGTGCCATTGGCACATGCCAACGCGTACCACAAGCCATATTTCCAAGCCGCTATGCCATTGGCACACGCCAAATATAACGCCCTAGGCTTGCAAGACTTGCAACTAGGTCAACATGGCCGTACGTGCCATTGGCACATGCCAACGCTACCACAAGCCATATTTCCAAGCCGCTATGCCATTGGCACACGCCAAATATAGCGCCCTAGGCTTGCAAGACTTGCAACTAGGTCAACATGGCCGTACGTGCCATTGGCACATGCCAATGCGTACCACAAGCCATATTTCCAAGCCGCTATGCCATTGGCACACGCCAAATATAGCGCCCTAGGCTTGCAAGACTTGCAACTAGGTCAACATGGTCGTACGTGCCATTGGCACATGCCAACGCGTACCACAAGCCATATTTCCAAGCCGCTATGCCATTGGCACACGCCAAATATAGCGCCTAGGCTTGCAAGACTTGCAACCAGGTCAACATGGCCGCACGTGCCATTGGCACATGCCAACGCGCACCACAAGCCATATTTCCAAGCCTGCTATGCCATTGGCACACGCCAAATATAGCGCCCTAGGCTTGCAAGACTTGCAACTAGGTCAACATGGCCATACGTGCCATTGGCACATGCCAACGCGTACCACAAGCCATATTTCCAAGCCGCTATGCCATTGGCACACGCCAAATATAGCGCCCTAGGCTTGCAAGACTTGAAACTAGGTCAACATGGCCGTACGTGCCATTGGCACATGCCAACGCGTACCACAAGCCATATTTCCAAGCCGCTATGCAATTGGCACACGCCAAATATAGCACCCTAGGCTTGCAAGACTTGCAACTAGGTCAACATGGCCGTACGTGCCATTGGCACATGCCAACGCGTACCACAAGCCATATTTCCAAGCCGCTATGCCATTGGCACACGCCAAATATAGCGCCCTAGGCTTGCAAGACTTGCAACTAGGTCAACATGGCCGTACGTGCCATTGGCACATGTCAACGCGTACCACAAGCCATATTTCCAAGCCGCTATGCCATTGGAACACGCCAAATATAGCGCCTAGGCTTGCAAGACTTGCAACTAGGTCAACTTGGCCGTACGTGCCATTGGCACATGCCAACGCGTACCACAAGCCATATTTCCAAGCCGCTATGCAATTGGCACACGCCAAATATAGCACCCTTGGATTGCAAGACTTGCAACTAGGTCAACATGGCCGTACGTGCCATTGGCACATGCCAACGCGTACCACAAGCCATATTTCCAAGCCGCTATGCCATTGACACACGCCAAATATAGCGCCCTAGGCTTGCAAGACTTGCAACTAGGTCAACATGGCCGTACGTGCCATTGGCACATGTCAACGCGTACCACAAGCCATATTTCCAAGCCGCTATGCCATTGGCACACGCCAAATATAGCGCCCTAGGCTTGCAAGACTTGCAACTAGGTCAACATGGCCGACGTGCCATTGGCACATGCCAACGCTGCACTACCACAAGCCATATTTCCAAGCCGCTATGCCATTGGCACATGCCAAATATAGCGCCCTAGGCTTGCAAGACTTGCAACTAGGTCAAATGGCCGACGTGCCATTGGCACATGCCAACGCGTACCACAAGCCATATTTCCAAGCCGCTATGCCATTGGCACACGCCAAATATAGCGCCCTAGGCTTGCAAGACTTGCAACTAGGTCAACATGGCCGTACGTGCCATTGGCACATGCCAACGCGTACCACAAGCCATATTTCCAAGCCGCTATGCCATTGGCACACGCCAAATATAGCGCCCTAGGCTTGCAAGACTTGCAACTAGGTCAACCTGGCCGTACGTGCCATTTGCACATGCCAACACGTACCACAAGCCATATTTCCAAGCCGCTATGCCATTGGCACACGCCAAATATAGCGCCCTAGGCTTGCAAACCATACAACCTAGGCCAAGTCGGCCACGCATGCCATTGGCACATGCCAACATGCTCGCTGGTAGCTTTTCCTACCAAGGCCACGGCCCTAACGGCCACGCATGCCATTGGCACATGCCAAACACACACGCTGGTAGCCTAACTTGCAAACCGTGCAACCTACCACCAAGGCATTCCGCACATGCCATTGGCACATGCCAAACACACACGATGGTAGCCTAACTTGCAAACCGTGCAACCTACCACCAAGGCATTCCACACACGCCATTGGCACATGCCACACACGCCACTAGCAGCTCCAGCATTGCCACTTGCGCTCGAGGAGCAACTCGCAACAAAGGCATTCCGCACATGCCATTGGCACATGCAACATGCGCCCCTAGCAGCACCACTTGCACTCAAGATGCAACCAACACTCGAGACATCAACACAACCGGGGCATGCTTTCTAGGGTTTTGGTTTGGCGGTCACAAAGATGCGGCGTACACTACGCTCACATTAAGAAAGCGTGAAAAGGAATAAATCGGTCAAATAAAAGAGGAAATAATGGTGAAAACGTTTTCACCCATTAACACCATGCGGTTACCACCTCCTCCAATTATTTCACCCTTTACTCTTCCTTCATGAGGCCAGGTACGTTCAATCTCGACTTGTATAAATAGGTCTTACCTATTTCCACCGAGACACAAGTCTCTGGCCGGGAGAAAATACTACACTCGTAAAGGCAACTTTGCAAGCTCTCCCAAAAGCTTCCATCTCTTGCAAGCTTAAAGCTTTCACTTTCGATACAAGTCGAGACGCTACTCTCCTGCACTATTCTCGGTCTCAACACCTTTCTTTGCTTCCTCCCCAAATCAACCCTTCTCCTCCACTTTGTGACCGAAGCAAGTCCGGAACGGCCATTTCTTGGTTTAAATGGACTTGTACGTATTGATCTCTCGAATCTATAAAGTGCTCACGTGCAACATATTTGTTTAGGGTTTGAACCAGTTTCTCACTCACCTACCGAATTTACTGAAATCGGCAGAAACGATTTTTACCCATAAACATCCGTACATCTTGATGTGCTCTCCCGCATCGCCCGTGCCGTCAAACCTAGATGGAAAGATCGGTAACGTGCATTTAGGCGGGAATGGAGTTCGATCCAATTCCTTAGTAAACGGTGTCTTCTGGGCTTCACTGATTACTTCTGCTAGCTTGTCGTCCTCACTGCTCCCTGTCAGTTTTTTGACCATTTTCTCGAGTTGTTCGATCTTTTGTTTGGTTGTTGCGTCCGTACCCTCACTGGTTGCCTCTTCCTCGGTCGAAGAATCCTCGGTTGGCCCATACCCTCCTCTCGGCCGATTAGGATCGGGTATGCATTCTCGGCTCGGGGAGGGGGGTAGGGTGTTCCTCGACGAAGTGTGGTTGCTAGAGGCGCCTCGGCTCGATGATCCTCTCGGCCCCAGTTCTCCGTTACGGAGTCGGGTAGTTTTCGTGTTCTAAAGCCGAGTTTCTCCTTTGCAGTTCTCTCATTAGGTCTTTTTGTTCTCTTTGGCCTTGCCAAAGATAGCGAGCAACATCGGCCGGTGCTTTCATGGCTGGAGTGGCCATTCACTTGGTGTCCTGTCATATTTGGGGGTGCTGTTGGGGGTCTCGTTGAGAGAACGACAGGGGGGACATTCGGAGCTACGGGATTGGCGGCCACTGTCGGGGGGATGTCCCGGTTGTGGTCGCCCCTTGCCAAATGTATTCGCCTAAGCCTCTCGCCCTCTAGCTCTAGCTAGTGTTCGGTCGTCTCCCTCGCTCCTCCTGTATCGTCTGCACCTCCTCTTCCTCCTCGGTACCGATGCAGGTCTTCCGTCTTCCATGTTGTCATCATTCCCTTGCCCCACCTGGCCCGGGTTAATTCTCAGCGTCCTCGGTGGGAGATCGTCGTCTCGGCCCAAATCGACCTCCTCATCGACAGTAATCATACCTTTGATTAGTGCCTGAGTCTAGCCCTGGTTGTTTGGCCGGTGACCTTCGTGTCGAGAATCCGTGAGTCCTTCTTGCGCACTAGATCCCGCCGTGACTCGGTTTCTCAGGATTCTGCTCGTCCTAGAGGTGCTCGCCATTACCTTCTATACCGTCCTCGGCTCGCCCGCCTGTTCGTACCTACGTCAGCAAAGTGCACAATACTTACTTCGAACTTCTTTCGAAAAGGTTAATGGTGAAGTACAGTAGTTCTACGGTGCAGGGTGGAAAAGTTCTTATAGTACACTTTCATTTATGCTAGCGTGTTGGTCTCAGCAATCAAGTTGTTTTGTCCGCTGTTTATGGGTAAAAATCGTTTCAGTCGATTTCGGTAAATTCGGTAGGTGAGTGAGAAACTGGTTCAAACCCTAAACAAATATGCTGCACGTGAGCACTTTATAGATTCGAGAGATCAATATGTACAAGTCCGACCTAAACCAAGAAATGGTCGTTCCAGACTTGGTTCGGTCACAAAGTGGAGGAGAAGGGTTGATTTGGGGAGGGAAGCAAAGAAAGGTGTTGAGACCAGAGTAATTCTGAGAGAGTAGCGTCTGGACTTGTATCAGAAAGTGAAATCTTAGGAAGCTTGCAAGAGGTGGAAGCTTTTTGGGAGAGCTTGCAAAGTTGCCTTTCTGAGAGTATAGTATTTTCTCCGACCGAGACCCATTTTCCGGTGGAAATAGGTAAGACCTATTTATACAAGTCGAGATTGAAACGTACCCGGCCTCATGAAGGAAGAGAGTAAAGGGTGAAATAATGGGAGGAGGTGGTAACCGCATGGTTTAATGGGTGAAAACGTTTTTCACCATTATTTCCTCTTTTATTTGACCGCTTTATTTCTTTTCACGCTTTCTTAATGTGAGCGAGCAATACGCCGCATCTTTGACTCCGCCAAACCAAAACCCTAAAGAAGCATCCCCGTTTGTGTTGATGTCTCGAGTGTTGGTTGCATCTTGAGTGCAAAAAAGGCGCTGCTAGTGGCGCGTGTGGCATGTGCCAATGGCATGTGCGGAATGCCTTGGTGGTAGGTTGCACGGTTTGCAAGTTAGGTTACCAGCGTGTGGGTTTGGCATGTGCCAACGGCATGTGCGGAATGCCTTGGTGGTAGGTTGCACGGTTTGCAAGTTAGGCTACCAGTGTGGGGTTTGGCATGTGCCAATGGCATGTGCGGAATGCCTTGGTGGTAGGTTGCACGGTTTGCAAGTTAGGTTACCAGCGTGTGGGTTTGGCATGTGCCAACGGCATGTGTGGCCATGTTGACCTAGTTGGGTAAGTCTTGCGAGCCCTAGGCGCTGTATTTAGGCGTGGGCCAAAGGCATGGGCGGCTTGGAAGTATGGCGACGCGTGTTGCCATGTGCGATGGCACGGCGCATGCCATGTTGACCTAGCTGCACGTTTTGCAAGCTGGGCGCTATATTTGGCGTGGGCCAAAGGCATAGCGGCTTGAAATATGGTTTGAGACACGTGTTGGCATGTGCCAATGGCACGTGCGGCCATGTTGACCTAGTTGCACGTTTTTGCAAGCCTAGGGGCGCTATATTTGGCGTGGGCCAAAGGCATAGCGGCTTGGAAATATGGCTTGCGACACGTGTTGGCATGTGTCAATGGCACGTGCGGCCATGTTGACCTAGTTGCACGTTTTTGCAAGCCTAGGCGCTATATTTGGCGTGGGCCCGAGGCATAGCGGCTTGGAAATATGGTTTGCGACACGTGTTGGCATGTGCCAATGGCACGTGCGGCCATGTTGACCTGTTGCAAGTCTTGCAAACCTAGGGCGCTATATTCGGGCGTGGGCCAAAGGCATAGCGGCTTAGTTTGGCATGGTTGCCAATGAATGTGATACGTAGTTTGGGTTTGGCATGGTTGCCATGGTGCGCAGAGTGCGGCTTGATTTGGCATGGTTGCCATGGTGCGCAGAGTGTGGCTTGGTTTGGCATGGTTTCCATGGTGCGCAGAGTGCGGCTTGGTTTGGCATGGTCGCCATGGTGCGCAGAGTGCGGCTTGGTTTGGCATGGTTTCCATGGTGCGCAGAGTGCGGCTTGGTTTGGCATGGTTGCCATGGTGCGCAGAGTGCGGCTTTGGTTTGGCATGGTTGCCATGGGCGCTTGCAGATGCGGCTTGGTTTGGCATGGTTGCCATGGTGCGCAGAGTGCGGCTTGGTTTTGGCATGGTTGCCATGGTGCGCAGAGTGCGGCTTGGTTTGGCATGGTTGCCATGGTACGAAGTGTGCGGCTTGGTTTGTCATTGCTGCCATGGTGCGCAGTGTGCGGCTTGGTTTTGGAATTAGGGTTCTGTGTCGAAAACCCTAACTGGGTATTTTGAAAAAATACCCCTATTAATTATTTACACCTGAGTTAAATGCTCTTAGTTAATGTGTTGCGGGTGATAGACGCATTTATGTGTCTATTTTAGTCTCAATTTTCTGTAATGTTAATACTCGATTTTGTATATATTTTGGTATTTTATGTCTTTGTAGGTGTTTTTGGAGAAATAAGCTTTTGCGGCGAAATTGGCTCGAAAAGTGGTTTTTGCGCTCGTGGGAGAAAAATACTATACGGACCCCCGTTTTGGATAAGGGGCAACCCAGTTGATAAGGGGTAACCTCAGGGCACCTGCTATTCGCACCCCACCAGTGGTTATGGGGACACCATCTTCATGGTTTAAACATACGGTTTTGGCGGGAAAATTTTATTCCTCGACTGAATATGTGCTGGACCAAATTCGAAGGAGTTTTAATTAGATTCAATCGCAGTTTTTTATTGGGCTGGACTCGTTAAGGCTGAGAAGAGTTAGCATGGGCATCTAGCTCATTCAAATAGGGCTAGATAATCCGGTTGAAGCAAACCGGGAGAAGTCATCGCGGAAAGAATGGAAGTTTCCATGTTTATGCAGAGTTTCATGCGTGTACGGGTTGTATTAGGCAATTACGTGTGATTCAAAAGAAGATAAACTCTGTTAAGATCTTATATTACAAATATAGAGAGTTATGAAAAAATATTGGACGCGTCAAAGAGAGAAAGATTTTTCCCGTGACTTGGCTTGGAAGAAAAAAATAAGAGATTCGGGCGAGTCTTAGGGGTTTCTGTTGGTATAAAAGGAGTCGTGGGAGGTAGCACAGGTGGTGTCGAGTCTTTGGGGAGACGTCTGGGTAGTTGCAGAGAAGAAATAAAGTTTACAGAACTCGATTTATCATCAGCAGGGAAGAAGGGAAGAAGAACAGATAACAGCACATAAACACAGTCGCAGAATCCGTGGCCTTAGCTTTCAAATTCAATTCACTTTGTCACAATTTCTGTAACAATTATTCAAACTTTGTAACAGCTCTGTTACTGTTTCTTTGTAACAGTGAGTTTTGTAACAATTACATCTGTTACAAACTTGCTGCTTTATACTCTTGCTTCAATAAAAACACCTCTTGAGCCATGTTTCTATCTTTAAGAGTGCGTTTTCGACATGAGGAGCTAAACCCCAACACTGGGACGACGGAGGAAACCTTATTTCACAATTGTTTGGTAAATATATTTGATTCTCTATGACTTTTGCATTGATTTAATTGATTTATGATTTTTCTTGATTAGTTGTGATTTTGTCTGATAGCGTATGCTTAGTCTAAGAACTCTTGATGCGCTATGCTTATGATTTACATCTAATTCTTTATAAAATCTACTTTCTGCAAAGAAAAGAGTCAACTAAAGATCTAGAATTGTTATGAGTCATTATATGAACCAATTGAATGTGATTAATGGTGGAATCCGAAGTCCTAGTATCTCTCGATATCGTGACAAACTTGTGAATATATTTTCTTTGTTTTTAGTATTTTCTTAAATCGAATCTTTACAAGTCTGAGTGAACGACAACCTTACTACCACTTTACTACAACTTATTAAAACCACATCAATTTTTGGCGCCGCCGACGCGGACTTGTATTTAGATTTGTTTTAGGTTTATTTTTATTTTTATTTTTATTTTTTTTGTTCTTTTTTACGCCTTTGGTATTCTTTTGATTCTTTTCAGATTTGGAGCGAAGCTACGAGGAAAGAAAAAGTGCTCTAAAAGGAAAGCATCGCCAAAGAAGGAAAGAAAAGAGGAGTCCAAGGAGTGAAGAAGATTTTGTATATATTTATTTTAGTTAGACTTTATTTCTTTTTATTTTTAGAAACTGTAAATAGGGTTGTATTTGTGTAATTTTTATTTTTATTTTTGGACTTTTTGGACTTTATTTTTTTTGGGACTTGGACATTATTTTTTTTAAACCCTAAGGAAGGGTTAAAAGTTAAATATAAATCTGTTTATGTGGAAGGACGATGTGATGACGATCTTGTCTCGGCCCCTCGGAGTTCGGCATTAACCGACACCGGAGTCGGTGGCCCGAGTCGACTTCAACGGTTCATCGCCCGTGCAGTACGGGGAGGTAAGACTCTATCCACCCACGAATCCCCCGTCGGTGGGTTTCAATTTTGTGTGACAACTCACACCCCTACAATAGAATGTCGAATCGGTATTACAATGGCCAATACAACGAATATCGGACTGAATTTCAAAATGGACGTTACTTTGACCATAATGTGAATATTGGTTGGGAACATCAGCCTTTTCAAGGTTATGGCTCATACCATGATGAGCCCAATTACTATCCATACACCAACTGGTCGTACGAGCAAAATTCTTCTCTATTAATTAGAGTCAACACGTAAGTTAGCTGAGGCGACACGTAAGTTAGCAGAAATGAATAACTTAGTTATGGACGAAAGCAGTGCAACGTGTGAACCTTCTTTCCTAGATAAAATCAGGAAGTCATGTGAGTCGACTCAGAAAATGCTGTTAGAGGCCCAGGAAAGAAATGCTCAAGATAGTCTTAATTTCCAATATAGTGTTTCCAATAGTACCTTTGAAAATGAAGATAGTTATTCACATAATCAAGATGACGAGGTTAGAATTGGTAACACTACTTTAGATGAGGTTCAACCATTTTCATGTTATTATAATGATGATTATGATGAGGATAGTGTTGATGAAGAATTTGAAATAAGTAGGCATAGTGATCAGGAATTTGTTACTCCAATTGAGCTTAACAACGATAATATTGTTTCTAGTTCAAATCCAAATAATTTTAATAATTATTCACCTATTCAAAAGGACGAGGATTTGACTAGAGATACCACCGTTTTAGACGAGGTAGTATTTCCTTATGATTACGAAGTGATTATGGTTTAGAGGAACGGGTATATTTTGAGTCTAGCGATTTAGAAACAAATGGACTTAGAAAAAAGAAAATGAACTCGTAGAGATGAGTGAGGATGAACCCGACTTAGAAGAATCAATTGACCATTTTCGGGGAATCGGGTGACCTTGAAATTAGGGAAGTTGTGACTAGTCTTTCTAGAGACACTGAAAACTCTAAGTTTGGGGGTGATTATCATTCTCCATGTGCTTTAACTCTTAGAAAGGTCCCTCACTTGGGACTTGACATATGTGCCTCAACCATTTTAAAAGATTATCTTCATACACGTTTTCCTGAACCTAGTGATGTCCATAGGGAAGTTCAATTGTTAGAAACCCATCCTCTGGTTGATGTGGTTAGCCCAGGCTTTGATACCCAGATTGATTTTGTTTTCCCACCAAATATTTTTCAACCAATTGTGGGAACGTATGAGTTTCAAATGTTTGAGACTAAACCTAAGTACTTTAGGAAATTAGTACCGACACATTTGCTTAAGATTGACCGCTTGACTTCATCGTGGTCAATTGTGTGAGTCAAAACCGATTGACTTTAAGGATCCGCATTATTCGAGTTATTATTATGTGCTTTTAAGTTTTTATTTGAGTTTTTCGGACTCTACAACTTGATAATTTGGATCTTACTTATGAAGAACGCAAGCCCAAAGAAGTTTATTTGGACCGGTTATAGAACCCCGAACTCCGAACCACAGCTAGATGTAGTTGTCTTAAACATGAAACTAGACAAGGGAGTGCTTTATTTGTTGATATTCTTGGCATGTTGCGGATTCCTTTTACTTGTGATAGCTCTATTTGGTTTCGATGACCTGAAATTCCGGCTATTACTTTATGATTCTATGAGGTGACTAACTTTTGTTAGTCCTGGTCAAGACGTTAAACTTAGCACTTCTTGGGAAGTAACCCAATATTCATGCGACACGGTAATATCTTTCCTTAACTCTTTTACTTCAAATGGTAACGTTTTCTCCTTGTTCATGCTTTTAATTATATCTTTAGAACATTGAGGACAATGTTAGATTTAAGTTTGGGGGTATGGGAGAAACTTTTTAGTTGCATTATTAAACTCGAGCCTAGAAATTTATGTTTATTAAGGATGGCACTAACCAATCTAAGTGGATGGAAGCATTTTGGTTGTAGGAGTTGAGGAACCAATGGATTAGATGGCAACATCTAAACAAGTCTATTCATAAAAGCACGAGCTCGTGTGTTAGAAATAACATGATAGTTTCACCAATCTCGTTGAGTCCTTTTCACTGCATTTTTATTTTATTTTGTTTTTAAACTATGTTTCTCTAAGTGATTAGGTGGGTCCCACGATTCAAGTTGTTACCAATGCTAGTGAATTAGAGTGATTGAGATACCAAAAAGTGAAAAAGTGAAAAAAAAAAAAAAAAAAAAAAAAGAGACTAGACCAATTAGACCGAACGGAATAAAATTAACACTTGGGAATAGCAATATGTGTGTGTTTTCCTGTCTCCGTATCGCCTAAACAAGCGTGGAATGCAGGATCCACGGGAACTATCATGTAATCTGGCCGACAAGAAGCATGCGCTTGGATCCAAAAGATCTAATCATGCAAGCTTAAATAAATAAATAAAAAATATTAATGTCAATGAATAAATCGATTCTTTGGTTCCCTTGTATATGCCGAGACGTGTTGATCTAGAATTAGGATTGTCGACCCTTTGGTTCCCTTGTATATGCTAGTTGTGGTGATATTAGTCAGACCAGTATCTCAGTCCATTAGGATAGGTTCATTTTGGCGGAGGCCTTCAGACAGATATGGGAAACATCATTCACTTAGTAAACATCAAAACCATCTATGTTTTTCTCTTTATCCATCTTCTTGATCTATCCATGTGATTAGTTTTGACTCCGGGTATTGATGTCCATAGTGCGACTATCTGAGTAGAGCTCGTGACTTATATATGAATTTTAGTATGCTTGAGTGCAAACTCGTGTACGACAATTGGAATTTCGCATCGGGGGTACTTCTTCCCTGTAGTCAATAAGTATGCCAACCAAGGAGATTTTTTAGTGCCTTCCAAGGTTTTGCGTAGATAGTTAGTGTCTGGAGTATAAAGGTTTTGTGGGTACACCTCTTGTAAACCCTCCCGAGACTATAACTCGGCCACTAGGGCCACCTAGGGGTTTAAAGGCTTATTGCATACGCTAAATGCAATCGACGATGCTCATGCGAGATAAATGAGTTAGGATTTTATTTTCTAGATTTGATTTTCTCGAGTGACGAGCAAATAATAAGTTTGGGGGTATTTGATAGACGCATTTATGTGTCTATTTTAGTCTCAATTTTCTGTAATGTTAATACTCGATTTTGTATTTATTTTGGTATTTTATGTCTTTGTAGGTGTTTTTGGAGAAATAAGCTTTTGCGCTTAAATTGGCTCGAAAAGTGGTTTTGCGCTCGTGGGAGAAAAATACTATACGGACCCCGTTTTGGATAAGGGGCAACCTTGAGTTGATAAGGGGTAACCTCGGGCACTCGCTATTCGCACCCCACCGGTGGTTATGGGGACACCATCTTCATGGTTTAAACATACGGTTTTGGCGGGAAAATTTTCTTCCTCGACTTAATATGTCTTTGGACCAAATTCGAAGGAGTTTTAATTAGATTCAATCGCAGATTTTTATCAATGGACTCGTTAAGGTTGAGAAGAGTTAGCATGGGCATCTAGCTCATTCAAATAGGGCTAGATAATCCGGTTGAAGCAAACCTAGGAGAAGTCATCGCGGAAAGAATGGAAGTTTCCATGTTTATGCGAGAGTTTCATGCGTGTACGGGTTGTATTAGGCAATTACGTGTGATTAAAAAGAAGATAAACTCTGTTAAGATCTTATATTACAAATATAGAGAGTTATGAAAAAATATTGGACGCGTCAAAGAGAGAAAGATTTTTCCGTGACTTGGCTTGGAAGAAAAAAATAAGAGATGGGCGAGTCTTAGGGGTTTCTGTTGGTATAAAAGGAGTCGTGGGAGGTAGCACGTGGTGGTGTCGAGTCTTTGGGAGACGTGCGGGTAGTTGCGAGAGAAGAAATAAAGTTTACAGTAACTCGATTTATCATCGCGGGGAAGAAGGGAAGAAGAATGAGATAACAAAGCACATAAACACAAATCGCGAGAATCCGTGGCCTTAGCTTTCAAATTCAATTCACTTTGTCACAATTTCTGTAACAATTATTCAAACTTTGTAAACAGCTACATCTTTGTTTCTTTGTAATGATGAGTTTTGTAACAATTACATCCGTTACAAACTTGTCGCTTTATACTCTTGCTTCAATAAAAACACCTCTTGAGCCATGTTTCTATCTTTTGGGTGCGTTTTCGACATGAGGAGCTAAACCCCAACACTGGGACGACGGAGGAAACCTTATTTCACAATTGTTTGGTAAATATATTTGATTCTCTATGACTTTTGCATTGATTTAATTGATTTATGATTTTTCTTGATTAGTTGTGATTTTGTCTGATAGCGTATGCTTAGTCTAAGAACTCTTGATGCGCTATGCTTATGATTTACATCTAATTCTTTATAAAATCTACTTTCAGCAAAGAAAAGAGTCAACTAAAGAGCTAGAATTGTTATGAGTCATTATATGAACCAATTGAATGTGATTAATGGTGGAATCCGAAGTCCTAGTATCTCTCGATATCGTGACAAACTTGTGAATATATTTTCTTTGTTTTTAGTATTTTCTTAAATCGAGTCTTTACAAGTCTGAGTGAACGACAACCTTACTACCACTTTACTACAACTTATTAAAACCACATCAGCGGGTAACACTAGGTCATGGGGTTTTACGATTTTACCCCTTGTTTAAAAACCACCATCAACATTAAGTCCCCCGCTAGCTCTAACAGGGGCTTTGTTGCGAGGTAAGCATAAGATGGTGACAAACTATCAACAAAGAAACCGTAAAGAGAATTGAGGAGGCTTGTCGACCTTTTATAAATAGGATTTGGAATCCTTGCCTCTGGTAGTTTTGCACAAATCGGGAGGCTGGCACAATTGGTGGGGCCGGTGCAGCTTGGGCGACGTCGGGAAATTGGCGTGAGTTGGGAAACCGAGTATGCTAGCTGGTGGGACCGGCGCAAGGTGTGGAAGTTGTGCGTGCTTGCAGGCGTGACTTGGGGGGTCATTGGGAAGTTGACGCGAGTAGGAAACTGGGCATGCTAGCTGGTGGGACCGGCGCAAGGTAGGGAAGCTGTGCGTGCTTGCCGGGCGTGACTTGGGCGGTCATTGGGAAGTTGGCGAGTTGGGAAGCGAGCGTGCTAGTTGGCGGACCGGCGCAAGGTGGGGAAGGCGATTGCGCTAGGCTGGCGAGACCGGTGTAAACAAGGAGGAGTAGGTGTTTCTACGAGATAGCAAAGTTTCCTTGTTTTGCCTTCTTTCACGCGCGACTTGATCGGGCATTGTCCATGCTAAAATCTGGAAGCGTTATGTCCCTCATTGCTTCCTTTCCTTTTTTAAGGTTCCGTATTCATACCCAACGTAATTGCATCATCTCCCTCGTTTGAGAAAGGGTTCTTCTTGTTGAGTTTCTCTCTTTGTCATGTCGCGCAGAGACGAACCATCTTATAACCCGGCCCGGAGTTACGCAGTGAAGGCGCGAGGTCGACTCGGCGGGAGCATCCCAACAAAGGTTATTCGGGTTAAGAAAATCATACGGGTATGTTTTCTTCTTCTTTAAGTGGACCGACGTACGCTTTACCTCTTGTTTGATGAATGGAAAATTTTCCTTTTGTGCAGAGATATCTGTTGGAGCATGCGTTAGTGTTATCGACGAGGATGACCTAGTCGTTTCCCCCCTCCCTTCAAATCCAACCTTGTTGATCGCCGAGACTTGGAAAACGTTGATTTAGGGCTCTCTTGTCATGAATACCCCTATGCGGGTTCGTCGTTCGGGACTCGTATGAGGTGTCTCTCCTCCATTATCGGAATGTTAGCGGTTTCTGGTGCGGAAGAATTCGTGGTCCTTTATACGAGGATATGGAAAACATGCGGCCATATCGCTACCAGAGCGCTTGATGAAGTGATGTTCGTCCGCCTTGGTTTCGTAGTGAAGTATCTTTTGCCAATGATTCTTTTGAGATGGAGAATACGTCCATCCGTGCCGCTTAGAGAGTTAGCCATTCAAAGGTGGGAGAACATGGTGTCCACCGTGAATCCTTGAGTTTAATATCACTGGTCATGCATCGTCTCAATATTGTGAAAGTCGGCTGAGAGATGGTATTCTTCTTTGGTGTGATTCTCGCCACAAAAACCATCTTTGGAAGAGGAGAAAGATTTGGCTTTGGAATCTCAAAGGATTGAAGATTTAACTCGAGACTTGAATAGTAGGAATTTTTGATGTAGCATGTTGCATGGAAGTGATTAGGCGTAGTATGCCTTAAGCCACTTTCCGTTGATGACTGTCTCTAGCTTTCCCCATCTTCTTTGATAATCTTGTAGTAACTACTGTCATACGCTTTAGTTATTATGTACGGCCCTTCCCATTTGGGAGAAAACTTGGTGCCAATGCATCTTCTTTGGATGTGACACTTTGGGATGCTCGAAATTACATGATGACATATTCGGATAGTGCACGCCTCGGGATCCTTCGCGGCCTCGTAAAGTGTTGAAGGCTTCTTCTAGAAAGAGAGGTGATGATATTCTTGCGCTACTGCACCCTTGAAGAGTAGAGGACCTTGTTGTGGGTAAGGATTTTTGGTAGATTGTGTCTTTGGAGCTTTGACAGTGAAAGGATCCATGTATATCTTCCTTCCTCAAGTATGGTTTTACGTGTTTCCCATCTTTGTAGTAATTGTCTTTGCGGTGAAGCTCTGGCGGGTATCAACGAATGAGGGGCGGCAGCTTCTTGGTAGGAGATGTAATCGGGAGAAACTACATTATCGTGGTAACAAAGTAGGTTGGTGATGTTCTATGGGTCGTGGAAGTAAAAGGATTGGCTGGATGCGTAAGCGCAGCAAACTGTCCATAATCACGAGTTTTGGCGAGATGGATTAAAAGGTGTCCATGACTATGAAGATTGGCTGGCTGTGACTATGTTCCTTGATATGAGGAGTATGGCGGCACGACCCTTTGCGGGGAAGGAGTGGCGTTGAAGCGAAACGTTGAAGCGAATCCGCTCTCGGAGAATGTTGATGTGTAGCTACTTACGGAGAGAACGTTGATGCAGAGCTACTACGGAGAGAACGTTGAAATGACATCTTGCAACTTTCGAGCCTTGACGGCTACCATTTTGCGTCGGAGGTCGCGCACGCGTTGTCAAACTCGACATCCCTCAAGAGAACAGAGAGGTTAGGAGTCCCGGTTACATCTATCGATCGTGCTTTCTAGGAGAGATTGGGGTTTGGGAACGGCTTTCCCCGGGCCGGAAACGCCGCTTTCTCGATGCAATGCGGTTGAGGGGTGCTAATATTTCGACGCTACGCCTTGGAGGAATATAGAATCTCACATGCTTTGTTTCATCATAGACATTTACGACTTTGTGGTCGAAGTTTCCATTGTGCGGAAGAAGTGTCTCCGTGAACTCGGGAGAGTTGTTGATTTCCTTGCTTTCGATTTTGGAGAAGTCTTTCCCGATCTTCCGTGTGACGAAATGGATTGCTTATCCCCTTCTCATTGGGCGTTCAAGAGCAACGCGAGCCTCTTCATCTATAAACGTGTGTCCTGCTGAAGTATCTTTTGTCTTTTCATCAAATCAACAGTGCTAAAAGGAGGTCGGCTTCTTCCGGATCTTCCAGTATCTTGCCCTGATGGTGGAGTAGCGTCTCTGGTGACGGTTGGAGCTTCCATGCTTGAAAAATCATTGGGGTGGCGGAAGTGGCAAGTTACGGTGATCGTAAATGTATCGTGCGGAGAGATGACACGGTCTTGATTCTGAAATCTTTGGAGCCATGGCGCGCTGTTTCGAAGGGCGAGGATGGTGCTGGAAGAGCGCAAGATGTTAGCTGCTGGAAGGATGCAAACTATTATCACAAAGTGTGGCATTTGCCGGGCGGCATGCGCGTGCGGCATGTGTGCTCGGCATGTGCGTGGTAAGTGTGTCGGGGCAAGCGTTTCGGCATGCGCGCGTCTCGCAAGCGCATCGAGGTAAGCTTATCCCAGGGAACGCATCGGTAGGCAATTGGATCATCTTGGAATGGGCGCCCGACTTAGCGTGGACAGTTAGGCATGGATGCCGGCTTGGATTTCGGTATGGTGTGGACCATTGGCTTCTTCTCATACGTAGCTCAAACAGGAAATCCTTTCAAATTCCAGAAGGTGTTATGCTTATGAAATGGGTTGGCTCCCCTTTTTACCTTGTAGCTTTGTTATCACGTCATGGTGTTAGCGGTAGCGTGGTAGTGATAAAGTGGGCAAGCATATTCCAGCTATGTACTCTAGCGTTTCCCTTTCAATTTGTTTTATTGTTTTCTTGTCTTTGGTAAACAGTAGCCATAGGTATACCTTTCATAAACTTGTGGAAATACTTCATCATAAATAATTCTTCAAATGTTAGTAACGTCCCCGCTAATAGTGACGAGGTAATTATTATTGTGCAAAGTAGGTATGTACGGGTAGGTGAAATTTTTTTTTTTTTTTTGAAAGGCAAACAAAGCGCCTGGTTTATGGTTTTTTGTCTTCTGGATTTCTTGGGTTGATAGATGAATGTTACCTTGACGGTTTGGGTTATTCTTTTGGATTGAATTGTTTAGGAGTTGATTGTTTTAGTTATGATTGAAAGTGACGCAAACATCCCGGAAAACCATGGGCAGGTATGTTGGTAGATGATATGGGATGAAACATAACATGGCTATCGGTTTTATCATAACTTGAAAAAGTAAACCACGTATTTTTGTCTAGATAAGACTTACTCGGTTTCTCGGAAGAGTCATGGGAAGTCCCCAATCTTCCGAATCGTTGCTTTGAGTTGTCGGATAACCGTGCTGTTAATCCTGGGCGGATCGTTTTGCTTTATCTGTGAGAAGTCCGGTCGCCCCTTGTCATGTCATGACTTATAATCGAGCCGTTGAGTAATCGAGGTTGGAGTGGATTGCCTTCCTCTACCATCTTGACGTCCGGGTCGAAGAATGAGATCATTTGGTTGAAAGTTGACATTGTAACCGAAAGATCGAACCTCCGTTGGTGGCCAATTGTTTATGGGTAAAAATCGTTTGGTCGATTTCGGTAAATTCGGTAGGTGAGTGAGAAACCGGTTCAAACCCTAAACAAATGTGCTGCACGTGAGCACTTTATAGATTCGAGAGATCAATCTGTACAAGTCCGGCCTAAACCAAGAAAGTGGAGGAGAAGGGTTGATTTGGGGAGGGAAGCAAAGAAAGGTGTTGAGACCAGAGTAGTTCTGAGAGAGTAGCGTCTGGACTTGTATCAGAAAGTGAAAGCTTAGGAAGCTTGCAAGAGGTGGAAGCTTTTTGGGAGAGCTTGCAAAGTTGCTTTCTGAGGAGTATAGTATTTTTCTCTGACCGAGACTGTTGTATCGGTGGAAATAGGTAAGACCTATTTATACAAGTCGAGATTGAAACGACCACTGGCCTCATGAAGGAAGAGAGTAAAGGGTGAAATAATGGAAGGAGGTGGTAACAGCATGGTTTAATGGGTGAAAACGTTTTCACCATTATTTCCTCTTTTATTTGACCGCTTTATTTCTTTTCACGCTTTCTTAATGTGAGCGTAGTGTATTTGCATCTTTGTGGACCGCCAAACCAAAACCCTAAAGAAGCATCCCCAGTTTGTGTTGATGTCTCGAGTGTTGGTTGCATCTTAAGTGAAAGTGGCGCTGCTAGTGGCGCGTGTGGCATGTGCCAATGGCATGTGCGGAATGCCTTGGTGGTAGGTTGCACGGTTTGCAAGTTAGGTTACCAGCGTGTGGGTTTGGCATGTGCCAACGGCATGTGCGGAATACCTTGGTGGTAGGTTGCACGGTTTGCAAGTTAGGCTACCAGCGTGTAGGTTTGGCATGTGCCAATGGCATGTGCGGAATGCCTAGGTGGTAGGTTGCACGGTTTGCAAGTTAGGTTACCAGTGTGTGGGTTTGGCATGTGCCAATGGCATGTGTGGCCATGTTGACCTGGTTGCAAGTCTTGCAAGCCTAGGGCGCTATATTTGGCGTGGGCCAAAGGCATAGCGGCTTGGAAGTATGGCTTGCGACACGTGTTGGCATGTGCCAATGGCACGTGCGGCCATGTTGACCTAGTTGCACGTTTTTGCAAGCCTAGGGCGCTATATTTGGCGTGGGCCAAAGGCATAGCGGCTTGGAAATATGGCTTGCGACACGTGTTGGCATGTGCCAATGGCACGTGCGGCCATGTTGACCTAGTTGCACGTTTTTGCAAGCCTAGGGCGTTATATTTGGCGTGGGCCAAAGGCATAGCGGCTTGGAAATATGGCTTGCGACACGTGTTGGCATGTGCCAATGGCACGTGCGGCCATGTTGACCTAGTTGCACGTTTTTGCAAGCCTAGGGCACTATATTTGGCGTGGGCCAAAGGCATAGTGGCTTGGAAATATGGTTGCGACACGTGTTGGCATGTGCCAATGGCACGTGCGGCCATGTTGACCTAGTTGCAAGTCTTGCAAACCTAGGGCGCTATATTTGGCGTGGGCCAAAGGCATAGCGGCTTGGAAATATGGCTTGCGACACGTGTTGGCATGTGCCAATGGCACGTGCGGCCATGTTGACCTAGTTGCACGTTTTTGCAAGCCTAGGGCGCTATATTTGGCATGGGCCAAAGGCATAGCGGCTTGGAAATATGGCTTGCGACACGTGTTGGCATGTGCCAATGGCACGTGCGGCCATGTTGACCTAGTTGCAAGTCTTGCAAACCTAGGGCGCTATATTTGGCGTGGGCCAAAGGCATAGCGGCTTAGTTTGGCATGGTTGCCAATGAATGTGATACGTAGTTTGGGTTTGGCATGGTTGCCATGGTGCGCGAGTGCGGCTTGATTTGGCATGGTTGCCATGGTGAGCGAGAGTGCGGCTTGGTTTGGCATGGTTGCCATGGTGCGCAGAGTGCGGCTTGGTTTGGCATGGTTGCCATGGTGCGCAGAGTGCGGCTTGGTTTGGCATGGTCGCCATGGTGCGCAGAGCGCGGCTTGGTTTGGCATGGTCGCCATGGTGCGCAGAGTGCGGCTTGGTTTGGCATTGTTGCCATGGTGCGCAGAGTGCGGCTTGGTTTGGCATGGTTGCCATGGTGCGCAGATTGCGGCTTGGTTTGGCATGGTTGCCATGGTGCGCAGAGTGCGGCTTGGTTTGGCATGGTTGCCATGGTGCGCAGAGTGCGGCTTGGTTTGGCATGGTTGCCATGGTGCGCAGAGTGCGGCTTGGTTTGGCATTCTTTGCCATGGTGCGCGGTGTGCGGCTTGGTTTTGGAATTAGGGTTACGTGGTCGAAAACCTAATCGGGTATTTTGAAAAAATACCCCTATTAATTATTTACACCGAAAGTTAAATGCTCTTAGTTAATGTGTTGCGGGTAACACTAGGTCATGGGGTTTTACGATTTTACCCCTTGTTTAAAACCACCATCAACAGCCGCAAAGGACAAATTTTGAAAAGCTGTCTCGACCCATCGCTTTCGGTACTTTTCCTATGCATTAATCATTATTTGTCCTGAAATTCCCAACGCCAGAAGTCATCAACCATCCGTACGTTAAGTCGGAAGATTTCTTTCATGGCGATGTTGGATAGTAATGACAACCCTCAACAGCCGTCGCGCTGACGGACTTCCTATACAAGTTGCCGGGAATCCCCGGATGCGGTTGAACCGCAGGATTCCCACAGTTTTCCACTGATGTTGTAAGGCTCTTAACGTAGGATCAAGGTGAGACGTGAACCGCTCACTATAATCCTTCCGGCCATAATTTCCGAAAACTAAACCCAATGATTCTGAGCTAGTTTTGCTTCCACCATTATTGTACTCCGTTTATCTTGCTAAAATGAAGACAAGCGTAAAGTGAAGGCAAATGTAAAAACCTCGGGGGTGATCTTCTGATAACAGATCTAGCAACCTATGCGCTGCGATTGTTAGAGTTTTCCATTTAGCATCAACTATCCTCCCTAGATGTTGATAGGAGCTGCGGAACCTCTCTTTTAACGAGATTTGTAGCAATAGATCACGGTCAGCGAGATGGGATCTCCTTCTGGCTTCCCCCAACATCAAAAGACGTTATTTCGGGAGCTCACGGATCTTCCAATAGCTCACTAAGGTGTCTTAAACAAACAGCCTAGCTTCGATGAAACAGTCTTGACGACTTTACTCAGGCGAAAAACATGTTTTGCTAGGAAAACAAAGATAGTTAACAAGAACACAAAGCGTAGTTATATCAACTCGAGAAGACTCTGCTAAGAAAACAAATATAGCAAGCAAGAACTCAAAACTAACTTGTATTAACTCGACAAGACTTTGCTAAGAAAACAAAGATAGCAAGCAAGAACTCAAAACTAACTTGTATTAACTCGACAAGACTTTGCTAAGAAAACAAAGATAACAAGCAAGAACTCAAAGCTATCTTAAATTAACTCGACAAGACTTTGCTAAGAAAACAAAGATAACAGACCAACAGAGTTTCTCTCTTAGCATCAACTAGCACATAAGGCGGCTTAGGAGCTCGGATTTTCCTCTTTTGGTAACCGATTTCAAGGTATCCGAAGATGTTATACGGTCACCTTAGTCGGCGCCAGAATGTAGATGTAGAAAACCCTACTACTACATCCAAAAGATCTACACTAAGAAATTAATATGCAAAGACATAGAAGAACACAAGATTTACGTGGTTCGGCATGATTACCTACGTCCACAGGGTTTAAAAGATGTTCTTATTACTTGATTCAAGGTTACAAGATGGGTGTTTCTCTCTCAATACTCTAGGTGTGCTCTCTTCCCTTCCTCTTTACTTGACCTTTGTCTCTCTACATGGTCTCTTTATAGTTACGGGTGATGATACATCCAGTATTATAATGTTAGGCCTGATGTAGCTTCCTTGATGTTCTTCTCGGGTGATCAATTGATGCCTCAGCCGACGTTCCTGCCTGTTTAGGTCGAGATACCTAGCCGAGCCGAGTTATGTCCCCTTTTACTATCCCGTCGCTTGATGTCGCTTGCTTGGCGGAAATGATCGATGTCGCCCCCTTTGGATCCTTGGCCGTGTCTCCCTTGACCGAGCTCTTCTTATCTCTTCACCAACCCTGTCAGAGCATTTATTGTCCTCGTACCCGATGACCATCACATCATAACTTTCCCTTTTTATGTCGACTTCTCGAGCTGTCTCCGCTCCTCTTTCCTCGCGCCTAGGAGAGGTGATTCGGTACTTCTAGCGTATATTTCCCTTGGTATGTCGTGGCCTAAGATTGTTCCACCTGTCCTTGTGGATTATCTACACCTACACTCCCAGTGGATATTAAATCAGAGATTCTCTAATTATTACCTTTTGAATCAGTTTTAAATGTAAGTTCGTATGCAAAGATTGGAATAATATTGCGCATCATCATCTTCTAGATTATGGTAAGTTTGTGCTAACTTTGAAAGTTTTCTTTTTCGTTATGACCATGATATTGTCTCACTCCATCGTATGCTTATATAAATACTTCTTTTGCTTTGATTAGTTAAGGAAAGCCTAGTTGAGTTGGAACGGAAGTCAAAGGAAACAAATTTGCGTGTCGAACTTTGTCAGGTAATCCTGTTGTTAGACATGAATTCTAAACTTGTTCTACCCAAATTTCTATTCAGTCCTAAAGTTTTGTAAACAACATAATCAGATGCGCATCGAGCTAGGCCTCATAGACATTCAGGCTACTAAGGAATGTGGAGTTCTTTGGTGCATTTGCGTTAGCAGATGAAAATCTTTTCAAGCGGCGACGTCACCACGTGCAGCTGAAAGATTTTGGAAATTAGTGATCAACCGCTCTGGGTGCCGAAAGTGACCAAATACCCGTTTGTGGGTCTGCGTTTGCTTCTTGGAACAGTTGTCCACTAGAAATTACGCCACCGGGCTATGTTATCAAAGGCGAGCTAGGCGCCCTAGCCTTGCGAATTGTCTAAGGGGCGCCTAGCAATAAAACGCCCCAACGCGAAACAATGAGCAAAAAAAAAAATTAAAAATCTAATTTTTTGGGCACCTTAGGCGTGAGGCGAAGGGCTTGGGGCCTCGCATCGCCTAGCGCCTAATACAACATAACCAACGGGATTGCATGTTTGCTATAAATTTTTTGCTTCATACCTGGGAGATAGAAACCCGAAATTGTTTAGGATTATTATTTGAAACTTGAAATTCGAGTGTGGTTATCGGCTATAAAGTTTGCTAACTTTGCATTTTGAGAAGAAAAAATTTACTTAAAATATGTTTTTTTGACTGTCTAGTAAAGAAACAAAGAATGTGTTTTCATTGACATACAGAGACGGTACGAGTCCAATTTTGTGCACACTCCTATAAAGAGTGTGCACGTAACAAACTGATCTCATTGGTCCCTTTAACAAACGGTTTTCACCTTTTATTAAATTAATTTTTATTATATTTTTAATTTAATCTCTTTATTAAGGAAAAGTGGTGGTTATGTCCGGGATAAAGATCACCGTGGGATTCGAGGAGTAATTCGTGCCCGTCGGATTGTGTCTGCTATTCTTTTTTTCGTGGGTGGTCATGGGCCGTGGATAAGAGTGATTCGGGGCCGTGGATTCTATTTCTTAATGACGACCATCACGAGAATAAAGAAAAAAAAAACAACATAATTCTCATCGTTTCCTCAGCTCTGTCTTTTGATTTCGAATTAATTCTTCATCCCGCTTTACTAGAATCTCAACAAAAACAATTCCTCTGAAGAAGAAGAGAGAATTCTGTGCCATGGATGGGGTTTCCCAAAACGTATCTTCATATAACTATGTATTGGTTTACCGATTTTTCTTTCGGTAACGTATTAACAGATTTTAGGGAGGCAGACGGAGCGAGAGAGGGTTTCATCTCCATCTCTGATGAATCTCCACGGAAATTTTTGCCGAGTGAAAAGAGAACCGGGTGTACGATGAAAGCATGTCTCGGTTTGTTCTCTAAATCTTTAGCTTATCCCAAGTTCTTATTTTGATGATTTTAATTACGATTGATTGATGAGGTCTCCTTTTCATATTTTGTTTTCCAGATTTTAACAGGGTCTCGGTGTAGAATCCGAAGTGAAGTGATTCATGCACTGAAACGATTAGGTGTTAACATTAAAAAAAAAATTAAATGTTGCGTCCTCTGAAATAGAGAAACCCTAGAAAATCAATTGATTCCTCCAACAAGGGAAATCTGTTTTTTTTTTCTTTGTCGATTCTTACTTTTTCAGTTTTTCACAGGGATTAAAATCAGAAAAAAACAAACAAACGGGAGATTTGTTAGCAGGTACACAAACGAGAGTTCTCAACCAGGTATGAATTGGACTCTATCCTCTTTGCTTTTGATTTCCTGAAAGGGATAAAGACTTCTTAGCGATTCCCGTTTTTCTGGGTTTTGCAAATTTTAGGGTTTATAACTCCTTTGTCACAGCCAATAATCGATCTCATTGTTGAAATATCATCTGGGTTTTGCAAATTTTAGGGTTTATAACTCCTTTGTCACAGCCAATAATCGATCTCATTGTTGAAATATCATTGTACTGAAACCAATTCAAGGTATGTTTTCTTCCTTTCCATGATTAATTAATTTTCTGTTAATATTACTTCTCTTTCTGGAGCAGTAACAGTAATTGATTTTCGTAATGATTTCAGAAATTGAAACCTAGAGTTTCATCTCATGAAGGTTTATGTTTTTCTGATTTAGTTTGCCATTTTGCCATGAGAAAGAAAAAGGGTTTTGGGATAAAAATATATAGGTTTTGGTAGTTGGTAGTTGGGATAAAACTTGAATACTTTTATACTGCATAGCACTAAAAGTGTTCCTTTGAATTAGAATCGTTTTTTGGGGACCATGGTTTTTTTTGGGGGACCATGGTTTTTTTTGGGATTAATGTGTTCGGTTAGGAAATATTTTTTGCGACGTAACCGAACTTAGGTTCGGTTGAGAAATATTTTTTGCGACGTAACCGAACTATTGTTCGGTTGGAAAATGTTTTTTGCAACTAAACCGAACTATTGTTCGGTTGGGAAATGTTTTTTGCAACTAACCGAACTAATGTTCGGTTGGGAAATGTTTTTGCAACTAACCGAACTTATGTTCGGTTGGGAAATGTTTTTGCAACTAATTTTTGCAACTAACCGAACTGACCAGTTCGGTTGGGAAATGTTTTTTGCAACTAACCGAACTTATCAGTTCAGTTGGTAATTTTTTTGCAACTAACCGAACTTATGTTCGGTTGGGAAATGTTTTTTTGCAACTAACCGAACTTATGTTCGATTGGGAAATTTTTTTTGCAACTAACCGAACTTATGTTCGGTTGGGAAAGGTTTTTTGCAACTAACCGAACTTTTCCCCAAAAAAACCATGGTCCCCCAAAAAAAACCATGGTCCCCAAAAAACCATTCTTGAATTATATCAAAGGTAATTCCAATTTGGTTTTTTTGGTCTAGGGGCTACTTTTTTGTTTGGTTTTCCTTTGGTTTTGCTGATGCTAAAACTTATTTCTATCTTTCTTTGGGGCTTTGGGCTTTTCCCTCAATTCCATGGTTTGCTGATGGAACATAACATTTTTTCGAAACTGGGAGATTTTTGAAGGAGATATTAAAGATGAGGAATTGCAGAAGCTACTCAAGTTTCAATTCGAGATTTTTTTTTTAATGGGGTTCTCCATCATCTCATCAGGAACAACTCCCCTTCAACCTCAAACTTCATTAAATGTATATAGGTTCTCTCTTTCCCTCTAATGAACTCCTTTGCTCCCTAAGATAGCTCTTGAATTAAGCATGTAATTTTTGTAGTTCAAGTGACACAACCTGTAATTTATGTAGTCCAGTGACCTTGATTCTTTTGTTTCTGTGACCTTCGAGTCCATTATGTGGAAATAAGTCTGAAGTGTACCAGGTGACTTTTATTCATGCACATGCTTTGAATGACATTAAAATCTAAACATATTAGAGAGTGTTACATGCGCATGTTATAAGTATGTGAGCGAGATTACTAACTCATTTTCTACTGTATTGAATTGCAATATTTTTAACTTGGGTTCTTTTATTTTGCATAGTAGTTTTTTTTTTATTTAATTGTCAGAGTTGATTAGATGATGATGCCATGCGACAATTTGAGACATATTGATATGGTAAAAACAGATTTTCTTGACATAAACTTTTAGCTCCATTTTTATTTCCTTGACAATTCTAATATGCTTAGCCAATGTTTCTAATTTCCATAGCTCACTTAATACATTCGCTGCCATTTTCACGATCGGTTTATTTGTTTGTGCTTAGAAGCTTGATGTTGACGTTATGTTGCTTAGTATGTTTGATGGCTTCAGTGAGAAGGAATTTTATTATGAGGGAGGGATTAATTTGGTTGATGCCAACAGTGGTGTTGTTATTCAGTTGCCTTCCTCAATTGGGTGGCCTACAATTGGACAAGAGAAGTGGTGTGTCCCTTGCTCTATGGTTCCTCCTAAATTAAGGGTTATTAGAAGCTACCGTGGCGAACAATAGTGGTGTACTCTTGCTGAGATGAAAATCCGAAGTAAGTATTTTTAAATGGGAAAGAGAAGTCAGTTGTAGCACACAAAGCAGATTTTAATGTAACACGGTTTTAGAAGCTTATATATGAGCCTACAATAAGAAGAAGATGTCTTACAGGCCTCCTTTGGGAACCAAAAGTCTGATCCAGACAACCTAGATAAATCTCGGAGTCATGGTTGTCGCTATAACTGCAAAGAGAACGACAAGTGCAATGGCAACAAGAACGGAGATTCTCGGATTTGGTAAAAGTGGCTTTAGCTGAATTTTACAATTTACTATCTGCATGAGTAGAAACATGAATTTGTACCTGATAATATTCTTAGGAAATTATAATAAAATTCTAAACATGATAAATGCTTTGTACCATTCTAGCATCTTGCATTTGGTGTCTGGCAAGTTCGAAGGTGAGAATCAGATGTCATTATATGTGAATTTCAGTGACTTGCAATACTCTTTGATGGAACAACTGCACGATCAGGTCTGTGAATAATTGATGATTTTGTTCATCTCCATTTCTGCTATTTGTGCACAAAGTACCTGTATCAAAGTTTTTTTTGCTATACAGGCTTTGATACGAGAGCTTTTCATGGATTAACTCAGGGGCTGTTGAATATTCTGAAGGCTGCTTCATTTGAATTCAGGTGATAGAGTTTTCATGCATCTTCAGATTCCTTTGGGTAATATATTTACATTGGCCGTCAAGATGCGAGGTATATTTTCCGTACAGGAAACTGAATTATCTGGGATATAGTTTAGTAGACACTGGTTGACGTGATCTAAGAGAACTGATTTCAGCCATCAGATTTCGTAATTAACATTCAGATCAATATTAAGGAAAATCATCAGATTTTTTTCTACTCTCATCCTGGTGCCTTTAATATACTGTACGCGAATCTCTTTTCCTGCCTCATCTCTTTGTTCGAACCTTTTTCAAGGGGTTCTATTACGCATCCTCACACTATCTCCAACCTTTCAGGATGAACTTTTGTCACAGATTGAAATTCACACCAGGTAAGATTTTTATACTTCTGAAATCGAGTTTTTCATTCAGTTTTAGTATACCCAATTGATGTTTAAAGGCTTAAAAACCTTTTGCATTTATAGTGTTTAAGTAAGCAGGCCTACACAATATCCTATATTGGAGAAATTGAATATTTGAATCCGATTCTGCTGCAGATGATTTTGGAAAGAACAATTGCCCATCCGAGAGCTTGGAACCTTAAGAAGAATAACCGCTTCACAGGTACTTTGAATGTTTGTGTACAAATCGGCGTATCTTCACAGCCCTTTTCATTATGGGAAGCGTACAATTCATACTCTAGATGTGAGGAAACACAACGAAGGATACTGCTGGTTGTCCCTCGGGTTTGTCTTTGTCTTTGCGGACCAAACTTAAGTTTGAATTGATGCGTGGAGTTCGTTTTCTACAACCTTAGATAAATGCTACTTACTTTTCGGGGTATGTTATGATAGTTTCGGATAATTTTATCCAACACAATGAATGGTGTTCTATTATTTTGTTTCCAGGCCACTAAAATTATGCATTCCAGAAATCATTAGATGGAAAATGAGGATTTGACAAATGTTCTTGGACAATATAGAGAGAATAAATAATTAGCTAGAATCCGTACCTATTCTAATAGAACATTTTAAGATGGAAAAACAAAGAAACGACAACAGTGTATAGTTTTCTTTCATAGTTTCAGAGAACAAAAATGTTATTTAAAAAGCCTTGGATGGTGCTTATGCAGTGCATAGTGAGTACGCTGGTGGTTATGGAAGGAAAAGTGGAGAGTTTTCTATAGGTTGGTGAATCGTAGGTAAACTACGACGTCTATGGTATGGCTGTACGGTCAATATCACCTTCAATACAATTTTCACCTTACCGTTCAGTACATGCTTCTTTTCATGATAGTTTGTTCTGTATCAACACTCTCAGTTCTTAAGAAGGTGAATGAAAACTCCAGCAAAGAATAATTTAAGAAAAGAGAGGCCACCATTTACCAGAGAACTAATGCGTGGAGCAGTGCTAGACCCATGTCAATCCAAATATCATTAAGCTCATTGTCGTCGGATCAATGAAGTCCATGCCTGCAATCTTATTATGGCTATGGAATTTGAGGCACAATAGTCACAGCAACCACTGTTGCAATAATAGTCTATAATTGTATAGATTTATAAGCAAATACAAATGTGTTTATGGCATGTTATTATATACCATGATATTAGCATTTCGAGAAGTCCTTATACTGTTTTTGCGTAACATGCTAGATTTAACTGATTGAGTTGTTGTACTGCAGGGAAATGAAACTCACAGGTGGTTCCTAAAAAACGATATTTGGAAATTCAAATCACTGCTCTGTGAAATTAGATATAAGTTAAAGAAGTTTAAATTAGATGTCAAATGCCTTTAAAAATGACAGCGAATTTCCCAAACAGAAGCTTACAACGAATTTCCCAAACAAAAGCTTACAACGAATTTCCCAAACAAAAGCATATACGTTGGGGATGACGGTTAATGGGTATTGGTCCCGGTTAATTTGTTCGGACCAACAAAATATGGAAAGAGTAAATCCATGAATTTCTAAAAAACAAGCTTAAAGAGCCACGGACCCGGCTATAATATATGATTGTTAGAGAAAACATTCCAACAAATTAACCAACACTATAATATGACACGACCAACTAAATATTTGGACCGTTCTGCTATGACCCGACTAACTAAATAAGTTCCCGACTATTATGGATAGGAACAACTGACACACTAATTTTAATGTGGGCACTACATCTTCCTTTAAATTTTACCCACCGTCGGGGCCTTAGGCCCTGGCTATCCGGCTACTATGGTCCAACTAATTAAACACGCTACTGTGCCCCGACTAACTAACACAATATAATATGACACGACCTACTAAATATTGAGACCTTTCCGCTATGACCCGACTAACTAAATAAGTTCCCGACTATTATAGATTGGAACAACTGACACACTAATTTTAATGTGGGCACTACATCTTCTATTAAATTTTCTCCACTAATTGACATGACCAACTGAAGGACTATACTTGCTTTCCGGCTATTATGATCCACCGAAATAAACACTCTACTGTGACCCGAGTAACTAACACACTATAATATGACACGACCAACTAAATATTTGGGCAATATACCTTCTTTTAAATTTTCTCCACCTTGAAGGAACTGAAGGACCCACTCTACTTCCGGCTTACTATGATCCCACTAATTAAACATTCTACTTTGTGAACGACTAACTAACACATTATAATATGACATGACCAACTAAATATTTGGGCACTATACCTTCTTTTAAATTTTCTCCACCGCGGGCTGAAGGACCCGCTTTCATCTACTATGATCCACCGAATTAAACATTCTACTACGACCCAACTAACTAACACACTCTAATATGACACGACCAACTAAATATTGAGCACTACATCTGCCTTTAAATTTTCTCCACCGCCGGGGCCGTAGGCCCCGGCCCCCTATCTAGATATGATGGTCCAACTAATTTATAATATTTGGGAAATATGCCTTCTTTTAAATTTTCTCCACCACCGGGGCCGAAGGACCCGGATTTCTGGCTACTATGATCCAACTAATTAAACATTCTACAGTGACTCGACTAACTAACACAGTATAATATGACACGACCAACTAAATATTTGGGCACCATACCTTCTTTTAAATTTTCTCCACCGCCGGGGCCGAAGGAACGGGCTTTCCGGCTACTATGATCCACCTAAGTAAACAATATACTGTGACCCGACTAACTAACACACTATAATATGACACGACCAACTAAATATTTGGGGACTATACTTTCTTTTAAATTTTCTCCACCATTTTCCCAGGGCGAAGGACCCGACTTTCAACTACTATGATCCAACTAATTAAATATTCTACTAGGTGACTCGACTCACTAACACGGTATAACATGACACGACCAACTAAATATTTGGGCACCATACCTTCTTTTAAATTTTCTCCACCGTGAAGGACGGGGCCGAAGGACCCGACCAACTAAATATTCCCGGATACTATGATCCAACTATTTAAACATTCTACTGTGACACGACTAACTAACACACTATAATATGACACGAACAACTAAATATTTGGGCACTATACCTTCTTTTAAATTTTCTCCACCGCCGGGGCCGAAAGGACCCGGCTTTCAGGTTTGCTATGATCCACCGAAATAAACACTTTACTATGACGCGACTAACTAACACACTATAATATGACACGACCAACTAAATATTTGGGCAATATACCTTCTTTTAAATTTTCTCCACCATAGGGAAAGAAGGACCATTTCTTTCGCTACTATGATCCAACTAATTAAACATTCTCTTTGTGACTCGACTAACTAACACGGTATAACATGACACGACCAACTAAATATTTGGGCACCATACCTTCTTTTAAATTTTCTCCTGGGGCAGAGGAACTGAAGGACCCGCTTCTAAACAATTATGATCCAACTAATTAAGCATTCTACTGGTGACTCGACTAACTAACACAAAGTATAATATGACACGACCAACTAAATATTTGGGCACCATACCTTCTTTTAAATTTTCTCCACCGTCGGGGCGAAGGACGATCTTCCCAACTACTATGATCCACCTAAGTAAACACTCTACCGTGACCCGACTAACTAACACACTAACACACTATAATATGACATGACCAACTAAATATTTGGGGACTATACTTTCTTTTAAATTTTCTCCACGCGCAGGGCTGAAGGACCGGCTTTCAGCTACTATGATCCAACTAATTAAACATTCTCGTGACTCGACTCACTAACACGGTATAACATGACACGACCAACTAAATATTTGGGCACCATACCTTCTTTTAAATTTTCTCCACCACGGAATATTTGAAGGACCCGGCTTTCCTGGAATACTATAATCCAACTATTTAAACATTCTCTTGTGACACGACTAACTAACACACTATAATATGACACGAACAACTAAATATTTGGGCACTATACCTTCTTTTAAATTTTCTCCACGCTTAGGGCCCCGAAAGGACTCGGCTTTTCAAACTGCTTTATGATCCCCAAGAAATAAACACTCTACTATGACCCGACTAACTAACACACTATAATATGACACGACCAACTAAATATTTGGGCAATATACCTTCTTTTAAATTTTCTCCACCGCCGGGGCCGAAGGACCCGGCTTTCTGGCAATTATGATCCAACTAATTAAGCATTCTACAGTGACTCGACTAACTAACACAGTATAATATGACACGACCAACTAAATATTTGGGCACCATACCTTCTTTTAAATTTTCTCCACCGCCGGGGCCGAAGGACCCGGCTTTCCGGCTACTATGATCCACCTAAGTAAACACTCTACTGTGACCCGACTAACTAACACACTAACACACTATAATATGACATGACCAACTAAATATTTGGGGACTATACTTTCTTTTAAATTTTCTCCTCCTTAGGGGCGAAGGACCAAACTTTCGCTACTATGATCCAACTAATTAAACATTCTCTTTGTGACTCGACTCACTAACACAGTATAACATGACACGACCAACTAAATATTTGGGCACCATACCTTCTTTTAAATTTTCTCCACCGCCGGGGCCGAAGGACCCGGCTTTCCGGATACTATAATCCAACTATTTAAACATTCTACTGTGACACGACTAACTAACACACTATAATATGACACGAACAACTAAATATTTGGGCACTATACCTTCTTTTAAATTTTCTCCACCGCCGGGGCCGAAAGGACTCGGCTTTCCGGCTGCTATGATCCACCGAAATAAACACTTTACTATGACCCGACTAACTAACACACTATAATATGACACGACCAACTAAATATTTGGGCAATATACCTTCTTTTAAATTTTCTCCACCGCCGGGGCCGAAGGACCCGGCTTTCCGGCTACTATGATCCAACTAATTAAACATTCTACTGTGACTCGACTAACTAACACAGTATAACATGACACGACCAACTAAATATTTGGGCACCATACCTTCTTTTAAATTTTCTCCACCGCTGGCCGAAGGACCGGCTTCCACTACTATGATCCAACTATTTAAACATTATACTGTGACACGACTAACTAACACACTATAATATGACACGAACAACTAAATATTTGGGCACTATACCTTCTTTTAAATTTTCTCCACCGCCGGGGCCGAAAGGACCCGGCTTTCCGGCTGCTATGATCCACCGAAATAAACATTCTACTATGACCCGACTAATTAACACACTATAATATGACACGACCAACTAAATATTTGGGCAATATACCTTCTTTTAAATTTTCTCCCTTGACGGGGCCGAAGGACCCGGCTTTCCGGCTACTATGATCCAACTAATTAAACATTCTACTGTGAACCGACTAACTAACACATTATAATATGACACGACCAACTAAATATTTGGGCACTGTACCTTCTTTTAAATTTTCGGCCCCGATTTTCCGAATACTATGATCCAACTAATTAAACATTCTAATGTGAACCGACTAACTAACACACTCTAATATGACACGACCAACTAAATATTGGGAACTACATCTGCCTTTAAATTTTCTCCACCGCCGGGACCATAGGCCCCGGCCCCCTATCTAGATATGATGGTCCAACTAATTAAACACGCTCATTGTTACACGACTAACTAGCACACTATATAATATGACACGACCAACTAAATATTGGAACCGTTCTGCTATGACCACAAACTAAAATTGCATGGGAAGATACTTATCGATCGACCAAACAATAAACAAAACTCTAAAAAGGCTTTGCTCCTGATTATTTTCACTTAATGTTCTATTATATTATTGTTTAGGTATTAAATCTTTAACTAATATAAACTTTAGATATTATTTAGCTATATTATATTTTAAGATATATAAGCTTAGAACAACTTTTAGAAAATCGACAAGAGGTTGAGCGCCGGCCGCAGGCCGGCGTGATACCTAGTCTATATTATAAAAAGAAGTGCCGTGTGTGTAGCCTTACAAATCCGAACCTCGATTTCGTCATCCCACGGCTCCCATCTGTCGGTTATATGTTTTATATAAATTTGTATAGCCGTCCGTCGGATAGTTGGTTTCCTGATCTGGATAGGGATAGGCTTCGTATTTGGAATCGATAATTGGCGAGATTTATATCCGTCCGTCCGTTCTTGGCATATAATTTTGGGGAGATACTTACGTCCGTCGATTGGTGAGATGATCTTTACAAACAATTACGTTCGGTTTCCTGTTTTAATTGGGTTTCCTAATCTAACTACAACCTAACTATAAGCTAACCCTTACTTTTCCTAATATAAACCTTATAATGTCTCACGACGACATAAAAGACATGTAACCTATTGTGACGATACACCTGCTTGCTAAAAGAGCACTTGCTTATCAAGTCAATAACTTCATTCCTCAAAGTGCCATTTAAATGAACCACCTTTTGATTTAAAGGAACCACCAAATTAAATAGTTGCTGGGTGAAAAGGGTCAGTTTGAACTTTGAACCAACTCCCGCTTGGAATAAGCTGCGGGGGGAAAGTATACTTTTTTTTTCTTTGTTTGTTTGTTTGATAGAGCGGAGATTGCCCAAGACTTGTACAGTTAACTAACATGAGATACTCTTCCAAGATAAGTAACCAATACAAAGATGCCGTATTGGTACATGCGGAGGATGACACGCTAATCATATTTAATATTGGTAAAGGAGATTTAATTAGCTAAGTTTCGCGACAAACTTAAAGTAGTACTACCCCGTTACGCAGTATCCTATATCAAATTTGATTAGGTCAATTATATTTTTCGTATAAGATACATATTAGGATTCTATTTACAGGGTGGTTTCTAAATTCTAATTTTAAAGCACCATGTCCTTAGTTAATTGCGTTTAGAATTAAAGTTAACTAAAAAAGGAAATACGAAAAGAAAAAAATAAATAAATTTTAGGAAGTTAGAAATTAGGGAAACCTGTAAATCAAATCTTCATTCAAATTAAATCGTTAAGATACGTATTGTATAAATTTTTTTAAAATAAATGTGGCATAAATACGTTCCACAAAAAAACGAGCATCAATTCTCAGAAAAAAATTTAAGGAAAATGCCCGGATTGTAGGCCCCACTAATTTAATCAGGCTAGAGAAATACCGGGGCTTTATAAGTTCAACTGTAAAGATCTCAAATACACAGTTGAGCCTGAAGTCGGCCTTATATGCTCAATCCCATAGATTTCAACCTAATCACATCTAATTTTAATACGGGAACTACCTTTGAGTCTAGATTTTCTAATCCACGGTCGGGGTCGTAGACCCCGGCTGCTATGACCCGAGTGACTAAACACGACCCGGTCATTACATCTTGACTAAATTTTATGTGAGGATATTGACCGGCCAGCCGAACACTAAACAAAACTCGAAAAAGGTTGAGCCCCGGCCGTAGGCCGGGGTGATACCTAGTCTATATTATAAAAAGAAGTGGTGTTTGTCTATCCGGATATATCCGACCATCGATTTCGTCATCCCACGGCACGGATCTAAAGTAAGGCAAGGTATATTTTCGAACGTCGGATTCCTTAGTTTCCTGATATCGTTACGGTACCTTTAATAACGTGGTTTCCTAATGACGATATTATTTGTGTATGGATTCTTTATATAAGTTCGTTTCCATAAATATAATTACTTAATACCAAATATTACTTAATCCTGACATGAATACTTGCAAAGTTAAAAAAATACAGGTGTATTGATTTTACAAAGGGTTACCTTAATTCCAAATATTGCCGACCCAAAAAAAAACAAATATTAATCTGAAGACCCTATAGATTTTACTTAATTATGGCTGATTTTATTGCGGATATTATATTTGTCTTTAAATTTTCTAATCCACGGCCGGGGCCGTAGGCCCTGGCCCCATCCGTATTATGACCCGACTAATTAAACACGCTATTGTGACCCGACTAACTAACACGCTATAATATGATACGACCAACTAAATATCGGGATCGTTCTGGTATGACCAGAATGCTCCCGATTATTATATACGAACTAAAATTGTATGGGAAGATAGACAGAATAAAATATGGGAAGATACTTACCGATCAACCAAACAATAAACAAAATTCTAAAAGGTTGAGCCCCGGCCGTAGGCCGGGGTGATACCTAGTCTATATTATAAAAAGAAGTGGTGTTTGTGTAGACTGATAAATTCGGCCATCGATTTTGTCATCCGGCGGGGATCGTGAGTTGAGCGAGGGATATTTTCGTGCGTCGGATCCCTTAGTTTCCCGATATCGTTACGGTACCTTTAATAACGTGCTTTCCTAATGACGACATTATTTGTGTATGGATTCTTTATATAAGTTCGTTTCCATAAATATAGTTACTTAGTATAGAAAATATATATGGTGAGGTCTCATCCCACCCATTCATGCACAATGCATACCCCGTATCAGAGTTTCATCCTATGATTGTAGCAAAACAGGAGACACACCCATATATTCCTAACTCGAGACTTCCATGGACTGTAGCGTCCACCCACTTATTGCTAAAGAGTGGCAAGAGGGAGACCACAACAAAAGTTATAAAATCAGGAGAATGGGCTATCCTTAAGGTGACCATTTGTAATCCTGACATGAATACTTGCAAAGTTAAGAAAATACAGGTGTATTGATTTTACACAGGGTTACCTTAATACCAAATATTGCCGACCAAAAAAAAAAAAAACAAATATTAATTTGAAAACCTTATAGATTTTACTTAATCATGGCTAATTTTAATGTGGATATTATATTGCTTTTAAAATCCACAGCCGGGGCCGTAGGCCCCGGCCCCATCCGGCTATTATGAACCGACTAATTAAACACGCTACTGTGACCCGACTAACTAACACGCTATAATATGATACGACCAACTAAATATCGGGATCATCCTGGTATGACCGGAATGCTCCCGACTATAATATACAGACTAAAATTGTATGGGAAGATAGACGGAATAAAATATGGGAAGATACTTACCGATCGACCAAACAATAAACAAAATTATAAAAGGTTGAGCCCCGACGAAGTGGTGTTTGTGTAGACTGATAAATCCGGCCATCTATTTTGTCATCCGGCGGCGGGGATCGTGAGTTGAGCGAGGGATATTTTCGTGCGTCGGATCCCTTAGTTTTCCGATATCGTTATGGTACCTTTAATAACGTGCTTTCCTAATGACGACATTATTTGTGTATGGATTCTTTATATAAGTTCGTTTCCATAAATATAGTTACTTAGTATAGAAAATATATATGGTGAGGTCTCATCCCACCCATTCATGCACAATGCATACCCCGTATCAGAGTTTCATCCTATGATTGTAGCAAAACAGGAGACACACCCATATATTCTTAACTGGAGACTTCCATGGACTGTAGCGTCCACCCACTCATTGCTAAAGAGTGGCAAGAGGGAGACCATAACAAAAGCTATAAACTCAGGAGAATGGGCTATCCTTAAGGTGACCATTTGTAATCCTGACATGAATACTTGCAAAGTTAAAAAAATACAGGTGTATTGATTTTACACAGGGTTACCTTAATACCAAATATTGCCGACCAAAAAAAAAACAAACAAATATTAATCTGAAAACCCTATAGATTTTACTTAATCATGGCTAATTTTAATGTGGATATTATATTGCCTTTAAATTTTCTAATCCACGGCCCCGGCCCCATCCGGCTATTATGAACCGACTAATTAAACACGCTATTGTGACCCGACTAACTAACACGCTATAATATGATACGACCAACTAAATATCGGGATCGTCCTGGTATGACCGGAATGCTCCCGACTATAATATACGGACTAAAATTGTATGGGAAGATAGACGGAATAAAATATGGGAAGATACTTACCGATCGACCAAACAATAAAGAAAATTCTAAAAGGTTGAGCCCCAGCCGTAGGCCGGGGTGATACCTAGTTTAAATTTATAAAAGGCAATTAAACCTGATTCTAACCTAAATTGCAGCGTTATCAAATAAGGAAATATGTAATTAGTTTTGGGAATGAGCCGAGCTACTCTGTAACGTCAAATTATCTACGTTCCATAAGTAACATCATGTTCCTTCCATAACAACCATCTGTAAAGTCTGCTATTGGAAAACATAATCATGCTCCGCGACTTCATATAGATGGTCATCATCGTATTTTTGAATGCCTGGGTTTCGGCCTAGGAGCCTTGTGGTGCAAAGGTATTAGAGTATTAGGATAAATTGAAGACACGACTTAGATTCATTGGAAGGAAAGATTAAGCAATAGCAAAAGAATACATCGTGAAATCACTACCACGATCAATGTATTTTGATCGTTGCTCAATTCTTATTGATCTTCCTTGGATCTTTCTTAGATGTTCTAAAATCAATACCCATAATTTTGCATATGATATATATATAAGAAAAAGAACAGAAAACATTATACCGGTGATATAAGAACTTATCAAATAGTGCTTGATTGAATCACTAATTTTTCTTAGTATATTTTTTGGATTAGCAGATTCGGTAAGGCTTCCGTAAATATTGAATACACTGTTATTTTGGAAAATATTTGATATTATTACCATTATTAGATTTAAATTGAATTAAAAGTTTAAAACAAAATAAAAATTAATTTAACAAAATTGGATAACTACCGTTAAGGAGAACCAATGAAGTTTGTTTGTTACGTGCACTCTTTATGGGAGTGTGCACAAAATTTGACTCGAGACGGTACCATAAAAATGTTGTAGAAAAAACTGTCAGCTGCTTAGGTTTTGCTGCAATTATTAGAAATGTGTTCGGATAACATAATGCTTAGATTGGGTATGGCCGTGACCGTTCCTAAAGCTCTACATTTAGTTAACCATAGACATATAATTTATCCCATTTTATCACGGTCAGAGTGGTTCCACCTGCAAATGCTATACGAAACCAAATTATCATTCCTATGTAATTTGCGCAGTTTGATCTGATATTTAGAGACATCAATTGATAAAGAAATTAAATACTGAAGATCAAACAAAAGAGTTAAAAGCTTGAAAAGTGTACATATTAAACCAAATGGCCTAAACAATATGTTCAATAATTGTCTTCGGAACATACAACTGAAGTGACAGAAAAACAAACGAAACCAGCATTAACCATCTCAAAAATGATTTCCTCATTGCTTTGGAACGGAACTTTGATGCATCTCCGGCAGACTTCTAGAGGTACCAGCGACCATCAGCGCAAACATATTTTACCTTGCGGAATCCATGTGTAAGCTTATGGTATTACCTTGACCATATATCTGAAGTTTAGGCTTATCTATGAAACCGACACAGACGACAAGTTCAAATATTCAAACTCATACCCCAATCAATAATCTTTTGGTTCTCTCCTTGTTGAACTCAAATTCTAAACTTGTATCATTATTGAATGAGTCCCCAAGTTTGGTGGCTTTGGTACTGACGGGACCAGCTGGAGCTAGATATGAACAAGTAGAAGCAACTCCAACTTCTTGGTATCTTAATATTTCACGTATAAGTTCAACTTTACCTGACCCAACATATCTTCCACAATTAACACCATCTCTGAGAAACATAAATGTTGGAGCCTTTACAACTTCCATATCTTTCAAGAATTGCCTACAACTATCATTTTCATCTCCATCCATTCTTGCAAAAACTACATTATCTCCCATCAGTCGCGATAACATTAAGACAGTTGGATATACCTTAACACATGGTCCACAATGTTTTAACCCTATGTCGAGAACAATTAACTTGTTATCTATTCTATGTTCTTCAATCAGATTTTCCACATCTTTTCTTGAATGTAATTGAATTACACCTGCATGATTATCTCCGTAGTATAATATGTCTCGCATGAGATCATCCCGACTAATTATGCCCTCCTCATGAATTTTCTCCATGCCTTTGTAAAAATTAAACTGTGGAACTTTTTCAATTTTTTCTCTTTCACAAAGCGCTTTTGTTTTCTCCGATTCATCACCCATTACTAAGACGAACTCAGCATCATTACATCTTCTACTTAAATCTGCCATGAAAGGATATATTTTATGATTATGTTTACTATAACTTGCTGCTACTACAAGCTTGTCTCTCGCTGTATGAAGTGTTTGGTCGAATTCTTGAATACTATGAACTTGTTGAACTCTCTCGTTACTACTTTTTCCCTTCTTGGTTGCAGTTATTATCGCTTTTGTACCAAGGTTACTGTGAGTTATCTGGAGTTTTCTTGTTGGTAACGGTTTGGACAGTGTAGGGAGGAAAAAAAAGGGAGTTTTGGAGGAATATGGGCATACTTTTACTGTAGAAGAATGTGGTTTGAATAAGAAGATTTTGGGTGTAGTAATGGCAGCCATGATAATTGAGAGTTAAGTTTTGGAAATTGTGTTGAAGAGAATGGACAGATATATATTATGCAGCTTCAAATATTGGGAGAGGGATAGATGCCTAGAAATATATAGCCACGAGAGTGATGAAAACTATCGTAAGAAAATAACTCTGATAATAATAACAACACTTGGTCTTCTTATATAGGCTTCAATAGTTCCATATTAAGAAATAGACCTAGAAAAAGGAAATCCTATATTAAGAAACCAACTAAAATTGAGGTTTTGCTAGGACCTTCCCACATGGAATGCCCGGCGGTGCTAGTCTAAAAAGTTACGAGCTTTAGATTTAGGGATCGGTTATTGCGTTGAGAATTTAAGCGTGCTCTTTTCTGGCTAATCCTTGTTTAATTGAGAATTTTCGGATTCTCCTTGAGACATTAAATTAGACATTCTTAAGTTGCTGCCTTATGAATCAACTGTTAAACGTAGGTTCGCATGCAAAGATTTGAAAAATATTGTGCATCATATTCTTGTAGAATACGGTAAGCTTATTGTGCAGTCCAATGAAATTGTCTTGCTCCATGGAATGCTAATACAATTACTATGTTTGCGTTGATTAGTAAAAGAAATTCTAGTTGAGTTGGAACGGAAGTCAAAAGGAATTAATTGAAACTTACAGGGAACAGAAATCTAAACCTTACGTCTAAATTAATCAGTAATCCTTTGTTAATTAATCATGAATTCTATGAGTTTTCAATTAAGTTTGCATCCATATTTAAAGTTAGGTAATAAAACAATTCAGATGTTTACTGAGGTCACCAAGCTAAAAGTTATCAATCGAACAAAGGAATCTGGAGTTACTGCTGCAGAAGATGTAATAAATCTCTTTAAGGTTATAAGGTTGGTTAAACAACTAGGGTCCCTAAAGTGACCAATTTCTCGTTTGTGGTTCTGCACTTTCTTCTTGAAATGGTGGTCCTAAGACAAATTAAGACACCGGATTTGCATGTTGGCATAACGTTTTCGGCTTTTCGCTTCATATCAAGGCGATGGAAACCTGCAATGTTTTTAGATTTTTGAAACTTGAAATTCCTTCTGTTAAGAGTGTGGTTATTTGCCACAAACTTGTTCTACCTTTACATTTTAAGAACAAAAATTACATGATGTGGTTTGAGAAAAACGATGATTGCGGTCTCATTGTGGTCTAACGTCGAGCGTGAAAATGACTCGAATATGTTGTAAACTTAAAGAGTTATCAGCTCGTCAAATTCTGCTGGCTGCAATTTAGTGAATGGTCATAAAGATAATTTACCAGAGTGATTTCCCAAACGCTGCAGAACCAAATTTTAATTCCTGTGTAATTTTTACAGACTTGGGTCTTAAATAAGACGTTCACTTTCTTATATTCTTCTAAACAACCAAAGTGGATGAACCAAATTTTACAGATCCATAATTTGTACGGTCCGCGAGTTATAACCCCAAAGATGTCACTATCCGTCCACAAAAAACCCATCAAACCAAAAGTAACACATAAACCCCAACAAAACAAAAGTAATTCGCGGTTGATGAAACCAAAATTTGGTTTCATCATAAAACTTGATGAAACCCCAGAGAATTTGATGAAACCAAATTTTGGTCGCATCATAAAATTTGATGAAACCAATTTTTGAAATTTGGGGTTTTCGTATCAATTTTTTAAAATTTGGAGTTTTTTTTATCAATTTTGTTTAAGATGTAGTTTTAATGGATCCCAACATTTGAGTGGGGTTTTTGTACTACAAGTTTGGTCACCTTGGGTTTTTATGACTAGTTTTGTAATTTTTATGGGATGTTTTGAGTTTGGTGCCCAAAAAATGGTACACCTTTGCGTTTGATACCCAACTTTGTCCAACTTCGAGTATGGTGCCACTTAAATGATTGACCTTGTTTGACTATGTTGACCATTCAATTTTAGAATTAAAATTATGAAATGACCAACGAAAAAGAAACTTTTTATTTATTTACTAATGTTCCCAAGTTAGACACGTGGGTTTTGGTTATGTCACAAAGCGCTTTTGTTTTGTCAGCCTCATTGCCATTACTACGACAATCTCAACGTCATTTCATCTTTTACCATTATGTTTGCCATGACCCGCGACAAATATTACTACTACAAGCTTGTCTCTCGCTTTTTGAAGTGCAGCGTCCAAATCTTCAATATTATGATTTTGATGAACTTTCTTCTCATAACTACTTTTTCCCTTCTTGGTCGTAGTTATTGCCTTTGCGAGTTATCTTAGGTTTTGTAACGGGAAAATATTTTAATGGTTTGGGTAGCGTTGGGAAAAGAAAGAGATCGTTAGAGCGAAATGCGTATAATTTCACAGTAGGAGAATGTTGTTTGAATGAGAAGCTTTTGACTCTAGTAGTCTCAGCCATGACATATAATTGGAGTTGGAGTTTTGGAATTGTTAGAAGCAACTGCACAAAAAATAAAATAATGACAAAGAACTATTCTCAAACAGCCGACTTCCAAAAATTTTGTCGAAAATCTTATAGGATAAAATCACTCTCTTGGTCAGCCTCTCTGCGCCATGACCCATGAGAATTAGAACCAACAACTGTTGTTTTTCACACTTGGTCAGAATTTCACAAAAATGACCAACATTTATCGCTTAATAGAATCAATCTAATTTAATGAAAATAAATTTGGATATAAATGCCCACTAATAATTTCTCCAGTAATTCTACTCTATCAACCGGTCAATCCCACCTGGAAACCCACTGTTGACTAGCATTGACTTTTACATTTGAATTTTTTTCCTAGCCCAAATTTTTTTTTTCTATACCTAAAACCCACCATTTAGATGCTCTATATGGGTAACCCATAATTAGATAAAATAAAATGTTGATTACAAAAATAACTTTTACTCTAAATAAGAAGTTGATTAATTATCTCCTTTTTTTTACATTTGTTTTTTTAATAGTATATGGATATATACTAATCCCTAAAAATGCTCCAAATCCCTAAAATTACTCCTTCTTACTTCAACTAACCAACTTCTTTTTGGTCGCGTTTGGCACCTTTGATATCCTATCCTAGGTTGGGTTATCTCCAAAATAACCGTCAAAGGTGTTTGTCTTCTTTTTATTCTAAGTTTGGACAAGAATAACATAACCTTCCCTAATTTTAGTAAGCTAAAAAAGTAAGGTTACACTATTCTCCCAAATATCCAGGATACCAAAATCCCAACCAAGTGGCAGTTATTTTTCTTTTAAAATAGGTAATTATCCTAACTTTTTCACTTGACCCATTTTTCACCTTTTTTTTTAATTATCCTATATATTTTCCCTTTATGATAATAAGTAAATTAAATCTTTTCTAGTAAAATTAAGTACTAGACAAACTAAATATAACATACACCCGTACGGGATTTGATAAAAAAACAAACAACATTTTTGCTTAACTATTTTATGATAATCCTAATTAAGTAAGAGAAAACTCTAATCTAGCTAAGTTTTATGTTGGCAAAGGTGCCAAACACGGCCTTTAAATCTCGATCATTACGGTTGGGTTGTGGGAAGATAGTAATTATTAAAGTCAAAGCTAACTTAAAATTCCGGTTTTTTTAATTTTGTGATAATAACAATTTTTTAACTTGTTGCAATCTTTTGCGTTTGTAAAAATCGCAATTATCACCCGTCACTGAAAATTATAATTTTCACAATTTAACGATAGTTGCAATTTTCACTGAAACACACAAGGGATAAATATATTTGATAATAGCAAATTTTTAACTTGTTAGAATCATTTTCATTTGTGTTTGTGAAAATTATAATTATCACCAAAAAATCGCCATTATCACCTAACAATCGCACTTATCACCCGTCGCTGAAAATTAAATGTTTTATAATTTAGTGATTGTCGCAAAATACTATACCTATCTATATTGGAATCTAAGTGTTGCAGTTTTACATTCACTGCAAAATGACAATATATTTTACTTTTTGCAAGCAACTCGAAAACTCGGTCTTTAAATCGAAAGAACTGAGCAACTTGAATTGTAAATGAATATGGACTAACAGATGTTACAGTTGCAGGAAGTATGGTAGACCCTGCTGCTGCAAAATTGCAGCGTCTTTTGAAACATGGGAAACCAACGGAATCCAAATACGAATTCAAGAACGACAAATCAATTCATCCCGTGCAACAGAAATTAACATTCTCATAAGCAAAATACCCGGGGGATAAATCGTATGTCTCAAGTTATCCATAAAAGAAAAAAAAAAAAATACAGTGATTCAACTGTAAAGAACATGACCAATATTACAAAGGGTGATTTACTGATGTGCCCTCAATTTAGTGTGCACTTTACATTCTTGTCCCGTTTTCTTCCATAATTGCAAACATATTCTGCTACAAACTTTTACATCGGTTTTTTCAATAAACATCTAACAGTCAAAAGTCAAAAAACAAGTCAAAGAAAAAGAGACAGGTGTCAAACAAACTGTAACTTGAAGGACCGAACTACCCTTTCTCTACCAAACTTAATACGGGTTAAAATCCTACTCAACAACAAATAAACAGTTTCACCTGCTTTACCTAACTGATGTACACATCAAAATCTTGTCAAACCAGAAAAATAAACAGACCAGATCTACTTTTTGCCAATTGACATATTTCTTCTTCAACTGACATTCTTAGTTTAAAACCCCTAATTGTTGTTATCTTATCCATTATGAAACGAACAGATGAAATTCATTGGTAAAGGTTGTGCAGTATCTCCATCAAGCAATAACGTTTCTTTGTAGATACTTTGGAGGCATCTCCACAAGGTTCCAATAACTGTGAACTAAGTTCAGCTAAAGAACAAAACTGTGAATTAACAACAAAAACATTCTTTAAGTATCTAGGGTTCTGCAGCCAATTTGTTAAGTTCCGAGAAAGATGGACATGAAGAAACATACCGGGGCACAAAATTTTGTTATACCTCATAATTCCAACAATCCCCGCATGAATAGAAATTGTCTATAAAAGTAATTTGAAAACAAAAAACAGACAGAGAGATTACGTAATGAAAGTTACAACGTCGGGATAGGTGGATAAAGATTAGATTTAATGGTAATAAAGATTAGATGATATAACATAATGAAATATTGAAAAATATTGAAATAGTTTAATAAAGATTAGATTTAATTATATATTAAGCAGAAAAAACTAACAAATCGATAATCTTCGGCAGAAGATTTTAACAGTAGGTTTCGGTGAAGCGGCATTAATTAGCTGGTGACGAACAATCCCATGTCATCCACGAGAGTGTCTTATTCTGTCCATTGAACGAGAACTTGTTATAAGTTTGTTGCTTGGCTCCCAAAATGTTTAACGTAGGATCTGTACCATTAGTAGGCATAATCCCAAGACATAAATGAGGATTTTCCTTCTCTTCGATATGGAAAAGACTTAATGGATTGATTATAAGCTGAGCTCCTACTTCATTACCGCAATCAGCTGGTTCATCTGGATACTCATTATCTTGAAAATATAATGCCATGGATGGGAGGCGAGGTGGTATACCGTTTGGCATACTCCAACACAAATCCAAGTGGTGTGATGATGCATCCATCTCTGGTAAGCCAAGAGTTTTCATATAATCAACAAATTCTTGTCTAACACGATCATAGACATCTTTGGCAAAGTAACTTATCGACGTTCCAGAATCAATAATAAAGCCACCATGCCCATTAAGTGCACGGTCGAATTTACCCGGTTCAAAACCTAAACATTTTGTAGCTACTCCAATATCCGCCAACTTTAAGAAATAGCTTCTGGCATCTGTGTCCACAATCGGTGTTATTTGAACATGGCCACTGATGGGGAGTAGTGCGTCATCCCCAAACATCAGTTTACTTGGAGAATCAGGGGGTCCAAAATGATAATCTGCCAAACAATAACCGAAAAGTCCCCGAGGAGCAAACTGAGAAGCGAAAGAACGAGGACCCGGGCCCAAACCGAATACGCCATTGATATTGTTATCGGGATTGTCTTGGAAGCCAAACCCGACGGTTCCATATGCACAACCGAACACAACTCCGTCAAGAACCGTAGAATTGCTACCAGTAGCCTCAAAACCAAAATAATCTGTTGACATAAATCCTTCAACATGCACATCCGGACTATCCCATTCTTTGAATTTGCAATGATTATGATTACATTCATAAGGTTTACATAATGGGTGATCACAAGGAAGCAATTTGTATGTAGAAGAGTGATGAGGATTATACAGACGCTGTTTCTGTTTAAAACAGTCGATGCAACCATCGCACTGGAGCCAAGTAAGTTCTGCAGCGGTATCTAAAATCAGGTATGGAGCATCTACGGTTGGAGGTGTACCTAAAGAGAGATGAACTACGTAACTCGACGATTCATATGAAAATGGACCGCGGACTTCTGTGGGGTTTTCTGCTGTTGAACTCATCAAACTATTAGCTCGAAGTTTTGAACGATCAATGATTTTTCGGAACTTTTCAATGCGGGTAAGGTCGTTTGATTCAATGGAGTCTCTGTGAATGAGTTTAAGAGTGAGACCGGAGGGTTTCTTATTATCAGCCTTGGATAATACAGAGAATGAGATCATGAAAAGAATGTAAAAGAGAATTTTTATGCCCATTTTTGTTGATTTTGGGAGGAAGAAATGAAGAAAAATATTGGAATGAAGAGCAAAGGGTTTATGAGCTCATTTTTATATTGGTTTCAAAAGATAAATTCATGGCAAGTTTTTCCAAATATCAATGTAAATATATTCGCAAGATAATTATATAGTATTATGGAAACCTTAGTTCTAACTGGAGTTAATTACTTTTTACAATGCAATATATAAGAAAATCCGAAAGAAAGTATTTGAGAAAATATTTTGATTCCTTTTGTCGTTAAATAATTTGCTGGGTAAGACATTCCGTGATTTGATGGTAATAAATCCAAAATCTCAGCAACGAAATAAAGGAAGTAAGAATCCTTATGAAAATTAAATTCATTATCTAAAAGGGTAGTAAAAATATACCAATAATTAATTTGTTTCACAAGATAAATTCAAGGTAATTTTTATCTTATTTGACACAATTATTTGAATTAAAGGGGGCACCAAAGGGATAAATTAAACATTATTATTACAAGAAAAGAAAGATTTTTTTTTCCTCTAGAAAACGGATACCAAAAAAATAGCAAAAATGAAACTGGATTCATCCAGGCTTAAACTTAAAAAAGAGTGAGGATGAAACTAGATGTATCCTGATGTAAATTAAAAATAAGAAAAAGTATTTGAAAATGGGTAGGATGAAACTGTTTACATCCTGGCTATTTTTACATTCTCTTCCATTTAAACAGTATCAAATTTATACATGTCTTTTTCACCCATGAATTATCGATTTTGGTCTTTTTAACCAATTTTGTGTTTCTTTTACAGGGGTTGGTTCCGGATTTCCTCTACATATACTCCCTTCTAAAATCCTCTTTCACTAATAAACCTTCTTTGTGTTATCTTTGGGAGAATTTAACGAAGTACGCAAAGCTCCTCTTCTGATAATTTCGTTTAGCACTGCTAGCGCTAACATAATTATTCAACCATAAGACTAAGCCTTACCCCTAAAGTATCTCGCATAATTGAATCCGTACTTTAAGTTATTAACCATTGGTCAGGATTAGTTTCCAAAACTCTGTGAGATTTGACCTAACTCCAAAATATTGTATCATTCCAAATCTTGGTTAATTACTCGGGATCTTGTTTGCATATTAACCACTTAGAGATTTTGCTACATGCAAATTTTAGCGACGACATTCTAGGCGACATATGGAATTTGGTCGCTGTATATAAGGCTATGTAGCCCTTTTTGTTTTCATGAGAATTAGATAGTAACCCGTGCTAACGCACCGCGTAATACCTTTTCATTTTCCTATACATCTTTTATTTGTTACTAGATTAGCACTGGGCATCTTTTTCTTTTAATCGTATATTTGATTTGGTTTTAAAAGATAAATTCAAGGTAAATTTGGAATAATATTAATGTGAATATATTTACAAGATAATTGCATTATTACTGAAATCTTAGTTATAAATGGGAGTTAATTACTTTTTACAATGTAAATTAAGTATTTGAGAAAATATTTTGTTTCCTTTTGTTGTTAAATGATTCGCTCGGAATAAATCTACAAAATAAAAGAGGTAACCTATCCGAAATATTAGATTTATTATCTAAACAGTTCTTTTTTTAAATGTATCAATAATTTATACTATTCATTATCTAAAATAGTTTTAGACAGGAAATTTTTGTCGTATGCCATTTCGTGGACTTTGTGGAAAGAGCGGAACCATCGGACGTTTGGTGAAGAGGAATTGAAAGAGAGAAAGATGTGCACAGTATCATTTTAGACGTGAAAGCAATCCTTTTGTACTCGTCTCATTCACCTCTACGACTTATTGGTTTTACGAGATAAAGTTACGGTAATTTTCGACTTATTTTAGTTTGAGTTCTTTTTTTCTTTTTAGCTAAATCCAATAGACTATTTAAGCAGAAAATGGGGGCTCAAGTCCCCCGCACCCCTAAACAAATAGGGTAAAAAACATAACTTCTCTAAAAGCTCAAAGGCCCCTAATTGTAAAGTCTAAAGTAAAAACTCATATCTAGAGTCAAGACTCATATCTAAATTAAATATCACTATTACAAGAGAAGAAAGAAAAAAACAAAAAAACTACAAGGAGTAGCTTCCGTATTTCCTCTACTCCCTGCATAGACTTCCTTTTTAAACTTTAAAGACACTTCATTAATAAACCTTATTGGTGTAATATTTTCAATAACAAATTCTGACAATTTTGTTTAACACCACTAGCTATAATATTATCATTCATCTTAAACTGAATATGCCTAGGAGACTTACCTCCAAAGGATTAGTGTCCAGATCCGGAGAAGATTCAGTTTTCAAATAGAAACATTTTCCTTTTTTTCTCACTAAGGCCTCTTCTTATGCACATGCCAAAAAAATGGTGTTTGGCATGTCAGGTGGCATGCCAAACCATTTGCGCCACTATGGGGAAATCGCTGAGCGATCGAATCCCTAGCGAGCGATATTGACAATATCGACAGCGATAAAGACTTTATCGCTGGCGATATTGTTAATATCGCTGGCGATATTCACTCTAGCGGTAACGACTATCTCTTCATCGCTATAAATAGGTAACTTTCAAACTCAACACTTACCCCAAATTTTTTACACAAAAAATTTCTCTTCTTCTCAATCTATTATTCTCTTTTCTCAATCTAATTTATTTCTTCTATTTGATCCAAATGGCACAATTAACCCAACTTGATTCGGCAACACAACTTGATTTTTCTGGAGTAGTACTTGAAGGTGCCGTTGAGAAGATATGTGATAGATTCAAAGAAATAAGTAAGAAGCAAAGAAGTCTCCAAGTTTTGGATATCAACCAAGTCAAAACCGCAACTAAGAGAAGGCCAAGAAAGGTTAAAGGCAAGGAAAATCAAGGCAAAACAAATTTGAAGCCAAAGAAGAAGATAAACAACGGAGACTCCGTTCATGAGCGCATTGATTGGAAGTTTAGTGAAATGAAGAAGATGAACAAGATGAAGAACATTGTTACAATTTTTTTTTTTAGAGTCTTTCCAATTATTGTCTAGTTTTATGTCTTGTAAAATGACTATTTTAATTATATTGAAGTTTTTAATTTTGTGAAGTTTAATGAATTTGAAAATTTGACGAATATTGTTGAAAATTAATATTAATTATATTCTTAAACATTAAAAGTATTACAAATATTTAAACTTAAACAAATATTAATTTAATACTTTAAAAATTTTAAACAAATATTAAAACTTTAAAAGTGGACAATTGAGAAATTACAACACAAATGTTGGACAATATTGGGGCAAATATCTTAAAACCTCGAAACAACTTTCAAAATGGAATTTTTGCCCGTAGATGCGACGATATTCCACACGACACCTTTCCTGATATTCCACCGTGGTTTCACCACTTCTCAAGGTTGGACCTTCTCGCCAAGTAAAGCAACATACCTAGTAACTTCCCGCTTAATTATACCGAAGCGCCGAACCAAATCAAAACACTCCGACCGCGTAGGTTCATTGTTTGTTCTTGAAATTTAAAAAAATCCTTTCCCACAATAGTTGGTGATCAAATACTGGCTCCATTGTCAAATCAATATAATTCCCGCAAATACATTCATCTTCTGCAGTTTTGAATTTTAGGTTTCGCCTCACTTGACATCTCCTAATTTGACTTCTCATAGTTTCACTGTCTACAATTGCAAGACAAGCGGCTCTTCGATTTTGGATAATACAGTGGTTTCCATGCACTCAGCCGTAGAGTGATGAAAAGAATTGGAGATTAAGAAATTCTAGAGATTGAGAAATTCTTAAGAGATTAAGAAATTCTGGTGTGAGTTGAAATGAGATTAAAATTAGGTATTTATAGAGGGGGGAAATATTAGCCGTTGGATGAAGATCTGATGAGCGGTTATCATAGTATCGAGCGATAGCTTGACTGTCGCTGTCGAGTGAATGACCATCGAACGATAGTTTGACCATCGAGCGACGAAGACTCTATCGCTCGCTGGAAACTCTGTCGTGTATGCCTATATGCCAGGAAAAACATATTGGCATATGAGTTTGGCAGTTTGGAATACCCATAGTGGGTGCATATATGCCAAATACCATGTTTTGGCATGTGCATAGGAAGAGGCCTAATACCACTAAATTTTATTGCTACAGTATCTCTTGATGGAACACGCTCGCCAGATTTAGTCTTCCAGAAATTCTTTATATTTGGGCTCCGGATCACCAGTCCCCTCATTCGATGTGCCCCTCATGTCCATTTAATAACGCGTCGCCATGTGGTACTAACTAATTTGAATGACTATAAATAAGTAAGCTATTAAATTAATTTGATTGACTATATTTAGAACGCAAAATTGGGGATAAAAAAAGGAATTGGGGGATATTGATTACTTCTCCCAACCCATGGCGTGTGTTAAGGGGTGATTTTTGGGTATGAAAATACTAAAATACCCTTTGGTTAATTAAAAAACATTATGTAAAGACTATAATCCCCTTTCTACTAAAACATTAAAATAAAAAAACCAAAACATATCCCCCATTCTTCACAATCTGTTCCGGAACTGTCTTAGGCTTAGGTTCTGAAAAAAAAATTTCATCGTTCTTCATCCGTTCTTCGTCGATTCAAAAATTTCTTCGTCGATTAACCTATCTGAATCATAAACAATGCCTCCACGAAAGAAACCAAATGCCCAATCGAACTCAACATCATCGATTGCTCAACAAAAACATGCAGAAAGAATTTCTAAGATTGCTCAAGAGCAAGAGGACGACGAAGCAACGTTCTCTGACAATCAACTACTCAGAAATATGGCTTCTGTGAGAAGGTAAGTGATTTTAAACTACTTTGGAAATGATTTTTTTTTTTTTAATTCGGAAGTGATGAAGATCATGCTGCAAGTGATGAAGACCATGCCGGAATTGATGAAGACCATGCCGAAACTGGTGCCCGCATGGTTGGTAACTAACATTCAATGCCGTAACTAAGTACCGGCATACTCAATAGAAATCTATCAATGCCGGTAGTCAAGTGAAAAAAAAAATTCAACTTTATGGATACTTTACATCATGTGCCGGCATAACAATTAAAGCAACATATTATGCCGGAAACCGGTGCCGACATGCTCGAGAATTAACTAATTATGCCGGAAGTGGACTGATTAAAACCAGAAAAAATTCAAAACGGAATATTTTTTTACATCGCCGGAAGTGATGAAGACCATGCCGGAATTGGTGAAGAACCATGTAGGAAAATGGTGTCGGCATGGTTCTTCACTAACATTCAATGCCGTAACTAAGTGCCGGCATGCTCGATAGAAATCTATCAATGTCGGTAGTCAAGTGAAAAAAATTGAAGTTTCCTGGATACTTTTCATCATGTTCCGGCATGCTCGAATATCAGATAATTATGCCGGAAGTAGGCTGATTAAAACCAGAAAAATTTCCAACAAATGCCGGCATGGTTTTTTGGTTGAATACCATGCCGGCACCAAGCTTTTTCAGCTGCAACAATGGTGGATTCAAAGAAAAAAAAATCAAATTTTCAACCTCTTAGCAACAATTCTCTCTTCACAATCATCCTCCACTTTCACCAAAAAAGTTCCCTCTCAAATTTTTTTCCATCTTTCTACTCTCATCTCATTCACCCAAATACAAATACACACTAATCATTTAACAAATACTTAAGATTTTTACTAATTATTATTAACCACTAAACCTGATTAGTGAGGGGTAGATTAGGATTTAAAAAAATACTTAGATAAGGGGTGACCCCGAATTGATATTTGGATCCAGTTTTTGTCCTTTTCTTATATCCCCCAATTCCTTTTTATATCCCCAATTTCGCGTTCTATATTTATCTGATAACAATGTATAAGAAAGCTACTATTGAATAGCAAGCGGAGAATGATACTACTAAAACACCTATTAAATTAGTTTTTGATTGGATCATTTTTTTTTGTGTGCGTTTGATTTATTTTTTGTTTTGATAGGAAAACTGTGTTGATTAATTAGGATATATGGAGATTTGGTTTTGGTTCGGCAACGACTGTATACCATCTTTTGCGTTTCCTAAATTAAATAGATCACAAAGCTGTGAGAATACACGGGAAGAAGATTGGTGCCTTCCCTAATGTGGGTTTTACTTTCGAAAGAAATAGCTAGGATGATGAAGATGTTTTTTTTCTCTTACCAATTGTGGTTTCTCTTGATTTTTTGGCTTGAGTTTCATGGTTCAGCTTCATCGAGAATACGATTGTTTTTTCCTCTTACTGGGGATTTCGTTTGCATACTAATTACTTGGGATTTTGTTGCAGGAAAATCTATAGTATTAGTTGGAGTGCTAATCACTTCGGATTTTCTTGCATGCAAATAATCTTTATATGGGGTAGTTAAATGGTATTCCATCAGACTTTCAAAGATTTTTTGTTCGAGTGATTCTCAGAGATTTTCTGAAAATCTCAAGATTCCTACTGATTTTTTAAGAGTATATATTAGAGAGGAATGAGATCTGTAAAGGGTGTTTGTGATTAGTAGAGATAAGAAAACAACGCACGATTGGGGATACTTATATTAAGAATGATTAATTGGGGGATATGAAAACTTATTGGGGATATAACTACAAGACAAAATAGGAGTCCCAATAGCAATTCTGGGTCACCCCTTATGTAATTATTTTTTTAATTCCTAATTTACCCCTCACTAATTAGGTTTAGTGGTTAATAATAATTAGTAAAAATCTTAAGTATTTGGGGGATAGATTAGTGTGTATTTTTATTTGTGTTTGGGTGAGAGTAGAAGGAGGGAAAAAAATATTTGAGAGGAATTTCTTTTTTTGAAAATTGAAGATGATTGTGATGAGAGAATTTCCGCTAATAAGAGGTTGAAAAATTGATTTTTTGTCTTTGAATCCACCATTGTTGCAGCTGAAAAAGCTTGGTGCCGGCATGGTATTCAACCAAAAACCCATGCGGGCAATTGTTGGAAATGTTCATAAATTGTTTGCCACTATCCGGGGGGGGTTTCAAAACTCCACCCCTGAATAAGATTAATAAGAAGTGGAGATGGAAATGGGGATATGATTTTGGTTTTTGATTTTAAGTTTTTGATTTTTATTTTATGGGAAGGGTATTTTAGTATTTTCATAACCAATGGTCACCCCTTAGCCGAAATCATGGGTTGGGGGAAGTAATTCATATCCCCCAATTAATTCCCATATCCCCCCAATTAATTATTCTATGTTAACTGGGGGATATAAATTACTTTCCCCAACCAATAGTGTTTGCTAAGGGGTGTTTTTAGGGGGCAAAAATACTAAAATACCCTTTCCTCAAAATAAAAATCTAAAAACTTAAAATGAAAAAATAAAATCATATCCCTCATTTCCATCTTCACTGCCGGTATTCTCGTTAGAGTTAGGGCTTTGAAACCTAAATATTTCCCACTTTGGAAACAAATTTTTTTTTTCACATTCGGAAGTGATGAACACCATGCCGGTAGTGACGAAGACCATGCCGAAAGTGAAGAAGACCATGCCGTAGTGATGAAGACCATGCCGAAAGTAATGAAGACCATGCTAATAGTGATGAAGACCTTGTCGGAAATAATTTTTTTACATCGCCGGAACTGATGAAGACAATGCTGGGAAATGGTGTCGGCATGCTTGGTAACTAACACTCAATGTCGTAACTAAATTCCGTCATGCTCGATAGAAATCTATCAATGTCGATAGTCAAGTGAAAAAAAAATAAATTTTCTGAATAGTTTACATCATGTGCCGACAAAGAAATTTAAGCAGCATACTATGCCGTTAGCAGTACCTGCATGCTTGAGAATTAACTAACTATGCCGAGCCTTCGGACCGATTAAAACAGAAAAAATTCAAAACGAGCAGAAGGGGAAGGACTACGCCCCCGGACCTCCCTGGATAGCGGCAAACATTTATGAAAATTTCCAGCAAATGCCGACATGATGGACGACCGACAACAACGCCGGCACACCGTGTTGTTTGAATATTTCTGGTACTTGAAAATATGGTCCGCCGACATTGATATAACTATGAATACCATGCTGGAACAACCTAAACCAGCATGGTATTCATAGTTATATCAATGTCGGCATGATGTTTTGCAAGTGCAGCCATGGTGAGTCCAAAGTTACATCTGAAGAAGACCCAACTGTTTATGGGTAAAAATCGTTTCCGCCGATTTTGGTAAATTCGGTAGGTGAGTGAGAAACTGGTTTAAACCCTAAACAAATGTGCTTCACGTGAGCACTTTATAGATTGAGAGATCAATCTGCACAAGTCCAACCTAAACCAAGAAATGGCCGTTCCGGACTTGCTTCGGTCACAAAGTGGAGGAGAAGGGTTGATTTGGGGAGGAAGCAAAGAAAGGTGTTAAGACCAGAATAATGCAGGTAAGTAGTGTCTCGACTTGTATCGAAAGTGAAAGCTTAGGAAGCTTGCAAGAGATGAAAGCTTTTGGAGATCTTGCAAAGTTGCCTTTTCCGAGAGTGTTGTATTTTCTCTGGACCGAGACCATTTATGCACGGTGGAAATAGGTAAGACCTATTTATACAAGTCGAGATTGAAACGCACTGGTGTTGATGGTGGTTTTTAAACAAGGGTAAAATCATAAAACCCCATGACCTAGTGTTACCCGCAACACATTAACTAAGAGCATTTAACTCAGTGTAAATAATTAATAGGGGTATTTTTTCAAAATGCAGTTAGGGTTTTCGACACGTAACCTAATTCCAAACCAAGACGCACATGCGCACCATGGCAACAATGCAAAAACCAAGCCGCTGCTCGCGCACCATGGCAACAATGCCAAACCAAGCCGCACACCGTGCACCATGGCAACAATGCCAAACCAAGCCGCATTTGCGCAACATGGCAACAATGCCAAACCAAACCGCACATTGCGCACCATGGCAACAATGCCAAACCAAGCCGCACTTTGCGCACCATGGCAACAATGCCAAACCAAGCCGCACATGCGCACCATGGCAACAATGCCAAACCAAGACGCACTGGGGTGCACCATGGCAACAATGCCAAAACAAGCCGCACATCGCGCACCATGGCAACGACGCCAAACCAAGCCGCACTTTGCGCACCATGGCAACGACGCCAAAACCAAGCCGCACACATCGCGCACCATGGCAATGACGCCAAAACCAAACTACATATTGCACTCATTGGCAACCATGCCAAACTAATCACTACGCCATTGGCACATGCCAAATATAGCGCCCTAGGCTTGCAAAACGTGCAACTAGGTCAACATGGCCGTCGTCGTGCCATTGGCACATGCCAACACGTACCACAAGCCATATTTCCAAGCCGCTATGCCATTGGCACATGCCAAATATAGCGCCCTAGGCTTGCAAAACGTGCAACTAGGTCAACATGGCCGTACGTGCCATTGGCACATGCCAACACGTACCACAAGCCATATTTCCAAGCCGCTATACCATTGGAACATGCCAAATATAGCGCCCTAGGCTTGCAAAGCGTGCAACTAGGTCAACATGGCCGTACGTGCCATTGGCACATGCCAACACGTACCACAAGCCATATTTCAAGTCGCTATGCCATTGGCACATGCCAAATATAGCGCCCTAGGCTTCCAAACCATGCAACCTAGGCCAAGTCGGCCACGCATGCCATTGGCACATGCCAACATGCTCATTTGGTAGTTTTTCTACCAAGGCCACGACCCTAATGGCCACGCATGCCTTTGGCACATGCCAACATGCTCATTTGGTAGCTTTTCCTACCAAAACCACGGCCCTCATGGCCACGCATGCCATTGGCACGTGCCAACATGCTCGCTGGTAGCTTTTCCTACCAAAACCACGGCCCTAATGGCCACGCATGCCATTGGCACATGCCAAACACACACGCTGGTAGCCTTACTTGCAAACCGTGCAACCTACCACCAAGACATTCCGCACATGCCATTGGCACATGCCAAACACACACGCTGGTAGCCTAACTTGCAAACCGTGCAACCTACCACCAAGACATTCGCACATGCCATTGGCACATGCCAAACACACCTGTTTGGTAGCCTAACTTGCAAACCGTGCAACCTACCACCAAGGCATTCCGCACATGCCAATGGCACATGCCAAACACACACGCTGGTATCCTAACTTGAAAACCGTGCAACCTACCACCAAGGCATTCCGCACATGCCATTGGCACATGCCACGCACGCCACTAGCAGCTCTGGCATTGCCACTTACACTCAACGTATAAATTACCAACAAGGCATTCCGCACATGCCACTATCACATGCCACGCACGCCACTAGCAGCTCTGGCATTGCCACTTACGCTCGAGGTACAACCCGCAACAAGGGCATTCCGCACATGCCAATGGCACATGCCACACGCGCCACTAGGAGCACCACTTGCACTCAAGGTGCAACCAACACTCGAGATATCAACACGGGCGGGGATGCTTTCGGGGTTTTGGTTTGGCGGTCATGACTTGCGGCGTACACTACGCTCACATTAAGAAAGCGTGAAAAGGAATAAAGCGGTCAAATAAATGAGGAAATAATGGTGAAAACGTTTTCACCCATAAACACCTTAGTTACCACCTCCTCTCATTATTTCACCCTTTACTCTCTTCCTTCATGAGGGCAGTGGTACGTTTCAATCTCGACTTGTATAAATAGGTCTTACATATTTCCACCGGACAACAAGTCTCGGTCGGAGAAAAATACTACACTCTCGGAAAAGGCAACTTTGCAAGCTCTCACAAAAGCTTTCATCTCTTGCAAGCTTCCAAGCTTCCACTTTACGATACAAGTCGAGACACTACTCTCCCGAATTATTCCGGGTCTCAACACCTTTCTTTGCTTCCCTCCCCAAATAAACCCTTCTCCTCCACTTTGTGGACCGAAGCAAGTCTGGACGGCCATTTCTTGGTTTAGGCCGGACATGCAGTTGATCTCTCGAATCTATAAAGTGCTCACGTGCGGCATATTTGTTTAGGTTTTGAACCGGTTTCTCACTCACTCAACCGAATTTCACGAAATCGGCGAAACGATTTTCACCCATAAACAATTGGCGACCACAGCGGGAGGATTGATCTATCGGCTACAATGTCGGTTGTCGATCTCGTTCTTCGACCCGGATGTCAAGATGGTAGGGAAGGCGACCCGATCCTACTCAACTACCAGATGACCCGGTTACCAGTTGCAAAAACTACACGAGAGAAAACCGGGGACTCGTTGAAGATGCTACTAGCGATTGGGGACTTGCGACTGGTCCGACTCAAGCGCTAGACGACCGGTTACCGATTACAAAAACTACACGAGAAAACTGGGGACTCGTTGAAGATGCTACCACCGGCGATTGGGGACTTGCGACTCGGTCAAGCTCATGCCCAGACGACCCGGTTACCAGTTGCAAAAACTACACGAGAAAAATGGGGACTCGTTGAATACGCTACCAACAATCGGGGACTAGCTGGCGATGCTACCAACAAAACCGCCTTTTTACATGAAGAGGGGCATGTTCGCAAAAACCTATGAAGTGAGTAAATTCAGACTACGCAAGATATACGATTTGTTTAGGTTTTTAGTAAAACCACTATACTAAAGAGTATTGTGCCTATTGCTAGCACACACTTTCATAAAAGCAATATTCCTTTCCTAAAACATAATCAGTCATATTATCAAAACCATTCATCCCGAAATAATCCAATATCCTCAAAAGTTACCCAAATTGTCTACCCAAAGTGGTCAAACTTTGAACCCGGACATCCGGTATGCCTTTCAAAAAAAAAAAAAAAAAGAAAAAGAACCTAAATGAAAGTTTAACGAGAGAAACATTCAAGGAAAATCATCCAACGAGGTCTGTTCTTCTTGGAGAAAGTCAACTTTGCATCTTCAAGAGCCGCTCTCTTCATAGTCAACATCTTGGAAAGCTTTTCGAGTTCTACCTCCTGTCGTGCAATCTCCTCGGCGGAAAGGATTTCGATTCTTTGCATCTTTCAACTTTTGGATCTCGGAAAGGCCTTGACAAACCACGAAGTGTTGAACTCCTTTTCTACGCACACGTCGCGTTGGTGCTCCCGATCGGCAATAACGTCTTGAAACGGTGTGACCAGTCACCTCACGCATGTCCTCGATGGAAGATAAAGCCTCTTCCCACGCTTAACCGACGCAAATCGACTAGTGACCTTCTTGGTTGCGGCCATATGTCTGTACTTCTCCCGGATTCTGGTGTACAACGCCTCATAGCCAGCCAACAGGTACAAGCCAATGGTACACACCATACCGAAATCCAAGTCGGCACCCATTCAAGGCGATCCGGGCGCTACCCGACACGCGTTTCCGGATGCGCTTGCCAAACGCGCATGCCGGCGCTTGCCCGAGCGCTTGCCGCGCGCTTGCCGGACGCGCTTACCGGCACACATGCCGCACGCGCATGCAAAGCCACAATACCACACTTTGTGCTACAGGTTTGCATCCTTCCAGCGCTAACATCTTGCGCCCTTCAAAGACCATCCTCGCCCTTCAAACAGCGCCATAGCTCCGAAGACTTCGTGATCAAAACCGTGTCATCTACGCACGATACACTTACGATCACCGAGCCAGAGCCACTTCCTCCACCCCAACGGTTATTCAAGCATGGAAGCTCCAACCGCCGTCGGAGACCTTACTCACCATCGGGGCAAGATCTTGGAAGATCCGGAAGAAGCCGACCTCCTTTTAGCAATGTTGATTTGATGAAAAGACAAAAGATACTTCAGCAGGACGCGCGTTTATAGATGAAGAGGCTCGCGTTGCTCTCGAACGCCAGTAGAAGGGGATAAGTGATCCAATTTCGTCACACGTGAAGATCAGGAAAGACTTCTCCAAAATCGAAAGCAAAGGAAATCAACAACTCTCCTCAGTTCACAGAGACCCTTCTTCCATTAGGACCCGCATAATGGGAACTTCGCCCACAAAGTAAACAGTCTATGATGAAACGGTTATGTGAGATTCTATATTTCTCCGAGGCGTAAGCGTCAAGGCATATTTGCACCCTCAACCGCACTACATCGGGAAAGCGAGGCATTTCCATCCGGGAAGTCGTTCCCAAACCCCAACCTCTTAGAAAGCACGATCGACGGATGTAACAGGGACTCCTAACCTCTGTTCTCTTGAGGGATGTCGAGTTTGTGAGAATGTGACGCGGCCTCCGACTTCAAAATGGTAGCCGTCAAGGCTCGAGAGTTGCAAGATGTCGTTTCAACGTTCTTTCCATAAGTAACTACGCATAAACGTTCTCCAGCGGCCTTCGCTTCAACGTTCGCTTCAACGCCACTCCTTCCGCAAAGGTCGTGCGCCACACTCCCCATATCAAGGAACATAGCCACATCCAGCCAATCTTCATAGTCATGGACACCTTTTAATCCATCTCGCCAAAACTCGTAATCATGGACGGTTTGCTCGCTTACGCATCCGGTAATCCTTTTACTTCCACGGAAGCCCATAGAATATCAGCCAACCTACTTTGTTACCATGACAATGTAGTTTCTCCTGATTACATCTCCTACCAAGAATTGTTTCCCCTCATTCGTTGATACCAGCCAGAGGTTCACCGCAGCAGCAATTACTACAAAGATGGAAACACGTAAACCATACTTGAGAACGAAGAACAGTCCACCAAAAATCCGTACCCACAACAAGGTCCTCTACTCTTCAAGTGTGCGCAAATAAGAACATCATCACCTCTCTGTCTAGAAGACTCCTTCAACACTTTACGAGGCCGCGGAGGATCCAGGAGCCCGCACTATCCGAATATGTCATCATGTAATTTTGAGCATCCCAGTGTCACATCCAGAAGAGTACGGAAGGTTACATTCACGTATTCATCCATTCCATCATATCAAACCGAAGTATGACCGGGGACTTCTCGCTGCATCCCATTTCGTAAGATAGAGCCCTAAATCAGCGTCCTCCAAGTCTGCGGCGGTCAACAAGGACGGATTCGAAGGAAGGGGAACGACTAGGTCATCCTCGTCGATAAAATGACGCATGCTCCAACGGGATATCTACGCACAAAAGGGAAATTTTCCATTTATACAACAAGCGGCGGTAAAGTGTACGACAATCCGCCAAAGAAGAAGAAAACATACCGAGAGAAATTCAACAAGAAGAACCTTTTCTCAAACGAGGGAGATGATGCAGTTGCTTTTGGTTTGAATACAGAACCTTTAAAAAGGAAAGGAAGTAATTAGGGACATAACGCTTCCAGATTTTTTGGCATGAACGATGCCCTAATCAAAGCCGCGCGTGAAGGAAACGCAAAGTAAGGAAACTTTGCTATCTGTAGAAACACCTAATCCCTCCTTGTTCACACCGGCCCCACCAATTGCACCGACTTCCTAATGGCCGCCCAAGTCACGCTTGCAAGAACGCACAACTTCCACACCTTGCGCCGGTCCCACCAGCTAGCACGCTCAGTTTCCCAACTCACGCCAACTTCCCAACGTCGCCCAAGCTGCACCAGGCCACACCAATTGCACCGAGCTTCATAATGGCCGCCCAAGTCACGCTTGCAAGCACGCACGCCTTCCACACCTTGTCTTGGGTCCCACCAGCTAGCACACTCGGTTTCCCAACTCACGCCAACTTCCCAAACGTCGCCAACTCGCACCGGCCCCACCAATTGTGCCGGCCTCCCGATTTGTGCAAAACTACCGAGGCAAGGATTCCAAATCCTATTAATAAAAGGTCGAGACAAGCCTCCTCAATTCTCTTTACGGTTTCTTTGTTGATAGTTTGTCACCATCTTATGCTTACCTCGCTGTTGATGGTGGTTTTTAGACAAGGGGTAAAATCGTAAAACCCCATGACCTAGTGTTACCCGCAACACATTAACTAAGAGCATTTAACTCAGGCGTAAATAATTAATAGGGGTATTTTTTCAAAATACTGATAGACACATTTTTGTGTCTGATATAATCTCAATTGTATATGTTGTTAGTGCTCGATTTTGTATTTATTATGGATTTTTATGTTTTTGTAGGTGTTTTTGGAGAAATAAGCTTTTGCGGCGAAATTGGCTCGAAAAGTGGTTTTTGCGCTCGTGGGAGAAATTACTATACGGACCCCCATTTTGGATAAGGGGTACCTCAATTACTAAGGGGCATCCAGTTCATAAGGGCTATCCTCTTTACTACTCACCACCACTTGCTATTCGCATGATTCGGGATAGGGGGACACCTCTTCTTCACGGCTTAAAAATGTTTTGGCGGGAAAGTTGCTTTTGTTCCAGCGAGATTTTCGGGCAAGATTTTCAACGAGATTTAGTTGGAGACTTTCTCGGGATTGACTTGGGATTAGGCGATGGAGATAAAACGGGGATTATGCGCTTTCAGTTCGTAAAAATAGGTATGAACCACCGAGTTGGACAAAACAGGGACGAGATATTTCCTCGATTTTATGGTTTTATATATGGAAGTTCGAAATTTGTTTTGGAGCATATATATCCTCGTGGGATTCGTACATATCAAGTGTGGTAAGGATTGAACAAATATAGATGTTACAGAGGAGATAAAAATGGGAAGATATCGTGGCTTGGTGAAAAAAGAACGGAGGTGATAATTGAGAGAATTAGGGCTGTGTGTGTATATATAAGGCATTGGTTGGAGTCATACGGGGGTGTCGAGACTTTGGGGAGACGTCTGGGTAGTTGCGGAGAAGAAATAAAGTTTCAGAGCCGCGGGTGGAGTTCTTCTTCTTCTTCTTTGAAGAAGAAGGAGTTGAAGAACATCAACCCACAGGTGTGATCCTGAAACCGTCGCAGATCAACGACACGTAAAACCGCTCTTCGGGCGGACTATATTTCGTATTCCAATATAACTCCACTACCAGTTGTAACATTTGTTTGTAACGCCTCTGTGACGTTGCAAACTCGCTTGCTTCATTAGTTTACTCTTGTTTTTCACCTATTTGAGCTATGAACAATTATTTTGAGCACGTGAATAATATGAGGAGCTAAACCCCAACACTTTGGGATGACGGAGGAAGCTATTCTCTATGCCCGTGGTAAATCTATTTAATTCCTTTATGACTTTTGCACTAGTTTAAATCGTTTCATGATTTTTTTTTCTTAATTGGTTGTGATTTTGTTTGATGACGTATGCTTGGTCTTAGTATTTTGATACGTCATGCTTGTGATTTCTGGTCAATCTTTTATAAAATCTACCTTGGCAAAGAATAAAGAGTCAATATTTATATGTTATGAGCTATAATTGTCTGGAATTGATAGTCGAACCACATGAATATGAGAATTGGTGGAATCTTGAGTCTCGTGTACCTCTCGATATTTTGTGACAAACTGTGTAAATATTATCTTTGTTTTTAGAGTTTTAGAAACTAAATCTTTACAAGTCCGAGTTGAACGAACTTTACTACCACTTTTTACAAACAACTTCAAAATAACATCAATTTTTGGCGCCGCCGACGCGGACTTGTATTTAGATTTGTTTTAGGTTTATTTTTTTTTTTTTTTTTTTTGTTCTTTTTTACGCCTTTGGTATTCTTTTGATTCTTTTCAGATTTGGAGCGAAGCTACGAGGAAAGAAAAGGTGCTATAAAAGGAAAGCATCGCCAAAGAAGGAAAGAAAAGAGGAGTCCAAGGAGTGAAGAAGATTTTGTACATAATTAGTTTATTTAGACTTTATTCTTTTTATTTTTAGAAACTGTAAATAGGGTTGCATTTTTGTAATTTTTCTTTTATTTTTGGACTTTATTTTTCTGGACTTGGACATTATTTTTAAAACCCTAAGGAAGGGTTGAGGTTAAATATAAACTGTTTGCAGGGAAGGACGACAGTTACGATACTGTCTCGGCCCCTCGGGTTCGTACACTGACATCGGAGTGGGTGGACCGAGTCGACTTCAACGGTTCATCGCCCGTCTGCACGGAGGTAAGACTCTATCCACCCACGAATCCCTCGTCGGTGGGTTTTATTTTGTGTGACAACTCACACCCGCAATGAATATCGGGCGGTATTACAATAGCCAATACAACGAATATCCGACTGAGTTTCAAAATGGACGTTACTACTTTGACCATAGTGTGAATAGTGGTTGGGAACATCAGCCTTTTCAAGGTTATGGCTCATACCATGATGAGCCCAATTACTATCCACACACGCACGAGTCATACGAGCAAAATTCCTATAATTCCTCTTCTCTAGATGAAGCACGTAGGATACTTGAGTCAACGCGTAAGTTAACTGAGTCAACACGTGAGTTTGCTTTGAGACAACACGTGAGGTTAGAGTTAGAGACGGAAGAAAGAATTGCTCGAATTACTCTTGATTGCCAATACATTCTTTCCAATATCACCCGTGAAAATGAGGACAATTTTTATAATCAGGATGACGAGGATAGAATTGGTAACACTACTTTAGATGAGGTTCGACCATTTTCATGTTATTATAATGATGATTATGATGAGGATAGTATTGATGAAGAATTTGAAATAACTAGGCATAGTGATCAGGAATTTGTTACTCCAATTGAGCTTAATAACGATAATATTATTTCTAGTTTGAATCCAAATAATTTTAATAATTATTCACCTATTCAAAAGGACGAGGATTTGACTAGAGATACCACCGTTTTAGACGATGTAGTATTTCCTTATGATTACGAAGCCGATGATAGTTTTGAGGAAAGAGTTTATTACGAGAACATTGTTTTAGAGTCTAACGATTTAGAAACATTAGTCTTAGACAAAGAAGATGAACTCGTAGAGCTTTCAAATATGATGAGTGAGGATGCACCTTCCGATTATAACTTAGAAGAAGCAATTGACCATTTTCGTGGATTAGATGATCTAGAAATTAGGGAAATTGTAGATAGTATCTAGAGACACCCAAAACTCTAAGTTTGGGGGTGATTATCATTCTCCCCGTGCTTTACCTTTAGCTCTTGTAGAGATCCCTCACTTGGGACTTGATATATGTGCCTCAACCATTGAGCCAGTTGCCTTCATACTAGTTCTCGAACCTAATAATGTCCAGGAAGAAGTTCGGTTGTTAGAAACCCATCCTCGGTTGACGTGGTTTACCCAGGGCTATGATACCAAGATTGATTTTGTGTTCCCACCAAATATTTTTCAACCAATTGTGGGAACGTATAAGTTTCGATGTGTCAAGTATTTAGTTTTGAGACTAAACCTAAGTACTTTAGGAAATTAGTATCGACACATTTGCTTAAGATTGACCTTGATTTCATCGTGGTCAATTGTGTGAGTCAAACGATTGACTTTAAGGATCCACAATTATTCAAAGTTATTATTATGTTCTTCTAAGTTCTTATTTGAGTTTTACAGACTTTGCTGAACCGGATCTTAGCTACGAGGAAATCCAACCCATGAAAATATTTTATTTGGACCCGGTTATAGAACCCGAACACGAACCACGGCTAGATGTAGTTGTCTTAAACAGAAACTAGACAAGGGTGTGCTTCATTGGTTAATTTTCTTGGCATGTTGCGATTCCTTTTACTTGTGATAGCTCTATTTGGTTTTGATGACCCTGAAATTAGGCTATTACTTTATGATTCTATGAGGTGACTAATCCTTTGTTAGTCCCATTCAAGACTTCAAACTTAGCACTTCTTGGGAGGTAACCCAATATTTATGCGACACGGTAATATCTTTCCTTAACTCTTTCACTTCAAATGGTAATGATTTCTCCTTGTTCATGCTTTTAATTTTATCTTTAGAACATTGAGGACAATGTTAGATTTAAGTTTGGGGTATGGGAGAAACATTTTAGTTGCATTGTTAAACTCTGTGAGCTTAGAAATTTATGCTTATTAAGGATGGCACTAAACAATCTAAGTGGATGGAAGCATTTTGGTTGTAGGAGTTGAGGAACCAATCGATTAGATGGCAACATCTAAAGAGTCTATTCATAAAAGCATGAGCTCGGGTGTTAGAAATAACATGATAGTTTCACCAATCTCGTTGAGTCCTTTTCACTTGCTTTTTATTTTATTTTTAAACTATGTTTCTCTAAGTGATTAGGTGGGGCCCACGAATCAAGTTGTTACCAATGCTAGGGTGAAATAGAGTGATTGAGATACCAAAAAAAAAAAAAAAAAAAAAAAGTTGAAAAAAAAAAAAAAGTTGAAAAAAAAAAAAAGTTGAAAAAAAGTTGAAAAAGAAAATAAAAAAAAAAAAAAAAGAGAAAAAAAATAAAGGAAAAAAAAAGTGAGACCAGACCATCAGACCAACCGGAATAAATTCAATAAAGTCGACCACTGGAACCCTTGTATATGCCAGTTGTGTTGACCTAGAGTTAGGATTATCGATTGTTTGGTTCCCTTGTATATGCCAGTGTGTTGATATTAGTCGAACTAGTATCTCAGTCCATTAGGATAGGTTCATTTTGGCGGAGGCCTTCTGAGAGATATGGGAAACATCGATCACTTAGTAAACATCAAAACCATCTATGTTTTCTATTTCCATCTTCTTGATCTATCCATGTGATTAGTTTTGACTCAGGGTATTGATGTCCATAGTGCGACTATCTCGAGTAGAGCTTTGTGACTTATATATGAATTTTAGTATCGAGTGCAAACTCGTGTACATCAATTGGAATTTCGCATCGTGGTACTTCCTCCCGTAGTCAATAAGTATGCCAACCAAGGAGATTCTTTAGTGCCTTCCAAGGTTCTGCGTAGATAGTTAGGTCCGGAGTGTAAAGGTTTTGTGGGTACACCTCGGTAAACCCTCCCGAGACTATAACTCGGCCACTAGGGCCACCTAGGGGTTTAAAGGCTTATTGCATACGCTAAATGCAATCGACGATGCCTGCGACAGTGAGTTAGGATTTTATATTCTAGAATTAATTTTCTCGAGGACGAGCAAATAATAAGTTTGGGGGTATTTGATAGACACATTTTTGTGTCTGATATAATCTCAATTGTATATGTTGTTAGTGCTCGATTTTGTATTTATTATGGATTTTTATGTTTTTGTAGGTGTTTTTGGAGAAATAAGCTTTTGCGGCGAAATTGGCTCGAAAAGTGGTTTTTGCGCTCGTGGGAGAAATTACTATACGGACCCCCATTTTGGATAAGGGGTACCTCAATTACTAAGGGGCATCCAGTTCATAAGGGCTATCCTCTTTACTACTCACCACCACTTGCTATTCGCACTTCAGTTCAGGATAGGGGGACACCTCTTCTTCACGGCTTAAAAATGTTTTGGCGGGAAAGTTGCTTTTGTTCCAGCGAGATTTTCAGGCAAGATTTTCAACGAGATTTAGTTGGAGACTTTCTCGGGATTGACTTGGGATTAGCTGATGGAGATAAAACAGGGATTGTACGCTTTCCAGATTCGTAAAAATAGGTATGAACCACCGAGTTGGACAAAACAGGGGACGAGATATTTCCTCGATTTTATGGTTTTATATATGGAAGTTTCAGAAATTTGTTTTGGAGCATATATATCCTCGTGGGATTCGTACATATCAAGTGTGGTAAGGATTGAACAAATATAGATGCGCAGAGGAGATAAAAATGGGAAGATATCGTGGCTTGGTGAAAAAAGAACGGAGGTGATAATTGAGAGAATTAGGGCCTGTTGTGTATATATAAGGCATTGGTTGGAGTCATACGGGGGTGTCGAGACTTTGGGGAGACGTCTGGGTAGTTGCGGAGAGAAGAAATAAAGTTTAGAAGTTGAGCCGCGGGTGGAGTTTCGAAGAACTGACACACCAAGAAGAAGGAGTTGAAGAACATCAACCCTGCAGTGTGATCACAAAAGCGCCGTGATCAACGACACCAAAAACCGCTCTTCGGGCGGACTATATTTACGTATTCCAATATAACTCCACTACCGTTGTAACAGTGTTTGTAACGCCTCCCAGCGACGTTGCAAACCGCTTGCTTCATTAGTTTACTCTTGTTTTTCACCTATTTGAGCTATGAACAATTATTTTGAGCACGTGAATAATATGAGGAGCTAAACCCCAACACTGGGATGACGGAGGAAGCTATTCTCTATGCCCGTGGTAAATCTATTTAATTCCTTTATGACTTTTGCACTAGTTTAAATCGTTTCATGATTTTTTTCTTAATTGGTTGTGATTTTGTTTGATGACGTATGCTTGGTCTTAGTATTTTTGATACGTCATGCTTGTGATTTCTGATCAATCTTTTATAAAATCTACCTTGGAAAAGAATAAAGAGTCAATATTTATATGTTATGAGCTATAATTGTCTGGAATTGATAGTCGAACCACATGAATATGAGAATTGGTGGAATCTTGAGTCTCAGTACCTCTCGATATTTTGTGACAAACCTGTGTAAATATTATCTTTGTTTTTAGAGTTTTCTGAAACTAAATCTTTACAAGTCTGAGTTGAACGAACTTTACTACCACTTTTTACAAACAACTTCAAAATAACATCAAATACCAGATTAGGGTTTTCAACACAGAACCCTAATTCCAAAATCAAGCCGCACCCTGCGCACCATGGCAACAATGCCAAACCAAGCCGCATACTGCGCACCATGGCAGCAATGCCAAACCAAGCCGCACTCTGCGCATCATGGCAACAATGCCAAATCAAGCCGCACCCTGCGCACCATGGCAACAAGGCCAAACCAAGCCGCACCCTGCGCACCATGGCAGCAATGCCAAACCAAGCCGCACTCTGCGCACCACGGCAACAATGCCAAACCAAGCCGCACCCTGCGCACCATGGCAACAATGCCAAACCAAGTCGCACCCTGCGCACCATGGCAACAATTCCAAATCAAGCCGCACCACTGGCGCCAAACCATGGCATGGCAGCAATGCCAAACCAAGCCGCACCACTGGCGCCATGGCAACAATCTCTCCAAGCGACCTTTGGCCCACGCCAATTATAGCGCCAAACCAAGACCGCACTAGATCAATGGCCGCCATTGGCACATGGCAACAATGCCAAATCTCGGCCGCTATGCCTTTGGCCCACGCCAACATAGCGCCCTAGGTTTGCAAGACTTGCAACTAGGTCAACATGGCCGCACGTGCCATTGGCACATGCCAACACGTGCCACAAGCCATATTTCCAAGCCGCTATGCCTTTGGCCCACGCCCAACATAGCGCCCTAGGTTTGCAAGACTTGCAACTAGGTCAACATGGCACGCACATGCCATTGGCACATGCCAACACGTGCACGCAAAGCCATATTTCAAGCCGCTATGCCTTTGGCCCACGCCAAACATAGCGCCCTAGGTTTGCAAGACTTGACTAGGTCAACATGGCTGCACATGCCATTGGCACATGCCAACACGTGCCGCAAGCCATATTTCCAAGCGCTATGCCTTTGGCCCACGCCAAACATAGCGCCCTAGGTTTGCAAGACTTGCAACTAGGTCAACATGGCCGCACATGCCATTGGCACATGCCAACACGTGCCGCAAGACATATTTCCAAGCCGCTATGCCTTTGGCCCACGCCAAACATAGCGCCCTAGGTTTGCAAGACTTGCAACTAGGTCAACATGGCCACACATGCCATTGGCACATGCCAACATGTGCCGCAAGCCATCTTCTAAGCCGCTATGCCTTTTCCCAAACATAGCGCCCAAGACTTGCAACTAGGTCAATGCAAGCTGTGCCATTGGCACATGCCAACACGTGCCATAAGCCATATTTCCAAAACATAGCCTTTGGCCCCGCCAATTATAGCGCCCTAGGTTTGCAAGACTTGCAACTAGGTCAACATGGCCACAGCACATGCCAACACCATTGCCATATTTCCAAGCGCTACATACCAAACACCCAGGTTTGCAAGACTTGCAACTAGGTCAACATGGCAGCACATATTTTACCAAGCCGCTATGCCTTTGGTCCACGCCAAACATAGCGCCCTAGGTTTGCAAGACTTGCAACTAGGTCAACATGGCCGCATGTGCCATTGGCACATGCCAACACGTGCCGCAAGCCATATTTCCAAGCCGTTATGCCTTTGGCCCACGCCAAACATAGCGCCCTAGGTTTGCAAGACTTGCAACTAGGTCAACATGGCCGCATGTGCCATTGGCACATGCTAACACGTGTCGCAAGCCATATTTCTAAGCCGCTATGCCTTTGGCCCACGCCAGATATAGCGCCCTAGGCTTGCAAGACTTTTAACTAGGTCAACATGGCCGCACGAGCCATTGGCACATGCCAAACACACACGCTGGTAGCCCTAACTTGCAAACCGTGCAACCTACCACCAAGGCATTCCGCACATGCCATTGGCACATGCCAAAACACATCTTTGGTAGCCTAACTTGCAAACCGTGCAACCTACCACCAAGGCATTCCGCACATGCCAAACACACATTTGGTAGCCTAACTTGCAAAACCGTGCGACCTACCACCAAGGCATTCGCACATGCCATTGGCACATGCCATTGGCACATGCCAAACACACACGCTGGTAACCTAACTTGCAAACCATGCAACCTACCACCAAGGCATTCCACACATGCCATTGGCACATGCCACACGCGACACTAGCAGCGCCGCTTGCACTCAAGATGCAACCAACACTCGAGACATCGACACAAACTAGGGGATGCTTCTTTAGGGTTTTGGTTTGGCGGTCACGGCATACGGCGTACACTATGCTCACATTAAGAAAGCGTGTAAAGGAATAAAGCGGTCAAATAAAAGAGGAAATAATGGTGAAAAACGTTTCGCCCATTAAACCATGCGGATTCTGACCTCCTCTCATTATTTCACCCTTTACTCTCTTCCTTCATGAGGCCAGTGCGTTTCAATCTCGACTTGTATAAGTAGGTCTTACCTATTTCCACCGGACAACAAGTCTCGGTCGGGAAGAAATATACTACACTTACACTCTCGGAAAGGCAACTTTGCATGCTCTCCCAAAAGCTTTCATCTCTTGCAAGCTTCCTAAGTTTTCACTTTCGATACAAGTCGAGATACTACTCTCCTCAACACCTTTCTTTGCTTCCCTCCCCAAATCAACCCTTCTCCTCCACTTTGTGACCGAAGCAAGTCTGGAACGGCCATTTCTTGGTTTAGGTAGGACTTGTCAGTTGATCTCTCGAATCTATAAAGTGCTCACGTAAAGACATTTGTTTAGGGTTTGAACCGGTTTCTCACTCACCCACCGAAATTCAGAAATCGTTGAGAAACGATTTATACCCATAAACAATTGGCGACCACGCGGGAGGATTGATCTATCGGTTACAATACCAACTCCGACTCACGATTTCGTTTCCGAACGTCAAATCCCAACATGGTGGAACTCGAGTCCGGAGCGGTGCCGAGAACACTAAAGCCACGAACGCACCCCGATGTTAGCATCTCTCCCAATAACGTTGTTACGTCACCCGGCTGACAACAGCAACATCGAATGCACTCCCTCAAGTGTAACACCGCCAATTACCGGGGCGGAGGCCATTGCCTCCTCTAGCGTCTCTACACAACCCTCTAATCACGGCAACGAAAATATCTTTTCGGGTGTCGCGCCGCGATCACCGGGGCTAGAGCCGCCGTCGCGACCCCAAATGCTTCGTCTAGCATGGCGCCTCGGGTCCACGACCAAGATCCCAACTACCCGCCAACGGACGAGAAACCCGGAGGGACAAGAGGAAGTCGCCCTTACGTCACCATCGGCGATCGATGGAACGACAAGAGATGCTCGCGAGCAGGGCAGAATATGGTTTCAACACGGAAGGAGGTACTCATCTTTCTCAAGACCACGAGAACTACTACCACGTGATTCGCGCCTCCGAGTCATTTAGAACGTCTCCAACAACCCCGACGCCAGCACCTCGGCGGAGCACGCCTCCATGGATGAGGAAACTGCACTAGAATCCCATTGGAAAGAAATCAGCCACCCAACTTTGTCACGAGAGAAGATTTGGAAAAACTCCTGCAACCGAGATCAAGAATGATGAGTTGGACGTGCATCATCACCAACCCCCTTACCCATCAGAAACACAAAGAGAATCCCTCTCCCAAGGGGGTACTCTTCTACTCAATTTACCCCGTCACGATGGCAGGGAATGCACGTGAGCATGTTTTGGTTTCCTGGAATCCCTAGGTGAACATGAATATAATCACGTTCTTCGTTTAAGGAATTCTCAAAATCACTTCTTTGGAAGGGCGTATACATGGTACAATGACATCCCACCGAGCAGCATTCCCAACCGGAGTAGCATGGTCTTTGCGTTTTACAAGAAATACTTCTTCGTGTTCGAACAAGTTACCTTTTCGGACCTAGGAAGAATGTACCGATGGGATAACGAACATCCGAATGATTTCGTCAAAGGTTCGGTGGTTCAAGCACTTTCGATTGTCACGACCCAAAACGTGACCGAGCAACAATTGGTGAACGCATGCATCAATGGTATGGTTCCAATCTACAGCGCCCACTGCTAGAAAACTTGCATTTCCAAACGTTCGAACTACATGAAGCCGCGGACGATGCTGCAACAACAAACACCCGGCATTCTTTGGAAAGAACTAGGCCAACTCGAGCCCAGAAGACGCGCGTGACACCCGCGGGAGTAGACGCCTCATCAATAAACAATTTAATGCCGGCTCATCCTCCGTGAACATAGTAAACGAAAGGGGAAAAAGGAAAGCCGCAACTACGAGCCACCAGTAGAAACGTGAAGCGCCGGACAGCGGGAACCCTCGCAACGGAAGATCGTCACTAAAACTCTGTGCGGCATCGTGAGACCGAGGAAATACCCTTGATTTCCCATTCCCCATCGAGGAGGTGATTGACCTCCTAGAAACTGGGTTCAAGATGATGTCATCAGTTGCCACCACTCGAGACAACCACCAACCGAGGTGAGATGGCGAACCCCAAATACTTCCATTACCACGAGTTCGTTCACCACCCGACTAGCGAACGTTAATGAGGCGGAACATATTTTCAAAGAAAGGATAAGCGGGAGAACTCCAACTAGGAGACGAAAGAGTGCATCGAGACCCACTACCAATAAGAAGCTAACGGTTCCTCTGGGGACTCCGTTACGAGACCGCACAATCCATGATGCGACATGTATGCAAAATTCTCTATCTTTCCAGGTTCAACGCCAAGATATTTTTGCGACTCTCAATCGTGTTGTATCCGGCAAACGGCTTTTCTCTCCTCGGAATCCCGCCAAGGGCCCAAGCTTCCCAAACGGGCGGCGGAAGGCTGGGGACTGCTTTGACCACATCCCGTTTAAGAGGTAGTAATTTGACGACACGCTCATCGACCACGGCCTCCTACCACAACATCATTACTTTCAAGACACCGAAGGCGGCGGGATTTACAAAACAAGACGCTACCTATTCCCCGTCAGTGATTAAGGACTTGAGAGGAGAAGCTTTGAACGCGCATGGCTACATCAACTTAGAGATCGAGATGGGAGACGCTATAACACATAACAAATTCCATATTGTCAGAAAGAACTAGATCACGACATGATATTGGGACGTTTATGGGTGCTTGACAACAAAGCAAAATTGGATGTGCGCCCTCAACGTCCACGCCCGAAGGATATTCCAACAAATCATCCCAGCTGGTTATCGCATCAACAAACTCCGAAGAAACCCGGACATTCGGAGAAGACTCGTTGGCGCTAGCTCATGGTTTTCAAATGCAAGTAAGTCGACCAAGCAACCTTTTACGCAACCGGTCTTTCCTTCCCTTTCCGTCATGGGGACTCTACAAGCGCGACATCGCACGATGCATTTGTCAAGAAATGCGAATGGGAGGTGGACCATTTGAACACTTTGCAGAAGCTTGGAAACTTCTATTGAAGCCAACGAAGCCAAGACTCAAACGGTCGCCGCACGCCCAACGTTTTCAATTGGAGATGTAGTGGTCAAAGGAAGCACGTTTCAAGTTGGGAAGATGACGGTAAAAATGGATTTGCCAGGTGAAGGAGAAGACGAGCTAGTATCTGGTTGCGGATACCCTTTTGGGAGGATATTGCAAGCTCATCAATGCGGTCACACCCGAAGGCGTGATAATTCACTCGCGATGGCTCAAGGAATCCAATCCAAAAAAAAAAAAAAAAAGGGGGGCTGTACTTCCCATTTACTCCTTTTCTTTTTCAGTATTCCCTTTAACAATTCCTCTTAGTAGTTGTACTCCCCCAAGATGAATACACCGTTTGTATTTCTCCCTGGGGATTCCCTTCCCGTCAAAAAAATAAATATATATATATATATATATACATCTCTTTCCAAGAAATACATCAGATAAACCCAGAAAACCACTGCAGAGCCATCTCTTCCAAAAGATATATATGAAGCAAAATTTTTACTGACGAAGAAGAAGGAAAAGATGAGTTTACAAAAAAAAAAAAAGGGAGGCATCAAGGGAACTAAGCAGCTAACAGAAATAACAAAAGGGAGGAACTAGACCTCGAAGGATGGAGCACAAGTCCCCTCGGGCAAAGCTATCCTCAAACATTTCCCCCAGCAATCCTTCGGGCAACAAAAGTTCCATTCAACGGTTTTAGAAAGAACAACCTCAACATCCCATCAAAGCGACCAGCCACAAAGGCGACAGAGTGTCCTCCCAGCGAGCTATTCCGGCATACGCCACCATAACTCCTCCTAAGTATCACCAACAACACCTTTGGCATCAACTTCAAAGGCTATTTCGCTGCCATCATATGATCCTTCAAAGGTTTTATCAGCGACACTTCGGAGAAAGTTTTTTGATTCATCCACATCAGGGTCAAGAGTCATGTCGCACTCCTCCATGATCACTGAGCCCAAGAAAGTCTGAATATGCACCTGTTCTTCGTGGGGATAGATGGAAGGGAGGTCCTTAATGATTTCACTAGCTTCGTGGAATGGAGATTCGAGGCCCCAACCAATGCCTCCTCAAGAGAAGAAGACCGATCTTCACCAAGTCCAAATCCTTCTCGAGAAGAGTTAAAGGCGCAGACCATCCCCGGAGGGTCCCATCACACACCGCAAAAGATAAAAATGATGACCCGGTTCAACCATATCTATGCACATGTAAAAGAGGATAACGCGAAAGAGAGAAGAATACGAAAACATACCTAGGTATGATCTTCTTAGCCCGAATGACCCCCGGGTTGGGGTGCTTTTGCAAGAATTAGACCTCGCGCCTTCACTTGGAGAACTTGGCTGGTTAGGAGATGATTCATCTCAGGCGACATGACAAAGAAAGAAACTCGACAAGAAGAACCCTTTTCTTAAACGAGAGACGATGCAATTATTTTGGGTATAAATACGGAATCTTAAAAAAAGGGAAAGGAAGCAATGAGGGACATAACGCTTCCAGTTTTAGCATGAATAATGCCCTAATTGAAGCCGTGAAGGAAAGCAAGATAAGGAAACTTTGCTATCGGAAGAAACTCCCTCCTTGTTTACATCGGTCACGCCCAAGCACGCACGGCCTTCCACACTTTGCGCCTAGCCCCACCAGCCAGCACACGAAATTTCCCAAGTCACGCCGCAAGCACGCACGACTTCCACATTGCGCCGGCCCCACCAGCCAAAGACACGCATTTCCCAAGTCACGCCCGCAAGCACGCCGGCTTCCACATTCGCAGGCCCCACCCGCCAAAGACACGAAATTTCCCAAGTCACGCCTGCAAGCACGCACGGCTTCCACATTGCGTAGGTCTCACCGGCCTAGCACACTCGGTTCCCAACTCACGCCAACTTCCCAACATCTCCCAAGTCAAGCACTGGCCCCACAAATTGTGCCGGCCTCCCGATTTGTGCAAAACTCCCGGAGGCAAGGATTCCAAATCCTATTTATAAAAGGTCGAAAATCCCCTCAATTCTCTTTACGGTTTCTTGTTGATGATGCATCACCATCTTATGCTTACCTCGCAACAAAGCCCCTGTTCCGAGCTAAGAAGGGGACTTAATGTTGATGGTGGTTTTTAGACAAGGGTAAAATCGTAAAACCCCATGACCTAGTGTTACCCGCAACACATTAACTAAGAGTATTTAACTCGGGCGTAAATAATTAATAGGGGTATTTTTCAAAATGCAGTTAGGTTTTCAACACGTAACCCTAATTCCAAAATCAAGCCGCACCCTGCGCACCATGGCAACAATGCCAAACCAAGCCGCATACTGCGCACCATGGAAGCAATGCCAAACCAAGCCGCACTCTGCGCACCATGGCAACAATGCCAAATCAAGCCGCACCCTGCGCACCATGGCAACAAGGCCAAACCAAGCCGCACCCTACGCACCATGGCAGCAATGCCAAACCAAGCCGCACTCTGCGCACCACGGCAACAGTGCCAAACCAAGCCGCACCATGGCAACAATGCCAAACCAAGTCTCACCCTGCGCACCATGGCAACAATGCCAAATCAAGCCGCACCCTGCGCACCATGGCAACAATGCCAAACCAAGCCGCATACTGCGCACCATGGCAGCAATACCAAACCAAGCCGCACCCTGCGCGCCATGGCAATAATGCCAAATCTCCAAGCCGCTATGCCTTTGGCCCACGCCAATTATAGCGCCCTAGGTTTGCAAGACTTGCAACTAGGTAAACATGGCCTCATGTGCCATTGGCACATGCCAACACGTGCCGCAAGCCATATTTCCAAGCCGCTATGCCTTTGGCCCACGCCAATTATAGCGCCCTAGGCTTGCAAGACTTGCAACTAGGTCAACATGGCCACACATGCCATTGGCACATGCCAACACGTGCCGCAAGCCATATTTCCAAGCCGCTATGCCTTTGGCCCACGCCAAACATAGCGCCCTAGGTTTGCAAGACTTGCAACTAGGTCAACATGGCAGCACATGCCATTAGCACATGCCAACACGTGCCGCAAGCCATATTTCCAAGCCGCTATGCCTTTGGCCCACGCCAAACATAGCGCCCTAGGTTTGCAAGACTTTCAACTAGGTCAACATGGCCGCATGTGCCATTGGCACATGCCAACACGTCGCCATAAGCCATATTTCCAAGCCGCTATGCCTTTGGCCCACGCCAAACATAGCGCCCTAGGTTTGCAAGACTTGCAACTAGGTCAACATGGCCGCATGTGTCATTGGCACATGCCAACACGTGTCGCAAGCCATATTTCTAAGCCGCTATGCCTTTGGCCCACGCCAGATATAGCGCCCTAGGCTTGCAAGACTTGCAACTAGGTCAACATGGTCTTGCGAGCCATTGGCACATGCCAAACACACACGCTGGTAGCCTAACTTGCAAACCGTGCAACCTACCACCAAGGCATTCCGCACATGCCAAACACACACGCTGGTAGCCTAACTTGCAAACCGTGCAACCTACCACCAAGGCATTCCGCACATGCCATTGGCACATGCCAAAGACACACGCTGGTAGCCTAACTTGCAAACCGTGCAACCTACCACCAAGGCATTCCGCACATGCCATTGGCACATGCCAAACACACATTATTTGGTAACCTAACTTGCAAACCATGCAACCTACCACCAAGGCATTCGCACATGCCATTGGCACATGCCACACGCGCCACTAGCGGCGCCGCTTTTGCACTCAAGATTCAACCAACACTCGAGACATCGACACTGTTGGGGATGCTTCTTTAGGGTTTTGGTTTGGCGGTCTGACATGCAGCGTACACTACGCTCACATTAAGAAAGCGTGAAAAGGAATAAAGCGGTCAAATAAAAGAGGAAATAATGGTGAAAAGCGTTTGCGCCCATTAAACCATGCGGTTACCACCTCCTCCCATTATTTCACCCTTTACTCTCTTCCTTCATGAGGCCAGTACGTTTCAATCTCGACTTGTATAAATAGGTCTTACCTATTTCCACCGCATAACAAGTCTCGGTCAGGGAGAAATATACTACACTTACACTCTCGAAAGGCAACTTTGCAAGCTCTCCCAAAAAGCTTTCATCTCTTGCAAGCTTCCTAAGCTTTCACTTTACGATACAAGTCGAGATACTACTCTCCTCAACACCTTTCTTTGCTTCCCTCCCCAAATCAACCCTTCTCCTCCACTTTGTGACCAAGCAAGTCTGGAACGGCCATTTCTTGGTTTAGGTAGGACTTGTGCAGTTGATCTCTCGAATCTATAAAGTGCTCACGTGCAGCATATTTGTTTAGGGTTTGAACCAGTTTCTCACTCACCCACCCACCGAAATTACCGAAATCAGCAGAAACGATTTTTACCCATAAACACTCGCAACAAAGCCCCTGTTCCGAGCTAAGCAGGGGACTTAATGTTGATGGTGGTTTTTAAACAAGTGGTAAAATCGTAAAACCCCATGACCTAGTGTTACGCGCAATACATTAACTAAGAGCATTTAACTTTCAGGTGTAAATAATTAATAGGGTATTTTTTTCAAAATGCCAGATTAGGTTTTCGACACGTAACCCTAATTTCAAACCAAGCCACACGGCTGCGCACCATGGCAACAATGCCAAACCAAGCGCACTGCTCGCGCACCATTGCAACAATGCCAAACCAAGCCGCACTAATCGCGCACCATGGAAACAATGGCAAACCAAGCCGCAGCTGCGCACCATGGCAACAATGCCAAACCAAATCCGCACACCGCGCACCATGGCAACAATGCCAAACCAAGACGCACACTTGCGCACCATGGCAACAATGCCAAACCAAGCCGCACATCACAAGCACCATGGCAATGACGCTAAAACCAAGCGCACACTCGCGCACCATGGCAACGACGCCAAAACCAAGCCGCACACTCGCGCACCATGGCAAAATGACGGCAAAACCAAACTACATATTGCACTCATTGGCAACCATGCCAAACTAAGGTGCTTCTGCGATTGGCACATGCCAAATATAGCGCCCTAGGCTTGCAAAACGTGCAACTAGGTCAACATGGCCGTACATGCCATTGGCACATGCCAACACGTACCACAAGCCATATTTCCAAGCCGCTATGCCATTGTCACATGCCAAATATAGCGTTATAGGCTTGCAAAACGTGCAACTAGGTCAACATGGCCGTACGTGCCATTGGCACATGCCAACACGTACCACAAGCCATATTTCCAAGCCGCTATACCATTGGCACATGCCAAATATAGCGCCCTAGGCTTGCAAAACGTGCAACTAGGTCAACATGGCCGTACGTGCCATTGGCACATGCCAACACGTACGACAAGCCATATTTCCAAGCCGCTGTGCCATTGGCACATGCCAAATATAGCGCCCTTGGCTTCCAAACCATGCAACCTAGGCCAAGTCGGCCACGCATGCCATTGGCACATGCCAACATGCTCATTTGGTAGTTTTTCTACCAAGGCCACGGCCCTAATGGCCACGCATGCCATTGGCACATGCCAACATGCTCATTGGTAGCTTTTCCTACCAAAACCACGGCCCTCATGGCCACGCATGCCATTGGCACATGCCAACATGCTCGCCGGTAGCTTTTCCTACCAAAACCACTACCTAATGGCCACATGCCATTGGCACATGCCAAACACACGCTGGTAGCCTAACTTGCAAACCGTGCAACCTACCACCAAGGCATTCTCGCACATGCCAAACACACAAGCCTGGTAGCCTAACTTGCAAACCGTGCAACCTACCACCAAGGCATTCCGCACATGCCATTGGCACATGCCACGCACGCCACTAGCAGCTCTGGCATTGCCACTTACACTCAACGTATAACCCACCACCAAGGCATTCCGCACATGCCACTGTCACATGCCACACACGCCACTAGCATGACTCTCCGGCATTGCCACTTACGCTCGAGGTACAACCCGCAACAAGGGCATTCGCACATGCCAATGGCACATGCCACACGCGCCACTAGCGGCACCACTTGCACTCAAGGTGCAACCAACACTCGAGATATCAACACAAACCGGGGGATGCTTTCCAGGGTTTTGGTTTGGCGGTCACTGGCTTGCAGCCGTACACTACGCTCACATTAAGAAAGCGTGAAAAGGAATAAAGCGGTCAAATAAATGAGGAAATAATGGTGAAAACGTTTTCACCCATAAACACTTTGCGGTTACCACCTCCTCTCATTATTTCACCCTTTACTCTCTTCCTTCATGAGGCCGAGTTATGTTTCAATCTCGACTTGTATAAATAGGTCTTACCTATTTCCACCGAGACAACAAGTCTCGGTCAAGAGAAAAATACTACACTCTCGAAAAGGCAACTTTGCAAGCTCTCCCAAAAGCTTTCATCTCTTGCAAGCTTAGAAGCTTCCACTTTACGATACAAGTCGAGACACTACTCTCCTGCACTATTCCGGTCTCAACACCTTTCTTTGCTTCCCTCCCCAAATAAACCCTTCTCCTCCACTTTGTGACCGAAGCAAGTCCGGGAACGGCCATTTCTTGGTTTAGTAGGACTTGTACAGATTGATCTCTCGAATCTATAAAGTGCTCACGTGTAGCACATTTGTTTATGGTTTGAACCATTTTCTCACTCACCAACCGAATTTACCGAAATCGGCAGAAACGATTTTCACCCATAAATACCTGGCCTCATGAAGGAAGAGAGTAAAGGGTGAAATAATGGGAGGAGGTGGTAACCGCATGGTGTTAATGGGTGAAAACGTTTTCACCATTATTTCCTCATTTATTTGACCGCTTTATTCCTATTCACGCTTTCTTAATGTGAGCGTAGTGTACGCCTGCAAAGCTCAAACCGCCAAACCAAGACCCCGAAAGCAACCCCCAATTTATGTTGATGTCTCGAGTGTTGGTTGCATCTTGAGTGCAAGTGGTGCTGCTAGGGCGCATGTGGCATGTGCCAATGGCATGTGCGGAATGCCTTTGTTGCGAGTTGCACCTCGGCGCAAGTGGCAATGCCGGAGTCTGCTAGTGGCGTGTGTGGCATGTGCTAATGGCATGTGGAATGCCTTGGTGGTAGGTTGTACGTTGAGTGTAAGTGGCAATGCATAGAGCTGCTAGTGGCGTGCGTGGCATGTGCCAATGGCACGTACGACCAAGTTGGCCTAGGTTGCACGGCTTGCAAGTTGGGCTACCAGCATGCGTGTTTTGCATGCGCCAATAGCATGCGTGGCCATTAGGGCCACGTCCTGGTAAGAAAAGCTACCAGCGAGCGTGTTGGCATGTGCCAATGTCATGCGTGGCCAATTTTGGTCGCGCCTTGGTAGAAAAAGCTACCAGCGAGCATGTTGGCATGTGCCAATGGCATGCGTGGCCAATTTTGGTCGCGCCTTTGGTAGAAAAAGCTACCAAATGGCGAGTTGGCATGTGCCAATGGCATGCGTGGCCAATTTGGGTCGCGCCTTGGTAGAAAAAGCCACCATCGAGCGTGTTGGCATGTGCCAATGGCATGCGTAGCCAATTTGGGTCGCTACCAGTAGGAAAGATACTGAACCCGTATTGGCATGTGCCAATGGCATGCGTATTAATTTGGGTCGCGCTTGGTAGAAAAAGCTACCTGAGCGTGTTGGCATGTGCCAATGGCATGCGTGGCCAATTTGGGTCGCTACTGGTAGGAAAAGCTACCCGGTGAGCGTGTTGGCATGTGCCAATGGCATGCGTGGCCAATTTGGCCTAGGTTGCATGATTTGCAAGCCTAGGCGTGGGCGCCATTTTGGCATGGCATGGTTAGGGCCAAGGTAAGGGTGCTTGGCAGCGTGGCGTGATTAAGCGTAGCTAGGGCCAATGAGTGCGTTTGGCATGGCGCGGCTAGCTCGGGCTAAATGTGGTGGCATGATTTGCCATTAGCACGGAGGTGCGGCTAGCATGGTTGGCATGCTTTGGCGCGTTTGGTGTGGCTGGCATGATTTTCCATTGTCACAGAGGTGCGGATAGCTTGGGCTAGGTGTGGCTGGCATGATTTGCCATTGGCACAGAGGTGCGGCTAAAATGGTTGGCATGCTTTGGCGCGTTTTGGTGTGGCTGGCATGATTTTCCATTAGTGCAGAGGTGTGGATAGGGCCAAGGTAAGTGTGTTTTGTTTGGCGTGATGTGATTAGCGTAGCTAGGGCCAAGGCGAGTGCATTTGGCATGGCGCGGCTAGCTTGGGCTAGGTGTGGCTGGCATGATTTGCCATTGGCACAGAGGTGCGCCCAGCATGGTTGGCATGCTTTGGCACGTTTTGGTGCCGTTTGGCATGATTTGCCATTGGCACAGAGGTGCGGCTAGCTTGGGCTAGGTGTGGCTGGCATGACTTGCCATTGGCACGGAGGTGTGGATAGGGCCAAGGTAATTGTGTTTGGCTTGGCGTGATGTGATTAACGTAGCTAGGGCCAAGGCGAGTGCATTTGCATGGCGCGGCTAGCTTGGGCTAGGTGTGGCTGGCATGATTTGCCATTGGCACATAGGTGCGGCCAGCATGGTTGGCATGCTTTGGCGCGTTTTGGTGTGGCTAGCATGATTTGCCATTGGCACAGAGGTGCGGCTAGCTTGGGCTAGGTGTGGCTGGCATGACTTGCCATTGACACGGAGGGGAATTAGGGTTTTGTTCGTCGTAACCCTAATTTGAAAAAAATACCCCTATTAATTACTGATTACATGCATTAAATGTCCTAATAAATGTGTCACTAGTGACATTAGGTTATTTGGGGTTTTACGATTTTACCCTTTGTTTAAAAACCACCATCAACACCAACATAAAAGACATATTTGTTGCTAACGTGAAGACTTAGAGACATTTCTTTGGTCACTATGGCCACTCATCTCAACCAAAAATTTTGAACCCAACATTCATACTTCAAATCTCTCCAAAATGATAAAGATTTCTATAAATCATTTTCAAACTAATCAATTAATAGAACTGATTATTATTAACCATTAAACCTGATTAATGAGGGGTAGATTAGGAATTAGTGAAATACATGGAGATGAGGTGACCTTGATTTACTATTTAAATCTCGTTTTTGTCTTTTTCCTATATCCCCCAATTAATATAAGTATCCCCCAATCACGCGTTCTAAAAAAATGTAAAACATCTAATCAAAAATTCAAAACATCTACCGATTACTTTATTGTGTATATTATAATTATAACATTAATAACGTACCATGAATACCTAGTAAATTATAATGTTCATAAAGTACCAAATACCTAGTAAAATATGTGTTTATTGTCAAAATAAATCTCACTTATTATGTTCATTATCAGTTTTCTTTCTCTATATTCCATTCATCCCATATTTTATTTGTTATTCTATTTTATTTCTCCACTAGTTTACTGCTTAAATCGTCACATTTTATTTGGTTGTCGGCTCGTACAAAGAAAAAAAAAGAGAAAAAAAAGATCACAGAAACAAATACCCGAAAATTTCCAAGTCTCTCAAAATATCACCTTTTAGGGAAAGATATCACCTTTTATTTTCCTAAAAAAATCTCTCCAAATCTCTGAAAGCAACAAATCATTGACCTTTAATTATCCTTCCAATAATAGGGTTGTTGGAGTGACTCTTATGAAATCTTAATTCAATAACATGGAGTTTCAGAGAATTTAAATGAGTTAAAAAGAATTTAAATGAATTAAAAAAAATCTCTAACCAGTAACATGAGGTATTAGGAGACTCTGAAAAAATCTCAATGGACTAACAGTAGATTTGGAAACTCTCCTGAAATTATTTGGAATCTCAATTGAAGACAAAATTCTCAAACCTGAATCAAAGTTTTGATATAATTCCCAAGATATATATATAGTCTAGTTAATTTTAGTTTGAATTCGAACAAAATCTCCAAGAATAAGTATATTTTTTTATAGAACATCAATGTCAACAAACCAAATTAGAAAGAATATAACCTAAATATTGTCCAGATAATTGAATCCAGTTAATCGTGATAATTCAAATACTTAATGATCCAGCGGTGAATAAATTGCAATTAAAGTGCAGCAGCTACAACGGCAATTTGAAGGTAAATCTTCTTTTTTAACCAGTGCATTAAAATTTATGATATACCGTGGAAAATTCACCTTAGTAATGAGCCGAATGTCTTCATAATTTATTCAAATACATCGATTTTAGATGGACGAATAAAACTGACTCTTCCATGCATATGCAATTGGGCTACGAACGACATGAACCCCATCACTCCACTCTATGGAACCAAACTTCGGCTCCCCATCACTTTTACCAGCCAGACTAGTAAATTGGATCTCATAATAAAGGCTCTGATTTTCCTCACTAAACACCAACTCACTGGGTATCACCTTCACATCAACGCCTTTGATGCTTGTTACCTTCACCATGTATATTGGGATTCACCGATTTCCCGACATTGGTCACAGCTCTCAGATGCTTAACGGTGTCACCATCGGAGTTAAAAATAACCGAGAATGATGGATAGTTAAGATCATAAGGCTCATTACCAATGCTCATTACGGAACAATCAACTGTACGGTCTTCGACTATAGTCGTGACTCGGCGGCGGTTATCGTGATAAATGGAACAAAGGTAATTGATGTAATCATCGATGCTAATATCATATATTAGACCTGGATAGAGAGCTCCATTTGGGTTGATGTGTCCAGACCCGTACATGTACGGTGTAGCTTCTTTGTACGTCGAAGCATCTTTGATGTCTCCACCCAATGTATCGGAAGTGTATGCAGTTGTCATGATTGCTGATTTTATAGCAGCGGGACTCCATTTCCGATAGACCTTACGTAACATTGCAGCAACACCACTTACATGTGGACAGGCCATGGATGTACCCGATTGAAAATTAAACTCGACTCTTCTCTTGTCTATGCTTAGCTTGGATGGACTCACTAATCCACTCCAACCCGCTAGGATATTAACACCTGGGGCGAACTACGGTCCAATGGCGAAACTATAAAAATCATAATCCAATTGTTCTTCTAGACTAACCGAGATTGATATCACGTCGACACCATCATTAACGGCTTGATCTAGGCCTGCTAAAATATCAGAATCCAAACATCCTCCTCTCCAACAGACTCTGTATATAGAGAGTCTTGCTTTTGTAGCACTTCCTCTTGCTTCACCATTGGCAAATTTGTAAAATCCTGCATCTCTAACGCATAAACCAGCAGCTGTTGACGCGGTATGAGTACCATGTCCTTCGGTATCTCTAGGAGATTTAGATTCCAAAATCTCATTAATTGGACCATGCTTAGCTTCATATCCGGCTGAGAAATATCTAGCACCAATCAAATTTTTGTTACACGATGTCTTGGTAAAATTTGACGATGCTTGGCAATTCCTTTCCATGTAGACGGTACAGATGAAAGTCCAACATCGGAGAAACTTCTCGATTCTGGCCCGATTCCGGTATCCAGCATCCCGATAATCATATCTTCAGCGTAACTAGAATTAGTCCATAAACCCGAAACATGATTTAATCCTAGAAATTCAGGTGAATGTGTCGTACAAACGCGTCGAATAAGTCCAGGTACAACAGCACGAATACCTAGAGTTCGGCGGAGTTCTGAAGCTTGGATTGGTGTTAGTCTAGCTGCAAACCCATGACAGTGTTCTCATAGGTATAGACAATTTTGGTTGGGTATATGAGATGAGAAGATAGTGTACCAATGAAGATGAGTTGTGAACATTTGAGGCTTATGTGGCTTTGATACATGTATAATATAAGTTTGTTGATCTTGATCTTGGGACGTCGATGAGAGAGTTACAGTTATATTAGTGAGAAAGATGAAGATTGTGATGTACGCACTCAGAGGCAGTGATGATGCAACTTTTTTCTTCTCCATAATTTCAGAACATGCGGAACACAATTATCAGTAGAGTACTTCGGTGAAGAAATTGGTACTGCTCGGGCGTTAATGATCTAACAATGTCTTTATAGAGTCCCAGCATACACCGAGAGAAATCCCAACTTTCTCGAATTGTTTTCTGGAACCAGACTTCAAACTCAGCTGTAAAAGCCATTTTCTGCTGAGCGTAGTTTTCACAGCGATTGATCATATGTATTGCCTCCTTACCACGTGATACATGGTGAGTCTAGAGTTTATTGTTCATGGAAGTTGAGAAGAGAAGATATGTTATCGGCTTCTAGTGGTAGTTGGCCAAAAACATTTTCATATTCTGTTGTTACTGCCAAAATGAGCGAGAAGGGTTATGTAAATTGTAAAAGATAGAGCATGTAGATCCTCATCTCATCTTCTTTGGCTCCAAGCGTGGGATATCTGTGATATCAACTTTATCTGCCGTTTTGCTATCTAAAAAAGCAGCGTGGTCACTCTTTTGTGTGGTATGGTTCAATGGTTGTCTCTGCTTGGGTGTGGGGACCATGCTACTTCAGATTGAATAATCGTGTAACACGGTAGAGCAGGGGGTAAGGGACTTGTGTTTTTTGTGTGGTTCTTGAAGTAAACCCTAACGGGATGATTTTTGGAATGATGGGTTCCAAGTAAAAACCATGAGTCATGCCAGAATAAAATCTTGTTGTCCAAGTGTTTTCGAGGGATTTATTTTTTTCTATTCCAATAGAACGCACAAGAGGCAAATGTGAAAAAACAACATGAATAGCTAAAAGGGACTAATTAATTGAGAACAATTTACTTGTACAACGGTCCAGTAGTACTGACACTACATGCATGCATATTACATTGACAATTCATAATCAACAGTTTCCCTACGCAAGCTATATCTATTTATTAGCACCGACATCGTATGATTCAATGCGAACTCCCCCAACAACAACTTGATCACCATAACGAGGGACTATGCTCACAACCAATTCCTTTGAATCTTCAGCTTCAATAAATTTTATTAATTCTTTATTCACACCTAATTTCAAATTAGAGCCGGGACTTTCAGCACCATTAACTGATGATGATGTCTGGTGACCTCGAGGAATTCGCACAAAACTACCAGCAAACTTGCCCAGATTCGGACTAACTAATCCTTCAATTGGTTTCGCTACATAAACATCAAATCTAGAGGTAGAATAAAACGGAGCTTTAATTCCATTAACAACTAGTACTTCCACTGCATCTTTTTTTGGTAACGCTGGCCTTACTACTAATGCCCGAATTGTTTCTTTTGTTAATGGCCGTGGCTGGGATCCAAATTCGGCAACTGGGGAGAGTTTCAGTGAGTCTGCGGCACTTGCCTTCTTTGCTTTATTATTCTGCTTATTGACTCTATTGATACTTTTTGGTGAATTCCATTCAACTGGTGCATCTTCGAGATCATATTTATATCCTAGATTTGTTGTGTTTATGCAATCCCTTACCTGTATTATAATGTTGTAATCAAGATTAGATTAAACTTAGAATATAAGAATACTGTTGTCAATTTAAATGTTAGAAAAACGCACCTTAACCTTCACAACTTGAGGTTCCCCATCATCACCTACATCTGCAAAGATAAAAGATGAATCAAGCCAGTCGTCATCATCAAATTCATATTCTCTACCACCGAGGATCTATATATATCCCACATACGATCCACGTTAGCATGGTGAGCGAAGAACAAAGTATCCTTGGCAGCAGTGTGAAAGTTTCCCATATCATGGTGAGGTGGGTAAACAGGTCCAACCCACATATGCATAGTGTCGTGTAATTTTTCACATGAACCTTCTCCTTCTGGTCCTTTGGCCTCCTCTCTTGCTCTAAGCTTGTTCCCCATAAAAAGTTCTGGATCTGATAATGGTGCGCTACCAAACACAACATCTTTCAACTCACTCCAATTATTAGTTATCACTTCTTCAATCTTATCAGCTCCTTTGGGGTTTTTATCTTCGAAAGCATACTTGTAACTCAACAATGCCGTAGAATCATGATTTCTGTTACGATTATCATTCCAAAGAGGTGATTCTTTCTTCAAGTACATTGGGGGTATGTACATTCCGTCCTCCGCATCCCAGTTCCAGAAAGGTACAGTGAAGTTTTTTTCACCGATAAGGTGCCCCAGGATTCTCTCCCAAAAGTAGAGATAGTAACGATGCCATGGAAGGAAAAACCAACTTCCATGAACTTGAAGATCGGTGTCTGTATTTAGCTGATCATATGCGCCATTACAGTAAGTACAATGAATGGTAGCTTGGCTCTTGTAGCTCCATGGATGCTCATTTGGTAGGGCTTTCATCTTTTGGATAGCTTTTTCAAAATTCTTGATATCCGCATCCATATATTTGTGTGCTGGTTTTCGAACTCGAGTTTCACTGTACATATGGGGCTTAAAATCGATGATATGTTTGGCTTGATACTCATCAATTACAAATTTAGATGGATTGCAGAACACCTTTTGATAATTTTTAAATGGTATATCTGCATCCACCGCGGGATGAGGTTTTGATAAATCTGGGGGAGACAAAGGCTCACCAAATGCGGCTTTGTTAGCAGAAGTAGCGGTTCCATATAGGGCTGCCAACGGGTACCCGTTTACCCGGACCCGAACCGGACCCGGCTCATTCGGTTCCGGTTCCGGGTCCTCATATCATACCCATTAACACTTTTACTACCCGGCGGGTAGACCCGATAAGGAACCAATTAGTAACGGGTATTTATCGGGTCTACCCGACGGGTACCCGCGGTTCTCGGGTATCCGGTAAAAATGTAGAAAAACCCTATATATACTAATCATCCATCATTTAGCCTGACTAACTTATCTGCATAGGATGTATGTCGTCTCAAAATCTCGCCATTTTCTAACAAATCTTCTTCAGTTATCTTTCCCGTGGCTCGTACTCAGACTATAGTCAAAAATTTGGACTAATATTCTTCCTTGATTGTTTGTTTTAGCACCTTACTGCACATTCTTCAAAAGAGAAATCACCATGGATTTGTTCTCTTTCTTTCTGTAGAAAGTAGAAACCATTAATGTCCATCATATGTTAGTAATATTGAAAACAATAAGTTAACAGTAGATAACTTTCTGTAGATGATATGGGCTATAGCATTTTCCCTTTCTGTCTCCCATATAATCAGGGATCCAGCATCACCAATTTTACTTATTTTCATTATCATTTTGTTTACCATGTTAAGTTGATTACAACATCCAACTCACGTTATAAATGAGCAAAGATGACTGTTTGATTCATTGAGTTGTATTACATCTCTCTATATCTTGAGTAAGAGAGAACACAGAAAAAGGTTCGGATGCTTAATTGTGAATCTTTTTTTATAGCCGGTGTGAAAGATATATACACAGAGAATAACTTCCGGAAAACGCTTATCATTGTTACTGGACAACTGACGACGACGGGACAAGATACTGACGATATATAAACAAATATTATAAGCAGAGTTACAAATACCCGATAATTACCCGGACCCGGTAAATACCCGGTGTTTTTATTGGGTCCGGTTCTGGGTCCATAAAATTGAGAACCGGACCCGGAACCGATACAAATAATAAGGTCCGGTTCTGGGTAGTATACTACCCGGACCCGATGGGACCCGTTGGCACCCCTAGTTCCATATAATCCTCCTAAACCTAAGAGGATATTTCTTCTATCAACGAGACTATGGTTTTTTTTATCACCACCTTGATTATTACTTTTCTTGCTATGATCACAAGAGATGCAGCGATTACGTTTTTGAGATAATGTATTATCGGTCGGGTTTAATTTCATATCAATAATAGATCTTGTTTTGTAGAGATTTTCGATCCCTTTCCAAAAATATAAATTTTAATCCGACTTATATTTTGGAAGTTAAGACGTTTCTCGCCATTAATTTTAATTAGAAAGGGAGAAAATAATTATGAGAGAGAAAATGATAAGATAAAGAATAAAATTTAAAATAAAGGGTATATATGGTAATATTTATTATGTCTTTTTTCACCAAGCCTACATTTTACAAGTCATTCTCCAACACTTTATGGGTTTTGGTCATATGACTTTCCCAAAACCAAATACATGCATACCAACTGAAATTTAAATTTAAATAACAACAAGGGAAATTTGGAGATATACTTCCAGCTTACTAGAAATTAATAAAAGCATACCTGCATGCGCCCCTGAATAGACTGTAAATATAATTTTAGGCAGCAGCAGTAGACGGAGCTTTCTCCTTATTAAGAACATGTTTTGCCACAATTTTGGCCATCTTAAGAAGACCCTCAACACTAATGAGATTGCAAACTTTAGCGGCAACTTCTTCAGAGGCTTTATACTCGACTATGGATTGTATGATACATGAGTTAGCACATTCTATGACTTTGAAAGCTTCCATGTAATATGTAACACCCATTCCTAGATATCCTCTTTCAGTCTGTAATATCTCTTTAAGGCGCCTGTGATGATCGACTGTCACAAACTTTTCCTTGTTTGAGAATCCTGATATTCATTTTGCACATATATAGTTAGAAATTTGGAAAAGAAAATAGAAGAAGAATTGTAATTAACTTCCCAATGAGGTATGTATGTTGTATCATTATTACCGTCAGGATACTCAATATGAAGAACGGTATCAACACCACCATCACCTTCAAGAACCTCTAGCTTTACAAACACACCTGGAAGTGAATTCCTAAAAGAATTCTGGGGCGTTTTTAGCGCCAAGTACATCCCATACATCGTCTGCCGAGGCTGCTACTTCCAATTCCGCAATGAGCTTATAATTCACCATGTTGAGATAATTGGATGCCGTATTTCCTCATATTAGCCCGCCTATTTATAGAGTTTTTTTTTTTTTAATTATATTGAGAGGTCGATAAATAATTTGTTCTCTGTCGCATGACTCAATTTGGTTAAGTGGATCGATACGGAACTACTAATAGCCACTTGTATGAATGAGTGGATGCTAAGGGATCACAGGGATAGCTAGCCAGCCAAATCATGACAGGGACATGTGCTGCATATGTTTCACGAGTCTAGTTAAAGGGGGAAAGAAAATTCTTACGGGAGAGAAGAGTGAAGTTTGTTGTGTCGCTTTGTTCACCTATTGGTGCTATTGGTGCTTACAGAGTGTATGAATGTGTGTATGAATGTGTGTCTATGGCAGAGATGTCTTCGAGAATTACGACTAAAACATATCAATGTGACCCAATAATTGTTATGTGGCCAAGAATCCGTCTTGCGGCTCAAAATTTACTAAGAAATCTATCTTGTGTCTGAAAATTCATTCGCTCGAAAATCTTGTAAGCCATGAAAACGTGGGGTCATGATATTGGTATAGATAGGTTAATATATAATGCTTCAACCACAATCATAGCACAACCTTTCCCAGTCTCCAACTGATCAAAAATATATGTGCTGAAAAAAACCCTACTTACGAAATATAATCCACCTAGATCTAATTCATATCTTTGCCGAGCAAAGAAAAAAAAAATCCACCTTGAGATGCTTGTGCAGAAGACCAGTGAAGACACTACACGTTTATACCTGTGTATTAACGTTTATACCATGGATTCCCATTCACCTGTAACTTTCTCTATACGACTATGCTTAGCAGCTAAGTCTGCAATACTATTAAGATTTCTCTTAAGGTATTTGTAACTATTAGAATGAATATCTTTTAAAAGAAATAGACAATCATTTAAAACAGAGTGAGAAGACCAGCTAGTCTGTCCTTTGTTATTATTCAGATAAGCCATAACATTCTTGGCATCGCTAATTAAGAAGATGTTCTGGTAGTTTTTGGAGAGGATCCATTTAGCTGCCTCCATAATGGCTAAGCGTTCAGCACCATCAGGTCTAGCAGCAGCACCAGAGACTAGTTTACAGCCCTTGAAAGAACATGCATGATTCATTGCCACAGTGCCAACACCCGAGTTGTTAGTATCCTTGTCAAAAGAAGTATCACAGAAGACAAGTAAGTCTGTTCTCGGAGTATAGTATTAAGAAAAATTATCCTCATTAACGGTAGCAGTTTGAGGATTAGAAATATGACATTGACCGAAGAGCCGACAGAGTCTCATTTGCCAAACTAAGAGCGAGTATTGGCGAGTAAGATGAGGATTCAGGGGCTTGTTATCAAAAACTTTAGAGCACCTGTCTTTCCAAATGCACCAAGCTGTAGTGAACACAATAGCAGATTTATCTAACAGATTCTTAGTGGAGAACCATTTAGAGATCCAGTCCTTAATGCTAATGTCACTATTCAAATCTTGAGCAATAACATGACTAACAACAGGGAGGTTGGACCAGACATTCCTAGCAAAGTTACAATGAAGAATCATGTGTTTTGGAGTTTCATTGGATCCAGAATTGCAGGATTTGCACCTGTTGTCATGGCTGCTGTTATAACTAGAGAGCTTACTACCTGTAGGAAGGATGTTTTCCACACATTTCCGAAAGAAGAGTTGAGTTTTAGGTAAAAGTGGAGTCTTCCATAGAGCCTTATGTAAGTCTAGGTCTGGATTAGGTGTAGAATTATGTGGAAACTCATTAGCTAATAGCTTATACACAGATTTGACTGTTAAAATGCCATTCTTATTAAAATGCCAAATGAGAGTGTCACATCCAGAGACTGGTATTCTCATCCGACAAATCTTCATTCATTTTCCTTTGGTGAAGAAGGCTTCAACTAAGCCTACATTCCAAGTCTTATCCTCGTGATTTATAAAATCAGAAACCTTATAATTAGGATTAGGAAAACTAGAGCACAAAGGCAAAGAAGCGTCTAAAATCCAATTATCAGAAAAAGCATGAATAGTAGATCCATCTCTTAAGTCCCAGAAAGCATGTTGTTTGAATATCCAGACCATGACAGATACTTGACCAGACCCAGGATTGACTCCATGGTTTTTTATAATGAGTGGGGTGACAGTTTTTGAAATATTTGCATCTTAAAATCCTAACCCAAAGCTCATTAGGGGAGTGAACTAAAAGCCAGCAGTTTTGGTTAAGAGAGCAAGATTCATTTTTTTAAGATTCCTAAAACCTAATCCTCCCTGTAGTTTATGAGAACAAACCTTTTCCCATTTCTTAAAGTAGTAGCCTCCATGTCCATTTTTACCCCACCAAAAATCCCTTTGAGACTTTTCCATTTTATCAACAACGGTGTCAGGAAGAAGAAAAGAGTTCATGTGATAATTGGAAGTAGATTTTAAATTATGATGTACAAGGACGGATCTGCAGTTGGGTTAATCACTTACCCTTCCAATTAGCAACTTTAGAATCATGATGGTTATTTAAATGAGACATACACTCGGTCTTATTTCTAGTGACAAAATGTGGGATCCCTAGGTACTTTTTATTAAGTTATATTTTCCTAACATTCATTGATCTGATAAGAGACACGCAATGGTCTGGGAGAACATTCTTGCTAAAAGAAACAAGCTGACTTTTCAAAGTTAATCATCTGACCAGAAATTCTACTAAAATCATTGATTAAAGCCATAATATTAGTAGTTTCAGAATGGGTAGCTTTAGTGAAAAGAAGACAGTCATCGGCGAAAAGCAGGTGAGATATACTAGGAGCCTCAGTAGTAACCTTAAAACCATGGATGAGATTGATGTTCTCAGCATGGATAAGATACCTAGAGAAAGCGTCCATACACAAAATAAACAGATATGGAGACAAGGGATTGAATTTGCATTTTCATAAAAAAAATTAAAAAAAATTAAACCAATCACACGTTGCCAAGTGTCCTCACCAGAACAATCGTTTCACAAAACCCAAAAAAGGCTTGTTTCGACCAATAGGAATTGAAGGTTTCCTCACCGTTCAATGTGGGAGCTTTATTTGTCTAGGCCTTTAAGTCTTTAGATACTCCCTATGTTCCATTTTACTTGATGTTGTAGAGTTTTTCACGCAGATTCGGAAATAAAATAGAAAGTAAACTTTTTCCAAATCTACCCATATTAATATCTTTCTAAAAATTTAAAGCACCTAGTTTTTAGTTTTTATATTTAGTGTAAATTACGAATCTCATTGTAATTTATTTGGGATAGAGTATTTATCCTCCATGGAGTGGATTTAAAAACACAAGATTGGTTAAAAAGACCAAAATCAACAATTCCTGGGTGAAAAAGACATGTAAAATTTGATATTGTTTAAATGGACGAGAATGTAAAAATAGCCAGGATGTAAACAGCTTCATCCTACCCATTTTCAAATATTTTTTCTTATTTTTAATTTACATCAGGATGCATTCAGTTGCATCCTCGTTATTTTTTAAGTTTAAACCAGGATGAATCCAGTTTCATTCTTGCTATTTTTTTGGTGTCCATTTCACCCATACTAATTTTTACTAGTCCGTACAATGACCCATTTTCCGATTTAAAAATTAGATTAATTATCCATTTACTGATTTCAATGAAAATTAATAGTATGGTAGGATTCCAAAGCAATGGAAAATTAGTGAGAACTTGGGAAAAATATCTAAACACTCGTCTATTTTGGAACATAAAAAAAAACTTAAAATATCAAGTAATAATGAACGGAGGGAGTATCAACTTAAGCTGTAATTTCTTAGCTAGCAGGGAAGGTTGTGGACCAGTGCTCAACATTTTTGCACCAAAAGGAAGTCTGAATCTTTACTTTTGTTATGACTCAGTGGCATCTTCAAATACTATCGCAATCCTCAGAATTCCAAATGGTCTAGCATATTGCAGCTGGTAAGATAGACCAAAGCTTTATCCCCAATAGATGAATTAGCTTGACTTAATTTCCAACTCTTAATATGTCGTCGACGCTGTTACGCATTGGCCAAACTGAACCAGTGTCATTTATGAAAGAATGCCAACCCTTCAAGGAGAATTGACAATGGAATAGTAGATGCGTCACTGATTCCCCGGACTTGCAGCACAGATGACACCCGTCGATGATGGTTGTAATCCTTGTCCAAAGTGGTCAACTTCTTGTGGTAGACAAGCCAAAGCAAAAAACCCACAGGATGAGGCCAAGAGGTAACTTCTTAATGCGTGTCCAAAGTGGTTAAGTTCTTATTATGGTGATTTCAGTATGTTGTTGTTTCAGGTTATTGCCCCTCATCTAGCTCTTGTTCCGTTAGTCCTTTTGTTTATTAATAAGGATGGGTGGGTTGGGAAAGAGTTCTCTACTATTGATGTTAATGAACTGATAACATTGACAGATATAAGTTAATTATAACATGGTAGATGTTAACTTATCCGCTCATGCATATTTTAAAATGGTGTCGATCACTTAATAATGTACTGTTAAAACAGTATTGAGATTTAAAAAATGCATAGGTTTAGTAATCATTTCTTCATTATTTTCCCTGCATTTTTATGCAACAAGATTACAGTAAAACAATAGTTTCCCATTGGAACGACACTTGATTAATAGTCTGGTCTTTGAATATTTGAGTGTTCGTTTTCGTTTAGAAGTACTCCCCTTTTTGAGGAAGGCATTAATTTTTTGATGGTTTTTGGACGTTAACCGTTGATTCTTGAAGCCCACTTACTGGTGGACTAGTCAGTGGTAGCTTTCTGTTTGTCCTTTAATGGCAGTTAAAATGGGGTGTCCGCAAGGAGTACTGCTAGACTCACCGATTTTCGCATCGGGATTATAAAGGTGTAATGTTGGTCATGGTGTTTGTTTATGTCGGTTAGATCCTCCGGGATCTATTTTTTGGTAAACCTAGAGTTTGTGTTCATTTTTGTAAGAGTATCGCAACGACCTATCACCCTTTTCGAGGGTAACTTGCTGGTTGCTTGCACCTCAAGACATCCTGAAACATCAATTCCAAAGGTGTTGCCCGGGGCCGTCTCTGACATTTAGACGACCCTGTGCGAAAAAGCTCAGAACGCCCTTTTGGTCCCAATATTGGAGTAATAAAATGGCACAGTATGATGCAGGGGCATTAAACTTCATCACCATATAAGCACAGTTCATGTTGTTAGGAAATGTGTCGCCCATGATTCATTACCAAACACATATACAAGGCACCACTAAAGATTATTGCTCTATACACCCTAATTGTATTATGCAATCAAAATTGAAACGATATGGGTGAAATAATACTGCCAACGGGTAAACCAAGTCTGTACATGGAACAAAACAGTTGGATCTTTTTTTTTTTTTTTTTTTTTTTTTTTTTTCAAATTTTGCTCTATCCCGCCCTATCCCACCTTGTGAAGTAATAGTGTTCTGTCCCGCCCTGTGCTGAAGCCCAAGAAGCCCCCCCTCAGAACCGGGCCTGGTGTTGCCCATGCTATCTACAAACAATTTCTGTTTCATCTAATTTTTAACCAGATTGTCAAATAGTAAAAAACAGTTTTTTGGTTAATTAGCCTTTGAATTTGAATTCTTGGGTCTATAAGACAAGTAAAATATGGGGATTGTTATATTATCCCAAAACCTAAAAATACTGTTTAAATATGGTTATTTGACCAAATTTTTTTTTTTAATAATTGTAACTGACTAGCGTATCCTCTCTACGCTTTCTTTATCTTTTTGTTCTTTTATTGCTACTCTCTCCTTATGCACACCCCCTTTAAATGGATACGATGGTGAAGAAACGGAGAAGAAACGATTTCGAACCAACATAAAGAAAACTCTTCATTGGAGCAAAAGTTGAAGTAAATGATTGATTGATTAATTTTCTTAGGGACAAGTTTGATTCAAAACAGTAATTTTTCAAACCCCCATGTTCTGGATTGAAACCGAGTCTCGTATATCTCAAGAAGCAGACTAGCGATTCTGAGCATCGATGGAAATCAACAATCAAAGAGTCGTCCTTTGGGTGTGTTTGGGTCAAAAAAAAGAAACATAAAGGTTGCTCACATTAGTTTGGTAATGGTGGTGAATTTTATTGCTTGAGATCTTGGATTAAGAATTTTAGTTTGCGGATGATAAATTGTAGGTGATCCCTATGTTAAACCTAGATTTAACCACGAAAGACAAAGGATGCACCTAAGTGCATAATGTATATTTTGACAGAAAAATAAGTTTTAGTCTATATGCACCCGAGTGCATAATGTATTTTTTTTGAATATAATGGTAACGGTGCTGGATTTATTGTTTTGAGATCATGAACTAGTGATTTTTGTTGTGTTACGGGTGATTAGTAGGATAAACCCTAAATTTATCCATGAAGTACACAAGATGCACCTGGGTGCATAAAGCATATTCTTATAGAAATTAATTTTTGGTCGGGTTGTACCTGGGTGCATAATGCATATAATTATAGGAAATAAATCTTGGCCAAGTTGCACCTGGGTGCATTAATGCAATTTTTATGGGAAATAAATTTTGGCCAGGTTGCACCTGGGTGCATAATGTATTATCGGTCGGGTTTAATTTCATATCAATAATGGATCTTGTTTTGTAGAGATTTTCGAGCCCTTTCCAAAAATATACTCCCTCCGTTCCACTTTAGATGACGTTGTAGAGTTTTTCACGCAGAATAAGAAACATCAAAGAGAATAAATTTTTTCCAGATCTACCCATATTAATGACTTCCTTAAAATTTAAACCTCGTAGTTTTTAGTTTCTAGATTAAAGTGTTTTACTTGGGATAAACCAAATATTTCAAGATTGAGTATATATTCTCATAAAAATATGGAACAAATTTAAGTTTTCAATTGAATTAATTACCTCTCACTGATTTCTAAGAGAATAAATATTGTGTTGTGATTCCAAAGCAGGGGTAAATCAGTGAAAATCAGGGAAAAATAGCTAAACCATCATCTATTTTGGAACAAAATAAAACCTAAAACATCATCTAAAAATGATAAGATAAAGAATAAAATTTAAAATAAAGGGTATATATGACTAATATTTATTATGTCTTTTTCACCGAGGCCTACATTTTACAAGTACATTACTCCCACACTTTATGGGTTTTGGTCATATGACTTTTCCCAAAACCAAATACATGCATACCAACTGAAATTTAAATTTAAATAACAACAAGGGAAATTTGGAGATATACTTCCAGCTTACTAGAAATTAATAAAAGCATACATGCATGCGCCCCTGAATAGACTGTAAATATAATTTTAGGCAGCAGCAGTAGACGGAGCTTTCTCCTTATTAAGAACATGTTTTGCCACAATTTTGGCCATCTTAAGAAGACCCTCAACACTAATGAGATTGCAAACTTTAGCGGCAACTTCTTCAGAGGCTTTATACTCGACTATGGATTGTATGATACATGAGTTAGCACATTCTATGACTTTGAAAGCTTCCATGTAATATGTAACACCCATTCCTAGATATCCTCTTTCAGTCTGTAATATCTCTTTAAGGCGCCTGTGATGATCGACTGTCACAAACTTTTCCTTGTTTGAGAATCCTGATATTCATTTTGCACATATATAGTTAGAAATTTGGAAAAGAAAATAGAAGAAGAATTGTAATTAACTTCCCAATGAGGTATGTATGTTGTATCATTATTACCGTCAGGATACTCAATATGAAGAACGGTATCAACACCACCATCACCTTCAAGAACCTCTAGCTTTACAAACACACCTGGAAGTGAATTCCTAAAGAATTCTGGGGCGTTTTTAGCGCCAAGTACATCCCATACATCGTCTGCCGAGGCTGCTACTTCCAATTCCGCAATGAGCTTATAATTCACCATGTTGAGATAATTGGATGCCGTATTTCCTCATATTAGCCCGCCTATTTATAGAGTTTTTTTTTTTTAATTATATTGAGAGGTCGATAAATAATTTGTTCTCTGTCGCATGACTCAATTTGGTTAAGTGGATCGATACGGAACTACTAATAGCCACTTGTATGAATGAGTGGATGCTAAGGGATCACAGGGATAGCTAGCCAGCCAAATCATGACAGGGACATGTGCTGCATATGTTTCACGAGTCTAGTTAAAGGGGGGAAAGAAAATTCTTACGGGAGAGAAGAGTGAAGTTTGTTGTGTCGCTTTGTTCACCTATTGGTGCTAATGGTGCTTACAGAGTGTATGAATGTGTGTATGAATGTGTGTCTATGGCAGAGATGTCTTCGAGAATTACGACTAAAACATATCAATGTGACCCAATAATTGTTATGTGGCCAAGAATCCGTCTTGCGGCTCAAAATTTACTAAGAAATCTATCTTGTGTCTGAAAATTCATTCGCTCGAAAATCTTGTAAGCCATGAAAACGTGGGGTCATGATATTGGTATAGATAGGTTAATATATAATGCTTCAACCACAATCATAGCACAACCTTTCCCAGTCTCCAACTGATCAAAAATATATGTGCTGAAAAAAACCCTACTTACGAAATATAATCCACCTAGATCTAATTCATATCTTTGCCGAGCAAAGAAAAAAAAAATCCACCTTGAGATGCTTGTGCAGAGAAGACCAGTGAAGACACTACACGTTTATACCTGTGTATATCACTACAACAAAAAGTAGTATATATCACACACTAAACATCACAATTTATGAACATTTATGGTTTTTTTAGGGCTAAAACTTAAAGACCATTACTATTATAGGGAATACTGGATTCATCCCATTCACCTGTACCTTTCTCTATACGACTATGCTTAGCAGCTAAGTCTGCAATACTATTAAGATTCCTCTTAAGGTGTTTGTAACTAATAGAATGAATATCTTTTAAAAGAAATAGACAATCATCTAAAAGCAGTGAGAGGACCAAATTTGGGTCTTGTCCTTTGATATTATTCGAGATAAGCCATAACATTCTTGGCATCGCTAATTAAGAAGATGTTCGAGTAGTTTTGGAGAGGATCCATTTAGCATTTGCCTCCATAATGGCTAAGCGTTCGACACCCTCGGGACTAGCGGCGGCACTAAGAGACTAGTTTACAACCCTTGAAAGAACATGCATGATTCATTGCCACAATGCCAACACCAGAGTTGTTAGTATCCTTCTCAAAAGAAGCATCACAGAAGACAAGTAAGCTATTCTCAGGTATAGTATTAAGAAAATTATCCTCATTAACGGTAACGGTTTGAGGATTAGAAATAACAACATTGACCGAAGAGCTGACAGTCTCATTTGCCAAACTAAGAGCAGTATTGGCAGTAATATGAGGATTCAGGGGCTTGTTATCAAAAACTTTAGAGCACCTGTCTTTGCAAATGCACCAAGCTATAGTGAACACAATAGCAGATTTATCTAACAGATTCTTAGTGGACAGCCATCTAGAGATCCAGTCCTTAATGCTAATGTCACTATTCAAATCTTGAGCAATAACATGACTAACAACAAGGATGTTGGACCAGACATTCCTAGCAAAGTTACAATGAAGAATCATGTGTTTTGGAGTTTCATTGGCTCCCGCAGTGCGTGATTTGCTTTTTGTTTTCATGGATGCTGTTATAACTAGAGAGCTTACTACCTGTAGGAAGGATGTTTTCCACACATTTCCATAAGAAGAGTTGATTTTTAGGTAAAAGTGGAGTCTTCCATAGAGCCTTATGTAAGTCTAGGTCTGGATTAGGTGTAGAATTATGTGGCAACTCATTAGCTAATAGCTTATACATAGATTTGACTGTTAAAATGCCATTCTTATTAAAAGGCCAAATGAGAGTGTCACATCCAGAGATGGTATTCTCATCCGACAAATCTTCTGGCTGTTTTCACTGGTGAAGAAGGCTTCAACTAAGCCTACATTCCAAGTCATATCCTCATGATTTATAAAATCAGAAACCTTATAATTAGGATTAGGAAAACTAGAGCACAAAGGCAAAGAAGCGTCTAAAATGCAATTATCAGAAAAAGCATGAATAGTAGATCCATCTCTTAAGTCCCAGAAAGCATGTTGTTTCAGAATATCCAGACCATGACAGATACTTGACCACACCGAGATTGACTCCATGGTTTTTTATAATGAGTGGGATGACAGTTTTTGAAATATTTGCATCTTAAAATCCTAACCTAAAGCTCATTAAGGGAGTGAACTAAAAGCCAAGCAGTTTTGGTCAAGAGAGCAAGATTCATTTTTTTAAGATTCCTAAAACCTAGTCCTCCCTGTAGTTTATGAGAACAAACCTTTTCCCATTTCTTAAAGTAGCAGCCTCCATGTCCATTTTTACCCCACCAAAAATCCCTTTGAGACTTTTCCATTTTATCAACAATGGTGTCAGGGAGAAGAAAAGAGTTCATGTGATAATTGGAAGTAGATTTTAAATTATGATGTACTGAGGACGGATCTGCAGTTGGGTTAGCGCTACCCTTCCAATTAGCAACTTTAGAATCATGATGGTTATTTAAATGAGACATACACTCTGGTCCTATTTCTAGTGACAAAAATGTGGGATGCCTAGGTATTTTTCATTAAGTTATATTTTCCTAACATTCATTGATCGATAAGAGACACACAATGGTCCGGGAGAACATTCTTGCTAAAGAAACAAGTCGACTTTTCAAAGTTAATCATCGACCCGAAATTCTACTAAAATCATTGATTAAAGCCATAAGATTAGTAGTTTTAATGGGTAGCTTTAGTGAAAAGCGGAGATCATCTACAAAAGGTGAGATATACTAGAGCCTCGTGGTAACCTTAAAACCATGGATGAGATTGATGTTCTCAAAGATGGATAAGATAAAGCGTCCATACACAAAATAAAACAGATATGGAGACAAGGGATTGAATTTGCATTTTCATAAATTTAAAAAAAAAAATTAAACCAATCACACGTTGCCAAGTGTCCTCACCAGAACGATCGTTTCACAAAACTCAAAAAAGGCTTGTTTCGACCAATAGGAATTGAGGGTTTCCTCACCGTTCAACGTGGGAGCTTTATTTTTCTAGGCCTTTAAGTCTCTAGATCCTCCCTATGTTCCATTTTACTTGATGTTGTAGAGTTTTTCACGCAGATTAAGAAATAAACATAGAAAGTACTTTTTTTCCAAATCTACCCATATTAATATCTTTTTAAAAATTTAAAGCACCTAGTTTTTAGTTTTTATATTTAGTGTAAATTACGAATCTCATTATAATTTATTTGGGATAGGGTATTTATCCTCCATGGAGTGGATTTAAAAACATAAAATTGGTTAAAAAGACCAAAATCAACAATTCCTGGGTGCACAAGACATGTAAAATTTGAAACTGTTTAAATGGACGAGAATGTAAAAATAGCCAGGATGTAAACAGTTTAAATCCTACCCATTTTCAAATATTTTTCTTATTTTTAATTTACATCGGGATGCATTTGGTTTTCATCCTCGATTATTTTTAAGTTTAAGCAGGATGAATCCAGTTTCATTCTTGCTATTTTTTTGGTGTCCATTTCACCCATACTAATTTTTACTCGTCCATTTGAACCATGTTAAAAAATATTTGGACAATGACCCATTTTCCGATTTAAAAATTAGATTAATTATCCATTTACTGATTTCAATGAAAATTAATGGTATGGTATGATTTCAAAGCAAGGGCAAATTATTGAGAACTTGGGAAAAATATCTAAACACTCATCTATTTTGGAACATAAATTAGTGAAAACCATGACGCCTGAAATTTCAGATGTGCTGGGAAATATCTTTCGCATAAGAGCATATTCTTATCTTCTTTGCTCGGAAAATGACGTACGGGTCTGTAAGTTACAGTCCATCCACGTACCATATCTTGTTCACGCCCAAATCATCTCCGGTCCCCTGCCTTATGATAGGAAGAACAAAAGACAAAAAATCAAAAGAATTCACACCGAAGAGGTCCCCTATGCTCGTGTAACACATTTTCGATCTTTATCATAAGAAATCGTGTGGACATATTATAGTAAAAGACTAATTCCAATGCCTCACCCCATATTTTTTGATTTTGTGGGCTTAGATTCAAGCAGCAAAAGATGCTTTTTTTGCTAGCTACATACGTTGTCTGTTTTAAGTTTTGTTTTGCTTACATTGTCGTATGCTACTTCGTGAGTTGCATGTAATGCATAGACGACGCATAAGGCTGGCCATTCCAATGTGAGTTGCATGTAATGCATAGACGACGCATAAGGCTGGCCATTCCAATGCGAGTTGCATGTAATGCATAGACGACGCATAAGGCTGGGGACCCCTATGTAAATTAAGAACAGCTCTGTCCTTTTCGTTGTACTTTTTGTCGGAGGAAAGATGCAGTTTTGTAGTTTTGGGAAGAGTTATCTTCGAGTTATCCCTGTACTCCATCCCCTCATATATGGGGATAATGTTCAGCTAAAAAATCATAAAAATCAAGATATCAGTAATTTTGTTTTCAAGTGAAAGAGAGAAAGAAATGTATTTCACGGTCTAAAATTTATTACTTTTATGTAAAATATGTCATAATTATATCTTGTAACTGAAATTTGTCTTCATGACTCATTTTCTTTCGCACCTCAAAGTTTGTCATGTGACCCAAAATTATTCATTGAAGCAAACTTTATCTCGTGTCTGAAAACTAACTCTTAAGTTTCAAGCTACAAAAATCTACACTTTGACTCCGATTACAACATTATGTGTTGATATTTATACATGTGTGGTGGTTTAAATAGAGTAACTGTTTTATAGAAACGGAGGTAGTATTAAGTAATCTAAGATTTGCATCCTTACCCTGAAAAAGAAATCTCCAAATGTGCTAACTGACTTCAAATTTACCTTTAAAGACTAGTATTCTTTGTAATCCAAAATTTATTTTGCTCAAAAAAATTATTCTTACTATGTTTTTTTTTTCTTGATCGGCTAAGATAAAAATAAATTAGAAAAGAGCTTACCAGAAGTAAGCTAGAAAAGTGCTCATACAAGAAAACAAACCCAAACAAAAGAAAAAAAAAAGTAACATGCCCATGCAGTCCTATAACAAGAACTCGGCCTTGCAAGAACCTTCGTTATGAAAAACTATCCCAATTAGCTAGAACATAATCTAGACTGGTGCCCCTTGGGTGCTCAGAATTCCGAATGGTCCAGCATATTGCAGCTGGTAAGATAGGCCAAAGCTTTATCCCCACTAGATGAATTAGCTTGACTTAATTTCCAACTCTTAATATGTCGTCGACACTGTTACGCATTGGCCAAACTGAACCAGTGGCATTTATGAAAGAATGCCAACCCTTCAAGGAGAATTGACAATGGAATAGTAGATGCGTCACTGATCCCCCGGACTTGCAGCACAGATGACACCCGTCCATGATGAGCGTCCCTTGGTTGTAATCCTTGTCCAAAGTGTTTAACTTCTTGTGGTAGACAAGCCAAAGCAAAAAACCCACAGATGAGGCCAAGAGTTAACTTCTTAATGCGTGTCCAAAGTGGTTAAGTTCTTATTATGGTGATTTCAGTATGTTGTTGTTTCAGGTTATTGCCCCTCATCTAGCTCTTGTTCCTTTAGTCCTTTTGTTTATCAATAAGGATGGGTGGGTTGGGAAAGAGTCCTCTACTATTGATGTTAATGAACTGATAACATTGACAGATATAAGTTAATTATAACATGGTAGATGTTAACTTACCCGCTCATGCATATTTTAAAATGGTGTCGATCACTTAATAATGTACTGTTAAAACAGTATTGAGATTTAAAAAATGCATAGGTTTAGTAATCATTTCTTCATTCTAGTTTAAATAATACTAGTGGATTGCCCGTGCCATAATGGCACGGGACGGAAGTGGTGTTGGTGCAGTAATGGCACCAGCAAGGACTGTGTGGTTTGTGCTTGAACATACTGTTGGCATCAGTAGTTACCACAATTACATGTAATATTAAAATTATGAAGAAAACAATGTTGTTCAAATTGTCTCTAAAATAACATGGCAATATGTAATAGAATGTGAGTAAATCCAATCGTTTTTGTGTTATAATTTTAACCACATTTACATTGCGGCAACAACTTGAATCTGGCAAAATTCTCTTGCTTCCAATTTCGGCTTCTCGGCAACAGTCCATACGTTTCTCCAATATTGTTTCCTGCAGTATATGCAAAATTGATCGCTATTATACAAAACATTTTAGTTAAAATTAACTGCAAGACTGTGCTGTGCCTAACCACAGAGCACTCTTGTTAGATCACAGAACATTAATTCTCGAATACAATCAATGCTTTCAGCTTGATATGCTCCAATCTATATTATTAGATTGCTTGGCATTTCCATTTCTCACATTGGAAACAAAACTAAAGTTGGTAATAAAACATAGCCAAATCACCAAGGAATTAGTTCTTTTTTCTCTACAATGTTGCCGCTAGAATCCAATTGATGCTCCCAGGAACAGTGACCCCAAATTGCTAAAGATGCATCCAAGTTTGCCTCAATTCCTTTGTAACTCAGTAGAAATACCCACTGATGTGCACGCTAAATCAGCTTACTAAAATGATCTATTGTTAATATGAAAGTTGCTATATTTAACCCTTAAAGTATGCTTACAGGTAGCATTACAAAGACACGAACATCATCTTCTCCTTTGAACTGAGTAGTTTTTGAACCTGCAATTAAAAATAAAATTAGGCAAGTTCTGTTAACATACAAAGTCAGTAGATAAAGTTGGTAGTCATACAAAGGCAAGTTACTATCACATTCGAAGGATGCTTAGCTACTTTGGAACCAACAACTTTGTCGACTGAGAATAGCTCGATCTGATTTTTCACATGCAATTCTTCTAACAATTAAGATTCACAAGCTTATGACTGAGAATGAATTTAGCAAGAAACCCAAAAAAAAAAAAAAAAAAAATAGCAGTTGAACATCGTTTTCTCTCAAGCATATTTACAAACAGGTAGAGTGACAAATACAATTTTTAAGTGTCAGCAGCAAATCAAATTGTAATCGTAATGCAACCAAATACGGATATTATCATGATTAACCTAAAGAAGAAGACGATAAGAGAGATTGACGGAGAGTGAAATATGTTGGTAGGACTGGAAGAGGTTGGAGGAAAATTTGTTGGAGGAATTGAAATTTCGAAAGAAGTAGAGTAAATCCTGCTCTACCCCATCATATCTTTCAATTTCTCGTTCAGATTTTCATTCACTTCTTCGTCGCAAAAACCCAATTTCATTCACTTCTCAAGTTCGTCTCGCAAAAATTCCAGAATTTCCAAAATTGCAGCAGAAATTAGGGTTAAGCTTGTGTTGATTGAGATCTTAATAAAGAAATTTGTGTTTAAATCTGTGATGATTGGCCTGCGATTAGTGATTCAGAGGGTTACTATGAAGATATGATACAATTTTTCCGGAGGAAGAAGATGTAGGAGAAACAATCGAGAATGGGAGGTGATTTCGAAGTAGAAATAGAAAAGAATAGCTATTTGCCCATGGTTTGAGAGATATTAACGAAAAACTGTGATGAATATCAAAAACACGGAGGGGCATTTTAGGATTTTCCTGTGCGACGGTGGAAACGGGAGAATTTCCATTTTCGGTTATATTATAGATACATGCATACCAACTGAAATTTAAATTTAAATAACAACAAGGGAAATTTGGAGATATACTTCCAGATTACTAGAAATTAATAAAAGCATACATGCAAGCGCCCCTGAATAGACTGCAATATAATTTTAGGCAGCAGCAGTAGACGGAGCTTTCTCCTTATTAAGAACATGTTTTGCCACAATTTTGGCCATGTTAAGAAGACCCTCAACACTAATGAGATTGCAAACTTTAGCGGCAACTTCTTCAGAGGCTTTATACTCGACTATGGATTGTATGATACATGAGTTAGCACATTCTATGACTTTGAAAGCTTCCATGTAATATGTAACACCCATTCCTAGATATCCTCTTTCAGTCTGTAATATCTCTTTAAGGCGCCTGTGATGATCGACTGTCACAAACTTTTCCTCGTTTGAGAATCCTGATATTCATTTTACACATATATAGTAGAGGCTAGTTAGAAATTTGGAAAAGAAAATAGAAGAAGATTTGTAACTTTCCAATGAGGTATGTATGTTGTATCATTATTACCGTCAGGATACTTAATCAGAAGAAAGGTACCAACACCACCATCACCTTCAAGAACCTCTAGCTTTATAAACACACCTGGAAGTGAATTCTTAAAGAATTCTGGGGCGTTTTTAGCGCCAAGTACATCCCATACATCGTCTGCCGAGGCATTGGAATTAGTCTTTTTTTTTTTTTTTTTTTCAAATTTTGCTCTATCCCGCCCTATCCCACCTTGTGAAGTAATAGTGTTCTGTCCCGCCCTGTGCTGAAGCCCAAGAAGCCCCCTCAGAACCGGGCCTGGTGTTGCCCATGCTATCTACAAACAATTTCTGTTTCATCTAATTTTTAACCAGATTGTCAAATAGTAAAAAACAGTTTTTGGTTAATTAGCCTTTGAATTTGAATTCTTGGGTCTATAAGACAAGTAAAATATGGGGATTGTTATATTATCCCAAAACCTAAAAATACTGTTTAAATATGGTTATTTGACCAAATTTTTTTTTTTAATAATTGTAACTGACTAGCGTATCCTCTCTACGCTTTCTTTATCTTTTTGTTCTTTTATTGCTACTCTCTCCTTATGCACACCCCCTTTAAATGGATACGATGGTGAAGAAACGGAGAAGAAACGATTTCGAACCAACATAAAGAAAACTCTTCATTGGAGCAAAAGTTGAAGTAAATGATTGATTGATTAATTTTCTTAGGGACAAGTTTGATTCAAAACAGTAATTTTCAAACCCCCATGTTCCTGGATTGAAACCAGAGTCTCGTATATCTCAAGAAGCAGACTAGCAGTTACAGGCATCGATGGAAATCAACAATCAAAGAGTCGTCCTTTGGGTGTGTTTGGGTCAAAAAAAAAGAAACATAAAGGTTGCTCACATTAGTTTGGTAATGGTGGTGAATTTTATTGCTTGAGATCTTGGATTAAGAATTTTAGTTTGCGGATGATAAATTGTAGGTGATCCCTATGTTAAACCTAGATTTAACCACGAAAGACAAAGGATGCACCTAAGTGCATAATGTATATTTTGACAGAAAAATAAGTTTTAGTCTATATGCACCTGAGTGCATAATGTATTTTTTTTGAATATAATGGTAACGGTGCTGGATTTATTGTTTTGAGATCATGAACTAGTGATTTTTGTTGTGTTACGGGTGATTAGTAGGATAAACCCTAAATTTATCCATGAAGTACACAAGATGCACCTGGGTGCATAAAGCATATTCTTATAGAAATTAATTTTTGGCCGGGTTGTACTCGGGTGCATAATGCATATAATTATAGGAAATAAATCTTGGCCAAGTTGCACTGGGTGCATTAATGCAATTTTTATGGGAAATAAATTTTGGCCAGGGTTGCTTTGGGTTCATAATGTATTATCGGTCGGGTTTAATTTCATATCAATAATGGATCTTGTTTTGTAGAGATTTTCGAGCCCTTTCCAAAAATATACTCCCTCCGTTCCACTTTAGATGACGTTGTAGAGTTTTTCACGCAGAATAAGAAACATCAAAGAGAATAAAATTTTTTCAGATCTACCCATATTAATGACTTCCTTAAAATTTAAACCTCGTAGTTTTTAGTTTCTAGATTAAAGTGTTTTACTTGGGATAAACCAAATATTTCAAGATTGAGTATATATTCTCATAAAAATATGGAACAAATTTAAGTTTTCAATTGAATTAATTACCTCTCACTGATTTCTAAGAGAATAAATATTGTGTTGTGATTCCAAAGCAGGGGTAAATCAGTGAAAATCAGGGAAAAATAGCTAAACCATCATCTATTTTGGAACAAAATAAAACCCTAAAACATCATCTAAAATGATAAGATAAAGAATAAAATTTAAAATAAAGGGTATATATGACTAATATTTATTATGTCTTTTTCACCGAGGCCTACATTTTACAAGTACATTACTCCAACACTTTATGGGTTTTGGTCATATGACTTTTCCCAAAACCAAATACATGCATACCAACTGAAATTTAAATTTAAATAACAACAAGGGAAATTTGGAGATATACTTCCAGCTTACTAGAAATTAATAAAAGCATACATGCATGCGCCCCTGAATAGACTGTAAATATAATTTTAGGCAGCAGCAGTAGACGGAGCTTTCTCCTTATTAAGAACATGTTTTGCCACAATTTTGGCCATCTTAAGAAGACCCTCAACACTAATGAGATTGCAAACTTTAGCGGCAACTTCTTCAGAGGCTTTATACTCGACTATGGATTGTATGATACATGAGTTAGCACATTCTATTACTTTGAAAGCTTCCATGTAATATGTAACACCCATTCCTAGATATCCTCTTTCAGTCTGTAATATCTCTTTAAGGCGCCTGTGATGATCGACTGTCACAAACTTTTCCTTGTTTGAGAATCCTGATATTCATTTTGCACATATATAGTTAGAAATTTGGAAAAGAAAATAGAAGAAGAATTGTAATTAACTTCCCAATGAGGTATGTATGTTGTATCATTATTACCGTCAGGATACTCAATATGAAGAACGGTATCAACACCACCATCACCTTCAAGAACCTCTAGCTTTACAAACACACCTGGAAGTGAATTCCTAAAGAATTCTGGGGCGTTTTTAGCGCCAAGTACATCCCATACATCGTCTGCCGAGGCTGCTACTTCCAATTCCGCAATGAGCTTATAATTCACCATGTTGAGATAATTGGATGCCGTATTTCCTCATATTAGCCCGCCTATTTATAGAGTTTTTTTTTTTTTAATTATATTGAGAGGTCGATAAATAATTTGTTCTCTGTGGCATGACTTAATTTGGTTAAGTGGATCGATACGGAACTACTAATATCCACTTGTATGCATGAGTGGATGCTAAGGAATCACAGGACTAGCTGGCCAGTCAAATCATGACACGGTTCCAATGTGGACCAACGCTCTAGGGAACATGTGCTGCATATGTTTCATGAGTCTAGTTAAAGGGGGGAAAGAAAACTCTGAAGTTTGTTTTGTCCCAGAACACCTTTGTTCACCTATTAGTGCTAATGGTGTTTATAGAGTGTATGAATGTGTGTCTATGGCAGAGATGTCTTCGACAATTACGACTAAAACATATCAATGTGACCCAATAATTGTTATGTGGCCTAGAATCTGTCTTGCGGCTCAAAATTTACTAAAAAATCTATCTTGTGTCTGAAAATTCATTCTCTCAAAAATCTTGTAAGCCATGAAAACGTGGGGTCATGATATTGGTATAGATAGGTTAATATATAATGCTTCAACCACAATCATAGCACAAGCTTTCCCAGTCTCCAACTGATCAAAAATATATGTGCTGAAAAAACCCTACTTACGAAATATAATCCACCTTGATCTAATTCATTTCTTTGCCGAGCAAAAAATATAATCATTCTTTTAATCTAATTCCTATCTTTGCCGAGCAAAGAAAAAAAAAATCCACCTTGAGATGCTTGTGCAGAGAAGACCAGTGAAGACACTACACGTTTATACCTGTGTATTAACGTTTATACCATGGATTTCCACGAATATCCAGCTTTCTTAATCTTCTTAAGACCACATAAAAGACAGGGTGACAAAACGAAGAGAAAACATGAAAACCGACAACAAGAAAAGATAACAAAACGAATAGAGGATATAAAAACCGACAACAATATAAGTTGGGAAACTACGTAGTGCTAGGCAAAAGATTAGAACCAATTCCATATTAACTTGGAAAAAGGAGTCCTAATATGGTAGGTTTTTTTTTTCTTTTTTTTTTTTTTTTTTTTTTGCTAGGAACGGAAAATATCATTAATTAAAATAGGTTTACAGCATTTTGGAGAAAGTAGGGAATACTAGATTCATCCCATTCACCTGTAACTTTCTCTATACGACTATGCTTAGCAGCTAAGTCCGCAATACTATTAAGATTCCTCTTAAGGTGTTTGTAACTAATAGAATGAATATCTTTTAAAAGAAATAGACGATCATCTAAAAGCAGTGAGAGGACCAACTAGTCATCGTCTTTTGTTATTATTCGAGATAAGCCATAACATTCTTGGCATCGCTAATTAAGAAGATGTTACGTAGTTTTTGAGAGGATCCATTTAGTCGCCTCCATAATGGCTAAGCTTTTAGCACCCTCGGGACTAGCAAAGACACCGAGAGACTAGTTTCTGACCCTTGAAAGAACTTCGCATGATTCATTGCCACAATGCCAACACCAGAGTTGTTAGTATCCTTGTCAGAAGAAGCATCACGGAAGACAAGTAAGCTATTCTCAGGTATAGTATTAAGAAAATTATCCTCATTAACAGCAAAAGTTTGAGGATTAGAAATAACAACATTGACCGAAGAGGTGACAGTCTCATTTGCCAAACTAAGAGCAGTATTGGCAGTAAGCTGAGGATTCAGGGGCTTGTTATCAAAAAATTTAGAGCACCTGTCTTTCCAAATGCACCAATCTGTAGTGAACACAATAGCATATTTATCTAATGATTCTTAGTGGAGAGCAATTTAGAGATCCGATCCTTAATGCTAATTTCACTATTCAAATCTTGAGCAATAACATGACTAACAACAATGGGAGGTTGGACCTAAAACCTAATCCTCCCGTAGTTTATGAGAACAAACCTTTTCCCATTTCTTAAAGTAGTAGCCTCCATGTCCATTTTTACCCCACCAAAAATCCCTTTGAGACTTTTCCATTTTATCAACAATGGTGTCAGGAAGAAGAAAAGAGTTCATGTGATAATTGGAAGTAGATTTTAAATTATGATGTACAAGGACAGATCTACCAGATTGGGTTAACTGCTTACCCTTCCAATTAGCAACTTTAGAATCATGATGCTTATTTAAATGAGACATACACTCGGTCCTATTTCTAGTGATAAAATGTGGGATCCCTAGGTACTTTTCATTAAGTTATATTTTCCTAACATTCATTGATCTGATAAGAGATACACAATGGTCTGGGAGAACATTCTTGCTAAAGAAACAAGCTGACTTTTCAAAGTTAATCATCTGACCAGAAATTCTACTAAAATCATTGATTAAAGCCATAATATTAGTAGTTTCAGAATGGGTAGCTTTAGTGAAAAGCAGACAATCATCGGCGAAAAGCAGGTGAGATATACTAGGAGCCTCAATAGTAACCTTAAAACCATGGATGAGATTGATGTTCTCAGCATGGATAAGATACCTAGAGAAAGCCTCCATACACAAAATAAACAGATATGGAGACAAGGGATTGAATTTGCATTTTCATAAAAAAAATTTAAAAAAATTAAACCAATCACACGTTGCCAAGTGTCCTCACCAGAACGATCGTTTCACAAAACCCAAAAAAGGCTTGTTTCGACCAATAGGAATTGAGAGTTTCCTCACCGTTCAATGTGGGAGCTTTATTTGTCTAGGCCTTTAAGTCTTTAGATACTCCCTATGTTCCATTTTACTTGATGTTGTAGAGTTTTTTGTGATTAAGAAATAAAATAGAAAGTAAATTTATTCCAAATCTACCCATATTAATAGCTTTCTAAAAATTTAAAGCACCTAGTTTTTAGTTTTTATATTTAGTGTAAATTACGAATCTCGTTGTAATTTATTTGGGATAGAGTTTTTATCCTCCATGGAGTGGATTTAAAAACAAAATTGGTTAAAAAGACCAAAATCAACAATTCCTTGGTAAAAAAGACATGTAAAATTTGATATTGCTTAAATGGACGAGAATGTAAAAATAGCCAGGATGTAAACAGTTTCATCCTACTCATTTTCAAATATTTTTTCTTATTTTAATTTACATCAGGATGCATTCAGTTTCACCCTCGCTATTTTTTAAGTTTAAACCAGGATGAATCCAGTTTCATTCTTGCTATTTTTTTTGTGTCCATTTCGCCCATACTAATTTTTACTCGTCCATTTGAACCATGTTTTAAAAATATTTGGACAATGACCCATTTTCCGATTTAAAAATTAGATTAAATATCCATTTACTGATTTCAATGAAAATTAAAGGTATGATATGATTCCAAAGAAAGGGAAAATTATTGAGAACTTGGGAAAAATATCTAAACACTCGTCTATTTTGGAACATAAAAAAAACTTAAAACATCAAGTAATAATGAACGGAGGGAGTATCAACTTAAGTTGTAATTTCTTAGCTAGAAGGGAAGGTTGTGGACCAGTGGTCACTCCTTTTTGGCGTGGTTATTAGTGTTGGGTGCAATAATCAAAAACAAGGAAAAAATCAAATAAGCAAAAGTTATTGATACTTAGCTCCTTTATAGTGGAAGTGATCGATTTGATGAAACGGACGAGCTCCCCAAATCTCCGCAACAGCAACAAGGAAAAACTTTGGAAAAACAGAGTGAGTCACGTGTTCAACACGTTGCCCTTAAGACATTAGCGCCCGGCTACACTCAAGAGTGATGCTATAGCCCTCACAGGACGGATATCTCCAGGATAAAACACCCTACTACACCTACTACTAGCATATGTAGTAGATGCTCAACTTGAGCTTGGCAACTCCGAAAAAACCGTTAAGGAAAATCGCGAACGCTTAAGAAACAGCCATAAAATATTTTCCCTTAGGGGTCCCTCTAAAATATGGAGCAACCCCTTTCCCATAGATTTTACAAAAGTAGTGAATTTGTTTATATAATTGACAAATACAACTTAAGAAGAAATAATCCCAGATGTGGGACTAAAAAGCTTATATAGTCTCTTAAAACAACTAAAACGTGAAACTCCACAATGTGGGACTAATAAGTTTTTTCATTCACATAAAAAAATAATAAATTATAATTTTATAATGATTTTATTTCTTTACTGGATAACGATTATTACATTAACTAGTTGGAAGCCTAACAAGCTAAGCTCCAACGACATACTACTACATTAATTGAACAGGTTGATGTCTTTAGCCTACCAATGGCCTCATGGGGAACCTTGCCAGGGGAGCCGAAGCGAGGCGGGAGGGCGAGATTGTGTCACATGAGGAAACTAACACTACCTTCCATGTTAATTCCTGCAATATTACGCCATTGGGGACTCGAACCTGGGACCTCCTTAAAAATTATTTTTTAGTAATCGTTTTCCAACAATTAGATGTTGGCAGTCCTACGCTTTGTAGGTTGGGGACTTCTTTTCCTTTTCAGCCTTATATTGAAATAACTGGAGACGATAGGGTACTGGTGTGGTGGGGGACGACGGACCTATTTGTTTTCAGGGATGATAGCTTTTAAATGTTTGGCCGACCTTAGAGGAGGCAGAATGCTAGTTTCCTTCCTTTGTCTCATCCTTATCTTCTTTGCTCGGAAAATGACGTACGGCTCTGTAAGTTACAGTCCATCCACGTACCATATATATCTTGTTCATGCCCAAATCATCTCCGGTCCCCTGCCTTATGATAGGAAGAACAAAAGAAAAAACACACAACGCATAAAATCACACCGAAGAGGTAGGTCCCCTATGCTCGTGTAACACATTTTCGATCTTTATCATAAGAAATCGTGTGGACATATTACATTGTCTGTATTAAGTTTTGTTTTGCTTACATTGTCGTATGCTACCTCGTTTTGCTTGCTCCTTACATAACCTATCCGACTCTCCTGGCAGCTGGCCATTCCAATGTGAGTTGCATGTAATGCATAGACGACGCATAAGGCTGGGGACCCCTATCTCCCCCTTCTTTAATGGGAGCAAGACTATTCAAAAGTCAAAGAGTTAACTAATATCATTCGTTGGATCTCCCTAAAAATTAAATCAGACCATTGGATAATTGAATATGCCATTAAAGATTCCCGTCACAGAATTAATTTCCGTGTGATTTTTTTTCGACGAAATTGCCCCTCCATCTTTTATAAAATCGCAAACTCTTTTTATCCACTCTTCAGTTCCATCGTCACCCCATTGCCACCAGACACGCCCACCACTATCATAGATTCATCATCACCGGCCCAACACCAAATGATTTCTCTTATTCGACTGTTTCCGATTTCAATTTCTTTTAACATATCTTCTCTGGTTTCCTCTTTTAGTTTGTCACCTCCAATATCCTCCTCTCGCAACCATCACCACCAAAGAACAACACCAATTTACTTCAGTCTGATCGTTACATCTCTCCCAATTTCGATTATGGATTTAATTCACCAGTTTTGATTAAAATTCATACTATTCAATTTCGATTGAAACAGGTACAAAACAATTTCGTAGACAAAAAAGTTCAATTTATGTCTTCCCCTCTTGAAATAGGTACATTCTTTTTCCTCAATTTCCTAGAAACTCCTCCAATTTTTAGTTTTGGGTATGAGTTAAATCACATTGTTAGTTTTTGTATTAAAAGAGGTTTATATGTTTGTGTAAATGTTTAAGAGAAAGAATACTTGGTTCCGCTACATAAAGTGTTCGAATTTCTGAAGTTTACATGAGTTCTAAGATGTGGGAATCGTTGACGTATAATCATGTTTCTTCTGTTGCTATGAAAAAAGTACAAGAGTTTCTTTGAAGAACATGATAAGGAAAGGTTTAATATGTATCTAGATGTGAGAAAAAGATCGATGTTGGTGTATTGTTACCTCATGAGATCATTGCTTCTTTGGATCACAATGGAGATGGTGATTGTAATGTTGCGGAGATAAGCGCCATTTCGTGTTTAGCGGCATGGAGTTCAACCAGGCTGCAAGGGTGTATAGGAGGGGCTACGGTTATTACTACAACCGGTCAAAGGTTGGATCCGGTACCCAATGGGAGGCGATTACCGGGTGATACATGATAAGTATAGGATGAGTGGGTACATGAACGTGCTGGAGATTGTGTTTTGGAACCTATTAGCGTTTTATAGATTTGTACATCTCTCCCAATTTCGACCACTCTCGCACATATCCGACATGTCCTTATTGCGAGATGTTGCTTCTTATTTTCCCAAATATCATCACATAAACTACGGTATATATGTAACCCAATTTCGATATTAAATCACTCACAATCTTAACTTCAATTTTAACTTTTTTACATTGGCAGCTCTGACATAAGCTTTATGGTGTATACATTTAACCATCGTTCTTAGGTTGATGAAAAACTATAGACAGTGTTATTTGCGAATCATATTATTATACTACTCTATGACATCTGTGACATAGTGGAACCGTAGGCAAACTTATGGATATAGATTAATTTTCTTATGGAAGGTACTTTTATACATATAACAATGTATTGATTTTTTCTAAATATGTATCTCATCCCCAATATAATTCCTGTTTCTATTTGAGAGAAGCGGTGGTATAACATGATTAACACTATGACCACCAAATGGTCTTCTTTGGTGGCATTAATTTGTAGATGAGGTGGTGCTGAAATTTGGAAAATCTTGAGTGCCTCGCTTCATTGTGTTTGTCTGGGAACATCCCGATTTTTATATCATGTAGCAAAATTCTTAGCAGGCGGAGATACACGAGCAACAACTTATTCATACGCCCCGAACTGACATAGTATGTAAACTAGCTAGACTATCCTTAGCCTCCGTCCATTCGTTTACGTGATTGAAGGTGTTCTTTCGCACCAATCACTTTGACAACATGACAACATGGCCGAAGTCTTTGCCGTTATATTATTTTGGCTATAACTACTCCGGCTCTTGCATAACTCTTATTAGAAAAATCTGCCTTTGGCGATATGTATGAGAGCCGATGTTACAATTGTATATTAAGGGGAAGACGTTTTTCCCATGAAGTTTGTGGTTACTGAAGTTATGTTTCTTTGCTCATAAAAATCACAAACCCAGTCTCTTGCATTGGTTGTTATTATCTCATTGGAATTGCTTGACAATAGCCTAGCTACGTCCAAATTTTCCAAATTTCTACAGAACTTTTCTTTTCGGGATTATGTTCAAATGTGTTTAAGGACTAAAGTTACTTTTTCTCATTTGACATTCTAAATTGTTTAGAGAAATAAGATGGTAAGTCTAATTAGGTGATGATTGATTTGTAACTTATCCTTTTATTTATGCAAGTGACTTCAAGAAGTGCATCAAAAATATACTTGAAAATGGTGGAATTATTAATTGTAGTGCCGCTAATGCCGATGTCTTTTCAAAGACCTAGTGGTGCACCCGCCTTACGTGAGAAGTAGTTACTTGCGTCGATAACATTGTATACCGGTGATAGAACAGTACATACTAGGCAAAACAAGCTGATGAGATGATCAAGACGAGATTATGAAGTTTTTTTATACGCGATTATGTACTTGGAACAACGAGATAGCCAATCATGTAATAATAATAGATACGGTCATTCCCAATAGTGTATAATAGGTGTTTCTTTGACCTCTCACATCTCTTATTGAAACAAGGAAGGATCAAGAGAACTTATCATCATTAGCTTTATAGCATGAAAAAAAAAGTTGTGATTTATATTGTAGGTAGTTACGCAATGGAAGAGACGCGAGAGGGTCGCACAGTGTCATAGTTCTGCGAAAATGGAAGATGTGTGAAAAACTATGGTCTGCCAACGTGCAACGCACGTGCACTCCACTTGTGTAAATTAATGCACATTCTTTGTGTAGCTCTGTCCTTTTCGTTGTACTTTGGTTGGAGGAAAGATGCAGTTTTGTAGTTTTGGGAAGAGGTATCGAATATCCCCTCATATATGGGGATAATGTTCAGCTAAAACATCATAAAAATCAAGATATCAGTAATTTTGTTTTCAAGTGAAAGAGAGAAAGAAATGTATTTCACGTTCTAAAATTTATTACTTTTATGTAAAATATATCATAATTATATCTTGTAATTGCATCATGTCTTCATGACTCATTCTCTTTCGCACCTCAAAGTTTGTCATGTGACCCAAAATTATTCATTGACGCAAAATTTATCTCGTGTCTGAAAACTAACTCTTAAGTTTCAAGCTACAAACATCTACACTTTGACTCCGATTACAACATTGTGTGTTGATATTTATACATGTGTGGTGGTTCAAATAGAGTAACTCTTTTATAGGAACGAAGGTAGTATTAAGTAATCTATGATTTGCATCCTTACCCTGAAAAGAAATCTCCAAATGTGCTAATCGACTTTAAATTTACCTTTAAAGACTCTAGTATTCTTTGTAATCCAAAATCTATTTTGCTCAAAAAAATTATTCTTACTATGTTTTTTTTTCTTGATCGGCAAAGATAAAAATATATTAGAAAAGAGCTTACCAGAAGTAAGCTAGAAAAGTGCTCATACAAGAAAACAAACCCAAACAAAAGAAAAAAACAAAAGTAACAGGCCCAAGCAGTCCTATAACAAGAACTCGGGCTTGCAAGAACCTACGTTATGAATAACTATCCCAATTAGCTAGAACATAATCTAGACTGGTACCCCTTGGGTGCTCAGCATTTTTGCACAAAAGGAAGTCTGAATCTTTACTTTTGTTATGACTCAATGGCATCTTCAAATAGTATCGCAATCCTCGAAATTCCAAATGGTCCAAACATATTAAATTTTGGTAAGATAACATGCAGTTGAGAAAGCCTCTACCCAGTAGGATTTTAGCATGGAAGCATGAAACAAGAGAGCTAATCCTGACTCAGTGATATGTCTAATGCACCTTTCAGCAATGCCATTTTGTGCAGATGTGTGAGGGCATGAAAATCTATGTATAACACCAGAATTATTAAGGAAAGCAGTGAACTTCCTAAACTCTCCACCATTTTCTGATTGAAAGACCTTGAGCTTATGATTTGTTTGATTTTCTATCAAGTTTTTGAATTAAATAAAGATGGGAAAGGCATCTGATTTTCTAGCTAGTGGATAAATCCAAGTATAGTGTGAGTAAACATCTAAAAGAAACAGATAATATAGAAAACCATCTATTGAAACATGCGGTGAAAACCATAAATCAGAAACAAGTAAACTCAACGGTTCATCAATAATTGTACTACTAGTAGGAAATCGAAGTTTATGACTCTTGCTCATATGACAAGAGTGACAATAATCAAACTTTTCATTCGAAACAGGAAGGGAAAGATTTTTAATCATTCTAAAAACAGTGTGAAGCATCGAGTGACCCAATCTTTGATACCATAGAGGAACTGTATTGGATAGAAGAGCGGCCGGTGTTTTATGTTGAATCTCTCGAACAACATCAAAGACATAGAGCCCATTCTTAAGTCTGCCTTGCAACAAGGTTATTCCCGACTGGATTTCCTTCACAACAAAAGAAATTGCATAGAATTCAAAGAAAACATTATTATCTTTGCAGAATTTAAAGACTGAAAGTAAGTTGGTCTTTATTTGAGGAACATGAAGGATATTGTTTAACTGAAAAGATATGTTATTATGAGTAAAGAGGCATTACCAATATTTTCGATATGGAGAGCCTCACCATTTCCTACACGCACTTGTTTTGTTCCATCATACTCATGTAGAATGTTGAGATTGTTGAGGTTTGCAGTTAGGTGATGTGTTGCACTCGTATCAGTCACTTGATTGTTGTCGCGGGACCACCGGGTAGAGCCAAGTATGCATTTGGTTGTTTGTTGTTGTCCACTTTGTTCTGAAAACCAATGAGAATCGAGCATCATGATTCTTGCATTTACGAGATCTCACAAGGACCTTCACCTTGATACGGGTTTCAGTGTGGTTGGATTGATTTTGTGGACGATTGTTTGAGTATCTCCTTTGGTCTTGCTTTTGAAATGGTCTGGGGTTTGATGAGGCGGCAACATTGGCTAATGGTTGTTGCAAAACGGCTAACTGTTGTTCAAGACGGAGATCATATGAAAGCAGATGAGCTTGAAAGGTATCCATTTCGATCTTGTCGACAGTGCTTAAAGCTATGACAATATAGTCATAAGCCCGATCTAGTCCAGCTAGAATTGATTGTTGCATATCCTCTTCAGAGAGAGGTTTTCCATATGCTAAAAGTGCATCAAAAAGTTGCTTAGTTTTCGAGAAATAATCTTGGATGGAGTTGTTACCTTTGCGAAGAGTGTGTAGTTGTCTTTTCAGATTCATTTGATGAGCTTTTGTTTTTGGTTCACATCTCTTTTGCAGAGCTTCCCAGACTTCTTGTGATGTTGAGAGACCTGAAACACGGCCTAATACACCTTCAGATAAGGAGGAAAGGATCCATCCTAAGAGTATTTGGTCTTGTTCTTCATATTTTGCATAAGCAGGATTAAGAGTTGGTTGTGCACCTTCTTGAGACTCGGTATGGTTTTTGCTGGTTTTTCTAGAGTACTATCAACAAAACCTGGTAGTTTGTACCCTATGAGAATGGGTTTAAAGCGTGTCACCTACAAGATGTCACCCAAAAGAGGTAGTTGTTGTCATTGAGCTTGACGATTAGATGATTGATGTGAATTTGGTGGAGGGTTGAAGTTTGACCATGATGAAATAATAGAAGCGTGAGTTTTCAGATCTTTTTGACTCTATACAAGACGAGAACAAGATAGTTTGGTGAAATGTTCCACAATTGATACTTGTGGATACTCATTCATTATATAGATCCATATACGGCTATTATTACAAAGATATTACAAGTTTTGTATACCAAAAATACGTAATTGATAGAGATTACAATGTCGACATGATTTGGAAGCTGTAGATAGCCAAAGTTACGGCTTGGATTTGCGGACGAGTATTTGTATCCTTATGGTTTCCAACTATTAATATAATCGTCGTATTTGTTACGCATTGGTCAAACTGAACCATTGGCATTTATGAAAGAATTCCAACCATTCAAGGAGAATTGATAATGGAATAGTAGATGCGTCGCGATTCCCCAGGACTTGCGGCCACAGATGACACCGTCGATGATGAGAGTCCCTTGGTTGTAATCCTTGTCCAAAGTGGTTAACTTCTTGTGGTAGACAAGCCAAAGCAAAAAACCCACAAGATGAGGCCAAGAGCTAACTTCTTAATGCGTGTCCAAAGTGGTTAAGTTATTATTATGGTGATTTCAGTATATTGTTGTTTCAGGTTATTGCCACTCATCTAGCTCTTGTTCATTTATTCCTTTTGTTTATGAATAAGGATGGGTGGGTTGAGAAAGAGTTCTCTACTATTGATGTTAATGAACTAATAACATGGAGATAGTTTAGTTGACCAGAGGCGGCCAAGTTTGACCATGCGATTTCTCTAGGGTTTTCGATTTCCCCTTCCATTTCAGCCATGGCTGGGGAGGAATCTCTTCCTTCCAACATAATCTCGAAGGCGCAATTATCAATTCAAGGTGGCCAATCCAGAGATCGGTCTTCTATGATTATCTCAAGCTCCGATTTTCCCCCTTTGGTTTCCAATTCTGGAAACAAATATCAAAAATTAGGTTTTGGAAAAAACTGGTGTTCACTTTTTTCTATTAAATCTCCTTCAGAAGATTGCTCTTTAGAGCGTCAATATTCAGTGTTGATGGAAAGAAACAAGGGGTGGGTCTCTCCTCCAAGAACTTTGAAGAACAGAGCAAGGAATGTGAAAAACTGGTGGTAGGGTTTTTTGCGGGTCGCAAAGCTTCTTTTTCCATGGTGCAAGAAGCAATCAAAAAGGTATGGAAACCCAAATCAGAGGTAACTATCTCTATTCATGGTGATAATGCGTTTGTTTTCAATTTTGTTAATGAGGAAGATAGAAGTGCCTCTCTTGAACATGGAGCTTTCTACATAGCTGGAAAGTTGTTCATAGTTAGACCCTGGTCCCCTTTGATTGAGCAATCCATTGCGGAGATGAAGACAATTCCTATCTGGATTTTGATTTACAATATCCCATTGCATCTTTGGAACAAGTTAGGCTTAAGTTCCATTGTTACTTTCATTGGGAACCCGCTAATGATGGATGAACATACTAAGAAGATGGATGAACATACTAAGAAGAAAACAAGACTCAATTATGCTAGAGTTTGTGTCGATATTAACTCTGATTGCTCATTCCCTAACCTAATTCCTCTTTGGATCGATGGTATTCATATTATGGATCTTCCCATGGAGTACCAATGGAAACCATCTAAGGGCACTAAATGCGCATCTTTTTGTCACTATGCTAGCTCTTGCTCGATGCAGTGTGAAGAAAAAGCTCATTTGGAATTCCAAGAAAAACCAAATGCATTGTAACTCATGGTCAAAGGACAAGGATTTGGATATTGCATTAGAGAATAGTAGAAAAGATAGTGATGAGGCTGTCGGAGTTGAAATTCTGCCGGGAACTTGCAGCCAAATATGGAAGACACGCAACAAGTCTTTGCTGGGACAGAGTTGTAGGTGAAACAAATGCAAGCGACGGTGTCCAACATCTTGTAGGAGTTGTGGATACCTGCGAATTTAGAGGTGCTCGGCTCAAATGGTGTTGTAGAAGTCTCAAAGAAAACGTAGAGAGTGGTGATGTAATTGAAGAACCTTTTATTAAAAGTAAGACGTACGCTAGAAGGAATAAAAGCTCAAGCAAGAAGGGTAATTCACATGAGCAAATTCCAATATGTTACTTGAATCCCTATAATGTTTTAGGATCAGATCACGAAACGGTTATTTGAGAGATTCCTAAGAGCACATAAAATGATTCAAGAGTAGTAGAGGATTGTGATATAGCTCAAATCTCTCGTAGAGAAGCTGCCGAGAAAATTTGGAAGATGACCACTGAAGTAGATACATGTGAAGATTCTAATGAAGAATGCGAATATGAGAAAGACAATGACGTCTTGGATGTCGCAAAGGTAAAGTCAGTTGAAGAGGTCAGTCGGTGGAAACCTATGTCTAAAGAACAAAACATGGACAAACTTATGAAATTTAGTTCATTGATTTGTCTTCCTAGTGGAGGTAAAGAAACCGAGGTTAGGAAACTCCTTGGAGCCTTGGAGGGATTGTAGATTCTTTCCATTCCTCGAAACAAATTAAGGATTTGGGTCCTAGCACCGAGGATTTGGGTAGAGGGAAAAGAATTCCTATACCCAAGAAGAAGTTATAGGAATCGGCGTGTGTTTAGGCTTTGTCATTTTGCTGTTGAGCAGTTGTCTAAGTATCTGTTTTCATTGCAGCTTGTTTGGGTCGGCTTTTTCCTTCTCTTGTTGCGCTTAGGCGCCTCTCATCTTGTATTTCTCTTTTTCTTTTTCAATAAAATTTTAACCTTTTAAGTCAAAAAAAAAAAAAAACTGATAACATTGACAGATGATATAAGTTAATTATAACATGGTAGATGTTAACTTATCCGCTCATGCATATTTTAAAATGGTGTCGATCACTTAATAATGCATAGGTTTAGTAATCATTTCTTCATTATTTTCCCTGCATTTTTATGCAACAAGATTACAGTAAAACAATGGTTTCCCATTGGAATTTTACTTTTCTAGTTTAAATCAAATACATGCATACCAACTGAAATTTAAATTTAAATAACAACAAGGGAAATTTGGAGATATACTTCCAGCTTACTAGAAATTAAAAGCATACATGCATGCGCCCCTGAATAGACTGCAATATAATTTTAGGCAGCAGCAGTAGACGGATCTTTCTCCTTATTAAGAACATGTTTTGCCACAATTTTGGCCATGTTAAGAAGACCCTCAACACTAATGAGATTGCAAACTTTAGCGGCAACTTCTTCAGAGGCTTTATACTCGACTATGGATTGTATGATACATGAGTTAGCACATTCTATGACTTTGAAAGCTTCCATGTAATATGTAACACCCATTCCTAGATATCCTCTTTCAGTCTGTAATATCTCTTTAAGGCGCCTGTGATGATCGACTGTCACAAACTTTTCCTCGTTTGAGAATCCTGATATTCATTTTACACATATATAGTAGAGGCTAGTTAGAAATTTGGAAAAGAAAATAGAAGAAGATTTGTAACTTTCCAATGAGGTATGTATGTTGTATCATTATTACCGTCAGGATACTCAATCAGAAGATGGGTATCAACACCACCATCACCTTCAAGAACCTCTAGCTTTTTAAACACACCTGGAAGTGAATTCTTAAAAGAATTCTGGGGCGTTTTTAGCGCCAAGTACATCCCATACATCGTCTGCCGAGGCTGCTACTTCCAATTCCGCAATGAGCTTATAATTCACCATGTTGAGATAATTGGATGCCGTATTTCCTCATATTAGCCCGCCTACTTATAGAGTTTTTTTTTTAATTATATTGAGAGGTCGATAAATAATTTGTTCTCTGTTGCATGACTGATGACTCAATTTGGTTAAGTGGATTGATACGGAACTACTAATAGCCACTTGTATGAATGAGTGGATGCTAAGGGATCACAGGGCTAGCTGGCCAGCCAAATCATGACAGGGTTCCAATGGGGACCAACGCTCTAGGGAACATGTGCTGCATATGTTTCATGAGTCTAGTTAAAGTGGGGAAAGAAAGTTCTTACGGGAGAGAAGAGTGAAGTTTGTTTTGTCCCATTGTTGATCGACTCTGATCTAATCCCATGATCTGTAGTGATCTTAATACGATCCGGATGATCTGGGGTGCCAGAACACCTTTGTTCACCTATTAGTGCTAATGGTGTTTATAGAGTGTATGAATGTGTGTCTATGGCAGAGATGTCTTCGAGAATTACGACTAAAACATATCAATGTGACCCAATAATTCTCATGTGGCCTAGAATCTGTCTTGGGGCTTAAAATTTACTTAAAATCTATCTTGTGTAGGGCTGCACAAGAACCGCCCACCATACCCAAACCCGTCTGTACCCGTTAAACCCGTGAGTTTTTAGTCCATACCCGTCCGTTGTGGGTGCGGGGTTGGTTATGCAAAAAAAAAAAAACTCGTTGTATGTGGGTGCGAGGTTGGTTTAAGCTAATATCCGCCCATACCCGTCCAAAAAACCCGCAGATTATATACCATTAGATAAAACTAATCTTAGTGGTCCATTATGAAACCCTAATACTAGTAGATAGGATAACTGATAACCCTCATTCACTTTCTACACTCTTCTCTCTATTTGGCCTCTCCTCTTCTTCCTCCTCAGTTCTTCTTCTTCACCTACGAACGACAACTACCAGAAATCTTCACCAGAAATCGACAACAATCGAAAAATCAACAGATTCAACACTTAATCTTCATATGTGAACTTCCTAAGTATGAAAATCAACAGATTCAACACTTAATCTTCATATGTGCTCATCGATTAGTTATTTATCTGATTGGATTGGGTTTTGGATTCAATTTTGGTTTGATTACTAAAGCGGGTTTAAAGCCATACCCGCCCAACCCGTAGCGGGCGGGTAAAAATACCCGCCCGCTGTTTGTGGGTACGGGGTTGGTTATGAAAACAAAACCCGCAGTCCGTGTGTGTGAGGTTGGTTTTAGCTTATACCCGCCCATGTGCATCCCTAATCTTGTGTCTGAAAATTCATTCTCTCGAAATTACCAAAATGTACACTTAGGCCGAAATAAGACTAGGACTCGAGTTGTTTGACAAGGCGACAACTACTAAGATACTAACATGTAGGAGCTCTGATTAACCTACTTATATATTATGTATACTAGATTTTGTGCCCGTGTTTCGCACCGGGCATAGTAAATTTGTTCTTGAATTGTTTCTAGTAGTTTTACGGTCCATTTGTCCTTTAATCCCTTTGAACAATACTGATGAAGCTACTTTATTGCATTTGGGGTCTTCCCCAGGTAATTCAATTGGTGTTTGCGCAGCACCGCATGCGTGACTTTTCTTATTTTCAACTTTCATAATCCATGTAATTCATTAGAACAAAATGTATTCTGTTATACATATAGAAACGTCTAATGTTAATTAAGAACCGCCACCAATGACTTTAGAGAATGGTTTGTTGATTTGGATCATATCAAGCATTCCCTTATAGTACGTGCCTGTGTTGCTACTATAATAAGCTAGTAAAGCCATTCTAAGTTACTGAGAAGCTATGAAAGCCAAAAACAAAGAGCTAAATTGTAACACCTTTGCTAAATCCCATAAACTGTAACACTTGTCTGAGAAACAAAATCGATCAACACTTCTCAGTTGTTATAACTTGTTATAGCTGATCTATGAACCCATCCGCGCAAAATTGATAATAAGCCAGTGTATTAATTGCTCATGACGATAAGAACGATATATTTTTTTTTTTTGTTGATTGTTTTCACATATTTCACACACCAGTTCATTCTAGAACTTGCAGCAACACTGTTTTAGCCCAAATAGAAAAAACTGAGCAAGTGAGCGTAATGATTGCGCGTTACAGTGTTGCAGGCCAAGTCAGTACTCCGCCATAATGGCGCAATGCAAAGCCATAATAGCGCAACGCAAGCCATAATAGTGATATACTGTATAGAGTGTCAAGCACTAAGATAGTGGCACCCTACAGGGCCAGTGAAGCGCAAGGGTGGAGCTACACTGTAAAGACGTTTTGCTAAGAAATGAAGCTTATTGGCCGACACAATGAAGCTTCATTGAAGGATTCGCAAGACATGGCCAAAGTTGACAGATGCAACATGCGATGTTGGCATTGATGCATATCCGTGGAATTGAGTTGGCCCAAACTCAAGGATGATGCAAGAGTGAAGAATAGGCTAGAAGTTTATCTATGGCATTAGTTCAAGGCTGTTCAAAGCTTGAACAATGCAAAAAAGCTAGTAATGCAAGAGTGGCATTACTATTGTCAAGCAAATTGAGGAAGTGAAGCATATGACACATGAGCAACTAGAATGAGATTAAGGAGTTGGCCTTAGTGATTGAATTACAAGGATTGTCCGTGCTTTAGCTTGGAGCAGTAAGCATACATGCAGGGCCAAGGTGGTTGGGCATTGGAACAAGGCAGAATTCGGTAGAGCACAACAGTTGTGCAATACGTCTCAAGTGACGGTTACAAGTTGGTTACGAGCTTCACATGCATGCCAATGACGCGAGACAAAGGAGAACGGTTATAAAGTGAGTTTATAACCATGTGGGAGTGATCATAACCACCAAGAACAGGTGTGGCGTCAATTGGCTAGACAACTCAAAAGTGAGCAGTTGAAAAGCAATGTAGGCGGTTATGGAAACTACCTGATGGGACACATGGCTGTTCCATGCGTGTGCAAGTGTTGTGCATGGTTTTGGATAGTGAGTTTGCTGTAAAAATAGTCCTAAGGAGTGGGAAAATCAGCATGCTTACATAGGAGAAAGTTTTGTAGACATGTAGTCTCATACTTGAGAGAATAAAGCATCATTAAGAGAATGGTGGCCTGTTTAGTCCATGTGATGGATAGAAATTTGTAATCTTCCTTTAGTGCAATAAAATAGGTTTTTTGAAGTATCCTTTTTGTTCATTGTGTTGCTGGTTTGTGTGAGAATTGTTTAAGTGCATGGCAGAACCTCTTATGCTTATGGGGGCATGAAGAGTTAGAGAGAAAGAAGAAAAGACTTACGTTGTGCAATGCCTTATGAGTGAAGGTGGATGCGTACTTTGATGAAAGTATGCAAGGATGAATGATTTTGGGTGAAGTTGATTCACTGAACCACGTCATTGTCGGTCATGTCCCATGAAAATTTTAGGGGATTAAATGGGCATGTCACAGCTGGTATCAGAGCTTTGTTTGAGGACACAGTTGCTGATTTTTCTCTCTTTTACTCAAGTTGGTGTCATTTATTTGTCAAATTCAGTGGTGAATTGTTTGGGTTTCACTAGTATGGAGACTAGAAGAAGTTATTCTTGTGTGGAAAGATCAATTGGAACGAACTTGAAGCTTGAAGTAGCAACATGCCATGAAAGTTTATGACAAAGGTGTCAAAATTCCTGCCCAAAGTGTTAGACGAATGTGCAAGAGTCATTGAAAACCGGGTTTATGGCATGACAAAACTAAGGAGTGTGCTGACTTCTATATATGGTGCAAGTCAAGTGTTAAAGTCCATGTTTCTCACAAGTATACGAAGATGATGCATTGGGAATGCTATTTGGGACTTTGTTCATGCAAATCTGGGAGAGTTGCCTGCTTTAGAGATGATCTCATCAACAATATCCATAGATCTGGAATTTGAGTTTGATTTGCATTTTGGGTTTGGTTTTCAATAAGGTTAAGAATTGTGATGAGTCAAGTAGTGATTCCACTGGGTGAAAGTCAGTGTCACTTGAAGATTATGCTCTTTTGGATTTAGGTTATTCTTCTGGATTGGGTTTGTATTTTTTTAGCATTTAGGATCTATCAACTCTTGATAGGGGTTACTTGGGGGTTAAAGCTTTTTACATGTTGTAATTAGGATTTGAGAGCTTATTTACCACTTGTTTTTCAATAAGCATATATGTTCTGGGTTTCCTTAACTCAGCACAAGAAATGTACTTGAACCAGCATTTTTTCCGACCCCTTAATGAAATTCAATCCTTAACTCAGCACAAGAGTTATGGCGGCGGATTTCAAACAACTACAAGAATATATATTAGCATAATGATTTATTCTCTCAGAAATATGAGATCACATAGCATGGATGGGTAACGACAAGTATTCTTTCCCTTCCCTTTGGCCAGTACTGATAACGGCAATTCTTTTGTATTTTCTTGTTATTAAAAGGATATACTATTTTGTATTTTATTACAAATTATAATGTCAAATTAGTTTCAATTTTTTATTTTACTCGTAAATTCTTTTTTTAATGGGATTTCCTCACCGAAATCCATAGTATTGCCTTTTCCCCCCGAAACGTCCAAGTTTGAATTCAACCTTCAAAGACGGACTGGTGAGTCTGTCCGTTCCAATATGTTAAGTTTTGAATTTTTTTTCCCCAGTTTACCCCTTAACCCAAGTTAGTTAGGAACCATAGTTAAGGTAATATGGGTTTGTGTTGTTTACCCGACCCTTGAAATGGATACCGGTTTATGGGTAGTTATATCCCATCAAGTTTCAGCGTACGTGTAATTTTCTTGTACGCCTCTGTGTAAAGCTTAGCCTCCCGTTTTCCCTCCATCTTCTTCTGTTATGTAAATTTGCGAGAGATTCGAGACGGAAGGATATGAGTTCATCAAATCAACTTGATCTATAGGTATTTATTTCTAATTAATTTTCATTTATATCGGATCGTAGATTATTTGTAATTGGAAATTTCTGTGGTTGAATCCTAACCCTCTTTTAACTTGTTTAAAACTCAAATTCCGTGCTTCTCTTTTAGATTTCGTTGGGTTATACATCATATCCTCATAATAGGCGAAGTTTAGGGAATTGAATGGAATCCGATTTTTTTAATTAGTTTGTTATGTTATTCGGGTTGAAATTGAATGGAATGTATTGGTTTTTATGAACCGAGTCTTGAATTTTAAACCACACTTTGTACCACCCATCCGAGGTGGAGAAATTATTCATAGTTTCGGGACTACCCGGTTGATTCACTTTGCATGTTGAACTTCGATTTTCTTATGTTCCATGATATTGATTTGAATATTTTTATAATGTTTGCAATGTCAATCGAAGCGATAATGAAAGCCCTCCTTCCATGTTTTGCTCCAGGTCTTTGTAGTTAGGTTGTAAGAAACGGTTGAGCATTTTTTTGGGATGGGAATCGAAATCACTATAGTTTTAGTCCCCGGGATAAGGTTTGATGAAGTTACTCGAGTCGCGGTTTTTTTTGCCAATTTAACATTTCCGAGTTAGTGTTGAAACCCATTTTGATTTTTAATAAGTTACATGTTTATTGTTTCGTTTATTGTCTAATTATCGAATGTGCATCTTGCTAAGCTGTGGAAGTGCAATCAAACATCTAAAAACCGCATGTAATTTGTAGGGTTGTTTTATGGTTATTAGTTTGAAAATTAATTTGCTATCAATTGTACTGTGAAATTGTCCATTCTGACTCATTGTACACTTGCTTTTTTTGTATAGGCGCGAGAATCACATCTCAGTGACAATTGCTTGTTTATTATGCATATTAGCATAAATCTTCCAAATTTTGTTCTAGGAATGGTTCTAAATTCTCTTGGATCCAAAATTCCGCTTTTCTTTTTTGTCTTATCTTTAAGTTTTATGCATTCACATCTGTGATATAGTTTTGATATTGAACGAAGTTTATGGTTTTCGTTTCTTGTAGGAACAAGGTCAGCTTGCATAAATGCTGGCACCTTGGCACTTGTAGATGTTAAGATTCCGATGCGTGATCTCGCCACTTCTTTCCGTGCTAGATATCTTAACAGCAATCTTTTACTTGGTATGTCATTTTCTATTCTCTTAGGACTTTTAACATATACACGTTTTAAAACTCCAGAGCTAATCAACCTTGAATTCCGAATATGTCATATTTGAACTACGTTGAAGATAGTGCAGCATGCCCTGACGTTATTGTTGGAATTCTATCCAAGATGGATAAAGGGACCCTACTTCAGGTTAAATTTCTTTGTTTTATTGAAGTGTTATAAAATCAGAAACAATCAGTTTATGGCTTCACCCTGTTTTAAGAAATTTTCTTTTTTAATTGCAGATGGATGCAAAACTACCTATGGAGACATCTGAAACGAAAATGCAACTATCGGTAGATGGGTGCAAGGCACCATCAGAAACCCTATACCACACTGTCGATAGATAATTTGGGAAATGGTAAATGAGAAAAGGTTGAGACATGAATAAAGTGCATTGTGTAAGAGAAGTGTTATTTCTTGGCGATGACATTAGGATAATGATCCGAAAAGCCGGATACCCGTTTTTACGACATTTTGATCGAAAGGCCATGTGAACTACGTTTTGAGTGATTGTTTGGTACATGACATTTTATCACCTTGCATTTGGTGCATTTTATCTCTGGACAAATCCAGTCTTCATTCTAGTATGAAATTTTCCATTTAATTTGAGTGTATGTTATTACGGTTTACCATATGATGCTAACCCATTGATACCGTGGTTACATCGTCAATTGATTTTTTCTTACATGTTGGAAAATCATTGAACCAAGCCTGTAATATTTCCATTTAACTAGACGATTGGGATATTTGCAAGAGATAGACTTGTGTTGTTAATAGTGTGCATTAGCCGTACACATTCTGATTTAATTTTCTTCCTATTATAACAACACTATAGTCGTTCGCCTATTACGATAGAAGCTCATAATAAAAACAGTACCGAGAATATCTGAAGCTACCCCCGGCAACAACGAGTTCACGGTTAACCCATAACGCGATATACTCCAGCATAAGAAAGTAAAACAACCCACCCACTAATTTTTATACTACCGACTGACCGACGTATCTAGTAAAAATTATTCGACCACCTACGTGATTTACCCAACAAAACTTCTTAGGTATTTTCGGAAAAAGGTCTCATTATTTTTAATAGTAGTATTGGCTGTCCTACCTAGTAAAATTTATATGACCGTCCAACACGATACACGTTAAAAACATTTGTAGTCCAAGAATAAGGTACCCGTGTTCGGCGAACTTCGACGACAAAGTAAGTATATAAGTTTAAGTAATCGTCGATGCGAGAAAAATATCCATTTCTAGTTTGCCATATGTCGTTAGAATAAAAGTTTCTCCCAACTTTTCTCGCATCGTTGTTGGTCTTCAAACAGATGCTCAATCGAAAAAAAAATGACTCTTATAGTGCAATTTAATGCTCTAAACAAGTAAGAACAATATGGATTAATTTTTGTAGGGATTGACTAAACCAAAAAATGTTCTAAACTCTTTTTAACATTACCTGAATATTCCATTTGAAGTTACACAACCGTCTAAATCAGGTATCAATTGTAACTTGTACTGTCATCAGAACATCATAACTAATAATTTTATGCGACCCTTTAAATGCCTTTACCAAATTTATTTTATTGTACATTTTTCCATAAGTACCCTATTTATTTTATACGGGATTATTAGTTTATGCCCAATAATTTTTGTTGGTCCATCCCAAGACCGGCTGTCCAATCTTTCAGTAAAAATGACTTTAGTGGATTGGCGATTGTCCTTCTCCAGTTGTAAAAAACTTACCAGCAATCGGCCGTGTTTTTTCAGGAAACACTAAAGAAAACCACATCATATTATTCCCTGGCATATTAAGAGAAATTTGTATTTGGTTTGCGGCAACCAGTGTTTCATGAATTTTGAATGATGAACTAAAAAAGACAATGTTGCTATTCAAGATTGCGGTTCCGGTATATACATAGTATTGCTTAATAGTCGCATTTAAGAGGTGGTGAAATTTTGTTTGCATTAAGCGTGCCGCCGTGTACATAACGTTCTTCATTTATGTAGTTTCAATGAAAAAGAACTAATAGTTCAAAAGTTAAAGATGATTACGCCCGTTAAGGCACAACCATGACTTCATTATGTCCGTAGTTTGTCGCCACAAATATTGACCACGTCTCTACTGAAAATACACTAGAATAATTCGAGTCAGTTTTTTTAATTAAAGATTACAGTTTGGAAATGTGCAACGAGAACAAATTGTGCAAATAAAAAAATATGAAAAGTTTGTGAAGTGTTGGGAAGACCTCAACAATTGCTTTTTTGATGTTTCACCTCAATATAAATCTTTGAAACAAAAACGATTCAACTATCTTGATACATCATTAAACTTCTTTAACCAGCAAACTTTTTGTACTTACACATTCATCGACCAATGAGACATTGTATTGAAGTGTGCTTACATGAAGTGCGATTACATACTGCCATTCCCAAGGTAAAACTATCGTTTTAATTCTAACAGCCGTCTAACGGCCTACACCTGTTTTGTAATCCCCTTTTCCCGTATATGTAGACGTTAGTATATATACCTATAGCAACAGTTTAGCTAACATTTAGGTAGGTCCCAAAAAATGAGGTTAATACATTAATCAGTTGCCTGATATTTCAAAAAAAAAAACAGGCTTTCCAAAAAATCGACGCATTTATGTACACCTGAAAAGCGTCCCATTGGCAACATAATAATCCAGTGGATAGTTGGATTCACACTGAAGCCAAGAAGTAGTATGTTAAGAAAATACCAAAGTGAATTAAATGTATGTCTAGCTAGTAATAATTCCGGCGTCTAAGATGCTGCCTCCCATATTCGGTACGTTTTTCCCCCAATGAATTCTCCGCTAGGTCCCAAATTGGTGGTTACATACACTGCATATGGTGATGGCCCTGTGTGAGATAAAACCGTGTGTGCTGCAACCTAAATCTGAAATGGGTTACACGAAAATATACATCGAATGAACTTACCCTCAGTATCGATTGGTAATTGTGGTGAGGATCCCAGTTCTTTTGTGATTGATTTCTCTAGTTGAGGTTCTTTGTATGGGTTTTTTTAACTGCAGCCTTACTCTTTTCTTTGTTTTAGGTGCACCTAATGCATGATTAGTAAACGTCGAGACAATAAAAAAAAAATAGAATCAAGGAAAAACAACAATCGTCTTTATTCTTGATTGAAGTACCTCAATTATTTAACTATTTTTAGATACGTACATATATGATACATAACGTACCCTAATTTAGTACAACCCTATACTGTTAATATAGTCTGGAAAGTACAACTTAGGAAACTAAAGTAAATAAAAAGTTTGAAAATGCAAGATATGGTGCCCTACCTGTTTGAAGTGCAATTTTTTTGGCCTTAATCCTTCCACCACCAAGCGACCACTTGTTCTGCATCTAGGCCTATTATATATGGTCAGGACGAGTAAGGTAGCAATGTAAACCACTAGTTCTTGAAATGTATTCACTTAAGGTTAATAAGTACCCGTAGAGAAGTCTTTGTCCCCCTTCCGTGATTCCTCGTTTTCTTTTTTTCCATTTTCAATTTCTCCTCTTAGTAGCATACGAGGCCTGTACTTTAGTCAGTTGATCTTTAAAATTTCGGTCCACAGCCTTGTCCTTGGCACTTGCGCAATTCACCTTATCAGCAAACGGGTTAAGCAATTAACCAAAAAAATAAGGTCCACACTTCAATACACACTTTCCAGCTCCCGAGATCTTTGTTTCCGAATGTATCCCTTGGTGGGTTAGACAACTGCGGTCTGGTATGGTAGTTACGTTAGCTTGATCCGCCCCTGAAATGACACGACACAATTCAATCGTAAATATAACCAGAATGAATCATCTGTTTCAATAAAATTAACAAAACCGAACATTCATTCATTTATATACATTGGACCATCTTTTCCTTGGCATTTGTTCTAAGCGCCAGACTCTTAAACAACTCCATATTTTCAACCAAAGTAGCCCCGATGCGAGGTTGCCATAATCGGAAATTATTCTCCTTGTTCACAGGTTGGCACAATGGGTATGGATGTGGTTTCCAGAATACACAACCCATCCTCAGCCCGGGCATCTGTTTGTATGCTTGATATGTCTTTGGTTGTGGGCGTACTGGACATGCTAGTGTGACCAGACCCATCGTTTTCCCGGGGTCCAAACCCTGCTGCATTTGGATACAATAGGCCTCCTACACTTACCGGATACAACAACATCAAATCAAGAACCAAAACGGGCTTCTAAAATCAACAACATGTTCTCTAAACTTATCCAATGGAAAGTAATAGAGCAAAAATATGCTACTTCTCTGTTAATTATCAGTAAATTCTAAGGTTAATCAATTTTCAATTTTCAACCTGCACATCAGCCAAAAATCATGGTATAAAACTCAAATTAAACCTTCAACAACTGGCTCAAAACCATATAATAGCACAATCTTCTATCTAATTCACCCATTCGTTATTTTTTCTTCTTATCCAATTTAAAACACATTATACTCTGGATTCTTTAATTCTAGAATGGATTTAGATTAGGCATAAAAATAAATCTTCAAACTATCTTTTTCACATTATCACACTTACCCTAATTCATTTCTACAAGAAAACCCTAATTAATAAACTCCTCCCATACTGTGTGAAACCCAAACTAGGGTTACCATAAAAAAAACCTAACTACATCGACATGAAAATCGACACACGCTGCATAGATACATAATCAGAAGTGGGAGAACGAAACTAATTTTCACTCACCTAGAGGACTATCGTCCATCTCTGCTGCGATTCTCCTCCACCAGAAAAGTTTGAGTTCAGTCAGTGAGAGGGAGAAGAAAACAGGGAGTGCGAGATATAACGAAGATTTTTACTGGGTATGGATTACGATTCGGATTCTAATGAATGGGTATGGATTTTTACTATACCCATTTTCTGGTGTGGTTGAGTTAAGTTTGAGGGCTAAAAAGTATTTTTGATATCAACTGGGTTGACCGATTCAACCCAGTCCGTCAATATTCAAAGACTCAAACCATGTTCGTCCATAACCAATGACCCAAACCCTAGGATTTCTTTGATGAAAACCCTTTTTTAATAAACCCCACCATGAATAAAATTCAGAAAGCTTACTTATTCTTCTTTTGTATGATGCCGTTTTTATGATCGATTGCTGATCTTACAACAGCCGGACTCCATTTTGGATATATCTTACCAACCATAGATGTACCTGATTCAAAATTAAACTCAACTCTGGAACAATATGGATCAACTCACTGATCCAGTCCAACTCGCTAGGATATTAGCACCTGGGGCGATATTGTCCGGTTTGATAATTTCTGTACACACTCCTAGTTACTGGAGAGAGAAAGGAGGAGGAGGAGGAGCACCCCTAATCCTGAACTCAGAGCAATAGGATTTTGGAATCGTTCATTATTCTACTTAAATCTGGTAATTACTATTCGAAATTGGTGTTTAATTCTTCGATATTTCAGATTAAATCATTTGTTTTACTTAATTTTATTTCAATCAGTTGTATTTGTGAATCCGTAGGGGCAATAGCCCCAATTTTATGGAACCTGCTGAACATTGACACAGTTCTTAACTCAGGTAGCAAATTGTATTGTCTAATCTTACCGGAACATCATCGATATAATTCGTCCGGTAAGTGGTTTCCCCGTAGTTGAATATATATATGAATTTGGAGTGAGTTTCAAAGTTTTTGTACCGTTTTTCTGAGTAGTGGGAACTGGGAATGACTTCACATTTGTGGTTGGATTTGTCAAATTATACTCTCCCCGTACCTTTTTTGGCCATGGGGGTTCTAGTATTTATGTCTGGCTGCTCAAATGCTTAGTAAAAGTAGAAGATTAGATAATCGAACAATACCTATTCTATTCGCTATAAAATTGGTGTTTGTGTAACATGTTTTTGATTCTATATAAATGTAGTGTTCAGACTCATAGTGGTGATGGATAGATTTGATAGTCCTGCACATCTTATGCTAGTTTCGGATCTTGACGTAACAATGGTCGGGGATGTTCAACTTGATAATATTCATGAGTCCTCCCTCTACTTTTTTTTTTTTGGCCATGGAAAGAAGTCTTTTGTTTTGCCATATATGTCTCGCTGCTCAAATGCTTAGTGAAAGTAGAAGATTAGATAAACTGATAATACCTATTCTATTGGAGATAAATTTGTGTTTGTGTAACATGTGTTTGATTGAATAATTGTTGATGTTCAGACTCTCTCGTTTTGGTGTTGCGACAAAGTGGCGTGATGGATAGATTTGATAGCCCTGCACGTCTTATGCTAGTTTCGGATCTTGACTTAACAATGGTAGGGATTTTGCACTTGATAATTTTCGTGGTCGTTCGTGATTAATTTTATCATGTAACATAACTGTAGCGTGTTCTTTATTGGCAGGTTGACCATCAGTGTGATGAAGACAACATTTCACAGCTTAGGTTCAACGCTTTGTGGGAATCCAATTACCGTCAGGATTCGTTGTTAGTTTTCTCGACTGGGCGTACGCCTGCAGTTTACAAGAGATTGAAGAAAGACAAACCAATGTTAACTCCAGATATAACTATAATGTCAGTAGGAACTGAGATAGCATATGGTGAATCTATGATACCAGATAACGATTGGGAGCAGTTGCTTAATCAAAACTGGGATAAAAGCATTGTCACAGAGGAAACAGATAAATTTCCTGAACTGACGTATCAGGTCCGGTTTGTTACCTTGTTTATACTGTTGAAACTAGACAAAACATGATAAACCACTAAAAAAATTGTGTTCTCTTTTAGTTGTGTTTGGAGTCTGAATAGTTGTGAGCTTGGAGCTTAATGCAGTCAGAGGCAGACCAGAGACAGTACAAGGTTAGCTTTTTTGTAGACAAAGATAAAGCCAATGGGGTGATAAAGGCTCTCTCAGAGCGTCTTAAAAACCGTGGGGTAAGTCACATTGGAAAACATGTCTCATTATGTTTGAAGTATAAATGGCCGTGACAGAGTTTTAAGTCGGTAGAATTATATCTCGTATGTTCGCAATAGGCTCAAGTCTCTAAATATCTTTACCTCTCCTTTGATAGAATCTTTTTTACCTTTTCTGTTGAGCAGCTAGACATAAAAATAGTTTTTAGTGGAGGAGAAGCTCTAGATGTTTTACCAAAATGTGGCGGCAAAGGAGAAGCTCTTGCCTATTTGCTTAAGAAATTTGGTCACGGAAAACAACCCTGCAATACTCTTGTTTGTGGTGATTCTGGCAATGATGCTGAACTCTTTGGTGTTCCAGATGTATTCGGTGTCATGGTTGGTATCCTGAACCCAGTTCTTTAATTAGTGCAACCATACATCATTGTCTTAATCGGTTTTAAACTGCATGGAGTGATTTATGTTTCACTGATCCACATTAAGCAGGTAGGCAATGCCATGGAAGAACTTTGCAGTGGCGCGAAGAAAATGCAAAAAACAACCCTAATATAATCCATGCCACTGAGAGGTGTGCAGCCGGAATCTTACAGGCTATTGGTCATTTTAAACTAGGTCCAAACCTCTCGCCTAGAGATGTTCTGGATTTCTCAAAGAGCAACCTTGAGATCACAAATCCTGGTCATGAAATAGTAAAATTCTACTTATTCTATGAGCGATGGCGACGTGCAGAGATCGCTGACCCTGAACGGCGTATTGAAAATTTGAAAGAAATCTTTGTAAGTCTACTGTTAACTTATATTGTTTAGTCATCTTATTTTGTTGATATATTGGTGAAGATTCAAAATCCAAGGGCTGCGGTTCAATCCATCCTTTCAGTTTCTGAACTTCGAAGTATGGAGTGTCTTCTCTTTAAATTTATATTCTCACTATATTGCATTAAAAGGGCTGCGGTTCAATCCATCCTTTTAGTTTCTGAACCAATGGCCTAGTGATTTTCGTTTAATTCTATTCATTTTTGTGATAAACTGATATGTGTGCTTCGACAGTACCCGTCTGGAGTTCTTGTCAGTCCGTCTGGGCAAGAGCACCTGCTTCATGACTATTTGGATCAAATGACAAAGTTTTATCGAGATAAAAAAGAAAAACAGTTTCGGGTATGGGTGGATCATGTTACTTCTACCCAAATTGGTTCAGACACATGGTCTGTGAAGTTCGATAAGTGGGAGTTATCTGGTAAGATCCCGTTCTAGTTCCCATTGGTACTAGCAAGCATGAGAGGGGGTACAAATGCTAGGCCCTCTGGTGCCAATAATTATGGCACCGGTGTGAACTCCCTCCATTTACTTGATGAAAGCAAAACTTAAATTCAAACCATATGTATGATACTGCAGAACAAATTTTCTGACCTCTTCAATGTCTTCACAGATGTTGGACCAAAAGGGTGTACTTCCACAGTTTTACTAAGCTCAAAGGTAAGACTCAAAATTCTCATTGCCTTGCCATATCTTGAAGAATATGATGAAATCTGTAGGTGGTTTTATTTTTGAGCTTCATTTCACAGGTTTCTACATCAGATGGGTTTGTTTGGATGCATATGCACCAGACATGGTTGACTGGGTTAGGAGCGACTGATCAAACATACCTGCTGTTCTAGGTAAAGTCTGTCATTGTTTATCTTCCATATTTTGATTCATTATTAAGCTAAACTTTGGCATGACACATTGTGGCACTGTATGCGATACCAGTTTCATATCTATTATTGTTGACATTACAAATAACTTGCTGCATCTGCAAGCATAATTTGTTACATTTGCAAGCATATGCAATGTACCCTGTTCCAAAATATCTGAAAAAATTCTGATCCTATCCAACACCTACAATAATACACCATACATTATCGGGGAGTTCTAGCTTTTGTCGCTCTTCTAAATTCTCTGTCAAGAAACACGAATTGCAGAAGCTTTCAATATTATCAAGTTCTTTAGTTACTCTAAGATAACAAGTTTAGAGCTGTAATGCTAAACCTGGCTGTGGTGAATCAACTTGCACTCCAGAACCTGAAGAGCCAGGAGACTGGAATCTGACATTCAGGTCAGCAGGTACTGAATCTGTTTCCTTCTGATTGAAGGAATCTCTGCATGCATCTGCTATACTCAATGGTTTCTTCAAAGGAGTTGTTGCAGGCATTAACTGGAAAAACTGACTGCTGCTCCCAGAAACTCAATCCTCCATTTGAGGATTTGTTGGTTCTGTATTTATTTGCTGAGGTCAAGTTGGCCTAACCGTTTTACCCATCTGAGAGGTTGTTAAGTTAAACCCAGGTGCACCATTAACACCATTAATAGGGTGCTTAAATCCGGCGCTCCGATGAATTTGAAATAGATGGTTTGACCTCATCCAACCAATGCCCATTATTGGTCATAGTAAGCACCCCATCGCGGGAAGGACCCATAATAAACCTGCAAAAACAAATTAATACAGAAAAATTACGAGCTTTAGATTTAGGGTTCGGTTCTCGGGGTGAAAGTTTTAAGCTTGTACTTTTCTGGCTAATCCTTGTCTGATGGAGAATTTTCAGATTCTCCCAGCAGAGATTAAATTAGACATTCTCAAGTTGCTGCCTTGAATCACTTGTTAAATGTAGGTTCGTATGCAATGATTTGAAAAATATTGTGCATCATCGCCTTGTAGAATATGGTAAGCTTGATTAATTAGAAGAAAAAAAATTCTCTGTGAAGTGCAGGGAAATTAATCAGTAATCCTTTGTTAATTAATCATGAATTCTATGAATTTCTACCAAGTTTGCTTTCATATCTAAAGTTTTGTAATAAAAAAATTCAGATGTTTACTGAGGTCATTAAGCTAAAAGTCATCAAGCGTACAAAAATCTGGAGTTACTCCTGCAGCAGATGTAATAATCCTCTTTAAAGATATATGGTTGGCGCGTAGAGCTGAAGGTTATAGGGAAAAATTGATTAAACAACTTGGGTCCCGAAATTGACCAAAACGAATGTTGTTCTCACAGACTTCAAGGCCTTGCGATTCTTTTCAGCAATTATTTCAACCATTCCCAATAAATTGACAAGTACATTTGGTCAATGAAATATTATTTTCAGGATATAATGAAACCCTAACAACTTGTTGGATTCCAAGAACACACGGTATGTAGAATCTGATGATGCTTAGAGAAGAGAGAAACCCGATATTTTTTATGTGTTGAGATGGGAGAAAACCTACGCTATTTAAAAAGGACTTCACGCCTTTTGGAGATGTCTTTTCATCTCCAACAGACGCTACGCTTTCAACAGGTATCCATTAATGGTATCTTACAACAAAAAAAAAAAAAAAAAACATTTGTGAAGAATCTTACGAAACCATCAAAAAAAACATTTTATGTTCTTGTTTCCAAAAATTTGCCTTTCGTACCTTGACACTTTAAAGAATCAATCAACTTTAATGAAAATAAATTCAGAATCTCAGATATAAAAGCCCATCATAGATCCTCCCAACAAATGTAAATCCTGCCAAAAAGTAATTGTTTTCAATAGGAGGGAGAATTCATTCACACTTTTGATGTCATTTTTTTTCTTTTTTGAAGAAAACTTAAACGTTTACGGATTTGAAGTTAAGATCTTGGGATATTTTCTTTTACAAAGCTTTATATATATATGTATACCAAAAATGAATCATTACGAGATAATAATCCTCAATATCTACAAATCAGAATTTCGATGGTTGAAAATTCATTGATTATCAATTGCTAATTTCCAAAGTAGTAAATGCTAGTGTCTTACGTCTTAGAAATCCGATATATTTCCTCAATTTCATTCAATAATACTAACATTTCTAATTTTACCTAATACTTCCTCCACCCAACCAAAAGTGAACATACATAATAATCTAATTTCTAATACGGAGTATAATACTATCAGGATATTAATATAATAAATTTTTTATTTCCGAAGAAATAGGTTATATTAAAGAGAGAAAAAAAACTTTACAGAAAGTAAAGGGAGTTACACAGACATAAGAGTCTCCCAATTACTCCAAATGAGACTGGGAGAGACAAACTTGAAAGTATCATAATCACAAGACCATACAACTACAAGTTGTTTAACAAGATCAATAATCTTAGTCGCCTCCTTCTTTCTATCTCCAAAAACTCTCCCGTTCCTTTCCTTCCATAATCTCCAACAAATAGCATAGTGAATAATCCCCCATCTTGATTTACCTCTACCTCTCAAAACATTAGTAGTCCAAGCTTCAAACAAATCAAATAATGATTTCGGCATTGGCCACGAAATTCGAAAAGCTTTAATGAAGTAGTTCCATACCTCAAAAGAATAAGGACAATGCAAGAACATATGATATGTTGTTTCTCTATTAACATTACAAAGAACACACAAATCACTTTCTATCTCCATTCCTCTTTGCCTTAACATGTCCCTAGTTGGAAGAGAATTATGGAAAGAAGCCCAAATAATAAAAATGAACATAAGGAATAGTATTCTTCCATAGATGCTTCGAGAAACTGCACGTCTCCAACTGTCCAACAAGAGTCTCATAGCATTTTGCCGTGCTAAAATTCTCCAAAATAGACGACTCATCACCACCTTCCACGAGATTTGGAATACGAACATCACGCCTAAGAAGATCCCATTCTAGCTGCTCATTAACATTCAAAGTTCTCTTAAAAATACACTCCCATCGGTTACTTCTAATCGTGTCTGCTATAGTAACATCTTTATCTTTCACTACCTTAAACACCTCCGGAAAAATGTCTTTCAAACATCCTCCAACAAACCATTTATCTTTCAAAAATATGATTCCATTTCCATCATTAACTGTAAACTGAACCATGTTCTGAACCATAGGTACCATCTTCACCACGTTCTTCCAAAGATTTCTGCATTGGGAAGTAGATTCAACATCCGGCATTAGTAAATCACTATTCTGATTGAACGTCTCTTGCAGTATCTTCTTCCATAAGGGATTTCTGCTTTTCGAGTACCTCCATATCCACTTAATCAACATCGCCCGGTTGATTATCCTTAAGTTTCTCACTCCTAATCCCCCATTATCCTTCGACAAATAAATCTTTGTCCAAGCCACCCAAAATAACTTTCTTCTTCCTTCCCCTGCTCCCCATAAGAAATTACGCATGATTCTAACCATTTGTTTCTCCACACTAACCGGTAAATGAAAGAGAGACAAGTAATAAATAGTTAAACTAGCAAGACAACTCTTAATAAGAACGAGTCTACCTGATCTATTTAACTTCCTCTTCTTCCAAGTTGCTAACTTTTGCCCCATTCTTACCAAAACATGCTCCCAAAGCTGAGGTACTACGCCAATGAGCCCCTATGGGCATACCGAGATAAGTGAGGAAGCTTCTCCGACTTGCAACCAAGCTCTCTAGTTAGAACATCAATTACATTATCTGCACCCACACTAATCATAGTAGATTTTTCCAAATTTAACTCCAAGTCAGTGATCGTTTCGAAAACCTCTAAAATTATTAAAAGTCTCCTAACTTCTTCCACGTTTGCATCTATAAAAATCAGCGTATTTCCGCAAATTGAAGGTGAGATATAATTGTTCCATGTTCCACCACTTGAAAACTCGAAAGTTGTCCTCTCGCCACTGCATCATTGATCAGTTTAGAAAGAACCTCCACCACCAATAAGAACAAATAAGGTGATAACGAATCGCCTTGACGTAACCCATTACTCGGTTTAAATTTCTCCGTCGAACTACCGTTCACCAAGACAGAAAAATTCGAAGAAGTTACACACCAACTAATCCAAGAGATCCATTTGTCGCCAAAATCATGCTTTTTTAAGATTGCAAATAGAGATTGCTAATTAACATTGTCAAAAGCCTTCTCCATGTCAATCTTACAGAGAATCCCAGGCTTATTAGCTTTCCACCTACTATCCATACACTCATTCGCAATAAGCACTGCATCCAGAATTTGTTTACCATGAATGAAAACTCCCTGAAAATCAGAAATAATATCGGGCATCACTTTCCTCAATCTAACTGCAAGTAGTTTAGACAGAATTTTGTACACACTCCCACTAAGACTTAACGGTCGAAAATCTTTAGGAGTACAAGAATCTTCTTTCTTCGGTATTAAGGTGATGAACGAACAATTAAACCTCCAACCAATAGCACCGTATCTGTGGAAGTCCCTGATAAGATTCATAAGATCATCTTTCAAAACACCCCAACATCTCTTGAAAAATTCAGTCGTAAACCCATATGGACCACGCGCCTTGTTACATCCCATTTGTTTAACAACTCCCCAAACTTCCTCCTCAGAGAAATCCCTCTCAAGCCAAATTTTGTACTCTTCTTTAATTGTAGGGAAATCTAGATTTTCCATACCCGAGTGCATCTCATTCCGTTGAGTGAATAAATTGATGTAAAAATTCCTTATTTCTTCTTTGATAATACCTTGATCAAAACAATCGACCCCTCCAACTTGAAGCTTGGCTATTGTGTTTCGCTTCCTTCTTGCGCTAGCAATACTATGGAAGTATTTGGTGTTTGAATCTCCCCACCTAAAATCATTCTGGTTCGCCCGCAACTGCCATTTACGAGCCTCCATAGCATCTAAATTCCGCAACTGTAACTTGCATTGAATCCTCTCTTCCAACTGATTTTGAGGTAACGCCCCATCTTCTTCTAGAAAATTCAACTCATGAATTCTACCAGTAAGGGCCTTTTTATCTCTAGAAATTGAACAAAATTCCTGAATTCTCCATGGTTTGATCATGTGCTTTAAATTGTGAAGTTCGAGGAAAAAAGTATTACTCGCACTACCATGAAAATACATAGCTTCCCACCAATGCTGCACCTTCCTCACAAAATCCTTGTGCTCAACCCACGTCCTATCAATCTTGAAGTAAGGCTTAGAAGGAATTGAAGGTTCTGTAAGAACTAGAATGGGATTATGGTCTGAGATTGTTCTCGTCAGTACAATTTGAAAAGCATTTGGAAAAGCTTCCTCAAAGTCATGACTGAAAAGAAATCTATCTAACCTGCATAAAAGAGGGTTAGAACGATTAGTTGACCACGTAAAAGCTCCTCCTACCAACGGCTGATCAATCAACTCTTGCTCCAAAATGAAGTTGTTAAGCAAACCATTATTTCGACTATCACTGCCGCCTCTATTTCTTTCAGCATTTGACCTTACAGCGTGCATATCACCAGCAATACACCAAGGACCGTTACACCAATCTCTCGCTTCTGCCATATCATTCCAAAACTCAGTTCTCAAATTGTAGTCACAGGGGCTATATGCATTCGTCACCGCCCACTGAAAACCGTTTATCCTAGTCGAGAAGAGATTAGTGATGTTGTTGTATCCAACCCTCTCATTCATTTTCTCGAACCTGCTACCATCCATATACACAATATTCCACCACTATTAAGATGCTATGGAGGCTTGTAAATGGAAGTTGCGGGCGAATGGATCATATAATTCCATCCAAAATTGTCGTCATACCACAACTGACTGACAAAATCATCGGATATGTTCTGCATTTTTGTCTCTTGACGTAAGCAAACTGCACTTCTCTGTGAAGAAATCACATTCTTAACTGAAATCTGCTTATCAAAATCATTCATGCCTCTTATAATTCCAACATAAAATTTTAAAATCCATTTGAGATGGTTTCTTCCCTTGCTGATTTTATGTCCTCCACACAATATTCACTTTCTTCTCCACCATGCAGAGAATTCACCTCCTCCTCATGCCCAATTAACTAACTAATAATAGCGGATGTGGATGACCTACTGAATTTTAACTCCATAACTGCATTTTTTAGTGTAGAGACTGGACACCCGCCCACAACAAAAGGGATGACAAGTACCCTACTTAAGATAGTTTAATTTCTACGGATCAAAATGGGCCATGGTTGATAAAAGCATGGCTTATATTTCCGAGAAGCCTTCTTAAAACCCTACCTTGATGAAAAATATTTTGCTCATGTTCTCCTTACATAAGTGCTACCAATATCCTCTTCGCTTATTTGGTCTTCGTTAACCCCGAAAGATTTAGGGGCAAAAAAGGTCATCCAAATGTAAATCTAAGCTACCCCTTATCTTCGATTTTTCGAAATGGCCAATATGCCCTTATATAATAGGGAGCCTACACCATAATCGGTAGGTTAAATTGAAACTATACCTACCGATTATTGTGTAGATATATACTTCGGCTAATAATCCCTTTTATAATTGGTAGCTTATCCAACTTGTAAGACTACCGATTATAAGGAGCCCCATATTCAACCTTGGCCAAATTCCATAGGTTTTGAGGGGTGCAGAGCCAACCACAACCACTTGGCTTGAGCTATGGATGTAGCCATAATCGGAAGCCTAATAGGTTAGATACACTACCGATTATAAGTTGCCCCAAAATGAGTTTTTTCTAAAATCCTTCACGTAATGAATTTTGAAATCTACCATAATCGGTAGGGTATATAATTATAACCCACCGATTATAACGAGCCCCAGATCCAACCTTTGCCATATTTCATAGGTTTTGAGTGTACACAGCCAGCCACAACCACTTGGTTCTTGTTTTGGATGCAGCATTAATTGGGAGTTAAACATAGTACCAAACCATCCGATTATGAGTTGCCCCAAAATGAGTTTTTTCTAAAATCCTTCATGTAAGGGAATTTGAAATACACCATAATCGGTAGAGGTAACAACTTAACAACCTCAGGTTATAAAGAATACTGATCGAACCCTTGCCAAATTCCATAGGTTTTGAGTGTATAGAGCCAGGCATAACCATGTGGTTCGTGATTTGGATGTAGCCATAATCGTAAGACAAATAGGTTCCACAACCTACCGATTATAGGTTGCCCCAAAATGAGTTTTTTCTAAAATCCTTCATGTGATAAATTTTGAAATCTACGATAATCGGTAGAGTTTATTAATTCTTACCGTCCGATTATACGAAGCCCCAAATCCAACCTGTGCCAAAATCCATAGGTTTAGAGGGTACAGAGCCAGGCATAACCATGTGGTTCGTGATTTGGATGTAGCCATAATAGGACGTCAAATTGGTTCCAAAACCTCGATTATAGGTAGCGTGAATTTTGAAATATTCTATAATCGGTAGGGAATACAACTTATAGACCTCCCGATTAAACAAATAATCGGAAGCAAAATCTTGTAATCTGTAGTCTGGGGTCTATATATTAGTGTTTGGAAATTGTTTTTGGGTCATTGTGAGATATCTTCCGATTGAGTGAGAGAAGAAGAGGAAAAAAAGAAGAAGAAGGGGGTATATGTCGCCAACTCCCGATTGTTGCCAACTTCCATAAACATGGATGGGTACGAAGAATAACATGAAGTTGTTGAAGTTCAAGGTTCACTACCGTTTAGAGATGACGATTTGGGATATATGTTGAATGATCCAAACTTTCATGAATATGAAACCCTAGACGACGCTTTCATGGAAGAAAATGGAGAAGCACCCGAGATCGAAGCTAACGATGCATCAAACGTACATGTATGTTGTTATCAAACTCTAATACCCAAGTTATCCATGTTATGTGCGTTTTTGTGTGTTTTTGAACGTGAAAATTCGATTTCTACATGCATTGAATGCCATGAATGACATGTATTCGGTAGTTAATTTAGTACAATATCTACCGATTATCCACAATCGGATATATTTTGATGTATTAATCTGCCAAATATGAAAAAAATCCCAAAATTGAAAGCTTCAATTTCTCACAATCGGAAGTTGTTTACATAAATAAACGTCCGATTATATAACGTCGCCCCAAATACGAATTTCTCCAAAAAATGAAATATTCGTAAATCTTGATATTTAATAATCGGTTGGTTTATGAATTTATAGTCCCTCCGATTATTGAAGCTTTTTATATAGAAGAATAGCTAATTTGTGCATGTCGTTAATCGGTAGACTATGGTCGTACAAGACTACCGATTGTTCATAATCGGTTATGTTGTATAGTATTAAATTACCGATTGTTTTACAATCGGTTACTTATTATCTAAACTTCCTTCCGATTGCTAATGCATAACTTGTTGTTGTTGTACGTAGGATGTTGTAGCGGTTGATGACGATTATTATTTGAGGCCTGATACTTCCCTACACTATGCAAAAGATTTGGTATGTTCATGAATTATCTTTTATTTTTCCAATCATGTATGTTAGATGGTTATGCTTATTTTTTTTGGTTTGTTATATGCGCATTTAGATATTTGGAAGTAAGAAGGAAGCAAAGGAATGACTTATGAACAAGGCAAAAGAGAAGATGTGCGTGGTAGTTCAGAACCCTTGCGTGAAGGACATTAGGTTTGAAATGGTTTGTGAGGGAGGTGGGAAGAAACAGAGTCACGAGGGAAAGAATAATAAGTATGTTAGGAAGACGGAGAGGAAAAAGTACCGAACTCATACAAAGAAGATTCGATGCCCATTTAAGATTGTCTTCTATAAGCCCGATGGTAAGGAAAGTAAAGATTGGAAAATGTCTAAAGTTGCTATTGGTTGTCACAACCACGATGATCCGGATACTCTTATTGGACATGTAATGGTTTGCGAAGTTAAAACCACATGAAATGGAGACGGTGAGGTCTATGCCAGTGGCGGAGCCACCGTGAAGCAAGGGTGTGCAGTTGCGACCCCTTGCTTCCAAAAATATCCACTAAAAGCCTAAGTTATCCTAGCCCATAGAATTATTTGCGCCCCCTAAGCCCAACTTGGACAACGAATTCCTTTTCAGCTTTTCTCTTTTCTGGTTCCGAGAAGCCACACAAAAACTCGAATATCTCATCTCCTCTTCCTTACAGAAGTAGAACAAGTGGCTTGGCACATTGATCAATAAACAGTAACAGCACATATGTAGTTTTTCTTTTTGATAATGTTTTCCGTAATTCCACTAACAACAATATGTAATTGTACTTATTATCTCTTGTTGTATATAATGATGCTGCTACCTGGATTCTAGCATTTGTATCATATATGTTACAGATCATATGCTAAATAATTCATTGCTTATTAAAATGTGAATTGCGTTTGCTTTTCCTTATGCAAATTCTTTCATTTTTTTTTTTTTTTTGTTTTTGTTTTGGTAGAGAACTGAGCTGAATCCAGCCAATATGATTTTAATTTTTTTGGTAGATTTTCAAATTACACGGTTATGTCCATTTTCTTTAGGAATTGAGAGGTTTGTAACTGTAACCAAGAGAAAGAGAACACAGAAATAGAATTGCCTTCATCTTCAATCACTCACCGTCCACAACAAGTACCTTCATTTTTTAGTACGTGCCGCAGGCATTGTTGAATGCTATGTTCTATTGGGCGTTAGGCGCCCAGAAAAAAATTAAGTAAAAAAAAACAATTTGCTCATATGGTTTCTCCTTGGGGCGTTTTATTGCTAGGCTCCCCTTTGGGTGCCTAGGCGAGAGCCTAGCTCACATACAACGTTTTTCATTGTATATAAGGCATTTTTTTGGGTGTTTTGTGGATATTATTTGGTATATCAAAGGCTAGTAGCCAATGTAACAGAGGCGGAACTGCATATAGACTTTGGGCCGGCTTAAAGTCAAAAAAAATCACAATTTCACCATGGTTTTGAGTTTGGCAAAAAAAAAACAAACAAAAAAAATCACCCCCAAATCCAATTAGCTTTCAAGCCGCCCCATCCTTATTTTCCAGTTCCGCCACTGCATTGTAATATATAATCTATTATATGCAATGAGAATTTTTTTTGGCTACTGTATTATTCTGTTTGCTACCCCTATCTTGAATTCCTGGATTCGCCGCTGGTCTATGCGTATCAAAAATGCGATTGCGATCTTAAATAAAATAAAGGCGGACGACCCCAAAAACTTATCTTCTTTGTCTACAAATAAGTCGTCCCTAGATACGATCAAAAGGACGGAATGGGTGGTAGAACGGTCATGCAACAATCGCAGTGGTTAGCTGAGTTACACGACTAAACCTTGAGAACGGAAGAAAAGGATGGTAAATTGGTACGATCAAGGTATACGATTATAGAAGAGTATATGAAACAACTCCCTCCACTCATTTCTCCATTTGTTTTGTCCACCGACGAGGTTGATGGGGATGGCAATTGTGGGTTTCACGTCGCTACAGAACAAATTGGTTATTTTGGAGAGGCGGTAAACGAAGATGTCACCCAATGGCAAAATTTAAGAACTAAGATGGCGGTACAACTAATAAAGGACAAGGATTCTTTATGGAGATGATGAAGCAAGGAGATAGGCAAGACAAAGAACTAGAGTTCAAAGACTTAGTTGCGCGTGTAAAGTGCCGAAAGGGATTGAAGACAATCGGATCCAAGTATTGGATGACAATGCCTAAATGTGGATATCTCTTAGCGGACGCTTTAAATTACGTGATACATTTCTTTGTGCCTCCTAAGTATGGACATTCTTACACGTTTACACATACAAGGACGGTTTGCGATGAATTCGTTAAAGATAGAAGAATTGTTATGGCATTTGTGAATGATATGCATTTTATCGGTTTAAGAGTAAAGAGAGATTTCCCATTACCTCCATTGGGTGGTTGGAGTGATTACTTCCCAACGAATCATTGTAACGATTGGTTGAAACAATATGAGACCAACATGTTGGATTGGGATCGCGTCATGAAGGAGGATTTTCCGGAAGGCCTACTGGAATTGGTTCCCTTGGATGATGAATATGAATGATCGTTATGTTTGAAAGATGTATTTTGGAAAGCCCTATTTGTACATGTTTTTTTGGAATTTTTGGAAAATCTTTGTGAAGTATAAAGCTATAATCGGTAGTTATATTTTTAATATATCAACCGATTATACAATCTTTTGTAAACAGACTTAATCAATATTATAATCGGTTATTTACTTTTGGAATTTAGCTTCCGATTGTAAGTCTGACAAAACAACTGAAAAAATTTTCCCAGAATCGGTAGATTACATATTACATAAACATCTGATTGTCACCAAACTCTGACAAAAAAAAAACATAAATTTTTTCCTAGAATCGGTAGACAACATATTGCATAAACTTCCGATTGACAACAAACTCTGACAAAAAAAAATGAAAATTTTTCCCAGAATCGGTAGATAACATATTGCATAAACTTCCGACTGTCACCAAAGTCTGACAAAAAAGCTGAAAATCTTCCCAGATGAAGTATTTTCACTTCCGATTATACAGTTGCCCCAAATTTTATTTTTGCAGAAATCTCAATTTTTTCGAATTTGAGAACTATATTAATCGGTAGTTAATAAGACTTCCGATTATCGGATTGCCCCAAATTTTGTTTTTGCGAAATGTCATTTTTTTGAATTTGGGAACTAGAATAATCGGTAGTTAATATGACTTCCGATTATAAAGTTGCCCCAAATTTCTTCCTTGTGAAATCACCAATTTTGGGAATTTAGGAGCTACTATAATCGGTAGTCCGTGAGGTTCTTGTTCCTTCCGATTGTTATAGAAGCAAGATACGCGTTTGGCACAAAATCGATATTAATCGGTAGTATAATATCGTTACTAAGCTTCCGATTTCTTATAATAATCGGGCACAAAATAGCTTCGATTATGTAAGGGCATTAACGTATTCTCGCTTTTTGGACATCCCTTAACGGTGTATATGGGTTGGGAATAAAAAAGTCGCCCTAATTCTTTTGGGGTCGCCCCTAAAAATGCCAGGCTAGATTATGCTAGGTTTGTGTTTAGGTTCAACGTTTTTTGCGAACCATCAAAAATTATTTCGTTATGTGTAAACCAAGTCTACCAAGAAATTGTGTTTCTCCACGGAATGCTAATAGAAGTACTTTGTTTGCATTGATAAGTTAAAGAGATTCAAGTTGAGTTGGAACGCAAGTCAAAGGAACTAGCTGTAACGGACAGGGAACAGAAATATCAATCTGACAAGGAAAATTTTCAGGTAATCCCTTATTAGCCATGAATTGTATACTCGAGTTTTTACTCAGTTCTGTAAAACAATTCAGATGATTTTCAGTTCGTCAACAGACACGTTGAGGCATGTGAAGATACAGGTGCAGCTGCTGCGGCAGATGCAAAGCTCTTTCGGGGTATAAGCTGGATACGTATAGCTTTAAAGTAATCAACCGCTTTGGGTACAGAAAGTGACCAATTTACCAACTTACTGCTGCAATCTTCTACTTACAAACGAAACCATAGAATATCGATAAAGAGGTAAAATACTAAAGGAGTATCAAAGCTTGAAAATTGTAGAGGCTAAACCAAATATCTTTAACAATTTTAATTAATCGTCTTCGAACAACAAAAGTGAAAGAACAACGAACCAAGCGAAGAATAACCTTCTCAAAATTGATGGCGGCTTCACTTTGTCATAGAACTTTGATGCATCTCTAGAAGAACTTTAAGAGATACCAAGGACCAATTTCCCTCCTTAGTCTGTGCGAAAATACATTGGTTTGCCGAATCCACACATACACTTATGTTACCAAAACCATATATCTGAAAACCAGAATGTGTTCTGCCGTATTTAGGCTTAAATGACAGCTGATTCTGCTCCGCGTAGGACTCAATGATTTCATTTAAACTCATTTCTGGCAACATGTTATAATAACCAGCGGAAGTTACTCTCCTTCGCTTGCTGGCTTCAGCCTCTTCTTGTAATTGAGCATAGAATGCTGCTGCTTTTTTCTGAGCCTCAAACTGCCTTCGCCTCATCTCTCTAAAATTCTTAGGTGCAACCACCTCCATATCTTCAGCAGCTTGGTGCATCATTTCCAGGCACATATTCAGTTCATACCGTACCCGATGATGGGCTTGCAGTTCAGTCGTGAGACTTCCTTTCCATCCCAAATACCACTGCACAACTTCATCCAGATTCGGGTTTGAGCATAACCACCGATAGAGTGCATCTTGCAACTTATGGAAAAAACTCTCCTCCAACATTGTAACCATGTGATGGCTCGGAACTACAGTTGCCCAAGACATGATCCAAAGGAACCGGACAAGTTGCTTGCTGTTTTGGTTCCCAGGCTGCACTTCCAACGCTTGTAACACGTTCGTCAATTTAGGCACTATATATTGAACAACAAAATCTTCCCATACATATTCATTCAACATTGCCTTCCATGAAGACATCTGATACAACCAATCTGCTGCGTTCTTAAGAGGATCCCATTCCTGGATCGATTTTGTAAGTAATGGCAAGGTATACGAAAACGCAACAGATGTCAAGTTGAAGTACTCAAACTCATACCTGAATCTCTTCTGCAAATCACTAAACACATTGTAAAGTGAGTCCAACTTTAGTGTTCCCCTTCGTTTTTCCTTCCGAATTCTTTTCAAAACCCTGACAATTTTCTTTATGCGATCATGTTGTTTCTTCTCCAGACCTCCTTTCTTTAGCTCGAACTTCAACCTGGCGATCGTCTTCTTCCCAATCTTGTTTTTGGGTTTTAGTTTCTCAAAACCAGTCGATTCGGTTCTCAACTTGACAGGAGATTGAAGTCCAGCCATGGGTTTAGACAGAAACCAAAAGCAAATAACCTGATCGTCCATCTACCTGCATATATATAGGAGTGCCACGCATCTAAATTTGGAAGTCTTTCCTAATTTACCTGCAAGAAACCGAGTTTCCAAATTGTGTTTCAAGTCCTTTTTTGAGTCGGTTTCTAAATTTTTAATGCAATTTCTTTTGAAATTTAAGAAAATTATTTTATGGAGTTTACATAAAATCAAACATAATTACTAGTAGTATTTTTAATAAATTAAGGCAATTTAGCCCAGTTTCATCCTTCCACTTCCTGCCTGCAACAGACTGTTTTGCTAATAAGTGAAACAACAATGCTCTGTTTTCCCCCAAATTTGTAGGGTGTATACATTCTACACAAGAAAGAAACCAAAAAGCATGCCGTTCTTCTACCGAAATCCACCTTCTGCCCACAGATCATCTGATGTTCCCTTTGTCTTATTATTATGGTTTGACGAACTGTTGTGGAAAGCATCATCAAAGGCATCATCTTTTGGATCATCCCAACCAGCCCAGTTATCAGAAGCACCAGCAGTAGCACCATGGCCACTTCCTCCTTTTGCAGACTCTTCCTTACGGGTACTTACATCTTTACTATCCCAATCGTCCCAAGAGTTTGATGAAGAGACCGAGTTGAGCTGTTTACCGGATGAAGTGTTGACTCCACCTCCACCAGACCCAAATGAGTTGTTGGCGCTGCTGTTGTTCCATCCTTTGGTTTCCTTTCCAAACTCCTGATAAAATCCATTACTTTGGCTATCATTCCTTTGCCAATTATCTCCTCCCTTCCACGGGGAGACACCATCTTTGGTGTACTCCTCCACCTTTTGTGAAGCAATTGCCATGACACCTTTCATTATTCCCCAAGTTCGATGACCAATCTCTGTTGTTTTTGTGGTGACAACATTCATTGTCTCATTCACCTTGTGATCATAACCACCCTCTTTGACCTGCAAAAATATTTGGACAATGTTTCTTCAAATGAACAGCATGATAAAATGAGCAGTCTTTTTACCGATACATAGTAACACAGATCTCACTTGTTTTCATCAAAAGAATAGATTATATAAAGAACTTGTTAAGTATATCTAATTAAGAAGAGGAAGAGGAAATGTGGTGGTTATGCGAACCGTCGAAAACTGAACGTGAACTAGTTGTAAGCTTAGGTTAGGTGCAACCCAAAGAGGTAGGAGAAGAAAAGAGTGCAGTTTCTGAAATAGTAGTCTATCAAGTAAAACTTAACGGCGCCTTTTCACCAGTAAGTTCAGGAAACCCATAGACAATCATGTATACACAGTTGAATCTGGCTGGAATTCGCCATCTACTAGATACAGACAGAGAGCTACTCTGGTGTCCTACAGAAATCTAAGAAGAATCCAATAATTTATCGACTGCAAACACTAATTAGGTGAAAGAATATCAGCCAGCTCCACATAATTAAGAATCTCAGATTATGGATTTGGAGCATTTTACAGACCATAAGTTTGAGCAATTATTATAAACAAAGAAAGATCATCATTATAATCAATGGGAGATTCGGATACAGGGCCTAAATTCAGACTATCTCAAGTTTTCAAGGCACGTAGCCTTTTTTTTAGGTAACAAACCACACTATCCCTGCTTGGTATCCGCAGCCCTGCTTGATATGCTGCAAAAATTCGCAGGCCGACCAAATTCGTAGCTGCTTGGTAATAATTTCCTGCATATATTCATATACATCCACAAAAGCCCATGAAAATAGGCAAATTTTTGCAGTGAGTTTTAGGCTTACCAAGCAGCTGCAAATTTGGTAGGCCTGCGAATTTTCTCAGAATACCAACCAGGGCCATGTAACTTACTATGCACATTTCACAGTAAGATTCACAGTTTGTGAAGGCACTGTGCGCCTTTCATAGTTACTTACCAAAACTATAGGTACGCACACAGAAACATGCATACCTAAGTTGCAGAGTGTGGTCCTTTACTAAAGAAAGTATATGTCAGCTTTAAAGTTCAAAATATTAGACTTGGAGTTTTCGTGCTTATACTACATAATCCAATCTATCAAATCTTGTATTTGTCCATTGGCGAAGCTTCAACAAGCTCAAAATTATTAATCCAGTTACTCTAGTGTCAGAGAATCATTTTCATTCCAGACTCCCACTCAACTCTATCATAGCTTAGTAATCAATATTTTCAAAAGGCCCAAAACGGATCTTTTACAAAAAGATTGAATTAGCACATACCCAGTTTAAATCACCTCACATGTATGACCTAGCCAACTAGGTTCGCAAAAAAGTTCAGAGGATTGAAACAGAAAGTTCTTAAATCTTATACCTGGACAATAATAGACTTCAGCTACAAAAAAAAAAAAAAAAAAAAAAAGGAAAATCAAATACCTTGGATGTTAGTTCTTTAGTCCCAGCTTGAACTACGCTAGCTGCAGACTGAGCAGCTGATGCTGCAACCAGTGATAATCTACCAAGACCCTGAAAGGGTGAAATTATACAAAGAAAGAGAAAATTATTAGCATAATAGAAGCAACAAATAGCCTCATGCGAACAATTAAACACATACAGATTTTGAACCACATTAATCCTTACAGATTTTGCACTTCACAATAAAGACCAAACATAATAACCTAGGAAAACCGATCCGAAGTTATATATTGATGGTGACTTTAGTTTGTTTTCAGCTAGATTTTCTTGTATCCCAACAAAACAAAAACCAATATAGCATAGGAGAACCGTCAAACCTTAAACTTAAGCACCAGTATCCATTCAAACTTTAAACAGTACCCTGTTGTAAGTCAATTTGCTAGGGAATGACTTTCACTAACATTATAAGAAAAAGGAAACCGAAAGAAGAACACCAAATTCTGTAACATTTTAGTGGATAGGTAAACAGTGGACGTGGTTGTAAGAAAACAAAGCTCTGTAAGATTTAATTAACAAATTCACTGTTAACCCAGAATTCTCTCCACATCAGTAACTATTGCATCTGTAGAAAGTGGACGTGGTCATACTTATTACAGAAGTTATCCTGAACAAGATGGCCATATACAAACACTGAGATTAGCTACATTTTGGTGCCAACTGACTCAAATGTCAAGAATATGCTAACTTCTTCTGATCTCTATCCTAGTTAAGAGACACTCGTCGTTACAATAGATAAAGTTAGCAATTCAATTTCTATTTCTAGCCATGGGTCAGAGATTGTCACATTAATACACTCTATTCGGCTAAACCCATATGTCCCTACACATCCCTAACCATTGACAATTGTTGTCCAGTTAATCTAAAACAAACTAGCAACAACCTGAAAGACTTTTCCAATTTTAATTCAATTTCAATTTCTTAGCAACCCATTTCAAAACATAATCAAATTCCAAAATTGGCAAAACAAAAAACAACAATCTCACCTGAAAAACAGTATCCTTAATTGCACCACTACCACCAGCACCACCACCTTGAGAATAATCCCTCTGATTCGAACTCGGCGCAGGAGTGGATCCAAACCCAACATACTTCCCACCTTTAGAAGGCGGCAAACCCTCCGGCCTACTATCATTCTCCATCATTTTCCTCGCAAAAAAATCCTCCTTATTGGCAGCAGACGCCTCATACTCCGATTTTGAATAAATATCCTGTGTCGATCTGGACCTCACCGGTATCCCACCACCCCCACTCCCACTCATATTAACAGCAGAATGATTCCTCCTCATATCATTATTACCCCTAACCCCATCATCATCCCAATTATCCCATCCCCCACCACCACCACCACCGCCACGCCGTGCCTCCTGCTTCTTCACCTCCTCTTTCACAACCGGTGGATCATTCCACACCCTCCCTTCAGCTAAAGCAATAATCCTCTCCCTATAAACACTAGCCGCGTTAGTATTATACTTTGCTATGATATTGGTCTCTTTAGGGATCCCGTAATTTGATAAAAAGGCGTTTAATTTATCATTCCCACCTGATTCCATTTTCTTGAGTTGGATTTCAGACCATGAATCCATTGTTACTGATCGGACAAAGCTTATGTGAACTCCTAATCCACGATGCTTACCTGAACATTCTAAACACATGAAGATTCCGTATGAGACTGATGCCCATTGTGGGTTCTTTTGTGAACAATCTACGCAGGTTTTGTTTCCTGGGTGTGATTGTAATTCGCGCAATCTTCTTGATGCTGACATTATTGGGTTCGATTTGTGGATTTGATTGAGATGAGATTGAAAAAAAGGGAAAGAGCCCTAGATTTGATTTTGCGAAGATCTACTAGTGAAAAGAGGAGGAAATTAAAATTATACTTGGAATTGGGTAATTGTCGGATACAAGTAACCGACCAGAGGAGATTTTTTTATTCTTTTTAGTATATCTATCTGTTTGGGTTTGGGTTATGAGACAACTCGGGTAAAGGGTAAGTTTGAATTTGATATCGGATTCGAGTTAGTGATCCGGGTCTGGTGAAATTTTCGGTTCCGGGTCGGTTATAGAAAACTCAAATTTGGAAACTCTGGAATTAGGCAATTAGCGGCAGAAATTGCTTATTTTTTTCCCTTCCCTTTTCGGTTTCGCATACTTCTTTGCCTATATAAGCAGATGGAGGCCAAAAAAATATTCATCCTCGCCTATTCTTGTTTCTGTAACTTAAGAAAAGTATATTAATGGCTTCCAGCAGCAATTCTAAGCAGCGCTGTGTTTTTGTTGGGAACATCCCGTATGATACAACAGAAGAACAACTAGTGCAAATCTGTGAAGAAGTTGGTCCTGTTGTGTCTTTCAGATTAGTTACTGATAGAGAAACCGGGAGACCTAAAGGGTTTGGTTTCTGCGAGTATAAAGATGAAGAGACTGCGTTAAGTGCTCGTCGTAATCTTCAAGGATATGAAATTAATGGTCGCCAGTTACGAGTTGATTTTGCTGAAAGTGATAAAAGTGCTGCTGACAGAAACCGCTCTACGCCAAGTGTTGTTGATTCTCAGAAATCAATAGGTGGCCCTGGTGGGGATTCAGGTCTTGATCAGCCGATTGGGGTCTCGTTAGCTTCTACAGCTGCATCTGTCATGGCAGGAGCACTGGGTAGTGCTCAGAATGGTGGTTTGGGAAGCGATCAATTGACGAATTATCTAGCTAATATGTCAAGAAACAAGATGTTTGAGATTATGTCTGAGATGAAGGTAATGGCTACGCAAAACAAAGAATTAGCACGGAAGCTATTGTTATCGAGTCCGCAGCTCCCAAAAGCTCTATTTCAGGCACAGATAATGCTTGGAATGGTGACTCCACAAGTGTTGCAGATGCCAAATATCCGTCAATCACCTGGTTCAATCTTGCAGACGCCTCCACTACAAGCAGGCCATTTACCTTCCGCACCTCAGAATGTCTTGGTTAACAATCAGCCTTCTTCTGGGACGTTTCCTCAGCTGTCTATGCAACCTCGGTTTTCACATCCACAACAACCACAACCAGGTCAACATCTGCCACAATCATCAATAATGCAGCCTGGATTTCCAACTGTTCCTTCCATGAGGCCATCTTCTGGTTTTCCTATAAGGCCACCGAGTCAGGTTCTGGAAATTTCTCCTGCACTGAATCAGCAATTTCAACAGCCTCCTCTGCATCTGCCTCGCCCTACATTTTCACAACAAAGTTTTCAGTCTAGCTCATCAAATTCTATGATGCGACCTAGTGTGCCTGGATCAGTTAACCAATTTGCTGAAAGATCAACTCAAGCTACGGATGATTCCAGAAACACTACGTATCCAAGCACGTCTTCGGTACCATTCGAGCAAAAGCGTAGGTTGGGTGATTCTTCTGATAATATTAATCGGCCATCAAAGCTGGCAAGGTTAGACGATGGGATGCAGTATCCAGCGAAGCAAGATCCTCAGCAGGCACCTGATAATGAGTCAGCCCTACTGGAACAAGTGATGAACCTGACGCCAGAGCAGTTGAATTCCTTGACATTGGAGCAGAGGCAACAAGTGATTGAGCTCCAAAAAATGCTCGGGAATAGGTGATTTAGGTTCAGAAACATTCTTCAACAAGTTTCTGTCCCCAAGGTTTCTGCCGGAGGAGTGTGCATCACCAGCCTACTTCGATTTTCAGGCATTCAGGAGTATTATTTGTAGGAATTGGAGCCATATGGAAGAGATGGATTGCAGTTCTTGATGTTGAGATCCTTTAGAAAATCACATGTGTGATAACATCCAATGTAAAACAAATACTTTGTTATCTGATCTTCCTTGTAATTCTTATGTCAGTAAACGAAATATAAAGCATTGTTTGTGATGTGATTTGCTCTTTCTCTGTAATTTCTTTGGTAATGACATGTGATAGTATTGAATTCTTATTCTTGAATGTTACGATTGACTATAATAAATTCATTCTTCGGTTTTGACACCAGATTGGTAGTATTGTGCCTGCATATGGATATTACAATTCAACGCCATGTCAGTAAACACCTGTTCACTCAACATCTATTTGTGATTTGATCCTTAAATCTCCCTCAATTCACTTTAACATCTATTTCTTAGGTTCATGTATGTAGTCTAGATGAGTTCTCAGGCTATATTATTAACTACCAAAGTGTACACACATCCATAAACAAGATTGATGTTAAGTCTATGAAGCAAGAAAATTCACATTCTGTGCAGCCAAAAGCATGGAAATTTAGGCAAGAAAGTTCTCAGGCTATACATGACTTCACCAGATTGTATGATACAATCTGGTGAAGTCATGCCTGGGAAAGCCTTTGAAATGAATAATCGATAACACATATTTTGTTATTCGCCTTGTGGATATATAGCAGCAATTGGATACTACGTAAAACTCAAAAGCAGAAAATGGGTTTTCTTTTAATTCCTTTTTGAAGCTCAAATTTTGTCCAAGTTATGGATAAGAAAATCTCATAATCCCCAGTTGCTAAAATCTAAGAAAAGAAAAATAAAGCTGATGCAATCGGAAATTTTTGTTCTTGTCCTTGAATTACATTCTAAGAATTTATAGTGGCTAGTCAAGCTGGTTTCAAAAAGATGATTCTTTACTAGATTGAGACTAAATAACATTTTCAATCAATTGTTTCAAGAATGGTGTCTTTTCTGTAACAAAAAGAATCAAATCTATGAGATAGACCAAATACTCCTCTACATGTGAGAGTCTCCTCTGCACATTGGCAAGGTTAGCTTTAACTGATATAGTTGATGCTCCCATTAGATTGTGCCCCTCAAATGATCGATGTGTAAGCCAATGAAAAGGGACTAGGAAATGAGTCATCGGGGGACAACTCTTGGATTTACATTTTTGCCTCTTAGCAATGGCGGCGACATTTACTTCAGGCACATGCTGCAAGAGGGAATCATAATCATAATTAGATCAGGTAAAGATGTTAAGTTGCAAAATTCGAGCTATAATAAATGAAAATCCATTTACCTTTCATCTTTCTGAGTTCGCTCATACCAATTTAAGATTCAGCCATTTTGTAATTCTTTTTCCTTTTCTTTCTGGTCATTTTATATGGAACCAAGTTGTTGTATTGAATTTTCTGAAGAAGAAAAGGAAGAACTCTCTCGAGAAGTTATTTGGTTCAAGTATAAAATAGATTAATAGAGAGGTGTTTTATGGTAAAAACATGGATTTGGAGAAGTTAGTTGAATTGCGGAGAAGAAATGTTGTTTTGTTCTCACTTAATTAGTACTGATTCTCGTCTGCATGTATATATAATAGGAGGAAATTTCCTGTGACAAGGAGAAGGAGTGAGTGAGTTGAGTGTAGAGAGAGCAAAGCTAAAGAGGAGGGATGTGTCAAAGTAATAATGCATGAAAACATGGAAACTTCAACTTTTTTTCCATACCTAATAATTTCAATGGATTTACGGAAACCATTCGGTTTCTATCATTATCAAATTTTTACATGGGATGGGAAAAAAGTTTAAAGGGGAACAAAAACTTAAAAGAAAACAAAAATGGGGGAACGCCGTTGATTATTTTATGCCACATGCAAAAGTTTAAGACAAAATAATTTAACAGCCCCAACCATAAAGTTTGTATGGGATTCGGGTGATCACATTATCAATTACAAGAAAAGGAAAAAGCAGATAACTCATCTTCATGCGCTATTTGATTTGATCCAAACGAAATGAAATTGTATGAATTATGGTATGAATGAAATGGTTGATCAGAAGGTTTTGATGTATCATGAAGCACGTCAAAGAGCACACACATCTAAACTTTTCAAGATGGCTTGATAGATTTGTTGTGGCTGACATAAATGCAGTTTCCAGCACCAAAGGACGCAGCGTTTTTTACCACCCACTTGTATGGTAAAATTCGTCCTTAACTAGTAAAATTCTACTATGTGATTGAAGTAGGAAATGTCTACGTGGGTTAAAACAAATCAACAGAGTAATAGTACGTACTTCATCCCTCTGTTCAATCTTGTCAAGACCTGGAGATGAGTAATAGTTCTATAAAAACTACAACATGAGTAGAGAATAACTCAGAATCATGATGTACAATTGGCATGAGTACCTATAGGGTTAGATCATTGATAATTTAGTTGGTAGTGAATGCATTCCACGTCATGGAGGGTACATGCTTGTCAATAACCAAAACTTCAAAAGAGTGCGAAGAATCATGTCAGTACCATTTCAGGGAATGCTAGCATTATCAATAATAACCAAAACTTGGTGGATGAATCATTTTTTATTTCAAAAGCTGTGCAAAGTGAAGCACAATTAATCTAAATAATATGTTTCTCATTATCTTGGAAACTGAAGACGAATATAAATGTCAGTTTCTTGTCTCTACGCAGCTTCACCATTCTTATTTTCGCGCGCGTGTGTGTGTATGTAGGATAATGAACTAAGTATGTCTTAGGTCGGTAAATTTATCGAACTCACTAGGCAAAGGTTTCGTATTTTGTTGGATGATTCAAACCAACGAGAAGCTGATGTCAAGGTTTAGAACCTTGATTCTTCTATTAGTGGCTTAGAACTTTGATTCTTCTACTAGCTTGCACAAATGATATACTTTACCCTGGCAGGGACAGCCGGCGATGTTCAAGAAATTACGGCAGGTTGTAACAAACCAAACAATACATACTGAGTGGAGTTGCCTTGTAAAATGAAAGTGAAAGTTTCGTAGCAGAAGAAAATAAAAACAAAATTGTCAATATTAACTTGACAAGCCAATTAATAATTTGAAACTCCTCTAAATTGCATAATAACTAAACAAGAAAACCATAACAAGAGGGAAAATCAGTGACTCATTATCCAAGACAGACCTTGGTATCTAGCTCCCATGCTCCTTCTTTGCTTTTTCTTCTCCTTATCTTTCTTTTTATTCTCCTTATCTTTGCTTTTTCTTCTCCTAGACCTTTCAGCGACACAAAACTTTTCACGTACCGAATTGAATGATATGGAAGACAATGATCTGCAATAATTCCATAATCATATCCTTCAAGGTCTTGACGATAACAAGCGTAATGATCATAATATAGAATTTTGGCATTGTCCTTTAGAATGGCGAATGGGTAAACTGTACTAGTATACCGATAATGATCCAAGGTTGCCCAGTTAAAAATATCTTTCTGCCATTTCCACGATGAGTTATAATGTTCCTTGTGTATATCTTGCTTACCATCGTTTTCATTATCAGGCGACAGACTCATTCTGTTCTTTAGGTCCTTGGTTTTCTTGAATGACCATATATTATATTGCCTTTTGCCTCTTTCTATAATGCGCAAGCATCCACCCAAGACCCTAAGTTCAAATTCTCGGAAAATTTCCTCCATTCCATATTTCTTATGTAAATCCCACCAGCGATCAACACATTCCGGCCTTGGGAGAATACAGAATGTTTCATCAGATAAATCAAATTTGACAATTTTCCCGTCATCATCTAACCAGTGAAGAGCTCCATTTGCAAGGATCTCACAAGAAATAGATGGATGCAACTTGTAGGTGATATCTTCTAAATTTCTCCATCCATTGCCACTGCCGAGAGTATATATTTGGACACGTCCAACAAAAGATTTTTCCTTGGCGGCTGGATGAAAATAGATTCTGACAACCTTATATTGATTCGTCCTAGGGTCGTAACCAAACCCACTGACAACATAATTTCCAGACCGGAACTTTTAACTCAACTTCGGAAGGTGCACAAATTCTCGAGTCATGGGATTGCAAATATAGATTGGATCCTTAATGCTGTCATGTTTGTTGGAAAACAAGGATATACAAATCAAACCGTTACACGAACCAACAATCCTGCAAGGTTCATGGTCAGGTACCAGCATTAAGTTTGTTATTCCAAACTTCATAGGTTTTTCATTATCATCATCATATTCGGTACGCTTTAGAAGTATACGTCCGTTTACTGAATTCATCAAGGAAACGAAGCTTGCCTTACCAGAAGAAATCGTAGCAACAGAATCGTGATTGTAAATCAGACGTGAGTGCATATGACCGAACAACTTGTCATTATAGATGAGATATCGCCAAGTTTTACAGACTAACGAGCATATCAATAGCGATTCAGTAAGGAAACGTGAAAGGATGTTTATTATGATCTCTTCCGGTAGAGAATCGGCCATGACAAATAAAACACACAGAAACCCTAGTTGATTACTTGAGAAGAGATTGAATGATACTTTAAATATGTCGGAGGGTTCAAAATCCAGGGTTTATATGTAGGCCAAGGTGGGCCTCTATCGGCCTTAGGGGCCTAACTCCAGACCTAGCTGAAATCAGGAAAACCTTGATGATTCTTCACAAAATTCAGAGTTACAATGTCACTACCCGTCGCATATTCATCAGGCAAAAATAATTCCAATTCTACTTAATAACATTACATAAATGACATGAAATCTTTAATTTGTCACATGTTAATGCAAAAGGATTAAAAGGGGTGAAATGAAATCATTTAATAAACTACGCAATTATAAAAATACTAATTCCCTGACTCCCAATGCACTAAAACCACTCCAGTCACCCAATTTCTTATTTCTATTGGTTCCTTCAGTTTCTTAGTTAGTTCTGCAAGCTACTTTAGGTGACGGTTGCATATTTAGGCACTTTCTTAACCCTCCTTATGATGATTTTGAAACTGTACAGGGATGAAGCTATTTGTAAACCAAAAAAGAGAGATGAAAAAGCATTATGAGTGTGGCGAAAATGTTTTACCTTTAAGTTCACTGGAAAAATGCGAGCTACAACTGCAGTTTAGAGCTCAACCACAACAAAGTAGGCCCCTTTACATACTTTCTACCATTGTAGATGAAGGCTAACCTCTTTCTATGTTCTGCAAAAAAAAAAAAAAAAAAAAAAAAAAAACATTAAAGCCGATTAATAAGAAGCCTGTAAATGAAAACATTTATAAGAATGTTTCGATCACTAAACATCTCATAAAATATACTAAAAGCCTGTAAATGAAACGTTTATAGAAATGCTCCAATCACTAAACAAAGGGCATGATCTCTCTTCTAGGCACATATGCATCACTAATAATCCTGTAAATAGGATGTTGGGGAACTTCCGTTTGCATTCCTAGTACCTTGTTTATATCATGCATAGAGCTTTAACTACTGCTAATAACTTCTCCTCATGGTAAGTAAAAACGCCTCTCTTGTTGTATCCATGATTGTATCTCGCACATGACTTCTTCGGGTTCGTAACTTCGCAACAACAAAAGCTCAAACATCAACAAAGAGAATTGGCTATAGGCTTGTAACGACCGATTCTTGAAAATATCTTATTTAGTGAACTAAACTAACGTCAATCAGTGAAATTATTAACAACAAAATATTTCCAAGACATGAATTGTTAGAGCAAATTCACCTTAGAAATGGCAGCTTCAAGTGTCTTCAAGTCCACACGGAGATGGAGATGAAACTGTAGAAGAAAAAGCCTTTATTCTCCATCTTATTTGTGGTACTTCGACGCAATTAGGGTTTACCAATTAGAACAAAAATACGTAAAAGATTTAGGGTTCATTGATTAAGATAAATACGAGACGTAATCACATAAAAAAGGAGAACAGGGAGAAAAGAAATTAGGTTATGGGTTTACCAACAAACTATGAATCGTATTTGATTATATATCATCTTGAAATCAAATCTTATTTGAAATACCCAAGCTTTATTTCAATCGACGAAACCCTAAACCCTGAATTGAATCTGTTTGCAACCCACTGTATCAAAAACCAAAGCTTTCCTTTAATCGACGAATCCACAAACACAAAAAACATCAAAACCCTAATAAACAACATCTGAAGATTAAAATAGAAAAGTATGGCTGGAGGAAAGTATGGGAATAAGAATATTAATAAGGCGTTAGGTCTTTCTTCTACGTAACTGGTATTTCATGGGGGAAGAACGTGAATCGGTATTTTCATGGGGGAACACTTGGTTTCTTTGCAGATGAAAAGCGAAGAAGAAATGCATACGAACACCCGGTCGGAAGAATGGTGATTTTTTCTTTTCTTTTTTTGTCCGGCAAATCTTTTTTTTTGTGTGCCGTTTTTCTCAATTGAAACCGGTATTCACTGTTACATTCATATAATTTGAGGAAAAGTTGAATGGAGAATTTTCAAGGGGGCGGTGACGCTCACCCAAGAGTGGGTATTCTCACCGCGCGACGCATGCCCTCGCATGGCTTAGGGCTTTAAAGGAGTTGATATTTAGGAAATGGAGCCATATGGAAGAGATCGACTGCAGATCTTCATGTTGAGATTCTTTACAAAAGCACATGTGTGATAACTTTCAATGTAAAACAATAATACTTTGTTATCTGATATTCCTTGTAATTCTTATGTCAGTTAATGATATATAGCATTCTTTGTGATGTGATTTGCTCTTTTTTCTGTAATATAATGGTGTTTTTATTCGTAACGGTATGGGATAGTATTGAATTCTTATTCTCAAATGTTTTGACGGTTGATTATAAATTCACTCTTCAAAATGGTTTTGGCGCTAAATTGGTAGTATTTGACCTACATATGCATCTATTTATGATTTGACCCTTATATTTCTTAGGTTCAATAGCATAACTTTTTTGTATAGAGTCTTGATGAATACTCAGGCTATACTCCCTACTATTCACTCTTTGCCTCTTAACAATGGTGGCGGCATTTATTTCAGGCACATGCTACCAGAGGGAACCATAACCATAATTAGATCCTTTAAAAAGGATCTAATTATGGACAGTTACTTGGGACCGGAAAAAATTATTCATCTAACGAATTTAATATTTATCGGTAAATGAATCTTTATTTATTTAGCTAGTATTTTTAGTTTTTCATATATACAATTTTTAAGTTTTTGAATCAAAAGTTGGACAATTACAAGTACTCAAAAATTAACTGATATCATTTATAACTTATGCTACTAGAAATGTGATGGATGTCGAACATTTTTTGAACTATCAGAACGACCAAAGACACAAATATGAAATCGTACGAACAAAAAAATTATCGAGCCAATAATAAATTGTGAAAATAATCGTTGACTAAATAATAATAGATAATAATAGTGTTATGCAAAATATTTTATCAAAAGAGGCATTTGATCACCATAAAAAAAATGACTTGCTATTACCTGTTACCAGTATTCATTTTGCCAAGTCTATGCATTATTACAAGACTTGGAAAAAAATCAACTTTAAAAAAATTATCTGGGAACAAAACGATATAGACCCGTGCATGGTAAAGCAGTGATGCAAGCCAATAACGATACTAAACAACATAAATGGACATATGTTCGGTTCATTTCGGAACTGATTGCATGATACAAAACAAGGATTGAACATGCCATTATTAAGTTGAAGATTAACTTTAGTAAGGTGTAACGAGTGAGAGACGCCATAAATATATTCAAACACAAGCAAGTGACTCAATATACTGATGAACAAAACCCCGTGAGCCTGAGTTTGCAGTCATGGTGAGAGTTTTTGAATCGAAATGGTAGATCTCCCTATAGCTCATCTCTTTCAGATCGTAGGATATAACTTGAGTTGCTTTTATCAACAACACCAATTTTGTTGATGATTTCTCTTCGGCTTCCCCGAGAAACATTACCCACACATAATAATTCATGGTATCGTTATATTGCATCACCGGTTCTAGGTGGTATGCATTTATAATTCTTTCTAGGTCGAGTTTGTATATAAGATTCCACCCACTGTAATCTTTCTCCATTTCGAAGATGTTGTAATTTTTAGGACATGATCCAGGAACCCCCACAAGATACAAATGATTTCTACACTCTCCAAAATATTTAAAGATCCACACATCATCATTAGGGAAAGCTGGCAACGGCAGCGGCTTTACTAAATCTTGTTCGATATCAAAATACACTGGCGCCTCATCTTCCATGGTCGAGAATTTCGAGATCCAATGCAAACAACCATTCCAAAACACACCTGGCCTAAGGAAACAGTTCCATAACACACCTGCCGCCCTAGAGGAACTGAGAGGACGTGCTGAAAAAGGACTCGCTGCAGATAACCTCCATGAGTTTGTTTTTGAGGAGTATATTTCGATATAATAAAGATCAGGTTCTTCAAAGTTCCCTACATCTATCCAGATGCAGATAACCTGATAGTGATCTGGAGACTTGATTGGATCAAAAGCTAAAGATACACTTTTAACTCCATTCCAATAATGATCTTTGACGACATCTCTAAAGGGGGATCGAGGAAGAGGTTTGTATTGTTTTGTGGTTGGATTGTAAATGTAAATGTGGTGGATTACCATACGCGGCACCTTGGCCGTCTGAGATGTTATCCTAGTGCAGCATAATAGACCATTGCAAGAATGTTCAATTCTTAGGCTACTATCGTAAATGTGACCTTTCCGATTTCGCGGAGGAACTTTCACACAATCTAGGGTTTTTAGGGGGACTCCTCTGCCACCGGTAGTAGTATCATCATCATTATCATTGTTAAGGAAGATAAAAGGAAATTCAAATTCTTGATCAGTATGAGGAACCGAAGGACGTCTTAGTTTCTCTATGAACAACCCAGGGATTTTAAAGCTGGTGTTCCGACAAGTATGATTCTTAGCAAAATATGGGTCAGAAATGAGAGATAACCATTTTTTGGATACAGATTTGAACATGAATAGAGATTTCACGGGTAAACATAATAGAATTTGTGATAAGATATCAGAATTGTTGGCTACTTTTGTCGCTGATAATGATGATGAATTATTGTCTACTGGCAAATTCATACCTGATGATGATGAAGAAGATAACATCCTGCCACAAATCAGAATTCTTGACCTGCCAGAAACCCTTTGTTTCCGTTTGTTAGAAATGAAACCTAAAAGCAATTTAAATCTGATTCAACTACAATGTTTATCACCGAGCAATCGGGATCACTTAACAAAAGGTTTTGACAAAATTTTCTAATCGTGAGATCCGGTGCGGTCTAACCGCGCGCTTATATTTTGGACAATGTGATAGTTAATTATGTGTTTGGCTGTTGTAACAAGAGACGACCCAAAAGTGTTCGCGTGAACATAGGAAAGAAAATAGAGTGATGGGAATAAAACATCTAATGTTACCGACCGAACCGAAAAGAACATCAAATCATAAACGTTAATGCTTCTTTTCGTCTCTTCATAATGGTTTTTGATTTTCAATCTTCTTCCAATTTGTTTCTTTTAATGTGAATGGACTTGTTTGGCAGGAGAAGATACCTTCTGAACACCTCATATGGTCGTCCTCATCTGGTTCTAAAATAGCATAACTGTATTGTTTTCTACGTGACATTGCAGCTACTTTTTCTCCTAACCATCCATCCATCCTATATCCTACACAACTTTTCTAACACTAGTTAATGCTTCTGAGCACTAGTTGTCCTCATTTGAGAAAATACGGGTGAGCCAATCAATTTAACAAAGTAGAGATATGTGTTTAAAATGAACCCCTCTATGCGGCCAGTGTTCGCCCAGCATATTATCCCACAGACATTTAAGGGGTGAAATAAATTCATGCACTGCGCGGATAGGCCTAAAAGTTTGCAGATATATAGGATGTTTAGTTTGTCCCAAGGGTGTTAATCACGGGTGGCGGTGAAAATCATTTTTCATATCTATCGACTATATTAATACTTAGCTGGCCTGGCAAGATTCTCGAATGCCCAATTAAACTAGCTACAGAGCCAATATGTATCTGGTAAATTAACAGATTTTCAATTACAATCTAAGTATATGTATCCTACCTGGATGATCCAATGAGCACAACCCAAAAACCTCGCAATACCCAACGCAAAAACGTAGTTTGCAGTAAATGGCTCATTGTGAACACCGCAAGACCATAAAGCTAGAGTTATAGTTTGTACATACTTCGGATTCCCTTGCATTTTCATTCGAATTCTCCATGGGTTAAGAGATAAAATGCCCCAATTTCGATGGTCACCTTGTGAAAATGCCCCGGGCGTTAGGAAATAAGTCAAAATGCCCCAATCCGTTAGATTTTCCGTTAGAGGGAGTTAAGTAGTCGAAATTGCCCTTTAGGGTACATTGTTCTTAATTTAGGGTTTGGTGTTCCGAATTCAGGGTTCAGGACTTAGGGTTCAGGGTTTGGGATCAGGGTTTAGGGTTCAGGTGGTGGTGGTGGTGGTTGTTGTTTTTGTGGTGGTGGTGCGGTGGTGTTGGTGGTGGCGATAGTGATAGTGGTGGTGGTGGTGCGATGGTGTTAGTCGTGGAATCGGTGGTGATAGTTTCGGTGGTGGTGGAGCTGGCGGTGGTAGTGGTGGATGTGGTGGTGGTGGAGGAGGCGGTGGCGGTGGTGTTGGTGGCGGCGGTGGTGGTGGAGGAGGCGGTGGTAGTGGTGTTGGTGGTGGCGGTGGTGGTGGGTATGGTGGTGGTAGTGGTGGTGGTGGCGGCGATGGTGGTGGTTGTAGTTCTTTTGGTGGTGGTGGCGGATTGGGGCATTTTGACTAAAAGGTTAAAAATGGAATTTCAAAACTCCATTAATTGGTCAAGATGTACAATTTTGTTTAAAATGCCCCAAAACTAACGGATTGGGGCATTTTGACTTATTTCCTAACGCCCGGGGCATTTTCACAAGGTGACCATCGAAATTGGGGCATTTTGCCTCTTAACCCATTCTCCATTTATTGTGTTATAATGTGAGAAACATTTTTAGGAATCAGTTTTTTGGTTAAATAGGCCCTGGATTTGAATTTCTGGGTCTAAAAGACAAGCAAACTATGCCTATGGTTCAAATAGCCAAAATCTTAAAGATACTCTTTTAATATCCGGATTGGATATATCACCCAACTATTATAAAGACATCAGACTAAAATACCCTCTCTTTTCTTAGATTCATTATATCCAGAGTCTTCTTCTCCACCACCAGCTAAAGTAAATGTAAAAACCGATACCCACCTTCTCTCTAGAAAATCTCTAACCACTTTCTTATACCCCAGATCATCATCATCCCGTTTGAGAGCCATAGTTTTTCCTCCACAAACTATAGCTGCAGATTCAATTCCAAGTGATAATTGATTAATCAAGAAGAAGAACAACAACATTTGGTATCTCGGGACGGGAAGAGAGTTTCAAGGATTAAAATTAAACAAGAAGATCAAAGAGGTAGATTAAATAAGATCAAAGAGGTCAAATCCCTGACCAAGAGGAGAATCAGATCTATGGATTAATTTTGATTAATCTATTTGATTTCTTAATTAAATAAGATCAAATGTGTTTGATTTCTTAATTTTGATTAATCTATTTGTTTTGTGGATGTTTTGATGGAGAATGTGATGGATTTATGGATTTATGGTGAATAGTGTGTACTACTTTTGCAGGTGATTTTTAGTATAAACCTAGAGTTTTCCACAAAATACACAAGATACACCTAAGTGCATAATGAATATTCTGATAGGAAATATGTTTTGGCTAGGTTGCACCTGAGTGCATAATGTATATTTTTTTGAAATTTTGTAGTTTCTCTTGTGTTTCATTTTTAATATCTATTTTGGTGGATGTTTTGATGGCGAGTATGATGGTAATGGTGGTGGAATTATTGCTCGAGATCAAGAACTAGTAATTTTTTGATACGCATGAACTAGTAATTTTAGTTATGATAAATCTGGATTTATCCCTAAAGTACACAAGATGCACCTGAGTGCATAGTGTATAACTTTGACGGGAAATATGTTTTAGCTAGTTGCACTCGAGTGCATAATATAATTTTTTTTTTTATTCTTATAGGAAAAATGTTTTGGCCAGGTTGCACCTGGGTGCATAATGTACATTCTTATAAAAAATAATTTTTGGCAGAGTTGCACCTGGGTGCATAATACATATTTTTACCGTAAATACATTTTGTCAAAGTTGCACCAGGGTGCATAGTATATACTCGGCTGGTTTAAATTTTTTTTTTTTTTTTTTTAAAATTTCATATCAACAATGGATCTTGTTTTGTAGAGATTTTGAGCCCTTTCCAAAACTATAAATTTTATCAAAATCCGACTTATATGTCGAAAGTCAAGTCCATTCTCGCGAAGTTTTTATGGGAAAATAAAAATAAATAAGAGAGAGAAAAGGATAAGAAAAAAATAAAGTTTAAAGCAAAGGGTATATATGGCTAATATTTCCCATGTCTTTTTCACCCAGACCTATATTTTACAAGTCCATTGCTCCCACACTTTATGGGTTGTGGTCATATGACCCGTTTTCCGTTTTAGGAATTTCACTCTAAGCTAACTAGTCTCATCTGACGTTATTGAGTAACTTGAACATGTTCTGACCAGTCGGACCAATATCTTCACCAAAAAAAGTAAGTATAGCAAAGATTTTTCCTTCTATTCTCTTATAGCTTTCTTTCACTACAAGGACTCCAATCATTTTGCTCTGTTTTGCGGGTTAGATGCCTAGAGAAAGCAGGCAAACGTCTCCTACACTCAGTATATGTAAGTTTCAAACTCAACATTAATATTAAAAGTTGTGAATTGGTGAATTACATCTTTGTGGGATTGGTTTTAGGCTAAAAGAGTGGAGCCAGATCGAGTCTGTCTACTACATTTATTTATTCTTGAAAACTATGAAGTCTTCTACAGTTAAAATAAGCAAAATGGATTAAAAACTAATTAGCACTTGCAAATTAACAAAAGTCGGTAAATAAATGAAAAGAAATGTGAATGTGAATGGCAAGAGTCTAGAGTCTTCTAAATAGGCAGCAGTGTATTCAGTTGAAACTTGTATCGGGGAGACACTCAAAAGTGAGGGCGTCAGAGCAAAGTGAGTCTTGTAAACAAAGTGGTCTATGGTCGTGGATGACATAAAACTGCGTTCTTCTGAGGGGTGCCCTTTTATCATTTCTTCTATAACCTCAAAACCCATTTCCAACAAGCTCATCTGCAGAAAACTAAATCAGAAGAAGTTACAAGAAAGGAAACCTAATATCATCAAGTATGGTGTTACACGGTGGATAATCTCATAAAAAATAGGGATTAGTACGGAAACACACATCCAAGTCTACTAACTCAGTGGAATGTTTTTAGCAAGCGTCATGAAAGGCTTGTTTCCTGGTGTAGGACACTACTTATTTTCATTGTGTCAACTATTATAGTTGATCCCTTCATCCGTATTAACAATGGTTTTTTTTTTTTTTTTTTTTTTTTTTTTTTGACACGATCCGCGGCGGGATTCGAACCTCTGACCTAGTTTAGGTATTTGTTGGTTTAGTTGTTTAGTTGTTTTACTTTACTTGCTTTGCAAGTCCTTTAATTTCCTAGTTTAGGTAGAATTTCTTTTCTTTTTTTTTTTAGTCGGTCATGCTAGTCTATATAAAGGCTAAGCCTTCTTGTTTAGAGATACACAATCTTTTATCAAACAATATTATTATCAATCCTTATGGTTTTTCTTAATTCACTAATCAAATCAAGAAACAGTTGGAGGCAAAATACGAGTGCATCTCTAACAGTTGGTGCTGTGCTGCTAGATCCATATTCATCTTGTAAATATTTTGGTGATTAATTATACAGGAGTAACTTAATCCAGAGGTTGGATCCACATACAAACCTACTGCATTGAGAGCTTCGCAAACTGATCCTTGTCATCCACCAACAAGAAAAACAAAGTAGTGTTTGTATGTACATGTCCACAACTTATTCCAACTGAGTACTAACTGAAAGATGGAGAGAAATATCACTTACCCATTGATACATGCAACTTTTCCATAATCCAAACAGATTTCCTCATTGATTTTGCAAACCCCAGAGGGTAGATTTTGAGACTAAGAAAATTCAAATACAAACCCTAGAAAGTAGATTTTGATATTTCTGATAAGAAGAATCAGGTAAACTCCAAACTTATTACTAGTTTTGCTTTTGATTTGAGGTCAGAAATTGTAAAATCAACTTTCAAGGGCATATACTTGAATTTCTTAGTGTCTCAAAATCTACCTCTAGGGTTCGCGAAATCAGGTTATTAAAACATAGATTTGATAGATTTGATTTTTTTATAATGGGTTTGCAGATATAAGTTTAGGTTATTGAGTTAGGGTGAGTTTAGGTTTTTTTCGAGTTTAGTTGAAGGAGAAGTAGGTTCTTTCTCTTTGTGGTGGGGTTTTGGTAATAAAGGAAATGGTGAGATGAAGCATGCACCCATATTAGCGAATCTCGTACCTTCATCTGTGAAAATTCTTCTTGTTACTTGCATGAAGAACTCGTTATAATTTTAATGAAGGAGAGGAATTCTTCTTGTAACCTTACATGAAGAACTCGATATAATTTTAATCAAGTAGAGAAAGAGGAGATAGTGGTGGTTACGAAAGTCGTTCGAAAATTGAACGTGAATTAGTTTGGAGCTTAGGTTAGGTGCAGCAATAAATAAGTAAGAAAAAAAGTCAACTAGATTTTCTGAAAAATAAAACTATAAAAATAGAGAGCAATAAAACCCTCTACCGATTCCTCCCGCCCCTTTACCAGGGTTTATGTGATGGTGGATGCTTTTTCATCCAGTAACTTATAGAAATAGAGAGCTACTCAGTGTCTATGTAGTATTAGGCGCAAGGAGAGGCGAGGCGCCACACCCCACGCCTAGCGTGGCAAGGAATAAATAGAAAACAGCAAAAATATGTGTAATTTAGCAACTTGGGAACCTTTTTTTTCTAGGCGCCCCTTGGCGAGCGCCAAGGACGCCTTTTACAACATAGCTCGGTGTATCCTACAAAAAGTTAAGAAGAACCCAATGGTTTAGGAACTGAAAACAATAAATAGGTGGACGAGTATCAGCCAGCTCCATGGAGTAATTCAGAATTTCGGACCACGGATTTGAAGCATTTTACAGACAATAATTTTGAGTAATAACTACATACAAAGAAAGATCCTTGAACTCTCTCTAGTTTTAAAGGCAAAAATATTTTCTTTTTAGGTAATAAGACCAACGTCCCCCTGCTTGGTATTCTGCGAAAATTTGCAGGCCCACCAAATTCGCAGCTGCTTGGTAGGGACATAATGTGCTGCAAATATTTCTAGCCATCCGTAAAATAAGCAAAATTTTGCAGTGAATCTTAGGCTAAGTAAGCAGCTACAAATTTGGTAGGCCTGCGAACTTTGGAAGGACACCAAGCAGGTCTACTTAACTTACTATGCACATTTCAGAGTGCATACACATTTTGTGAAGTCACTGCACATTTTTCACAATTACATACCAAAACTAAAGGTGTGCACACATACTGAATTGCATAGTGTGGTCCTCTACTAAAAAAAACAAACATGTCGGCCTTAAAATTGAAAACTTGGAGTTCAGAAGGAAAATCAAATACCTTGGATGTTAGCTGTTTAGTCCCAGCTTGAACTACGCTAGCTGCAGACTTAGCAGATGCTGCAACCAGTGATAACCTACCAAGACCCTAAAGGGTAAAATTATACAAAAAAAAAAGAGAAAATTATTAGCATAATAGAACCAACAAATAGCATCACACAAACAACTAAACCATAAGCAAATTTTAAACCACATTAATCCTCACAGATTTTGCACTTCACAATAAAGACCGAACATAACAACCTAGGAAAACCGATCCAAAGTTATGTTTTCAGTTTGATTCTCCTGTAGCCCAACAAAACAAAAGCCAATACATGATCATAGAAGAACCATCAAATCTTAAAACCACAGCGCCAGCATCTTTTCAAACTTTAAACAGTACCCTTTTGCAAGTCAATCAGCTAGAAAATAATTTTTACTAATATTATTAAAAAATAAAAAGCAACCTAAAGAAAAAAAAGTTCTGTAAGATTTAGAGTTAAATGCTACAACTCACTGTTAACTCTGAATGCTCCACATGGTCAGATGTGGTGCTGTGCTGCTAGATCCATATTCATCTAGTAAATATTTTGGTGATTAATTATACAGGAGTAACTTAATCTAGAGGTCGTATCCACATACAAACCTACTGCACTGAGAGCTTAGCAAACTGATCCTTGTCATCCACTACCAACTGTCATACAACAAGAAAAGCAAAATAGTGTTTGTCTGGACATGTCCACAACTTATTCCAACAGAGTACTAATTGAAAGAGGGAGAGAAATATCACTTACCCCATTGATACATGTAAACTTTTCCATAATCCAATCGATTTCCCCATTGATTTTGCAAACCCCAAAGGGTATATTTTGAGACTAAGAAAATTCAAATACAAACCCTAGAAAGTAGATTTTGCAATTTCTAATAACAAGAATCAGGTAAACTGGTTTTGCTTTTGATTCGAGGTCAAAAATTGTAAAATCAACTTTCAAGGGCATATACTTGAACTTCTTAGCGTTTCATACCATAAATAAAATCTAGTCATTACTTCTACTTCTATATCTATGTCTAGCCAAATGTCAGAGAGTCCAACTAAAACACTCTATTTGGCTAAACATCCATTAACATTTGTTGCAAATAGTGAAAACAGACTAACAACAAGCCAAAAGTTTTTCCAGCTTCAATTACTTAGCGACCACTTTCGCATAGTCAAATTCCAAAATTTGAAACCAAAAACAACTATCCCAGCAGAAGAACCATCAAACCTTAACCTATGAGCCAGCATCTTTTAAAACTTAAAACAGTACACTTTCGGAAGTCAATTGACTGAAAGACATATCGTCGAATGCTGTGCGTTTTCATGAACAAATTCACTGTTAACTCTGAATGGTCTTGACATCAGTGACTAGCAAGTCCATAGGTAAAAGGTGGACGTGGTCGTACTTACTACATTAGGTATCCTAAACAAGATGGCTACCTAAGACATTAAGATTAACTATGTCTTGGTGCCAATCGACTCAAATGTCAAGAATATGCTAACTACTTCTGATCTCTATACTAGTTAAGAAACACTCATTGGTACAATAATAAATAAAGTCTACTTAGCACTTCAATTTCTATTTCTACTCTAGCCATGCATGGGTCAGAGAGTGTCACACTAAAACACTCTATTCGGGCTAAACCCATATATCTATCCCTAACCATTGACAATTGTTGTACAGTTACTAAAAAAAACTATCTATCACGAAATGACTCCAATAAATTCAGTTGTTCAAAAAAATCGCCATAAACTATCAAACCTCCCTCGTTTTCATCATTTTAACAGATACTTGACTTCGTTCTTGACCCTCAGTGAATCTCTACCTGCACTTCGCCGTGGACCCTCAATTAGAAAACTTTAACCCTTGGCTAGTTCATGGCAGATTTAATTGGAAAACTTATAGAAAATGAAGACTAAATTAAATTTACCATTTTATGGGAGCTGCATCATCAGTCAAATGCCGAAAACCAAACAAAAGAAAGACAGAAGGGCGTTCAGATCATCTCTAGAACAGTTAGTGGAGATCTCTGAATACATTAGAGGAATGATTAAAGACAAACCAAAACACTTGGAAGCCATTAAAAGATCTCCATTCTGGAAGTTTTACAAACCATTTCATCAAGGTAGACTGAACCAAGCAGGTATGAGGAAAAGACAAATGGGTCTTGAGCATATCTTGAACACTTTTGAAGAAGAAAAAGGAGTTTTTCGGTTTGGAGGAGATAAGGAGTTCAAGTCTACTGCAGAAGACCTTGCTGTCACATTTGGGTTACAGAGGAGGATCAAAACAGGAAAAGAAGACGAAGAAGATGAAAATTTTACTAGTATTAGTATAGCACAGACAATCTTCTGCAAAACTTATCTAAAGGGAGAGAAAGTGATGAAAAGAAAAGATATTATTGATTCACTTTATGCAACAGCAGGGGATGTAAGTAAACCAAATGATTTTGTCAAGTTGCTTGTTTTGTATCTCTGTGTTGCAATTTTCTTTCCAGACCAGACTGGAAGTAAACTACCCAGTATCTATCTCAAGTACGTTTTTGAAATGGATCAAGTGTCTTGGCCTGATTTGATCCATTCATACTTGGTGGTTTCTTATACAGAAAAACTGAGTATTTGACTATATAGAAGATTTCTGAAAATAGGATGAAGAAGATAAGAGAGCAGAGACAGACGGAGATAACAATAAGTTTGTCTCTCTTGCTAATTGTGCATTAACGTGTTTCTTGCCGCGTGTTTCAATCTCAATTGAAGATATAGACGGTGCATTTTATAGAAGATAAGAGCTTAGAGCATCTCTAATAGAGGGTGAAGGTTTTTGTTTTTTTTATGACACATAAGAATTTAGACCTTCATTTACATTAAATTCATCTCCAACAGTGGGTCCTATTAAGTAAAAAGGGTGTCAAAATAAATACTACCTCCGTCTCTAAAAGATATGCAGGTTTGTGTTGGAGAAGGTCTTGGAGAAGGTCTTGGAGACGGAGGGAGTATGAAGGTCTTGGAGAAGATCTTATTTAGACCTTGGGAATGACCTCCACGTCATCTTTTTAACCATATTTTAAATTTTTATTTTTAAATAATTTTTTCTGAACCAATAAGAAAAAGGGAATCAATTTTATCATTATCTAAAAAAACAAATCCTCAAAATAAGACCCTCACTGCTGGAGATAGTCCTTGACAAAAACTTTGTTATTTTTACCACATACATGTGACCCCATGAATAAGGATCTAAATAAAAACTCGACGTAGGATTTTTAGCACCCACCGTTGGAGATGCTCTTTGGTTTCTTATACTATTTGTGAAAATAAGCAGACATCAATACTCATCGATAGTAAAGGAGGTAAAAAAAAATAACCGGATCCGGGTCCCAAATCAAAAGCCCACTTCCACCCTTCGGAAAAAGCCCACCAATCCAATACCAGAGTAGATTATTAAAGTTAAAAGTAAATTCGCCAATTATACGGATCTCCCGGTATCATCCGTATGTTTGAAATCCCGGTTTAGTTTTGCAATTTCCAGCCAACAGCGAATTATTTGCGTAGGTTTGAATTAGTGAACTATAATGCTTTGCAAGATTATGTTAAAGATGAGTTTTCATAGGTTAATGTATCACTAAAATAAATTTTGCACGTACGTGTTTTCTGTTCTGAATTATCCCCAAACCATTAATACCAAATAGTGGCTCGGATTTACATTCCGTCAAATACTCGTTCGTTTGCCTTCCCGAACTTCTCCAGTATCCTGAATTGCTAACTAGGGTTAAGACTCCGATTTTTTTTGTCAAAAGAAAAAGGATATATCTAAAGAGAAAATATTTACAAAATTCAAAAGGTCATCAACAAAGAAACAGGAAAATGAAAATTGCAGCATAAGCGCATAACAATGGGATGGCATTGGAATAGACTCTGGGACATGGAGTTCCTATAGAGGGTGGCATTTTGAAAATGGTTAATGAAGGAGTTGCAGTCATGGGAAACCTCCATGTGGTATCTGGTGGTGTGCGCATTGGTTTTGCGACAGGGAGATATGATACCATAGCGCACGTACCTCCGCTAGGTGGCCACTTGGAAACCATGAAGCCTCCCCATCTGTGGGGGGGAAAAAGTTCAACAAACAAAAGAAAAAGAAATGGTGAAAGAGGATCCCCCTAGAGAGTTTCTTTAGACGGCTTGATTCTTACAATAATCGAGCCATTGGCTGAAACACAATATTGAACACCCGTAATGGAACCAGCTGATCCATTTTCTCAAAAGCCATTCTTCCTCAGAATCGCAAATACAGATTGTCAAGTGGCACCCCAGATATCTTTTGCAAGATTGTACTGTCTATATTTTCATTTGCAACCAAAATCCCGTCCAGAATTGGTCTATCGTTTAATGAAGGCCCCTTGAGAATATGTAAAAGATGCAGAAGTCATTTGTAGCGGCTGAATCATGCATCCTTCTATAGAATGAGTATTATGAAACAAATATTCAAAATTCCAATCGGTCTTCTTTATCATAAGTCATTGATTGCAAGCATTAAATCTTCCTTAATAATATTCCGACGAACCGTGTAGAACTCCATGGTAAATCCGTCCAGACCTGGTGCATTATTGGTACCTAATCTTTTGATAACTCCGTGCACTACTTCTAGCTCTAGTAAATTTGATCTCACTTAGCTTTAACTCATCATGAGTTCTCTCCTCCAGCTGAGCTTCAGATAAAGTTGTTGCTTCCTCCAATAGGTTCAGTCTTGTAATGTTCTCTGATAAGGTGTTCTCCACTATCCCACGATAGCAAAAAAAAAAAAATATTACTAAAAACTTTTAAAACCCCAATTCTTGATACAAGTCTAATGTCACTAGTATTTTAGTTTCAATAAACCAAGATTATATTAACGAAAACCTCCAATTTTACATTCCTGTTTGTGAAAAATACACCTTAAGTTAACAACAATCTAATGGTCAAATTTCTCCAATGATTTAATCACCAGAACACAAAAAGATGAAAACTCTGAAATTCTAGTATCATTTTAATGGAAAATGGCTGCAGGAAAGCCATCTTGACCATTCGTCCGTCGCATTCACTTTGTCAATCAACAATCGCCAGACTACCACCTGAAATGCGTGCACAAATTATTGAGTGCCATACACAGCCCATGTTTCTTTCTTGATATTCTAATCTTCCCATAATCCCATAGCCTTGACAACAAAAGCAGACCCAGCAACAACAGCAGCAGCAAAAATTGGAGGTACAAAATAATCCATTCTAGACTTTACAAACAAATGAGCAGGAAAACATAAAACTTCGCCTGGGTTATCAATTGGCACCCTTATATAACCTTCTTCAATCTTACATGACGCTTGATTATGTTGTTGTTGTTGTGATGAAAACGGTGAAGCTGGTGATATTGCAGACATGAATGCAATTTCAGGTGATAATGATGATATTGCTACTGTGATTGTTAACAGCACTGTCCATACAAGTGCATAGATTAACAATGGATGGTTACTTGTAAATCTGTTTATGAACGAATATAGACTCATAATTTGATGATTCTTTTTTTGTGTTTTGTGTCTTGATTTGTGGGGAATTAGGGTTTTATCAGAGGAGATATAAACCTAATCTCTACTTCTCAACTACTTTTGTGGTGTTTTTGTTGGAGTAGATTTGGTGTGGTTTTGAAAACTAACTCCCTTATAAAAACATAGCAGTTTTAATTTTGTGTAGAAATTGACGAAATTGCCCTTGATTTGTTATGATGATTACTGACCACAAACGCTTATTATGTGAAACTGCTGCTCAGGTTTAACTTGTTGCTGTTAATTAGGTGCAATTATTAGGCTCCACATACAATGAGAACACGCCACTTGTTTGCCATTTTGTTGGGTAGAGGCGACCTGACGTGTTTTCATCCGTTTTGCACCAGAAATGGTGTTCAGGTGAAATGGTACCCACTAATATGTCAGATATTGAAAACAGATTTTCTTGAAATCCAGTTTGCAAAGCTGGAAATGAAGCAGATACTAATAAGAACCAAACCAAGAGTGAAGGAGTGTGAATTCGTGCATACTCCTTAACGAGTATATATTTCACATTTCAATCTCCGCCCTTGATTTAATTTAGGGAGTTATGTAACGAGGACCGTGATTCTAAACATGGAGGGTAATGGGGATATCAGTTAAATAATCAACCAATCATATGAATATGTGAAATATACACTCGTTAGAGGAGTGTGAACAGATTTGGACTCAGAGTGAAGAAGCTATCCATTGGGATGTGGATGCGATCCATCACAATCCTGCCAGGCTGCCAGCCATCCTTAAAAGCGTTACCTGTTTAATACGGCACCTTTCATTTGCTTAGGGGCCACCATATCAGTCTTTTCCTTGGACCCAGAGAAGACTCGAAAGTCTCCTCCTCAGTTAAACATCGCTTTCTATGTTTATTCATGTGGAATTGTCAATGACTTGATTCGAATACAGGGACAGCCACAATACGTTTCAAACTTCAATTGATCAGAGAGACCAGCAAACAAAACACTTTTTGTTTTCATTTGTTCTTTTTTTTTTTACATGACACAACAAGGAAATACAGCCACTTGATTCTTCTTAGTGACGCACATGACAACACACTTTTTTTTGGCATTGAAGCATTATGTTATCAAGACAAAGACCGAGATGATGAAAAAGCTTTCTCTAAATGCAGAGTGAGAAAGAGAAAACAAACCACGGCGAGGATAAGAGCAGCTATCATAATAATTATCATTGCCGGCAACGTGATGTGTGGATATAAGAAGAACACGACTGCAATTGATGCGCTCTGCCAGACCTTGAGCTGAGCAAATGCACCTTCCTGCAAGAACAGCAACCCCAAAAGAACATTCTTCATTAGTAAGTCATTATATACAAGTTATACAGCTCTCAGAACAGATAATGTAGATGAAAGAAGAAAAAAAACAGAAATGGGGGTAGACAGAGCACTGCAACAAAATTATGATACTAGTTACGGTAAAATAGTTGGGTTCAGCAAGTATGCAACCAGTAGGTTTCAGGGAACTGACAGTTACAAGAACAAGCATATATTTTCCACTATGGCCAAAAAGGGAAAATCCCTACGAGCTAAACTTCTTGTTGAGCCCATGTAACTAAAGAGCTATTTAGTGTGAAGGAAACACTTTGTCTGAGCTAAGGACCGTTTCATATCCTTAAATTCAATTAAGATTAAACTAACAAAGAGAACTAAAAGTAATCCCGATTGATGCAAACAGAGCCTAAAGTTGAAGTCCTCAGTGTCAACATTCACAAGTTTGACAAATCCAACTTATACCGTGTCATCTTTGAAAAGGATTCCAAGCAATGCATTCAGTTGTGTATTGAATATTCCGTCTCCAACACCCAACATGCCTGCCATAAGAAGTGGGTAAACATAGCCAAGAACACCAGTAGTTGCACTGCATTACAGAAAATTTGACGAACAGAGCCAGCGGATTCATGTCAAACACACTCAGTTAGACGAAATCCAGATAATTTTGATCAAGTATGGGTTTGACGGATATGCACCTGTAACCCAACAGAATCCATAAAAGGACAACAAGCTGAACAAAAGCTCCAGAAGGAGTGATCAACGTAATTGAAGAGAGACCCGATGTAATTGCCCCACTAACCAATGAGCTCTGATAACATAAAGACCTTCATAATCAGATCAACCGATACCAATTCAATTACCAGAGTGATTAAACCAGCGAAGTTCTCTCTACGTTCAGAACTATTGGGAGGTCTGAAATAGCAATTAAAAATAGCCAGCCTCTAACGCCATCACTCAACTATATAATCATTCTTATCAGATTTGTCTACTTACAATTGCATCAAAAACTCCATACACCGCCATTGAACCACCCACACCTGATACACCTAGTGCTGGTTTGACAATCTCCTTAGTGAACTCAGCCCTGATACAGAAACGCAAAGGTAAAGGAAAATTAAGAGAAAAGTATTGGTAAGCAATTGAATCATAGTACACAAGATTAGGGCATACACCAGGAACTCACCACACGAAAGCTTGTTGCAAGCCTGAATACGCAATAAGTGGGATAATTAACAGCATTCGCTTGTCAAGCAAAGGTGCGACAACCAGATCCCAGAGAGAAACAACTGAATCCAAAAAAGTGGAAGATTTTGGTGCTGCGCGATCTCGTCCATCATCGTCTCTTTTACTCAAGAAGCACATTAGTAAGGAACCGAATGTCATAAACCCAAGGAAGACCACAAACAATAAGGTGGTTCCAGTTGTACTTCCTTCCTGCGAGAGTTGAGACATACCAGTACTGTCAATTGGATTTATCCATGTAAAATAATAGGGACATGAGGAAACAACTTAAATTTGATCAGTATCAATGATATTTGACGAACGACAATACCGCAATGCAATAAGAACACCTATAATTGATAGAACCATAGATCAATGAGATTGCAGTGTCGTAGCTATATGGTATGGTTATGTACAAAGAGCACAAATGACTAAACACACCTTGCCATCTCTCAACAAAGCTAGCGAGATCAGATTTCCAACAAACTGCATTACCAAAAACCATGAAAGCTCAATTACAAAATTCACAGAAAACTGGAAAAGCCAAGTAAACATCATACATTGTAAGTACGTTAAAAAGTGCACCTGGTGGCTTGCAAAATATCCAAAGAATACTCCATTGAAGCTTCCAATGATTGTACCTTCATGCAACTGGTAATCTTTAGCATGGCTTCGTGCAGTAGAAGTGAGATAAGTTCCCTGAGCAGGTCAACATATAGATTTAAATCTTAAAGTCCACACAAGAAAAAAGTAGAAAATCGAGAGGGAGAAAATCAAAAATGCCAACCAACCTCTCCAACCCAGATAATTGAAGCACAGAAACCAAGGTATAGAGCTGCAGGAACCATTGAGTACCTGCAAGAAGAAAGAGTTAATTTGGTGCCCTGTTGCACTTGTCATAACGAAATTTGGGTTCAATTGATCAATATCACTACCTGAACCATGTTATAAAAGGTTCGATGGCAAAGTTACTAGAACCTACCAAAAGTAAACATTCTTGAGAAACCAACAGTAACTTCCACTCCACGGGACACTAAGATGTTAAGCACCTTCCAGCCAAGCTTATACGATTTATGGAAAATGTGAATTTACTAAAATACTTGTGGAACAAATTTCATATTTTGAACACTCATAATCCCACAAGCTTAAATTTCTTAAAGAACGTTGCACCAGAACACTTGTCCAGATTAATTTTCTCAATATCAACACGGAAAGTCAACCCATTCCAAAAAACCAGAATCCATCAAGAACAACAACATTAAGAATCAAAATATTCACTTACCAGGATGGTATCAAATTGGCAGCCACATATAACCAATACCCAGTACTACCAAGAATCAAAGCATTCTTCGACCCCAACATCCTAACTGTTGTGGACGCAAATAAGGAGAAAAAAGTAAACGATACATACAAAATCCCCAATGTTGTAGTCCCCAAATCTTGCGCCTGAAACAGAAAAAGAAAAACAAATTCAGCAAATCCCCAAATCTAAACTCTTGAAATCCATCAAAATTCAAAATCATACATCCAAATTACCGAAAAATGAAACTCAAAATTGAAATCACTTACAGTATTAACAGTACTCTGGAGATTCTGAGCAGCTCCATAAGCCAAGAAAATCAACAAGAAAGAAGAACTCAAAATATGTACATCTCTTGTATGATTCTTCAATGAAGAATTCGTCTTCTTCCCATCAGAAACAACCAAAGGAGCTTCTTCGTCACCGTGAGAATTCATCGAATCATCCATCACTCTATCAAATTCTATCACTCACTCACCAACCAATCAACAAAAGGACTAAATATAGACAGTCTATCTGATTGATTAGCCGGCTAAAATCAAGAATTAATTGATAAAAATTAGCCGGCTAAAACCAAGATTTTGGGTTTCTTTCTATCAATCACTGATTTTCAGTTATAGAAAGATCCCAAAATTCATTAAAGAGATGGTTAAACAGAAACAAACAAATACAAATAATAAAACAAAATTTTGCTTGGAATTAAAACTAAAATAATTCAAATGATTGGATTTTGATGTTTCAACGAGAACGAACCCATTTTAGGGCTTTTCTTTTACCAAAGTGATTCCCAATTTGGCGCGGTTTTGATTTTAGCTAGAGTAGAGATATAATGTTGACTACTTCGATCGGGAAAAAATGAAATGATATTCGTTTGACTATATTTTATTAGATCAACTAATCTAGACGGTTTATTGACAGATCTTGAATGACTGATCAGATCTAACGGTTCAGTTCCACGGACATCAAAAATTATAGGTGAAAGGATTATAATAGATTTTTGTTTTGTTTTGTTTTGAACTACGATTGGAACAAAAAGTATGAACCACTGCGAAGCCCAGTAGATTCCTGTCACCAACTTTTGTGATTGAAAAGAACCAGAGAGGCCGCGAATTCGACCCTCGCCCCTTCACGGATATAGCTAGTAGGGGCATTGCATCAAAAAAGCAAAGAAAAAGAACTTGCACTGCAGTCTAAAACCTCATTTTCTGTTCTTTTGATTGGCTGTGCTCCCTTTGCTTAGTATTCTTTGTATCGGAACAATATGGTGTTGAATTCATTGAAACCCAAGCTTACCGGTAAGTTCTACCTCAATTGAGCCCATGCCTAAAGTGACCACACCCCTGGAGGTGGTTAGATGTTCAGCTGATTAGATGGATCACGGCAAGACAGCAGTCTCTACATTTTTAGACGAAAACAAACTGACCCGGCAAGATTCTACTTGACAGACCATAAGAGCAACACCTTTACACCTCGTCTCTAGGCTTTCAATCTCTGCTTTTGAAGGTGGATTAACGCCACTGTGCACATTAAAAAGAAAGCTTATATCAGCACCAAAAAAAAAAATCAGCTACAAAATTGATAAAAAATGTATTTGCTTCTGTTTTCTAGAATTGAAATTTGTGATGGTGCTTATGGTGACAAAATACTAATGAAAAAAACAAGGCATAAAAGTGGTCAGAGAGAACGTATTTAGATTAAGGACTAAAGGCATGGACATGAATAGTGTATTACCTGGTTACATATACGACGAAATCAGGTTCACCGGGAGAAGACTTCTTGAATTTGTTGTTAGGCAAATAGACATCAAAAGCTGGTTTTGCTTCATTGTTTATATGCATATCTCTGAGACCATTAGTGATTGAGAAATCTTCCGATCCAGTTATTGATATTTCATTGCTGTCTTTCGAGTCCCCAACACAGGTATGAGTATTACCGTGCTGCTTGTCCTTCTTCATGGTCCACTGAACACCATGACGACCTACAATATATCCAAGTGATTTCAAGTGCACATAAGCCTTAAAAGAATCCCAACTACACCCGCCCTTTTGTTCTGTAAGCATCGCATACATATCCTCTAGAGAAAGAAGCGAATCATCACTGTTAACGAGAAATAAAGCTCCTAGTTCAGACATGAACCTAGGGGAAGATACAGACAGTATTAGTTTCGATATTATAATTTGAATAATTTGGGTTTGTGTTAAGGATGTCAAGCCATCTAGAACAAAACAACAGTAGAAAATTCCAATACAATCTTCTGAAGAAAAATGATAATATGTTCAGGTAGTTAATATGAAGTTTTATGTCTTTCATGTACAAATTTATGTAAGGAAGGCCGAAAGGGACAGCAAACAAACAAGTTCAGGTAATACTATGTATCACGGCTTGCATGACTAGTTGATTGCATGTATGTAGAGAAGGGAAAAAAGAAAAAAAAAACGTGTTTCAAAGACGTGATTAAGATTTCATGAGCCAATAAGAAGATGGCCAAAAGTCTGATTTTGGGTAAAAATACACTCCATATAACACAGATCATCCTCAAGTAAAACCACCACAAACTAAGAAATCTAGATATAGGCCTACCAATCGGTTAGTTGCGTAAAAAATGCAAGGCAACTGTCTGATTTTGATGGTGTTACCATCTAGAATGATGAAATTTTCAGTTTCAGTAAAGATGATCTACATGGAGAACAGTTCATCCTTGCCCAAAATCAACTTTCAAACCTTGCATTATACTTCTGTGGCCACAGTAAAAGTTCTGGTAAGCTTGGTTACTACTAGTCATATGGAGGGACTATTTTGTGACGAACACCACGCCCACCAACATCATATTTGAGTGATTATAACACTTTACTCTCAGTATTCACCCAAATTTTGAGGGAACCAAATATCAGGAAGCTCATTCCTCTCTCAAACAACGTACAAAACACACGAATGTGATCGTCACTCCTATGTAAGCATTTCCATTCCCGCCAACCAAACACCTTTTAAGTATGTTTGGTTGGGGGAATGGAATAGCATTCCATGAAATGTGGTTCCATTTCTACATTTAGAAAAATATTTTCCCCGACCTTTGAGGTTCTCCTAAAAAGGGGGAATACCAAACCCACGAGATACGAAGGATGATGTGATTTTGAGTGAGAATCATCCATATGACGAACAGAAATCGACAATCAAAACCTTGGTTGCCAGTCATATGCAAGGATATAATCCAATGATCACCATGAGAGCAACAATATCCCAGTGATTTCACAAGCAAACATACACACTTAACCTACATGTAGATGATAAAATCATAAAAGGGATGACTTTGGGATATGATAATTCTCCTCATCGCATAAATGATAAATCATGTTCAGCATATTTTATAACTCATGAAATCATCGCTACATGACTTGAATCAAAAGCCAGGGTAACATAAACTTGTACATGTGATGGTATAAGGTCTTAAAATCAGGGAAATACATTTCAATATCCAATACCAAGCACAGGAATGACATTGACATTCCAGGAAAGTGATTTCACACCCGCGAACCAAGCAAACTCTTAGACCACGTTTGGTTCGCAGGTATGAAATCATATTCCCTGGAACGCTATTCCATTCCCACATTTGGTTACCAAGTTTAGGAGAGACAATGTTTCCCACGACTTTTTAGGTTCCCCTAATAAGAGGGAATACTAAACCCACAAGATAAGCAGGTTTATGATTCTCATTCTAATGAAAAAGTTCATACAACAGGAAAATCACATTCGCGTTCTATCCTAGCCAACCAAACATCAATCTAACAGGAAAAAAAATGGTGTCCACATTTAGCAAAACATGTTGAATCGATTTGATCTGCTGCTTACAATTCTACACCTCATAGCATTATCCTCAGATACAACTTCTAATTACTTTCACAACAATATGCCAAGATGCAAACAACAATTCACTAATTCAGCCACATTACTCTAAACTAATCTCAACGGAAGAGCATTCCACGGATTGTGGTTTCATTTCTATGTTTACTACTCATGTTCGGAGGACGAATTGTTTTCCCCAACTTTTTAGGTTCTCCTAAAAATGGGAAATATTAAACCCACAAGATAGGAAGGCCGGTGTAATTTCCAGTGAAAGTCATCAACATGAAGAACAGGTCATCGTCGTAAATTGAGTTATATACACACTTAACCCACATGTAGATCATAAAGTGCATACGATATTCTCTTCATCGAATACATAATCCTCAGCATATCATATAGCTCATGATACCATCAGTCCTGGACTTGAATCAAAAGCCAGTGAAAACATGAAGTTAACTGAAGATATGGTATCTACATGTGATGGTTTAAGGTCTTCAAATGAGCTGATTTCTGGAGAGGGAAATTTACATGGTGAAGAGACCATTGCCTGCAATTGCCGTAGGCATATAAAAACACACTATGAATGACATATGGTATACACACATCTCACTAGTTACTACTATATAAAGAGTTAACCTGCAGAGAAAGGTTGAAGGTGCACATGCATTTATCACTGCTAACAATATCGACTTTACTCTCAGCATATTCAACAACCCATCTTTCTCCATTGTATCAGGAGTACTATAATTTAGTGACACCTAAAGAATTAGAGAATTACATATTCAACGCTAAGTCATTCCCTCTAACTATAGAAACTCTTAGACCATGTTTGGTTGGAAAGAACAGAATCATATTCCCTGAAATGCTATTGCAGTCCCAAATTTGGTTTACAAGTTTAAGAGAGACATTGTTTCCCTCGATTTTTTAGGTTCCCCCGAAAGGAGGGAATACTAAACTCAAGTGATTGGCAGATTCATGATTCTCATTTTAATTAGTGAATTACTTCGTACAAAAGCCAATAGAAGAATCACATTTGCATTCCATTGGACAATAAAAGTCCAATGGAATGAGGGATTGGACAAATTCATATGCAACCATGTTATACTGTAAAATCAGTTTTTGCCTAGAATCACTTTTGAACAAATGATTTCAACCTAAATTTAGTGTTTTATAATACATTAAAAACGATGAATTCCTTTTTTCGTTCCACATGATGCAAAACACATGCATGATTATGATAAACAGGTGTAGATAAGCCGTAGAATATACTCTTAAGACTTATTTACACATGTTTATCATGCATGCCTTTATACTCCACGTTGAACTAAACTAAACCAATGTGTGAAACATGGGTTTGGACACGATAAAATTCTATAGTCATTATAGGTTTCCTCGTAATATAAATTTTTTTGAAAAATATCCAATTGGAAGTCTGGAAGTGAAAACCCCCCAAAATCTAATTTTACTTCCAGTCGGTGTTCAGTTTTCTTTACATTTTTTCTCAATCATTGATTTTTCCTACCTTAATTGTTAACAATAGCGACTTTACTCTCAGCATATTTACTACACCTACCTTCCTCCATGAGATGAGGTGTACCCCAATTTAGTGAAACCTAAAGAATCAAGAAAACACATTTCACTCTCAATCCAACTACCAAACATAGGAACGGAATGACATTTCAGGAAAATGAATTCACTCCCTTCAACAAAACAAACTCTCAGATCACGTCTGGTTGAAAGTAATGGAATCACATTCCCTAGAATGCTATTCCATTCAACCGCATTTGGCTTGCAAGAGTCAGACTGACATTGTATCCCTCAACTGTTTAGGATCCCACGAAAGGAGGGAATACAAATCCACGAGATAAGCAGGTTTATGATTTTTATTCTTGTGAAATATTTTAAACAACAGGAGAACAATGAGTCATGATCACGCGCGACAGCAAAAATGAACACGCGACTTTATACCGTTAGATGTGAGCTTGCATAATCCTCCTGTGGCAACACCCACAAAGTCCTGGTAAGCTTGTAGATGATAAAGGGGGCGGCTTTGGGATATGATAATTCCCCTCATCGCATACATCATCCTCCGCATATTTTATAACTCACGAAACCATCCCTCCATGACTTGAATCAAAAGCCATGGGAACATAAAGTTTACCGTAGATATGCTATCTACATGTTATGGTTTAGGGCTTTAAAATGAGTTGATTTCTGGAGAGGGAAATTTACATGGGGAACAGATCATTGATTTTTCCATAATTGCTAACAATATTAACTTTACTCGCAGCAATTTCAACAAACCCACCTTCCTCCATGGGATTAGGAGTATCCCAATTTAGTGAAACCCAAATCAGGGAGATGCATTTCAATATCCAATACCAAACACCAGAATGGGATGATATTCCAGGAAAGTGATTTCATACCCTCGAACCAAACAATCTCTTAGACCACATTTGGTTCACAGGTATGGAATCATATTCCCTGGAATGCAATTCCATTCCAACATTTGGTTAGCAAGTTCAGGAGAGAAGTTGTTTCCCACGATTTTTTAGGTTCCCCTAATAAGAGGGAATACTAAACCCACAAGATAAGCAGGTTTACGATTTCATTCTAATCAAATAGTTCATACAACAGGAAAATCACATTCGCAATCTATCACAGCCAACCAAACACCAATCTAACAGGAAAAAATGGTGTCCACATTTAGCAAAACATGTTGAATCGATTTGATCTTCTGCTTATAATTCTACACCTCATCGCATTATCCTCAAATACAACTTCTAATTACTTTCATAATAACATGTCAAGATGCAAACAACAATTATTCAGCCACATTAATCTAAGCTAATCTCAATCCAAACATACTAATTCACAAAAAGAAAACACAATAAGATGCACTTACACGGTCTCCTCGATTGATAAATAAGTGTTACTGTTTCGAACTATTCCTGTTGTAGCCCAACATCTACCTTTCTTTTCTAACACCTCCGCCATTTTCATCTCCGAATCCCAGCGAGCCTTCGATTTAACTTTCCTAAAGAAATAAAGGGTTAAACAAACAAATCAATAACCAGACGAGAAACTAATTAATTTGAAAATTGATTCTTGATTATAAATTTCATACCTAATCTGCAACTTAGGTATGGAACCAGACATAGAAAGAAGCTCGTCGTCATCGCTGTCTTGTAAATTAACCTCTGAATCTTGTGTTCCATCAGAAGACACTTCCCAATCTTTAACCTCCATCAAGATGTACAGCACCTTAACGATCTAACAATGGTAAATATTATCTTGTGTTCCTCCTGATGAATCAACTTGGAGTGATTGCAGTTTTTATGATTGGAAAAATCTCACGATATGAGCAACTCAGGAAAATCATGAAATCGTTGAATTTTCATATTAGACCATACAAAGGAAATTAAACCAGAATGAGATTTGCAGTCGAGAGAAGAGAGATTACGGAGTGAAATCTGAAATATCAAAATGTCGCTCTAGGGTTTAAACTCCCGTTTGTCAAACTTCTTGGGTTTAAGTTGGAATCTGAAATATCAAAATGTCGATGTCAGCCCAGGCCCAAAAAAACGGATTAAGTTGGAACCATTTTTTAGGGACCATGGTTTTTTTGGGAGGACCATGATCTTATTAGGCCAACCTCCCTATGCTTATAAGGGGTGTCCTAAAGTTAGGTCACATTTACCTTTTACTTTTACTAGTATCTAACCCGTGCTACGCACCGGGGTCGGTGTGGTCGGCCAATTTAGCATGGCCAATTTAGAAATAAATAAATTTTTTCTTTGAAAAAACTGTGAATATTTTTATTTTTAAAGGAGTTCGAAAATTGGTATTAAAGAAGTTGACTTCACAATTAAACTAAATTTTATTTAAGTGGTAATAGGGGTTTATGGAATGTTGCTTATAGTTAAGTAGTATGAATAATCGTATGAATAATTTAAAAATAAATTATTTAAATTACCGAATAATTGTATGAATAATTATTTCTTGAATAATTAAAACTAAACTCACCTATTACCGCAAATTGTATGAATAATTTAAGAAATTGTTTCGAATAGTTGTAAGTTTTGGTAGTTGATTTTATTTATGTATCAAGTGGAAGCTTATCCTTTTTTTTTTTTTTTAAAAAAATTGTCTCTCGAGATGTTACTTACGCTTTTTCGTTTAATTACGGGAAGGGCCCAAAAGGTTAATTAGCAAGTGTAAATTAACAATACCTAGAATAGGGACACTTCCCAATTTTTAAAATTCTTAAATTGCTTGCCTACATTTAAATTACATTTTGATGAATGCTGAGTAAAATTCCCCCTATAAAAAACAACATTCATCAATACTATCTTCGACGTACTTTGCTAAGTAAAATTGTTATCTATAGAGATAATATCTTGGAGTTAAACTGTTATTCACAATACATTATGATAGAATAATGGTGGGGCGGAGGAGTAATATGTTTCAAAAACCGACGTGTGTCTTTAAATAAATAATCATGATATCAATAATCTCTACCAATAAGTAAACACTTTATTATCATCATGTGTGTCTTAAAATAAATAATCATATTATCAATAATTTCTACTAATAAGTAAACACTTCATTGCCATCTTCATCTATCTCGACCAATGGTGGCATGTCAGGATCCCTCTCTACTTCATTACCATCTTCATCTATCATTGTTGTTATGTCAATGTACTTCCTTTTCAGCTCCTTCTTAGGAGGTGTCTTGAGCTGTTCTATGTCAGGAATAACTACATCGCCAGTTGGATATAACGACTGGTCCCCAATTGTATTTATATCCTGCAAAACATACATTTTTATTATTCGTACATATTGGCAATGAATTTTACATAGTTTGTATTGGTATTGCTATGTCTGTAATAATGCTAGTATGTAGTTACCTTTTCTTTTCTATTGAATAGATATGCTCTCTCTAATGTATTATCATGATGAAATATGTCATGTGCGGTTAAACTGTGATAGAGGAAGCTACTTTCATCAAGAATGAGTCTAAAGACCATTGTTTGTCCTATTGCATCTGTTATCGGTTCAACGCAGTCTGCCCTGTTTTTCTATAACAGAAAATTATTACTCAAGAGTTAGCTTGTAAAATTTTATTTATTTTAGATATATTTAAGACATTTTAGTTACCTTTACATCCACCATTGGCAATAACATCATTTCTGTTACTCTAATGTTGTCTACAACCATTTCAGCCATTCGCCCCATTACTGTGATAATACCATTATTGCCGTCATACACTATTAGTAGGAGAATGTAACTGTCACAAAGTATGAGTTAAAGTTGGAAAATGTAACTGTCACAAAATACGAATTAGATTTGCATTTTTATTTTATTTTATTTTATTTATTAAACGTAATAATAAATATATATGAACTTTTACTGCTTATTACCATGGCTTTGGTGCATTTACCATGGTTACACATGTATTGCACCATGGTTTTTTTTTCCATATACACATGTTTTTCTCTACATCTTTGGACATGCCATATAGTACCAAGGAGTTTCTTCTTGAATTCCAATTATCGTTCCTTTTATGGTAAAAGTTGCACCCTGCATTGCATTTGATTCATTCATAAGATATTTTGGTAACGAAATATAATTCAAATTGAGTTAATTTATAAATCTCACCATAAAATTTTCTTTGTCATGTAACATTTCCATTAGCCGTTGAGTGATATACGATTTTCAAACATTAATTTCTCCTTTGCTTGGTTTGAAATTTCTGAAGTACTTAACTCTTCCACTGGCATATATTTCCTGTTGCCATTACGTTAGTGTAAAAATCAAAAACAATCTATTATAATTTAATTTAATTAATTCAAACATTTACGTACTATAACGTACATTTCATTATAAATTTCCAATCCAGGTGCATCAATATTTATGTAAATTCTTGTAGCTTTACTGGACTGCAGGTAGATCCCTCCTGCGAACAGGCACATCTGTTATCTGAATGTTATAGCTCAATTTAAAATTTTAGTTCATTTTAAAAAATGCTATACTATCGTGCATGGCTTTAAATGTTTTATACAAATGTTTTACGTACTTTTGAAACTGTTTGCCGATTGTTGAAGTTATTATTACTATTCGAGTAATTCCATCATCTTCTAACATATAATCACTTAGCTGGGTGGTCAGATTATCCCATATAGTTACCTTTATCGAAATTCCATTGTGGCTTTGTATTAGGACATCACGTGCGAGTGCATCAGTTTCATTTTTTCGGCGTTTCATTTCACTCTTTGAAAGTCCCCTTAGTATCCCAGCAGCATCTGTAAAAAATAATTATTCAGTTTGGATACTCTTATGATATACATATAATTGCGTGTCTTTGGTCATTAGAAAGCATTTCTAACATTTAGTATTACCTATTAGGTCTATTTTATTATCTATCTTTTCCCTTAGCGCTTGTAAAATCGATATCGTAAATTTATATCTTGGTATTTGTTGATCTTTTTCGATCCAAGAACTATACTTGTGTATGTATTCACCTGATTTTTTGCACTGTGCATCGGGTCGATAACCTCCATGGTATGGTTCACAGTTAAAATGCTGGATTCGAATGATTTTTTGATCTTTAATTTGTCCTTGAAGTACGGAATATCCTTTAGCTTAATGTAAGCATGCACCTGGTTTCCCTGTTTTCATTGTTTTATCAGTATCGTGCATTTGAAAACCACTATACTTTGATAAAGATGTCTTACCTCTGCATCTATGAGAATCATCTCCAAGCTATACACCTGTCCCGTCGTATTGTTGATTCCATTCCATGTTCTTTCGATTCTTGCTATAACCTAGTCGTGAGCATATCCCTTCTCCTATCATTGTGAACAGGAGATTTTGTTGGTTTTGTTTTTGTTTCTCCATGTGTAGGTGCACAGTACGTCGTTGATAATCAAGATATAAATCACTTATAAACAATTTAAAAATCATCGGCAATCTTAAGCGTTTTTATATTGTTTTTTATCTTTTAAATTACCTGATGAGGTCCAAACACAGCTTCATGTTGTTGAATTAGAGCATCCTGTGATCTTTGTGTGGGTAAGTCCAAAATTGCTTGGCCTCCTTCCTCTCTTTCTATTTGTCCTTGTTGCTCAGTGCTCATAGGCTGTTGCATATTTTCTATTTTGTTAAGATGATAAGTATTTTAGTTTATAAAAATCATTACCCAAAGCATCTTTATATTGTTTTTTATCCTAAAATTACCTGATGAGGTTCAAACACAACTTCATGTTGCTGAATTAGAGTATTTTGTGATCCTTTGCTGGCTAAGTCCAAAATTGTTTGTTCTCCTTTTTCTCTTTCTATTCGTCCTTGTTCTTCAGGGCTTGTAGCCTGTTGCATATTTTCTTAAATCATTACTGCCAATACAGTGAAATACAGATATGACCGTTAAGACAATAAGTACCTTGGATGTCACCATATTTGTTTCCTGTCCTTTATCTGACTGAATTTGAAGCTGAGTTTCCTGTATTTCCCGTGCTTTCCGTTTTTCCTCCTTTTCTCTTTCTCTTCGTCTCCTTTGTCCAGCGATCACAGCCTGTTGTATAAAACATTATCGTCAAACACAGTCAATAGCAAACATCACTGTCAATATAGTTATTTATTTGTAATTTTTACCTCCGATGCTACCCTTTTTGGTGGTTCTTTTTTGTATGTCTGAATCCCTGGCTTTTTTTTTTTTTTGTTTTGATCAATAATCTCCGTTTCGTTGGGTTGACTGTTTCTTTGAGATGGATTTGTAGATGTCCTGAATATATATATAAGGGATTCAGCATAGATCATATCTGTAAAATTCAATGTAATAAAATACAGTCAAGAGAAAGCATATCTTAATTCATACCCCATATTGATCTGATCTGAAGATGATATCATGTATCCTGTTTAGCTTCGAAAACCCAATTTGCAGCGTAAAATACGAAAGAACTCCTAATGAAATCCGAAAGGTATCATAGGAAAACTATGAGAAAAGTTCTCTACTTATAACTCTACTAAACCTGCAGGTTAGTTCTAATTGTGGTATTATATTTTTTGTTTTTCGGGCAAGTTTTCTACTAAAACCTGCAAGTTAGTTCTATATATGATAAATATTTAGGAGCTTTAGATTTGTTCCTAGAATATTTGAGTCGAATTTAGAGTAACCATATTTAAGCCACGAAAATAAGGATTTTTAGAATTTTCCAGATTAAAAAACATGCATACCCAAATTTAAAACACACACTTTTATACGAACAAAAATAACAAAGTGCAGTCAAAAGTTACCTTATTTTACCACGAAAATAAGGGAAGATGACTTCAAAATATTTGCAATGTATCTTAATTTTGATAGTAAATCGTATAGATGGTGGTTACAAAAGCAAGGAAACAAATATTGGTTACATTTATACGCTAGTAATCTAAGCGTATTTTTGATGATAATAATGGAATGTAAGCGGAGGTTCCATGGATTGTATTTTTAGATTTTGATAATTATTTTTTTCCAATATACTCTTTCTAGATTCGTAAAAAAAATTTAATATGCTACTTGAAGTTCTCCTTGTGAACTGAAAATTACTTATATTGATGTTTTTACATAGGAAACGGATATTAGGTTTACTATAAAACCGAGGATCAACCAAACAATATGAATTGTCGTAAAACTTATATTGATTTATTTTTTATGTAATAATATGGTCTAACAATGGCTTATTGTCGTAAATTTGCATGAGACATGTGTAGCATGATTTGATTGGAATCTGCCATCGGCTCAAAGACAATTTCGAGATCTCGTTATTAGATCTAGTAGTGTGCACCCTCGTCAAATTAACTATTTGTGACCCTTTTCTCCGTCAATATGCGAGCTTGGATTTTACATTTGTCTCCAAGTTGGTGATGAAAAGTTTAGTACCTTTATTAAGTTGGATTTCTTCATCGCTAATGTCTTCCAACAATATGACCGTGCATGCCAACCTTAAGTCGGATTACATGACATGGGAACCACTGGATATTCCATAAGATTCAGAATATATTGTCGTTTTATAATATACTGTTCTATTGTATTGAGATTTAGGTTCGTCAACATCTGAATCCAAACTTACATATATGTGTTCTTCGTTTCTGGTAAAAGAGACATTATCGGTGCATTGAGTCATTTTTACCTCTCGTTTTTTTCAATAACAATTTAAACGTTAGTCTAAATATATACAATGATGAGCAATACGACTGTGACGAGAAGATATGATTGATCAATATTACATACCTCTGTCATCCTCTGCTGACATTATTCTCCATTGACGTGAACTTCGGGGAAAACAAATTTGTATCTGATTAAGGTTTTAATACACAGGCGATTAATATATATATATACAGATTAGGGTTTTAATACAATCCTTTAACAGGGATTATACACGTCCATTTCTATATATGGAATGCTTGGTCATAACTTCATACATAAATTTGGCATATAAGATCTAGCTTGTATTAAACTCCAAGAAAAAAGACCATCCTTTATCGGTGGCGGAATGGACATTGGGTATGGGGATGGCTTGATCCAATTTTGGGCTGGCTTATGTATAAAATTGACACTCATAATATTATCCAACTCAAAATAGGCTATAAAAAAATGGATTTTTGGCTTGCTAGAGCTGGCTTAAGCTAGCCTTAGTAACATGTGCCATGTATTCTTTTCGTCCTATAAAAGTGGGTTTACAGTAGTCGAACTCATTTTTGGTGCATTTTACTTCTATTAGAAATTGTCTACGTGACATTGGTTGTTTGCCTTTGACATTAGTTTTATATAATGAAGTTCAACAGAAACCTGATGTCTGCTCAAATCTTTCAAAGAAAAGGATTTGTAGATTTTCAACCAAAAGATACTTTTTGTATAACATACAAAAGGACACCATCAGCAATCCTGGCAACGATCTACATATTAATTTTAATACATTCGGAAGTTTCTTCACTTTGGAATACTAATTATTGTATGTGAAAGATTGCTAACTTTGAAACGGACAAAAGAACAATGTTTGCACGCACTAAGAATGATCACGAGAACATTAGTACCCCAAAGACAAAATTTAAATAGTAGCATGTGCAACTAACCATTGAAATACTAATTATACTAATTTTACCACTTAAAATGTTGATAAAATATAAAGAGTTTAAATATAAGTCACGATGAAAAAAAAACAAACTGCCTAATGCTTTGCATATAAATCATAAACCTAAAAAAGAAAATCATCCACAAAAAAAAAAAACAAAGCATTGCACCAATTAACTCCATCACTATATCTCCGCCATTATCACCTCTCCGAATTTTCTCTTTCAGGAGTCCTAGGAGCAAATCGTTCAACTTCTTTTTGACATTCCTATTGACTCAGCATTTGCGAATGATCATCAATTACATCTTTCTCAGAAGTTTCCTTGTAGACCTTCAAAACTTTGAAATTATCTGATTGATTTTCCACGTTTTGATCAGAGATCAACAACTTAAACACGAAGGTCTTATTCATCATCCTATCAAAGACCTTCATAACCTTTTAAGTTGATTCATCTACAAAATGTAATGCACACATTCATCAATATAGTTGCATTAGGGCTAAATTTAGGAAAACATTTTAGGTAATTTTTTTTTACCTCTTGGCGGTATTCTTCGTACTCAACATGATCCTTAGTCTGTATAATCGAGTATTCTCTCGGCATTTTGCCCTATGATGGTCGGTGTTACGATTTCGGTGGTATCTGTAACTTTGATCTGTGACAAATACCATGGCACATCTCACTATATTTGTCACCACATTTTTGTAAGAACCAACACTCGCCCACATACTCTACTTTTTATTACATTTTTGCAAGCCAAATAATACCAATCATCATTTTCCAAAGAACCTGACAATCTTCGCTTCACGGAAGCACGTGACTTTGTCTGCATCACATAAACACACACGTATTAATGAATTGACTGTATCATTCCTGGTGTCACGGGGCTGAGACACATACCTTGTTTTCATTATACTGTATCTTATCAATTATTTGCGATAGAGTCTCTATGTTTTCATAAGGGTTTTTCTCCTCCTCCAGATACTTTTTGCCAACCTCAATAGCATCTGAACCAATTCTGTATCATTAAAAGAAAAAAAGGAATTATGCAATAGCAATACGTAGTCATAATTCACTTTGCAAGACAAACTACTTACATTGCCCTGAACTCTCTCACTTGTTCTACATCCAGATTGATGAATACTCTAGACGCAGCTGTAGTACAAAGACCAAGCGTACCTATAGTGTTTGAATAAGTCAGAACATCAATATCACATTCACATCAACACCACAAAAGGATAAATAAATTAATTTTTTACCCATGTGCTCTTTCACGTATGTGCGGTAACCACCACCACGGTAGGTACATTAACTTGAGTTTTTAATGATATCATCACTAATTATGTTTGCTAATTCAGCCCATAGTGTCACTTTAATTGCATCTCGCCTGGTAAGAAAAACATTATTACAATTAGAACAATATACAGATTTCCACTTGAAATAAAAAACAAAAGCATAAGAATTCAAAGGTGCATTTTACCTCCCATCTTCAATTACTATTTCTCGCATCAAGACTTCACCATCAACAACCGTCTTGTTCACAATGTTAGAAACAGAACTAAGCTTTCCAATGACCGCTATATAAAACAAATAATTCATATTATTCACATGCTTTTTTTTATCTTCTCTTCTAAAATACCATTTGAAAGATAAACCAACAACATACCTATATAATATGTAGTATCATCTTTTCGGCTTGGAATATCACCTAAAGCCAAAATTCAAAAACTTCGCTTGGAAATGTTCTTTGGGTCATCATTAAGCTTTTCTATATTTGCTAACCTTGTTCAGCCACATAACATAAGGGAAAGACACTATTTCCGTAGCCATTAGTTGGTTTGGCAACACTAAATCTCCGAATAGAATACACACATCCCTCCTCAACTGCTTTCGGATCAATTGTACGTGATCCTTTCCCACCCTAGCTCGCATCCGAGTTCCCCGCATTGGATTAAATTGCATTCAAATGTTAGGGAACCTTAATGATAGATAATACATAAATATCGAGTAAAAAAAGATACTCACATGTTGGTCAATAAGATGAATCTCAAGATTCCATACTTTTCCAAGCCGTTTGTTTTCGAATTTCGGACCTTTAAAACTAACACCTTGACGATCTTTTGAGCTGCTTGCTCGGACCGAGTTTTTGCGAAAGGTGTAAAAACCATATTTTCGGATGTCCTAACCCTTTGGTAGTAAACGAAGAACCAATGAAACGATCAATCAACAATAAAACCCAGTCATAAAAACGATTTATATTCATAAATATCTACATATTATTTAGAATTCCCTATATTTTCTATAAAAAATACAATTATATTTATTAACAAAAAAACGAAACAGATAAAATTTAATCGAATTACAGTCAAAAAATCATTAAAAAAAAAAAAAACTGCAGTGATAATATGGCTACGTTCAAACCTTGCTTAGAATTGTCCATTATTTTGATTCCCTTCTTTGCTAATTGCTTGGTATCCTATGGGCGGTGTAGCACGGTACCCTCTCTTTGGATGCAATTGAACGTGCAAACAAGAGAACCTCCATACCGTTTATATACAAATCCATAGCTTTGTCTTAGGAAATTCGATTAAGCCAAGATAAATTGTCGACCAATCAACCGCTATATCTGGAGTATTCTAAATATAGAGATGTAAAATAAATTTTATGGCAGTTCTTAAATTTATTAACAAAATTATAATATTATTCTTAAATCTTAGCATAATTATGGGAAGCCCTTTTCCTTTTTTTGATAATTATGGAAATTAATAAATTTTTAATATTTTTGGTAATAGCCAAACGCTTATTTTTTTGTTCTTAAATTTCTACAAGATTCAGTTAAACTAATGTAATGATATTAAGGGAATTTTAAATGTGCTTTAATTGTATAGTAATAAGATTAAATAATTTGGAATACAATGGTATTCCAAAAAGGATTATTTTATACAATTTGTCAAATGGTTCTACTAAATGTGTAATGTAAGCGTAGTAACCTGGTTAATGGGGAAAGTAAGATTATATATACAAATTGGCATCTACGAATGTAGACATAACTACTCGAATTGTTTTTCTTTTTATGAAGACCATCAATTTGTCAATATAATAAATATTCATCAAAATATTTCGAGCATTATGTAGCATTTAAATCAAACTCAACCTTCAAATTTTAAGATGTTAAACTATACCAAGATAAATCCTAATTTAGCATTAAAAATGAAAAAATGTACGGAAATAATCAAAGATTTCCAATATCCATTTTTTTTTTTTTTTTGGGTGAAGGTTTTCTATCGGTTTTTTTTTTTTTACTTATTTCTAGTAAATTTTCAATATATTTGGTCAAGAATTCTTAAGTCGCACTTAAAATATTTAGTTAATCTATTTTGATATTGAATTTTAGTCGCACTTAAAATATTTGCTATTTTATTGAATTTTATGCACAGGAATATACCAAATACAACCTGAATAGATATTTATGCTAAGTTACATAGTGAATTGCAGGTCTAATCGGGATCGAATCCCAGTCAGGACGACGAAAACACAATTTGAGTAACTTGAGTGGGAATCCAGGCAAAGTTAAGAACTAACTTTGTGCCAAACGGAGGTCAACAATTCTCATGACCATCCATTGTTTTCGCATGAGTCATGTTCTGGTCGATAGCATCATTATGAACGGAGGTCAACAATTCTCATCTCCATCGCCAAAACGTAACAAACTTTAAATTATTTTAACAGCATTGTGGTCAAAGAATAAGTTATTGAATTGTCGTCCGTGAATTTTGGATTTTAATGGTAATTCAATGAACATATTTGAGGAATTAGGTTGTTCTTCCTTTTAAAAAATTTAAAGTTTTTATTGAGTTTTGTTTAGTTGCGGATTATGAGAAGATAGTACATGAGAAATATAGTGTAGAACTATGTATTGGCAGCTGGTACTTGATGTTTTCTCTAAGTGTTGTAAAATTGTTATTGCAAATTTTTATCTTGGTATTTGATGATCCTTTTTGGAGAAGAACTATGCTCGTGAATGTATTCACCTAGATTTTTCTTGCACCAGGTACCGGTTGAAAGTCTCCGTGGTACGATTTTTCTGACCGATTCAGTGTAGAAGTTCCAGAAATACAACAATATATATATATCGTTGATGTGATCTATAATGGTTACAGTAGAAGGTGTGTATACTGGGAATATGATGTTACTGGGTTTAGGATTCATGTATTCTTTTTTGGAAATTTCACGTCTGTAAAAAATACAGATCCTCTCCCAGATCGTATACAATAACAAATAGACAAACGCATATAACAATTTAATAAAAAAAAAAGGCTACTTCTCCACAAAATAAACTCTCAAATAAGTAAACTATAAACCCTAAAAAAAAAAACCCTTAATCAGTTAACCATGAACACTAAACAAAATAACATCTTATCAGTTTTTATCTTGGATCAATCACCAAATCATCAGTGGATGCTTTCTTGGACCCTTTGTATATGTAGCGATGTAGATACTCAATTGCATTATTGTTCCTTTCTTGTGAAACCTTGTATTTTGATGGATGCTCTTTCGGTTCCTTTTTCGTAAATAACGAAACAAATACTTAATTGTAGTATTATGCGTTGGATTGTAAAACTCGCATGTTGGAAATAATAATATCAATAAGCAAGGATTCAACAACCACCTCGATATAATCTAGAGTTTGTTTATAAATAAAATATGAGCAGGGGAAAAGTATCTTAAACACGTGAAAAATCTAAATATTTAGCAATTAGAATTTCTGATAAATGTACTTTTCATAAATCTTCAATGAACAAAGCATGAGAAGCAGAAAAATACCTTATTAGTTATATGCCGTATTCCAGTTGCTAGTGCGTTAAGGTTTTGCTCATTATAAGCATTGCAGATGGTCTCATCATCTTCTATGAGCTTTTGGTACTTCACGGGAAGTTTAATCACATCACTATTAGATGATGATTGTCTTTTTTGATCCTTAATTGTAGTTTCCAAGTTTCTGTTCTCCATACCACCCATCTTATACATACCATAGAAATTTAAGTTTAATTAAGATATGAGAACAAAGTATAATACAATCAAAAATAAAAAATATGAGAACAAAGTACCTTTATTCCTCCGTGTGTGTGTTAATGTTATTTCAATTAATTGCAACTTTGTCCTTAGTTGTTTATATATAATCAAAGGTGATGTACATATAAAGAGAAAATAATAACCATATATATGTCTAACAGGGAACTCTGTTCCTTGATAATAATTGGTAGAGGAAATATTAAGAATATTTTTGTTAGGAAAAATCCAGTAAAAGGTAAATATTTATTGATCGAATCTAATGTTTTTTAAAGCGCATGTAATTGTATCTTTCGTAATAAAGCATTGGATATATATAGGATTTTTCTATGTTATAAAAGGATGGATACGAATCAATGCGACCCTTTTTTTGTATCCAAATCTTGTAGGGCGGTGTAGATTTTGATCGAATTGTTACATATCTTTGGTAAGTCGGCAAGGTTTTATTGCGTTCATCACCACAAAATATATATACACTTAATGGCCAAATTATTATAACTTGATTTAGGTTCGTTTTAGTTAGTTTAGGGTTTGATTTATATTAGAGTGGGTTTTGTGAGGTTTTATGTCCTAACACTTCACTATGTATGTTAAATAACTACCAGAATAACAAAATAAATTACGAAGTGGTCAATTCCGTTTATTTTCTTTTTATTCGTCAAAATGATCTAAAATCTGGATGCATAAGATACTCAAAGCATGCAAGAAATTTTTATCACAGATCACAATTTAAAATACGTAATGGTATAATTCCAGAAAACTTCCGTACTTGTTATACGTAGGATACCAATTAATTGCATTTTCTAATCATTAGTTGAGATCATATCATAACTCAATAATCGAAACGACTACATGGATTAAATAATCATAGAAGAAAAACATCTAAAATTCCAAATATTAAGATCCAATTAACCAAGCCATTTTGGGATTGTTTCCAACCTATTATAGTACAGTTTCTATATGATCATTCAATGTCAATACTTTCCATGCTTGACATATCGTGGTACGGTATTTTCTGAAACGGTGGTTCTTTGAGCGAACGACCATTTTTTTTCATCAGTGCCTCGATATCTTGGAGTGCGAAACTATTTATCTGGTCAGTTTCATGATTATACTCTATATCCTCCGTCAAATATTTCAAATTTCGTTCCCACAATTTTTCTGGTTCTGTTATGTGGCAATACATCAAGATCGTTGCAAATAGCTTTCTCAGTGTGGCACCTGTGGAAAACTGTGTAGCTTCTTCTATGGCTAGATGCCATTTGTTGTCATTTTCGAGCAAACGGCGAGAAATGCAAATTGATTGTAGAGGAGTTTCTTTTAATCCCAGAGAAGGATGTGCAAAACTGATTGTTGCTTTGTTTCTTTCTTCAAGTGCTGGAGGTGGAGCTTTGAGATCTCCATTGTTATCCATGAGTTGTGTTTTATTTGGTTGTTGCTTTATCAGAATTTTAGCTGTTGTGTACATCAAAAATATTATATATACCAAAAAATAAAAAAAATAAAAAGAAGAAGTTAGGATTATATAGAGTTTAATCGTACCTTATAGCAAAAATTCTGCGCAACTAAATGTGACGTAGAATGTGAGGTTTATATATATATATATATATATACATATATTAGGGTTTCTATAGAATCAAGGGTTATTTTTCTTTGGGTTTTTTAAATTATATTAAAATCTACTATTTATAATATTAAATTCAACCATTTATAATTGTAGAATCTACATGTGATAATAATACCTGTTACTTAATTTAGATTCATTCATGCAAGGATTTGGCTGCCATCCTTTATTATCTTCTGTAATTTCTTAAATTATCATATGTAGATTTCACAAAATCAAGAAATATAAATATAAATTTAGTGTTTCCATTACGGTGTATGCATAGCTGAAGGAATAAAAAGTATTCTATAAATTATTAAATGGTAGTTATGGTAAATTAGTCCTCTAGGTTCAAGAAGTTTTTTGTGATATGTGGATGACGGATAAGATAGCTGCTAAAATCTAGATTTCCGTAGTTATGGTAAATTAGTCCTCTAAAGTTATACAATTATTCAAAGGAAAATACACTAAAAACGAATATAGAAGATTGAACTCAAAACAAAAATAAAAAACAAAAAATTAAACCTAAGTATGCTCAAAATATTAAATCTTATCTGACCTCCGACTTCTAACCATCCATTGTTTTTGCATTAGTCATGTTAAGTCGATAGCATCATTATGAACCTGTATTGGAAACTGCCTTTGATAAATAATATTCATTACACCCATTACATAATAGTTTATATTGAATACAATTCTCGGCATGAAAATAATCTCACCAGCATCTTCTCCAGTTAGTATCCTAGCTTCAATAACTTTCCAAGACAACCCAGTCACCAGAAGTGTGTTTCTGTTGGGCACTTTGTTCGACAATCTTCGAATAATAACTATTATCATGTCTGTTTGGAGTCCAATAAGATGTATTGGCAGGCCCGGTTCCAAGGGGGGGCTTCCTGGGTGTCGATTTTTGGTGTCGAAAAAAATTTCTATGTGTCGATTTTTTTTTTCAATGTTATACGGTAGATTCTATATTTCTATACGTTTCTAATTTTTTTTTTTACGTAACAGGGTGTTCGAGTTATTTCGCACGGGGGCTCTAAAAGAGATGGCCAGATGTATTTGGGACATTGTCGAACTCCAAAGTGTTCAAAAATCCATAGCATACGGATTAGAAGCTACATCATTTGTGTTACCCATGATTATAAGAAAAAAAGGAAAAAAAAAGTAGAAAAAAAAAACATTTTTGGCTTTCCATCCACAGGACAATAACATCTTATACCCTCTAGGTATTTTATTATTATTTTCCAATAATATGATTTAAATCTAAAATAATATACGCATTTAATTTATGAAACGTTGTAGTGTCGCACAAAGAAAAACACAATCACTATTTAAAAAACCCTAGTAACATATATCCTCAAAATATACTAAACTCTAATTTGATTCCAAATAAAATCACTATTGTTTAGAACCTAAGTAATATATGCTCAAAATATACTAAACTGTAATTTGATCTCAAATGTCCTGACCATCGATTGCATTTGCATGAGTTATGGTTTGGTCGATAGTACGATCTATGAATTGTGAATTCTCAAAGTTTTGCTTGTAGACAGTGGATTTTATATAGTGATTTGCTGGATGCTCCTTTTTTATAACTGTAATCTCCAACTTTGAACTTCCATACATTGCTTCTTTCGTAGAAACACCAATATATTTTGGATGTTCACTGTAAATTCCAGAACTTAAGTAGAATCCAGCGTTCCTTAGGTTTTGGTTCCTACCACAATCAACCATCATTGCTAAACATACTTTCACGGGAAATTGATACCTGATAACCTGAAGTGTACTGTCCAACATCATTGACCTTCGTCGACATTACTCTTTGTCTTACCAAAGACCAAGACTCCCGGAACTTCGCCACAATCTCGATCTCCTAAGCGTATTTATAACTAAGTGTACCTTCAAAGACGCCATCAGCCTGTTGCTTTGTTTGAGAAGAATAACATAGGTATTCCAATCTTCAATTGTAGCTTGTGACTTGGCATATGGGTATACTCGAGTCCATTCAACAATACTTGAGGATACAATTCTATATTAGCATCGTAATTTTTAGAAGCAAGTGATATATAATCCGTACTTAGATATACATATTCTTGCCTGGAATAACGATACCATTTTTGTGTTTATATCCATGACTTTATCAGCTTCAAAGGCCAAGATGGCTGTCTGAGCTAAATATTTTTTTTTCAAAATTGTTCTCCAAAAGGTTCACATATGATATGGAAATTACGGTATTTAGTAATTCATCTTCATTCGATATAATCAAATCTACTTTATTGTATGCACCATGTCTTTTTTCAATTTCCTCATCGACCAGCTCAACATGCGCAGCATTCCTTATTTGAATCTCCTCATCAACATACTTTAAAAGTTTCTGAAATTGTTGATTTTCCGCCATACCTGACACCGGTGGTTGGCCATAATGTTAGTAGTTCCGTTTTTAAATTAAATCTAATCAAATAGAATGATACAGAATCTGCAGATAAAGAGTTCCAGGAATATATAAAATAAAAGAAAATCATACCTTTCAGATATATCCGAATACAGTTATAAGTTTTTGGTATCAATGAATACGTTTCGCTGTCTAGGTATTCTTGACAATCACACGCATCTCTTATAAAGCCCTTTTTTTTGTTGACTTGGGGACGAATCTATATTACATTATTACGTAAATAGTTATTATAGGAAATAAAAAATCTATTTATGTTAAAAAATAACTTATCGCCTTTTAAAAAAGTTTGCACATATCTCAAACCGTATATCATTAATGCTATTATGTATTTTTTCAGCACCAAGTTGCCTTAAATGCCTACTCCTACAATTTTTCTTCTTGTTTTAAGATGATTTATCATCCATTATAAAATGCCTCCGTGTATCCAAAACGGTATATTATTTACGTTTTTATGTCAGTTTAAATTTTATGGAATCTTGTTGCACATGCTATATTTATATTTACTTTCAAAGACACACGTCTATTTCCTTCCCAAATTTAGGAAAATATACTCAAAATCTTAATTCGAAATATTGAAGATTCCTCCAAAAAAATAAAAAAAACACCCAATATATAAAAGATGATTTATCATCCATTATAAAAATGCCTCCGTGTATCCAAAACGGTATATTATTTACGTTTTTATGGCAGGCAGTTTAAATCTCATAAAATGTCTCCCTACTATATTTATATTTACTTCCGAAGACACGTATATTTCCTTCCCAAATTTAGGAAATATTGAAGATCCCTCTCAAAAATAAAAAAAAAAACACCCAAGATATAAAACAAATAATTTTCAAAGCGTGTGCAACTGGATCACCAAATATACTATGAACCAAGGATACCAAATAAACATTTAGTATATGTTTATCAAAATAGTAACGTGCCTCCTTGACATATACAAAATACATGCTTTAAGACTTTCTAGTTCAAGAGCGCCAGTCACATTTACAAAATACCATTATTCCTAGTTGATCTTACACATGCTTCGAGTTCTATATGATATTGGACCTCTTTGAATTCTTCCTTTTCGTGTGCCATATGCAACTGGTGATTTTTGATCTACACAGGTCGTCAATTTGTGACTTAAGATGTGTACTGTCTTGTTGAGTTCTACACGATGCATTCGTAATTGGATGGACATCAATTTGTTTGTAGTTTGATTGGGGAATTTTATTGTAGTCACTGCCATTGGCATTGCTGTTTTCTTTAGGTAGTCGTGGGAAGCTTTCAGTTTATCAAGACAAAGCGGGTTGGTCGGTGCCGCGTTGCAACATTAAATCTGTTATCAAAAGTATGTACTGGTAAATAATAATGTTCACTGTCACCACTGCTAGCACTTTCTTCGCTGCTTTTGCATTCTAAAGTTGTTTTTGCCGTCATTGTTACCTGTTGTGAATAAGAATGTGATAAGGGATATGAAATACTAAACATAAAAATGCAGAAAAAATTAAGCAAATCCATAATACATCTATGATCGCGGCTTTAGATGGATTATAAGAATTCTCTTATAAACTACTATACATATAAGGTTTTATAATAACATAGGAATGAAACATATAAAATTTAATGTAAAATCCCTAATATGTTCCACTGCAAGAGTCTCACATATGAATTCTAAACTGTAACTTATACTAAAAAGTTGAGCAGAAAACCATACATGCGTTTAGATTCTGTAACATATAAATTAGAGGATTCTTATCAAATTCCAGCACCTAACTAAGTGGATCAAAGATGATGAATTAATCAAAAAAAACTGGAACATGCGTGTGCATAATTTATATATATACTAAGTAAGTATACACTATAAGCAAGGGCTACAATATGAATACAATATGCTTCAGGTTGAACGGATTTGTCCGGATATGGCCGGCCAATACATAAGAAGCTTAAAAATGCCATACATAAGAATCGCAGATGAAAATTTCCATTCATATATATAAACAGGTGCACGGTATACCTTAGTTAATTGCAGATGAGAATATCCTTGCATTAACGAATTTCCGTTTCTTGCTGTTACAAACAAAGTATATCCATATTTCAGATTCAACCAAAAATTTTAAAACAGGGAGAAAATCACTGAACAATCACTAATGCAAATAATACTAATGAAACTATCAAGATTCATAAATGAAATATAAATATGTATTGAGAAAATAGGGTTCTTAAGAGAAAGAGGGAAGAAAGAGTGTGTTTTGGAGTCTCGAAGGCTGTTATGTAATTAGTACCTCAAAACTTTAAGTAAAAATTGATGCAAACACAGAAGATAATGATGCAGAGAGATTGAAAATACCGTGAGAGGAACCCTATTTGTACCAAAAAAATTAGGGTCCGATACACCTCCCCTAAGCACCGCATAAATCGAACCATACTAATAGAAACTATAGAAGGATAAAATAGATTTTTAACTTATTTCTTTGATGTAAAAATTGTGCGTACCTTGATGAAGAAACCTTTCGTTTTTTTTTGATTTTTTTTTTAGCTTTGTATGTTTGGGAGGCGGTAGAAACAATGTTTGTATTGTTTGGTTTGGTAATACACGTGTTCCATTCCTCCATTACACGTTTTCATATCTCCAGAAAAAAGTGTCCACGTTTGCGAATTACGGTCAATTGTTAAGCCAATAGGTGTCCCTATCTTATTGGGATATAGGCTGGCCAAGTAAATTATCATGCTAATGAATTCTTTAAGAAAAGTAGACAAATTTAAGAGATGTAGGGAAACCAATATTATCAGGACTAAGCAATTCTTTGACGACACGTTTTCAGGTCTGAATCGTGTTTTGTTTGGATTTATAGACACGTTCTTGATTTAGTTGATTTTGTGAGTGCAATTTGTTAGCGCTAATGGTCCAAAAACCATAACCAAAAAAGTGAACGAACTACAAAAATTATTAAACATCATTCGTAAATTTAACACATGAAATTTATAATTGTATCATAAAACTAAAATTCACTACATAAAGTAATTAAAATTAATATCATAAAATAGGTGGAAAGTACCACATCTGCGGGCATCATGTTAAGATGTGCGGTAAGTGGACGTGCAGTTTCAACCATATATGGAAACACCCCGTGGAAGTGCAGTTTCAACCATATATGGAAACACCCCGTGGTAAAAATTTTGTGTCTTTGTAAATTCCCATGACCATGAATTTGCCTGGATTGGAGCCTTTGTTGCACTGTTTGATTAGCACATCAAAAATAAATGTTCCTCCCATAATCGAATCAAATTTCGATAAAGCCTCATCAGATTTGTTTGCTGTCACCATTTCATAGTGTTGTCGGACGTCGTAATTCATGAGAGTTTCTGCGACTCTTCCTTGAACAACGAATACAGCATCGGATGTGTTATCCATCATTCTCAGATGCATTTTGTACCTATAGGTATATATTAAAATTTTAATATTCTAGATATATGTTAATCATGCAGATTGTTATTTAGAAATCAATAATCCATACATACACTGGTATTGCCAACGCTGAGGAAGTATTGCATTCAAAGCGGTATGCTTGATAAATCCGAATTGTTTGGTGTCTCCTTTTGTACTGGCTTTTCTTATGGCATTCCCGCAAGTCGATAATACCAATTTTTGTCCTGGACTAAACCGAGTATTGTTGCCGTGCACATGAACGTTTTTCCCTGAGGTTTTGTAAGTTTACAATTGTTAAACATAGCAGAATTTGCACATAATTATTTTAATAGAATAAGAGAATTAAAATAACATCGAAATTACCTTGTTAGTGTAATCTTTTAACATATTGTTAGCCTCCCATATAGATCTCATGTTTTGGTTGCGATTGAAAAAATACAGATAAGCGAACCTTGGGAATTACTGTATGCTCTGGCTTGTAACAGTGTCTTTGATATATGTTTAGTGTAAGCCTTTGTGTCTGTTATATATATGTTTAAAGAACCCTCTTAAGGAAATCAGTATTTCCACAGAATTAAAATTCCATCAATTTTCTGAGAAAGTAAACCAGTGTCCTAAAATAACTCAATTTTTAATTGGCTTTCCTTAATCCATCCTAGCTCATTTTTTTTTATTTTTTTTTGTGAAACGAATATGATTGAAAATTGTTCACTTTTTTTTATGAAAATTGTTCACCTTTTTTTCATTATTTTTGATAGAATCCTTACGAAAGGTACTACACAAACACAATTTTGGGGAGAGGAATAGAAAGGTGTTGGTAATATAATGTAATAATTTATATACATAAAACCAAACTATAGATTTAATCTTTTTTTTATGGTCTTCCTTGAAGCTATTGGAAATTGTATCCGATGAGTATTCCTCTTCAATCCTTGCATGTTTACTATCAAAATTCGGAATGTGTTTCTTGGTATCAAAATCTTCCTTTTAGATAGATTTCCGCCTACAATATCAGGTTTCAATAGCTTTTTCTGATAATCCTGTGAAAGTCTATGAATGACTCAACATGTCTACCTGAGTCTGACAATATGGTCGGGTAAGTAATTGCGTGGTGCAACTCTAAGCTGTTTAAAAATTCTTGATGGTAATCATGTTCTTCACGTTCATATCAACTCTTCATTGCATGGGTAATTAATATGGTTACAGAGAACTTTATTCTAGGAATAAACTGTTGATATGAAAAAAAAAAACTGTTATTAATTGCACAGAAAAAAGATGTATCAATGGTATTTAATTAAGGTAAATAGTGTTTCCATACAATAAGAAAATCGGTGTTCTGGAATATCTTTCCTAAATCCATCCTAACTCTATTTTTGTTCTGGAATAGCTTTCCTAAATCCATCCTAACTATCTTAGATAGGGTTCTCTACCTAATCGAAGCTGGATTTTGAATTGAATTGTTGCGCATTGGTACTAAAATTCTGAGCCTCTATGAAAGATACTACACGAACACAATGTGAGAAAAGCAATATATAATCAATTTCATATGCACGGATTGATAGTAAAGGCAAGGACTTTGGGGGATAACTAAACTTGTTCTGAAAGTTGTATTCTGACCTGAATAATATATCTAAGTAAAGATGGTTTTTGAATTAAATTGTTCGCATTGGTACTAAAATAAGTAGTCCATGGGTTGAATAATTCAGGTCGAGGGGCATCAGTTGCGGTTAAGGGGCATCAGTAGTTGTAAACTCGCTGAAGAACTATAATAGATACATGGTAGAGTGTAGATGCCAATTATGTGTGTTGCTTATGCTCTCGTATAAAAAAAAAAAAATAGGATCTTTTGTAAGATAATCAAATACGTATTGCAAATTAATCTAGCTATTTCTATATAATGCATTAATTCATAGGTATTTAGTCTATTATTGCTATTAAAATTTATTTTAATTATAAATAAAATACTTGTGAAATTGGTTCTTAGACATCCTAAAGAATAATATTGTAAATCGATAATGGTGTAGTAACCAAATCATCTAGATAATCACTCTGTGGTAGTAATAATAATAGATAGTTGCATAATTCTCAAATATATGATGCATCATTCATGTACTGGGTTTCTTCTGCATGTTGATAATTCTTTTGCATGTCATTCTTCCTTTTCGATTATGATCTGCATGGCTTTTCCTCCACGTCGTGGTTGTAGTGTATTATTAGTCTTCTAGTACAATGTAAAACATAAAGTTTAAGGAACACTAAATTAGTGGAAATTTGGTTCAAATATTAGTATTTTTTTTAAAAAAAAAAGAATTGTTACCTCTCTAATCGATAACCTTTTCATGGATTTGAAAAGTGGACGCAATGTTTCTTGACGTTTCATAACCTTTTTATTTGCTCTTATTGTAGCTCGTGATTGTTGATGTTGGATCTCTTGTTTACTGTATGGCTTTTCATGATCCAGCATTCTTTTTAGTTCATACTTCTGTTCCAATTCATCATTGATATTATATATATGCTGCACAAATACAGTCCTGTAGCCAGACATGCCTCCTTCAACTATCCGAATTTCAAATATATATTTGCGCCACAAAGTCATCATTATGTCAATTATGTTTTCTGCTATATTTTCCTGCAATAACTTTCGTTAGTTTACACATTTTGTCGGGATTTTTAGAAAAATGTATTTGGTATTAATGTGTATATATACCTCTCGCATCATGTGACTGGTTATCATCTGCTTTGAGAGCCTATCAATGTCATCGAACAGAATGTCAGCAACTGATCCTACAATAGTAAATTTCCCAGTTCCTGATTCATCTCTCAGTTCTAATTCTAGCTTCAACCTGTTTACGTATTTCAAGTATTAGTTTTACAATATTGTGTAATGTTTCTTGCACGTACAATACATGCAAGTAATATTTTTACCTTTGGTACAGTGATATTATGTCGTGATCGCATGTGTTATACCATTCTTCACTACTTGATTTTTCTTTTGTCTTTAAACTGCAATAGAAACATGTTAAGTAATACCACGTAGAGCCTGGTACAATGCCAACTATTTGTGCCTTGCTGGTAAAAGTCATTCCCTGTCATATACATTAATTATGTTAGCAATGGTCAACATTGTGAATTGATTATATATTATTTTGTATTGTTCGTATTGATCTTACCAGATTTTCTTCATTGTGAATTAAGCTACATCCTTCTTGCAGAGTCATCCTGTTATGAAAAATCATCTCTTATTTGGTTTTTGCTGATTTCCCTTGCAATCAATAAGCAATACTGGAAAGTACGTTCCATATCTGTTCATTGAATCTTATTGTCTGTTAAACTAAACATTATCATAGAGAATTGTAAAATATGTATTACCTTTTTCAAAGAACAGACCAAATTAAAGAATTACCTTTTTCGCATTTGCTCAACTTGCGGTATTGGTAAGTCCACATATACTTTCGTTGCCATTGTTGAAGATAGACAATAAGTTCTATGAGTTTTTTATTAATTGTTGGTGATATATATATATGATATTTATCAAAAATAATGTTTTAAGTGAAATAAGCAAGGATTTACCATTAAATTTTTCGACGATTGTTGATGTGATTATAAGAACGATATATTTGTCCGTATCCTGTAAGAATTCGTCCCTTATTTGTCTAGCAAAACATCTCCCCATAGTGTAACTCTTGTCAGTCCGCTATCCTTTGTACTTATTAAGATCTCCCTTTTAATCGCAGAGTACTTAGTTCCCGCCCGATCCTAACTCGATTTTTGATATATCACCAGTACTCCCATCACATCTAAATAAGAATATTACAATTGAATTAATTAGTTGTATACAATATAAGAAATATATATATCTTCTAACTTTGGCGAATTACACCGTAAAGCGATTTTAGTTTTTATTTTTCATGTTAATCTCCTTCAAATCGTAAAGAAAGAACTTATTCATGGGTATAATTTCTTTGTCCATAGTAATCAGTGACTACATGTGTCCGCTAGTGAAGCACATGGACAGATTTCCTTGAATAGGTCTCCGCTTTTTCTCAACATCGATATTATGAAATTTGTAATCGCTACACGACATTCGTTCCTTTAGCTCCTTGATATAGTATTTGTAATGATTGCTTGTCACAACAGCATGAATTTGTTGTTCCTGTTCATCAATCAATTAATTGTTGTTTTAAAATTTAAAAATAACATTAATATAATGAAGTGACTTACGTATTTGTCTAGTAGAATCATGTGGAAGTTGTATGATTAAGTAAAGCGCGTTTCTTTGGTATCCCATGTTCTAAGAATTCTGAAAGTCTGCACATCGGTGGCTTCTCTTATTCTGTTATACTCCATTGTTCTATTGTTCGTTATTGTTTTTTGTTTTCTCGATTAAGTTATGCTTAAAAACATAGTGATGGTCTCTTATATAGACATCCTGATATCTATAATAAGAAAATAAATTCTAGAAGTTTCTGGTCTTAAAATTATTCCTGATTACAACTCCATTACCTTTTTTATTACAATTCTAAAATAAAGATTGTCCTAAAATAAATTCTAGAAGTTTTTAGCGTCTTTGATACTATATTTAGCATGTATGATAGCAGGCATTATTCCCTGTGTTTTTGGAAAGAAAAGGTATTATGTAATGATTTGTGTACTATTTTTTATTCTTCTGGTATTTGTATTTTCGCAGGAAATTTATGTAATGATTTGTGTACATCATCATTAAAACTGTATCTTATGTACCCACAGTGGAACTATTGTTTGTTATGATTTTTCCTACTAAACATCATATACTAATGATGGGATTACAAAGCACCGCTTATTAATAATCATTTTTGGTACAATTTAATGGGAAACAATGGACCATGGTCGTTTCAAATTTATGGTCACAATCATCACATGATTGGTTTATTATTACCAAGGAGCGAACTACTACATGGTAGACATGGAGGCAGTAATCCAATAAGCAACATCGTATCATAGTCGGAACTCCAGCTGTAGATGTTAAGCAACTGAATTTACTGTGTTTATTATTTTTCTATGCGTGTATTAAATTTTGTTGTAAATGTGCAAACTTCAATTTGTTGTTCACATTAGCCTAATAAACCAATCTCTCCCTAGCCTTGCAATATTTCACGTACATTGCTTCTCCTGCAATGTATAATTTTAGAAGACTTTAATTAGGATGTATAACTCAGAATCCTATTAGTCCAGTTTCTACATGTGCGATTTAGTATACCTCTTTGTTCAACAGTTTAGTAAATAATAATTTTGTTACCTCTGTGTTTGACAGTTTGAACGAATACAAAAGGATCATCGCAAAAGGTTAAATGCTTAAAGGAATAGTAAGAAATTAAAGCTTGATTGTCATTACAGGTCCAGGGTTACATTTTTTTTTTGCTAATCCCCTAAATTAAATATTAATCCTTCGTCTATAGCTGCGCTAATGATTGTATTATGATTCTAGCTATTTCTCTACCCATGGTTCTATAACAACCAATCTTCACATGTTTCATCGCATCCTTTTGAAACTCCATAAATTTTGATTTTGCAATCTTCTTATAGGAACTCCACTTTGTTGATTTGTTGTTGCACATCATTCCTGGAGTTTGTCATGACAGCTAGTGCCGTAGTAGGTCGTGTTGGGTGAAAATTTGAGACCCGCACATGAATGATGTTAATCGAAGAGTTTACACAACATACTTTTAAAATTTGAGTGGATTGATCACGGTGTTTTGTAGAAATTGTATATGCTAACCTCTCTGGTGCATTTGTATGCTATGTTGGGCGTCCAAATTATGGTATATTTTTGTAGCATTCGTGGACGATAGGGTAATTTTACCTGAAAAGATGGAGAACTTTAACGGTTAAGTTTGATCAAGCATTCGTAATTGTACATATGGAATTCAACATTTATCTTCTTAGTTCAAATATTACCTTGGTAATTCTTCACGTATGTGGAGCAAACGCCTAGCAAAATTGGTTTATGCTTGTAGTTTGAAAAATTGGGGTTGTTTTCCACTTGCTTGCAAGCAGTACCCCATAGGGCGACGTTTAAAGTTGATCCTCTAGTTTATTAAGACAATATAATTTTTTCATCTGTGTTAGATAATTAAAACTGCCTTAGTAATAAAATAAATTACAAAAAAATCAGACGAGGTTTTCTAAAGTTATTTCATGCATCGATTAGTTTGGGATTTGCACTTTGAAATCGACGGATTGTTTTGCATCCTCTTAAATAGCCGATCACATCTGCATCAATAACATTGATATATTAAGTGTATTATTTTTTTTGGCTATACTAAATTTAATGTCAAATTTCTTTTACGGTACCTGTAAGATGTAGGTTTTGTATATTTGAGTTGATCTTTTCAAATTCGGTGAAATTAAATTTATGAGGAATTATTGACGCCGGATGCATATGCAACTCAGTAATTCTGGTGTTATGACAAAAGAAACCTCTTTTTTCACCTTTGGCTGGCCTGAATTTAGACTTGGGTTTGCTCAAATTTAATCCCACAATGTAATACATGTTACCTTCTTTTATCGCGTCACCAAATTTCCATATTAGGTTTTCTGGTATACATGCATGTAATTCATCTCCCTGTGTTTGTCAAAAAAAAAAAAAAAAAAAAAAAAGAAGAAGAAAAAAAATTAAATTAAAATCACCAATCATTAAATAATAGATACATGGTTTAGCAAATAACTGATACCTCTTCATCGATGAAAACCATATCGATGCTTTTTGTGTCTGGTGTTCCGAAGGTCAATTCTTTCCATCTGTTTACAACTTGAACTTTAATTTTGTTTGATCTTCCTTCATATAAGGATTTTATGCTAAGTGGTGCACAATATTTAGTTGACATCTCTGCTACTATGTTAGATAATGATCTAAACAACTGTTTTCTGTAGTGAGTTAAAATCGTAGAGAACTCTTGTATTTATACATGTATATGTTTCCCCAAATAGGGTTCCAATAACATTAGGAATTTTTCTGGTTCCGTGGTATGCCTTAATTAGGATTGTTATATCCTTCCTTTTCTGTAACCGTTTTAGGACTGCTAATTCTGCTAATCATCTCAAAACTAATTTTTTCCTAGATTTATGTACGCAGTAGAGATCGGTTGCATTAAGTTTAGCTTCGGTAATTTCGTGCTATTCAAACCTTAGACGGTCTCGAACCATTATATTGCAGCAGTTAAAAATGAAGGGACCTGGTGCCATAACTCTGGAATGAAAACATCTTTCTTCTCGACCTTACAGACATCGAAAAGGATCGGAAAGCTCTTGGAATCAAAAAGGACAACCACCTTAGAGTTTGATGAAATGAAGGACCGATCTAATTTGAATAGCGAGAGTTATGGCCTATCTCGATCCATCTGAACCTAATCATTCCAAGCTTAAACAGCTACTTCTTTCCCTTATTTATTCACGTATCGAGTTTATCATTCCAGAATTTAGAACAACTTTCGGGGAGTTGTTCGACACTCTTGACAGTAACCTTGCTGCCAAAGGTAAGGCCAACTCTGATTCTCCAACTACTGGCCTAAATGAAAAGACATGTTTTAACTTCCTAGCTAGTGCCTTGCTCCCAACAAACCCCGCTGACACATACCATATAATATAAGAAACGAAATCTAAATCTAAATATGCTTTTTACCCGATATTCTTTACCCCTGTAAATCTAAATAAAAAAAATCCAGTATGAGTTTTGAATTATGTACTAAATATAGAGGATTAACCTGAGAAATGCATGCTAGTTCATGAAAATACCAAATCCTTGTTTTCTTAAAAATGAGTTTGCTATGATTCACGGGAGTACAAAAAATAACAAAATAAGCTGTGAGTCTGCACTTGCTTGACAACAGTATTATGCAGAACAGAAGTTAAATTATTTCTTTCGTTTCTTGTGTTGGACCAATTTTGGAACTCTAACAAACTTTATAGAGTCCATCCATATTTGCAGTATTGACCTAATTGGGTGTATGTATTCCTTTGTTATATTTCCTAGTTATTCGACACTCTTGACAGAAAGTCTAGTATGAGTTTTGAACTTAGTTTTGTCAATATAGGTTTCGTTTCTTGTGTTGGACTAATTTTGGAACTCTAACAAACTTTATAGAGTCCATCCATATTTGCAGTATTGACCGTGTCTGTGTCCCTTTGTTAGAGGTACACATGTTAGGGGCTGAAGAGAGGCAACTTCTCTTATATAAGAAGACTTATTATAGTCAGATATGAATACAATCAGAAAACAAACGAAAATCATCCACCATATTAGAATAGAAAAGAAGAGAAGTTAGTTTGTTCTCACTATGATTCTAAATACTTCGCTTCTCAACAAATTAATTGTATTTAGTTTTATGAGATTCTATGAAATAGTCAAAACAATATCATGGCATTATTCTCTCTCACCTGTATCAGAAAACTGGTATGTTCTTCTAATCTTTATTTGTCTGCCGGTTGTCAAACCTCTTCTTCTTTCAGTTTGTGATTGAACAGTAAGTTTGTTCACGGACTGGATGACGATGGGTTTCCGTAAATTGGTGGATCAAAGAACCCTAAAGCAAAGATTGTAACAAAATCTAAAAAGAGTATCTATTCTAATTTTTTTTTTTTTTTTTTTTTTTTATAAGGTTTGATGTAATGTTATCTTAATGTTGTCTTAATGTACCGCGAGGTATTCTCTACATGTGTTTCATCATCAGATAAAGTACCATTTACATTTCAAGTTTTGTCAATGTACTACATTCCTTTAAAACAATTTTTGTTATTCACCCCTGTTCAAACGATTACGGGTTCGTCTTGTGTACTTTCATCAATTTCATTTTTCTTTGTTGTTTCATCTGGGACGTCCACTTATTCGTAACACTTTGTTTATTTTAAGATGGAAATCCCAGTGAAACAACAAAGAAGATGAATTTTGATCCTTATATGAAATATATTCAGTTAGAGATTACCTGGATGGAGAATGAATGTTATGATATTCACAATAGCAGAAGAAATCGTAGATTGCACCGCAGCCGTGTACATGTTGCAGAAAGAAATTCATAGTCATGGCTATGTTGTAAAAGGCGAGACTAAGCTCCAAAGGCGCCATGGGTTGGTGGTAAATATGTCATTCTCCGTCACCTTTTCCTTGTTATTTCGTTCATTCTTCTTCATCATCTCTGCCTCCATTCTTCTTCATCATCTCGCCAATATCAAGTATGTAAACTTTTATATACAGAGAAATACCAACATTAATGAAAAATCAATCAACATATTGTCAATCAATGATGAAAATATGGAAACAAATAGTAATCAAGTTGGAATAACGTGATTAATGATCAAGTTTTAAGGAAATAACGTGATTGAATATATTTTATTTCTTTAGCAGAAAGTCTCGGCGTTTTCTCATTCCTTTTTCTTCTCACGTGGTACTGCGTATTACTTCCATATTGAGCCAAACAGGACCGAGATTCGTCCATGTGTCCGTGAATATCTTCTTCTTCCCTTTTTGGTCGAGAATCACTTCAAGTCTCCTATTTTTTTGGATCTTGAAGACTTAGCTTCCCTGTTTTATCCCCACTAACTAATCCGTAGTCAATCCCATGAAAACCTCCAACTAAATCTCGTCGAAAATCTGAAAACATGCAGACGAACAAACATTTCTCCCTCCGTATTTTAGTTCTAATAAGGTCGGGTATGATGATAGTGGTTCTTGGGACAGTATTCTTTTCGTTATTTAACAATGCAGTGGTATATATATTCAAGATCATAAAATGAATATTATGACAGAATGCCATTGTGACAGTTAATGTTCACCGTGGATACAATTAAAGAGATCCCTTGGTGATGAATTGAGCTTCTTTAGAGGGTGGAAGGTTTCAAACAAATCATGTTAAGTGTTACAAAGGATTTGATTTTGTTTAAGCACAAAGTTATATTACAGCTTAATTAAAATAAAGATGCATGACTTACAATCATACAGACATCTGATACTGCAAACCCGCACAAAACAGATCAGAACAAAATATATAGCTAAAATATTTAATTTCATAATAAATAACTTGTTTCTTAACAAATAAAAACACCAAACCATAAAGAGAATAATTTGCCACTAATAGAGCTCATCTAGAAAAAAAATCCAAGGATAAATAATAAATAAACTGTCCAAAGCTACTCCAAATAACTAACAAATTCAGAATAACTAAGTATCATCATCGGACAACACCAGCATCATTCTGGTATGTTTTTTCTTTTCCGGCGTACTTGGGTATATCTCTGAATAATCCTTTCGCTTCTCACCACAAACTTTTCCAGACTTCAACGCCTTAATTGGCCATGCTCCAGTTGACTGGGAAGGTTCTTTCGCCCCAAGTTAACTTCCTAATCTCCACGTGAAACATCCATTCGCGCCCTCCAACCTTTTTAGTCACGTGCTCTGCAAAATCCATTCGCTACGATTGTACACAATCGAAGAACACCATGTTAGCAAATTAAAAACACAAAGTCCATGTTCACCATGAAAACAGAATGAATAAAAACCACCTAGACATAAAATACCTGATTAACACGCCGTCACTAAAATACCTTTACTGTTAACTTATTTTTGGTAGAAAATTTTGCGCACTCAAAAAAGTAAGTACGATTTTTTTCTAATATACATCTACATTTAGTTTGATATATATGGCAGATTTTAGGAAGCATAATTGGAACACAAACCCTGACTTGAGATGCACGTAAGCATAATATTCGGAAATTTTCAAGATATAATGGTACCAATCTTATATTATGAAAAACCAATTTTTCACAAACTCAAGCATGTAAACTCTTAGGGTTTTGTAAGGACAGTCATCCTTCTATTAAAAATTTAGGTCTACATATCGATATCCATTAAATTATAATATAAAATTCTCACCCTATTGCCCTATTGCCCTATTGAATTTTTTCTCTAGGTATTAACTGTAACCAGCACTATTGCCCTATGCCTGCAAATCCGATCCTAAAGCCCCAAAGCCTCTCTTCCTTTTTTTTTTCTTATGTTAAAGCCCCAAAGATTTTTTTTTTTTTTTTTTTTTTTTTTTCTTATGTTATTAGAACCACATCAAGTGCAGTCGAGAATCACATGATGTAGTTTTTTTTCAAAAATAACATAATTCAGTTGTAGTATGACCTAAAGACTAATCGTTTATTAAGTTTCATCAACAAACATAAACGGGTACAAATAGAATTTTATTAAACAATTGAAATTCCCCAAAACCACTTAAATAGTATACCAAATCATTTAATACCTAGAAAAAATTACAGCTTTTAAAATACCAAATAAATTTACTTGCAATATAAACTAATTAAGATAAATAAGTAAACCAGGAGAATTATGATTAAAACCAAATAATCATAAGCTTCTATCCACCATAGCCATACTAATGAGCCAGTGATTGGAGAACGTGGTCTACGAACTTCGAGTTGTTGGAAATTTGGCGTCGCACAATGGTTTTGGTATACCCGTTTGGCAGGCAATTCTTTCTGATCACAGTAATTTTTAATTTTGATGGTCCATAAGTGGCATTCGAAATGCCAACATAAGCTGGACCTTTATCTTCCCCGAACAAATAGAATCCTGCATTGTGCAAGCACTCGCTCCCATTTGTAGTCTATGTGCATTGCGAAGCAAATTTTGACTGGGAATTGATACCTAGTAAGTGGCACTGTGTCTTTAGAGTTCATCACTTTCCGCCCCATTACTAAATTCTTCCCTGCAGCGGACCCAGTCAGAACCTCTGCCCCAATTTCATGTTCCCCCAGCTGTGTTATAATCAATCTTGTGCCCTTTACTATGCCCTGTTTTGTGCATTGGTAATTTAGGTTGCTCAAAAGAATAATTGGCAGCCCAACCTTCAATCGTAGCTCATGATGCGGGATGTAAGTATATTCAGCTTTGTTCAGAATTTCCACTGGGTACAACTGCATCGCTTCAGCGTAGTTTTGGATAGCAAAAGATACATAATCTTTACTTATGTATACACGTTCCTCTCCTGGAAATAAGGACGCCATCCGCTGATTTATTTCGTCAACCTTGTGAGTTCGAAGGGCTACAATACCCGTATGAGCAAGGCATTGCTTCCTAAAATTATTTCTTTCGCAATCTTTATATGAAATTGTGATCACTGCATCAAGAAGCTCATCTTCAGTTGCGAGAAACAGTTTGCTTTTTGTTTGAACAGAAGTTGCTGCTCGAACTCCTTCGTCAATGTAACTTAAAAGATCTCTCAAATATTGATTTTCTGTCATACCTGTGGTCCATTAAGCAGTACACATATAAACACGAAATCAAAAAACACAACATCGTCATTATACATCCACACCATTGATATGATTAACTCACACTAAAGAAACATAGATCTTATAAGATAACTAACCTTGTGCTGAACTTGAAGCAACAAAACAATTGTGCATACTCTGCAAGGATCCCTTATACGTGCATTGTGCAGGTATCTCCTAACTATATATAATTTTGCAGCAGCGCATATACATGGATACTTTTATATTCATGGAATGTTTAATTATAACCGCATCCATAAATTTGGTACACTAAGATATGAAAACATCTTAGTATCAATAAAAATGGTAGAAAATTTAGTTGGTATAGAAACCGTAGATTACCGTGGGTTTATAACAGAGCCACAATTACGGAGGCCCTATAGGTTGCAAGCATGTAGTTTCCTATGGGAAAATTTTCCTAATGCCTGCCCTTAAAATTTTTAAATCAAACAGTAATAAAGCATAACCAAAACCCATCTCTCCAATGTCAGTGTTGCCACTACATAGTACTACATTTGTTGGAGCATTGAATGGTCTGTGGGTTGAAGGTTGCAACTTGTAGAGTAAAAGGAGTTAAAGTCCAATGACTGTTTGTTACTGGACTGGTTCCGTAGATCATGAACTTGTTATTTTTTTTCAAAAATAAAATTCAATTTTTTTTTTTTTAAAAACAAACACAGGGATCCCTCTTTATATAGTTCCCATTTTTTTTTCAATAACAAATAATGTTTTCTCCCTAAAGATATCTGTTTTTTTTTTTTACATGGCATTTAATTTTTTTAACTAATTTCTCCTAAGTTGATCGAATCAGCTAAGTAGTAGAACTTCAAACTGAATAAAAATGTTCAAATCAAAAGAAAATACACCGCACAATCCCAAATGTAAAATTTAGCGAAAGTGTTCAAAAGAAAATTAAATATACTCATAAAGTGTCATCGCATCCTGGTTGTCTAAAACTGCAGAGGGTGCAATAGGGTTGCTCTACATCGGTCTTACTTCAAATTGTTGAAAATTTCTTGATAGACTATGTTCCTCGTTCGTCCCTCTGGTTCACCTTCCCTCTTCTTTATTGCTATTTTCAATCCTTGTCGACTTGTAGTTCTCGACACTGCAACATACAGCTGACCATGAGAGAAAACAGGCTCATCCAAATAAATTCCAACATTCGACAAACTCTGACCCTGACTCTTGTTCACCGTCATTGCAAAGCACACTTTTAGTGGAAACTGTCTCCTGCGCAGAATGAATGGATGATCTGTCTCTGATAAAGTCATCACTATTCTTGGTATCAAAACTGTTCTTCCAGCGGCCTTTCCCGTCACTACAACCGCCTGAATTACATTCTTTCCAACCTCCTTAACGACCATCCTAGTACCATTACACAAACCTTCCGCTTGATCAATATTTCTGAGAAGCATTATTGGAACACCAACCTTTAGGTAGTCGACTTATGGCTTGCATGGCCGACACTTCCATTTCATTCGAAATTCTTTAGGATAAAATACTACGGCTGATTGGTAATTATCTGATTCTGGATCTATTGAATCAGCACTTAACAATTCATACTCCTCTTTTGGTATCATCGCTAATACATGGTCGTTTATCTCCTTTACACTTTTATTTGTTGGAGCTAAGATACTCCTATTCTTCAGATATTCGTGGTCATGCATGTTTGCAAGTAGATCTGGGTACATAGCTTCAACCATCTCATGCAGATGGTCTTGCTCACATCTTATCAAAAGATCATCCGGAATTTGTATCCATGTCTTCTCTTCCGATTCATTAATCGCAGTAGCTGGTATCTTACCATCTCCAACATCAAGAACCCACTTGGCAAATTCTCCGATCTTTGTTGTTTCTGCTTTGCACGGCGCGTCTTGTTAGACAATCGCATATTCCTAGTGAGTTCGAAAATCTTAAATTTGTCCCAAAGTGTAGACCTACTTATTGATGCATCTACTATCTGTTCTCTCGATCCTTTTGTGACCACTGGCAAAATTTGCCTAAAGTCACCACCCAACACAACAGTCTTACCACCAAAAGGTGGTGTATTAGCAACATCACCATCCGTCGACATTATATCAATCATAGTCTTATTGACCGCCTCAAATGCATAGCGATGTACCATGGGAGCTTCATCCCAGATAATTAGGTCTGTCTTTTTAAGTAACATGGCAAGGTCATCTTGCATGATCACATTACAACTCGAAGTCTCATTTGGTTTAAGCGGAATTTTGAACCAGGAGTGAGCTGTACGACCGCCTGGAAGCAATAAAGATGCTATACCTGTAAAGGTAGTCAATAATTGATAAGACACACAGGAAGATCCATAAATTAATCCATTTGCATCCAATTGGAACCATAAAACAGTAAACATCAAATTAAAAACCACACTTACAAATTCATTTCATCTAAGATGCAGCATACCCAATTATTAATTCTAAACTATAAATTATGAACAACTATGAAAAGACCCAATTATTAAGCCCGTCTATACTGTAAATTCCGTATCTAATGTATTTTATGAACAACTATGAGCTAATTTATCCATTTTAGTTACCTGATATTATATTTGTTGTCACACTAATGATAGCTAAATTGCTTTCAATTTCAGGTGCTTTCCGATTACTACATTGTATTATTAATCAATCCCTATGTTATATTGTAGTTTATATACAAAGATTTATAAGGACCATACCTGAAGATGCAACAGCTAAAACTATTTTGGACCTTGCACGTAGCGAAGAAATAATGGTATTCCAGAGATAAGTCTTCCCAGTTCCACCGCTTCCGTAGACAAAGAAAAGACCCCCCTCTTCTTTATCTACCGAATTAATAATATTCTCGTAGATATCCCCCTGTTCACGATTAAGTCCTTTTCTCAGCCTGTCAAATTCTTCCTGGAGCTTTAACTTATCATAGTCCATCTCTTGCATGATCAACGGATTCCCAATATTATCCATACTTGACATATCAGGGTATGGTATTCTTTGGAATGCAAGTTCACGTAATGAACGGCCATTTTTCTTCATCAACATTTCGATTTCTTGGAGTGCTAAGTTTTTGATTTGCTCCGTTGTAAGCCTAACGTGCTGGTACTGATAGAGTCTTGTGTGATGATACTCTATTCCATCGCACAAATATTCACAATTCTTCTCCCATAATTTTTCGGGTTCTGTTACGTGACAGTACAGTAAAAGAGTCACAAATAGTTTCCTCACTTCAGCACCCGATGCAAATTTTGAAGCTTCCTCTATTGCCATATGCCATTCATCATCGTCTTCGAGCAAACGTCGTGCAATGCAAGCTTCTTTGTAAGTCTTGCATATCTCACCGTTAAACGTTAGAATGTCTTCAAACGACTGAGGTCCTTTCACAACGTTCAAAAGTATACGCAAATAATACCTTTCTCCGCAAGCAGGATTAACATAGTAAACACGGCCAATTTTGGAACCCTTCTGCCTCTCTCTCCATTCCTTTTTTTTTTACACCAGATAAACCCCGTCGGAAAGTCCACGTACGTGAGGTTTCTTGCTTTAGGATATTTTTTATTAGCTTCGAACCAACGAAGAAATTTTGTTGCGTCAGGATCAATTTTCTTCATTGCAGCTTTAAGGTCTTTTTTACCATTGTAGTAGATGTACTGTTCACCCTTTAAATGAAAAGGCAGCCTTTCTACACTTGGGTTCCGAAATTGGATAGGAAAATTTAATACTCTCCAGGATGATTCAGATCCAGAAACATATCGAAAATCAACATATGTGTCGATTTCATCGATTACTGGACCTCTATCTTCTTCGTCAGGAGGTTGCTCTTGGTTCTTCCTACCTTTCTTTCTTCCTGCTCCTTTCCTTGCCTGATTATCTGGACCACCACTTTGCGCCACATCTGTATACTTATTATGTGAATGTACTGTACTCGTTTCTTCCGGTGTTTGTTTAGGCTTTGATGTTTGCAGAACGGCAGTTACCCTATCACTTCCTTTGTGGATATACTTAAATAAGTACTTGATACTCATGCCCCGACTGTTACAACACTCCACATTGATATGGGCATTGTACCGTGTAACTAAAGCCCTATTGTGCGGCACAACCCATGAGTTATCGAGTTTTATTCCATCCCTCACTATTCCTCTATCATTCTTTCGTCTCCTATAAACAGGATAGCCATCTCCATCGATTGTAGTTGTGTTGCTATAGTATTTTGGATATTTTTTGGAGCACTTCCTGTCAAACATGCAAGGTGCACCAGGCTTGTTAGCCCCGCACGGTCCATGAACCATAAACTGACTAACAGCAGTAAACGCAATAGGATCTTTTTTTGGATCTGGAAATTCAGCGGAAATTATCCGGTCGATATCAGCTGCAGTCTTGGGTTTAAAAGGAGCTTCCAACCACAGCAAAATGTGAGCATGTGGTAAACCTCTCTTTGAAATTCAATTCTGACAAAGACGCACGCAATAATAGAAAATTAATTAGAACAAAATAGATTCAAACAAACAGATCAAAATAGTAAACTTTCAGTCCTGAGCTATTTCTAAAATTCCATACCTGCTTCTACACTCCCAAAATGCCTGGCATTACGAAGATCCAATAATAGTTGCTTTAACTTAATGTTAAAAACACGACTTACTATATCAGGCCTATCACTTGGTGTAAGCCCGGGCATAAGTTTTAGCATTTCATGGATCTCGGGCCACTGAGGATTACATGTGAATGTAATAAACAGGTCAGGAGGTCCCTTGACCCGGCATATAGCGATGGCATCTTGGTAGTGCTGCACCATATATCTTGGTCCTCCGGTAAACGTTGACGGCAACACTATCCTTTTTCCACTCTGTCCTGGGCTTGTGTCTCCTCTTGCAATGGCAACCCTTATAACCTGGTATAAATCCGCACGAATTTCTGGTTGATGGTCCTTAACGTACCTTAGCCTTGCTTCTTCAATGCTTGTGAACGCATCTACCAAATATTGCTGAAATAGACGACCTCCCCGGAGCAGTGTTTGACCTTCACATTTTCTCCGTTGGATTCTAAATGCATAGAATTCTCTCATTGTTATGTTCTTTCTCTTTTTAGCCGCACCATCGTCACCGTCTTCGGTATGTTCAATATCCTCATCTATTTCTTCATCGGCATCCTGCTCCTCTGCTGTTGCCCCATAACGGGGAATGTTAGTATGATACCCATCTTCACCGTGGGGAAACAAAATAGGATACGTCAGCGACATATAACTTGGGTGTATTTCTGATATTTTCTTTAGTCCACCAACATTCTGATGCACTATGATGTCCCTTTCCGCATTAATTTTCGTGCCAGGTACATACAAAGCTGCCACCTCCGAAACAGTTGGCAAAGAATACTGCCTTGCATCAGTGCTGCGAGTTCCTATCAGTCTTATACCAACGTTATTGTACTGTTTTTTGTCATAACAGTTTCTCCATGTTCTGAAAATTTTAGCAAGTGCATTAAACTCATCTAGCATATGCATTAACTGCTCTATGATCCAATCATCCAAGTCGTCCTCCTTGTCGTTCAACATCGCCCGATGCAGTTCCTTTTTTGTGTATTGTCTTCTTTACTACTGGGTCCTTTGTTTTTCCCCTTTTTTCTCGAGAGAGCCTCCTTTCTATTTTTTATCTCGTTCATAGTATCATAGATGTACAGTTGAGCAAATCCAATATATTTAGGATCAAACGGTAATAATGTTCCTATTTTGTGGTGATTTTGCCCATGTATCCTGTATAGCCAAGGACCATTCCCATCATTAACCGTTTGATCCAGTTGGCCGCCCGTGGACGTGAATGCAAACATTGAGTTGTATGCCCTAATCAATTCTCTGAATTTCGAGCACCTTGGATCAGATTGTGCCTCCAAAAGATGTTTTAAGAAAGGTGGTGCGTCCGTAAGCAGAGGCAATTTCACCGCACCCTTGGAACAACACAGACCGAACTCAGGTGGATGATTCTTCTTGCTTTTATTTATTCTTTCTTCTAACCACATTATTGCACCACAATGTGAACAAACCGCAGTAGGGGCTCCAAAATCGTACCTTGATAAATCCATTTCTGATATCAAGTATAAAAAATGAACGTGTTATTATCTAAAAATCATCTTTATCAATTATTTTTAGTTATCAAATATGAATATCACGTACTTGTCACGATATATTAACATCATCATCATCATCGTAGCATCTCCTTCATCTCCTTCGCTCCCAAGCTCATCTTCTTCGTTATAATCGTTTGTCATCGCAAAACAATGTGGATCATACATATATGAGCAGTTTATTTTGTTGTTATCATTATTTATTTTATTTTTTGGTTTTCGATAAAACTCACCATCTGCTCCAATAAAATCGGATAACCTTGGTGCATGTCCAGACTCTGATCTGGCCTTCACATTTTTTGTAAGGACAGAACCAGCGGCGACTAAATATTTTACCATAAGATTAGATATCTTAGGAAAAAAAAAACTGGAGTAAACATAGCACTAACTAAACATGAATAAAATCGAAACCATTCAAATTACCACTATCGTTTGGATTTTGATATTTCCCTGGATTGGTGTATTTTCTCTTTCTACTTGCTCGAATTCTCGCTGCTTGAGTCTCCACCATTATCCTTTGTTGTTCCTGTTGCTGTAGCTGTTGTTGTTCTTGCAGATGTCGCTGCTGTTGCTGCTGAACAATCAAATGCTGCGTATTGTTAAGAGACGCTAACTTTGCCTTGCTTGTCTCCTCCTTTGTCCCAGTTGACGCTTCTGCACAGAAACCTTAAAGGTTAGTTTTTTTGGATCAAACGACCAAAAACAAAGAACAAAGAAGAATAATGTATTAATATACTAAGAACTAACGCTTAATTCTTGTGGTGTTTGATGTTGCTGTTGTGGCTTTTCTGATTTCTCCTTGGCTCGTCTTTTTCGTTGACCCAGTTGGTAGTTACTAAGATGCTCATCTACGAAATTGAGTTGCCCGTCCATTATTATGTACAGCCGAAAAGCAGCAATGCATTAAGTTAAATACTAACAATACCATCGTTAGATTCTATAGAAGGCAATATTTATTTTCTATATGATTGGAATTTTTTTAGTATTAAAAGAATTATCAAAATATTTATGCTAATCCAATATTTATGATAACTTTAATTACCTACCTGGTTTACCTAATTAACTCCAAAATAACTTTTAAATATTCAGATTAATTAACTTTTTAAAACACAATCCTGACCAAAAAACCCTAACCCTAATCTTAACATGCAAGGCAAGCAAATTTAGCGTAGTTTTGAAAAACAATGCAAAAAAGACAATCATCATTTCCACAGTTGATGATGAATTTCACCAATTATTCCATGACGATGGATTAACTGAATGAATTTCCTGAAGCCATGAAAAGACTGATCAATACATTAACTTGAGGATGTTGACTTCAAGCCATGAAAAGACTCATCACCTACTATGAATTTCCATTCCTTTGTTTTCGCCGAACACATATCTGTCGGTTGTTTAGGTCCAGTGCCAAGGATGCATGCGTAAATTTTATCTTACCTTTTTCATTTTTTTGCAATTTTTTTTCCCAATTTGTTTTAGGTATGGACCAAAACAATGGACTTAGTGACTTAAAATTTGTCAAAACCTTAAGATATTCTGGACCTTTAATTTCTTATAACTGGCTTATGTATTCATTCGGAACATGTTTCCCTTTCGTATTTCGTATACAAAATAAGTCAAACTTTTAAGAACAATAACAAAAGATTCTCACAATGAAAAATAAGAACAAAAATTTAAATACTATGTTGCAAAATTGTCTAATTGCTGTTCAATGACTGAGCTCCCACTACTGTCCTGCATCAACAACTTTTATAGGAAAATGTGTCCGTCGTATCATGAATTTCAATGACTCACAACATGCCTGGAATGTTTACCTTATGATGCCAACAACTCGACCAATATTCTCTCCTTCTATTAGTTGTGCTTTAATGTATTTTTTTCTCAATTTCACCACTGAAAGCAAAGTGCCAGTTCTCAGAAGTATTGGTTCTTCCATGTATGCCCCCGCTACATATACCTCTTTAATCACCATTATTGTCGACCCAATATTTATTGTCATGACACGATCTGGTATACCATCAATTTTTTTCGCATCGAGCAACTCGAGAAACCCACTTGGAAATCGACTGTGTGGATTACATAAGGTGGCTTTAGCTTAATTATATCTTCACCGTGGGAAACCGTGCTTATTGGTTTCAATGTCTCGCACCTTGTAGAGTTTGTTTCCTCACCACTTATAGCTGGTTCCTGTGTATTACATACATTATGTAGAAATAATCATCAGTGCTTAACAAAGAATGTATAAGTATTAATGAATATATATTTAAATTATATGAAAATATGCTAGTAGTACCTGAATGTACCCAAATATTTGATTTGATTTTTCTTTCATCCTAAAAGCATATTCATATGTTTTAGATTCGTATCTGACAATCCATAAGCTCTCTTCAGTGGTTTTCCTAAATTTCCATTGTGTTGTCCTACGTTGGTCCCAAATCCTGTCTATGTTTGCTCTGAAACTCTGTCCTAATTTTTTTTTGAATCGTTCTAGACTTTGTGCTTGTTTTGAACTGAATTTTCTCATCTTTTTGTGAATCCATTCTTTGTGTGCTTGTCTATTCTTTTCTGGTCCTTCAAATGGGAATCTTAACATGCTAATATATTCCAGCATTTCTGATCTGCGCAGTTCGTCATCCAGGAAGTTGATCATATCCCAGTTGATTCTGCGCATTATTTCTTTTTGTAACACTTTTGTTTCGAAACAAAAATTTTTGATTTTCATGGGGCTGTAAAGTTGTATCTTTAGCTCCTTATCATCACACGCTTCTTCAACGTTCTTGTGTGGGTTTATTTGATAAAAAATCCATGCATGTACACCTTCTGTGATGAAAAACATAAATAAAATCAGTTTATGTATATGCATACACAAAAATAAAATCCAAGTTTTCAGGTTTTGATACCTTCTGTGATGAAAAACATAAACAATTACTTCTCATCAAACATAAAAGATTTCAGTAGTGTATGAAATCAAATCAGAAATCAAATCAAATTGGTTTATGTATATGCATACACATAAATAGAATCCAAGTTTTTTAGATGTTTATACCTTCTTGCTTGCACGAAGTCCCGCTGCTTGCGCAAAATAAAACCACTCCTTCGTTAAGGTAAATAGATGTTAATACCTTCTTATGCTGTGATGAAAAACATAAAAAACTACTTCTCATCAAACACAAACGATTTCAGTAGTGTACGAAATCAAATCAGAAATCAAATCAAATGGGTTTATTTATATGCATACACATAAATAGATAAAAGTTTTTTTAGATGTTGATACCCTCTTACTGGCATGTGCATGTGCATGTCCATATGCCAGAATTACATGGTATGATTCAACAGCATATTCAAGGTGTTGCGCATTTGCTATTCACATAGACAACAGGATGGTATCGTTCCCAAGCAAGCGTTGCAGGCTTAGCTAGAAAACAAACAGACGCTGATCTGATTTGAAGACCTTCTGGAAGCTCAAGACACCTCCGTGAAGACCTGCAACTAAACGATTACAATAAGTACTAAAGATAATTACCCTAAAAATAAATACTAAAGAATAATAATTAGATCATGCTAGAAAAAAACATGTTAGAACATATTATCACCTGTAACATCTATAAAAATGAGTAATAGAGGAAATCAATAGCATATTAGAACAGACATTCAAACATTAGTTGGAAAAAATGGTTAAACCCGAGATGCAATATACGGTTTTGAATCCAAAAGAACCTAAATATCCAAGCATCAATCTTAAACCCGAGATGCATGCAATATAGGGTTTTGAATCCAAAAGAAAAAAATTAGTTTTGTACCTGGTCACAAATCATAGAAGAGAGAAGCGACTGGGAAACAACATGATTTAGCTTTTCCTCGATTACTTATTACTTATAGTTCATATACACGGACGCCGAAGGAATTTTTTGGTATTTAAGGAATATTCGTCAGAACTTAAAACTCTCCACGAAATTTCCATTAAATGTCGATAAAAGAATTACTCATTTGCTAAATTTAGAATTAACTGCCTATGAAAAATATGCCTGCCAAAACAGTTTAAGTAGAATTTTCGGAAAAGAATCACCCGTTTGCTAAACTTAGAATTAACTGCCTATGAAAGATATGCCTGCCAAAACAGTTAGAGTAGAATTTTCGGAAGTTTTTAGATTTAATTCTTGGTTCTCCGGATACTTTATTCATTTTTTTTTAATATGGAAATTCACAGATTTTGTATAAAAATTTTCTTTATATAGAAATAAAAATTCACGTTTTTTTTTATTGATTAAATCTGGGACATCCGATCGAATAAATTAGATTTGAAATTAACGGCCACGAAATGTAAGGGGGCTAACTTCGATTTCGGCCAATCAGAAGCGAGGGTTCCGTTCACCGGCCAATGAGAGGGGAGGTTTCCGCAACTCTCGACGTGGCGTGAGAGATGGGATTGGGTGTTTAGGTTGTTGATTTAAAATTAAAACTAACCTAATAACTATATAAATCTAATCATATATATCTAATCTAAACTAAATGAATCTATTAACCAAAATCAAAAACAAAAACAGGGGGGATGGAAATCAAAATCAAAAGCAAAATCAAAAAAAAATTATTCTCTTCTTCTTCTCTCTTTCCTTGACGTTCTTCGTTCGATTGAAAAATAAGTATTAACCATCAAAATGAGTTGAAAATGGAAGTTGCTGAGAGAAATTCGTCTAGGAATTATGTGAAAAACTTTGTCAGACTAACAGAACCTAATATAAATGATGAACATGAAGAACAGTTTGGCTATTTCGTAAAAAAAAAATTCCCAACCGAACCTTAGTTCGGTTATGTCGCAAAAAACATTTCCCAACCGAACCCTAATAGTTCGGTTAGTAGCAAAAAACATTTCCCAAACAAACCTAATAGTTCGGTTAGTTGCAAAAACATTTCCCAACCGAACTTTTGATCGTAAAAAGTTTTAATCATACTAATCATACTAATCATTACTAATCATACTAATCAGTAATCATTAAGTTCGGTTTTTGGTCATAAATTTAGGTAACCGAACTTTAAGTTCGGTTTGATCGTAAAAAGTTTTAAATTTTTTTTGTAACCGAACTATTTAATGGTCACAGCAAATATATAGTTCGGTTTGATCGCAAGGAAAAATTTCAATTTTTTGTAACCGAACTTCCTACTGGTAACTAATCATTACTAATCATACTAATCACTAATCACTAAGTTTGTTTTTGGTCATAAATTTGAGTAACCGTACTTAATCGCAAAAAAAAATTTAAAATTTCTCGCAAATTTTTTTTCAATTTTTTGTAATAGAACTTCTTAATGGTAACTAATCATTACTAATCCTACTAATCATACTAATCACTAATCATTATTAATCATTAACTAATAACTAATTAATTCTCCGGCGATGAGCTCCGGCGATGAGCCATGGCGACTGAAAGCCAGGGATCTTCATCGGATTGGTCTCATCCGTTTCCTTTGTTGTTTTTGATCGCTTTTCCTTCTCGTTTTCTTTCCTTCCTCGTTTTGCTTCCACGGGTTTTGCAGTTTTTCCCTTTACAGTTTCGCCTAGGGCTTTCTTTTTGTTTCTTTTAGGGTTTATCTTTTTTGTAAAGTTCAACCTTCAGCCATGTCTGCATCAGCTAGTTCTGCTTCTCGATCCGCCCTTAAAACTCCTCCTTCACCTCGGACAGCGCCTTCACCATCAGCTGGTTCGACTTCTCAGAATGGGTATGTGAATTGCCCATTCAAAAAATTCGACAGCTGCGGTAATGGAATTAATGGAAGGGGTTACGCTGGTGGTTCCATCTTGCATCATCTGCAAGTTAGGCATTCTTTTTCCAAGGATAACGGGGCACATTGCAGAGCTATCATCTCAGAAGACATTGAGGTCTTCAGCGCCTGGGAGGATTTGTTGCAGCAGTTACGCATGTGGTTGTGCAGCCGTTGCATGACCCTTCATACCTGGAAGTCCCCCTGCAAAGGGAAGGGTGTTCATTGCGACACCATTGCAGGTCCCTTTAATGGAAGTTCTGCGGATTTTCTTCTCCACGGTATCGACAGGCCTGCAGTCTCACCTGTGGTGTTCGAACCAGTGGCTGCTTCCATCGTTGCCGTCCCCGATTGCGATGACAAGGCATTGTACGATGAGGTGTTTTCTCTAACTTGACTTGCTTTGTCTTGTTTTCAGCGCTCATTTCCCACGGTCTCTAGCATCCCTCATAAGTGCAAAAAGTTGAGTTTCTCCCGCACTATGAAAGTTTGTTTGGACAATGTGCTAAGTAAACCTTGATATTCACCACGTGGATCCGTTTACTTCTCCTCCCCATTTGCACTTATTTGATACGCTGCAGACCAAAGGCGATGATAAGTCAAGTAACCGTAAGCGATTGCAGGTAGCGGCCATTCAACATGCCTTGTTGGTTTGGAAAGAACCAGGGGGCTGTTTTAAGCTGATTACAAAGTTGCTTCACTTGCCAAGTCATCATCATAGCACCAAACAAGACAGTGAGAATAAGCCGGATTCGACTAACTTGAGTGCTTGCCGAGAAAGCTCGAATTTGGACATTATGCGGCGGCGATTCGTGTATTGTCTTGACGGTGTTGCTCTCATGGCCCGAGAACACGTTTTTAGATTTACAATCTAAGCATCTCTGACTCCACCTCCTTCCATTCCAGAAGAAGATTTACATTTGTGATCCGATCACGGTTGATTCACGGGTTGTTCGTGGAGCTATCAAGAGTTTCCCTAGAGGAACTTCTTGTGGTCGCGATGGTTTTCGGGCGCGACATCTAGTTGACGCTTTGAGTGGTGCGGCGGCGGAAGTGGCGAGATGATTTGTTGGCCGATCACGGAGTGGTCAACCTTTGGTTGGTGGCAAGTGTCCTAAGGCTTTGGGAGAGCTCATCGCTAGTGCACCTCTCACACCTTTACTCAAACTGGTGGTGGGATAAGGCCTATTGCGGTAGGCACGATGCAGCGACGTTTGGTCTCTAAGGTATTTGCCTTCTCTGTTGGCAAGGCCGTGTCTTCTTATTTAGGAGATCACCAGTTTGGGGTTGGCGTGACAGTTGGGGGAGAAGGTATACTTCATGCTGTGAATGGTTTGCTGGAATTGAGAGGGCACTCGGACAAGATGTCAATGTTGCTTATCGACTTCTCGAATGCTTTCAATATGGTGTGCAGGTCTCATCTCATTAGAGAGGTTCGGCTTCATTGTCCAGGTATTTCTCGCTGGGTTGAATTCTGTTATGCTAGTCCTGCTAAACTCTACTATGACCAGTACATCTTGTCTTCTGCTTTGGGGGTTCAGCAAGGTGATCCTCTCGGTCCCCTTCTGTTTGCTTTGACTCTACACCCTCTAGTGAAGTCTATTGCTTCTCGTTGTAAGCTCGATCTACACGCTTGGTATCTTGACGATGGCACTATTGCCGGTGACACATTGGAGGTTGCCAAAGCTTTGAAAATTATAGAATCTGAAGGACCGGGTAGAGGCTTGCATCTCAATATCAAGAAAACCGAGGTTTTTTGGCCTACTCTTGATCCACGCAGCCTCGAGGGAGGTGTTTTCCCAAAAGACATTGGGAGGCCTAGCAAAGGTGTTAAACTTTTGGGTGGACCTGTGAGTTTGGACATGGATTTCATGAGCGACATGGTTTTGGGTAGGGTAAACAAGACTATTCAGCTAATGTCGGCTATCAAAAACTCAAGGACCCTCGAGTGAGATGTTGTTGCTTCGAAGCGTGTCGGGGTGTCTCAGGACTATATTTTTGCTATGCGTACCACCAATCCTATTGCTATACAACAAGCCACCGATCTTTTTGACGATCACTTACTCAAGTATTTGAGGCTTCTGATTACGGGAGATGGAGATGGCTTCGGTCCTTTGCAGCGTAGAGATTAGCAGCACTGCCTATCAAAGATGGTGGCCTTGGTATTTACACTATGACAGACACTCGCACCTACTGTTATCTTGCCTCTCAGAGTCAGACGGCCTCGGTGCGGAAGGTGATACTTGGTAGTTTATTCCCAACCGACAATGGTGCTGCTTACAAGTCTGCTCTTCAGAAATTTACTCAGGTATGTGATTTGCCTTCTACTTATTGCGTCGATGACACTGCCCCCCCTTCTATGCACTCCCTGGCAGTTACTTATTTTGACGCAGTCAAGAAGCGAATCCCTGTCCAGTTTACTTTATCTACAAGAGATTCAATGTTGTAAGCGGTGCAACCGGATCAAGCATGCTCGGGATTATCTTTTATTTTGTCCCTATTAGTGGACTTGGTCGGTGCCTTGGTCCCCGCGGTTGTTCGGGCTGTAGTTTGCTATCGTCTTGGTATTCCTTTGTTCGTTGAAGGTGGGTTATGCTCTTGTTGCAATAAACCTATGGATATTTTTGGCGATCATGCGCTTCATTGTGCTAAGGACGTTGGGATTAAGTTTCGTCATGACTTAGTTCGTGACTTAGCTACCGGCATACATTACAAAGCTTGTGTGCACACACGCAAGGAAAGCGAACACAGGTATTTTATCGAGATGATAACAAGGACTTACGCCCAGCCGATATCCTTGTGCTCAATTGGGAAAACGGGCAAGATGTGTGTATGGATGTTACAGGGGTCTCTCCCTTCACTGGTGATGGTGTTCGTGCCTTTATTCGGGTGAGGCTATTTGAAAGCAATTTCGCGCAAGCGTATTAAATATCTATCTGATTGTGTTGCTCATGGTTACGGTTTGGGTGTCTTAGCCTTTACTACTTTAGGAGAGCTTAGTGAGGATTTTATTTGTTTTTTCAAGCGTCTGAAAAATTGTTTAGTTAGCAATGACGCTGGTAGTGGACTAGGGAGTTTTATTTTCCATAGACTGGGTGTTGTTATTCAGAAAGGGGTTGGAGCTCAGCTTGTTGCTCGGCTACCAACCAAAGGTTCTGTAGTTTAAAAAAGAGATTTATAAAAAAAAATCAAGAAAAAAAAAATCATTAAACTAACACATTTAATTAAGGAGGGTAAGTTTGGTATCAAGAAAAACATTTAGATATGGGGTGACTTAAGATTACTTATAATGTCTTGCCTAAAATAGAATCGTGGTCCCCCAAAAAAATCATGGTCCCCAAAAAAAAGGTTCTTTAAGTTGGTTATAACTTATACGTTTGGCGACCAGAATCGTTCTGCTTTCGCAGGTGTTATTGTGATCTAACTTTTCGACTATTAAGAAAGAAAAAATTCATTCATTTCAAATCTATTTCTTTTCGTATGAATCACGGATGCAGTTAGCAGGTACATCAATCTTTTGAACCCCTCGGTGACTCTAGTGGACGAGTTACAGTTTTGTGAGGGTTTACATAGAGATCTACCCACAAAACCTAAACAAAAACTTCTAAAACCATCAATCTTCATCGGAGGAATCCGAGTACGATTCACCCACCATGAACTCCAGAATTTTGGATACCATGAAGTGACGGCTTGCATCAAATGTGAATACTTCCCCCTTTTCCTCTAAGTACCGCGCTTTCATGACTTGGTGCTACAAAAACACAACACAAACTTACTTTGTTAGTGGTGTTCAATAATTGGAATACCAAACCACATGGATTATGTAATATAAACTACAAAAACACATAAAAATTGTTCAATGGACAAGCTAAAGTGGCTAGCGTTCAAAATTCGATGTTGAATAGCTAAATAAGAAAGTATCGCATTTTCGATGACTTGGTGCCTATCATGGATTTGTTGAACACTTATTCCATTCGGATTCCAAAAATCTTGACTATATTTGTTATATACCTTTGTCTAAAAGGTTCCATCTTCTACCCTTACGAAGGACAGATTTTTAATTCGAGTTTCGGCGTACCATGCTTTGGTGATTGTCAAATCTTCGACAGAGTCAAACGATGTCATTTCTTGTATGTGGAGGTATGAAATGAGTAATTATGGATTATATGGAGTGACAAGGAATAGAATGTGAAATTTTGGGGCAAATGGGGTCCAAGGATGAGTCTCTATATATAAAGAAAGACCCCAACGACTAGTTTTTTCAAAAAAAATTAAATAATTTGGCACAATCGATCTTCTTGAAGGCCCATACAATCTGATTATGTATTTAGGCCACCAAGAATCGGTCTTTATGTTAGCCAATATAAACCGATTAAAGACAAGTAAAAAATTTGAATTTTCACCGACAATAATTTGTTTATATAAATGCACATGTGATCCGATTTTAGCTAGAAAAGGATACAGAAAAAACAGCATAAACCGACATGGTTCATTAATGTTGACCTATCGAGTAGCACGATCGTTTGCCTGTGTTTGAAAAACGGAATTATTAAGCATGCATAAACTTGTTTTTTACGATACATATGTTTATAATTAAAACTTTAAGTGCATTAAGTTCAACTCCAGGATCATCCAAAATATAAACCTTAAACATCCCAAAGGAGTATTAAAAACTTAAAACTTAAACAACCAAGTCTTAATGACTTCAACTTTTAATATCTAAAACTTAAACTTAAAAATTTTAAATTATAAATCATGGAGCACCAGCATCAGGAGTAGCAACACCAGGAGCATTTGCAGCAGCGGCATCTTCTGCCAGCAAGGGATTGGACTTCAGCCATTTCTTCAAACATACAATTCAAATGTATGTCGCAATCCCTCCTAGCTGAAATCAAATCCATCCTTCTCCTCGCAAACTTATGACCTCAACGAGCTATTTCAGTGCAATCTTGTCTACTAGTGCGAGGGCTTCCTCCAGACGGGTCTCACGACCATATGCTAACGTGTAGAGGCTTCTGTGTGGCACGGGTTCTGGTACCCTGTGAATATCCTCTTGGGTGAGCTCTTGAGAGTAAAATTCTAGGTGTCTGAAGTCCATATCTACAAAAAAAAACAAAAAGGGATCTAGTTCACAATCGGTACAAATTTAAACATATGTAATATGATTCTCAATAAAAAAAAAAAACACAGTAAAAATGAAACCCCAATAATCGATTTATGTGGTACATATATAAAAACCGATTGTGAAAGAAATATGAAGAGACAAGTTCACAATCGGTACATTACCACGTAAATAAAAACCGATTGTAAGAGTACGACATAGATAAAAAAAAAATTAGTACCCAGAATCGGTTTATGCTAATGCACTTACAAACCGATTCCGGAGATGTCTTTTGATATTCCGATTTCGAACACTGAATCTTTCCATGTTAATCATCATATAAACCGATTACTCTACATGCTCTTCATGTTTGAAGAACAAAACCCAGAATCGGTTTATACGATATGTCAGCATAAACCGATTCTGGGTAGATCAGAGATTTTGATTTTCAAAAAACGAAGATTTAAACATATAAATCAATGAAGAAATGTGAGATTTACCTTTTTTTTTTTTTTGTTGGATCGCAGATAGTTGGAGAAAAGGATCAAAAAAAATAAAAATGATTAGGGTTTTGAAAATTTGAAAAGATTAAGATGAAAATAGAAAGTTTTTTTTTTAGGTTTTTTATGTTTTTGAATTTTACGGAAAATTGGGGTAAATTAGACTTTTTGTGAAGTTTGGCATCCCATAGACATTTGGTAGAGTTGGAAGAGAAATTTGATAAGCCACAAATAATTGGCCTAGTCCCTAATTTAGCCCCGTATTATAAATCCTACACTAATGCCAATACTAATACCACTCCTGGTAACAATGATAATACATCATATTTATTATTTTTCTTAAGTTTTCTTTTTTGTTATTTTATTTTCTTAATAATTTTGTCTATCTTTTTATTTTTCAATTAATCAAAATGTTTATTCTATTATTATTATTGGATAAAGAATATTATTACATGAAACGAGTTGGAAGTATAACAAGTTAAGCTCCAACAAAGTACTACTACATAATAATTATTTAATTTTATTTAATCTTATCATAATAATTATTTGTTTTTCTAAATGAAATTAGGATAATCATTTCTATCCAAAGATAAATTATTTACTAGGTGGAGGAATCTACAACCTAAATAACAAGGTTAGCTAAGTCAGGTAAAACCTGACCCAAAATGGTAAATCAAAAGTCTGGGGATTACTAGAGATGAATAAACAGGGTGTTTTGGGGTAGTTTCCTTCTCACACAATGGCCTCTTTTAGGCCAAACTACTTATATGGGAAACTAGAGTGAATTAAACAAACTACATTATTAAAAGAAAAAACGATAAGAAGAATGGCTAAAATTATACTTTGGTATTATTACTTGAAAGAAACGTAGAAGGATCAATTTCTGAAGGTGGAGGTGAAGCAAGTGGTGTTAAACCAGAAGGCCGAGATCGAAAGCGACGCAAATCAATGCATCCACATAAATCAATGCATCTTTCTGTAATGTTTGAACACCACACTGTATTAAGCCGCTACATACACTAGCCTACTCCAAGTTAACTCGGGACTGGAATGTAGTTGAGCCCTAACCGATCTCATACCGATCAAGGTACAATCGCGTTCCTTACGCCTCTAGAACCACGCCGGATTGTGTGCACTTGATTCTCTTAGCTGATCTCACCCATAACTAAGAGTTGCTACGACCCAAAGTCGAAGAGTTGGTAAACCAATCTGTCTCACACAGAAAAATCTATTGAATAGATAAATATGTCTCCCACAGATATACCTATGAGTTTTGTTCCGTATTTTGATAAATCAAGGTGAACAGGAACCAATTGATATACCGGATTATATTCCCGAAGAACAACCTAAAACTATCAATCACCTCACAATAATCTTAATCTTATGGTATCTAAACAAGATATTGTGGAATCATAAACGATGAGACGAAGATGTTTGTGACTACTTTTTATCTTGCATATCGGAGATTAAATCTCGAGCTAGTACTCAATCACGATAGAAAACAGCAAGATCAGAACACACAACTGCAGAGAAAATAATTGGGTCTAGCTTCACAATCCGAATGAAGTCTTTAAGTCGTTAACCTACGGGGTTTTGGAAAAACTTAAGGTTAAGGAGAATCGACTCTAGTCGCAACTAGTATCACGGGGAGGTATGGGGATTAGGTTTCCCGATTGCTAGAGTTCTCCTTTATGTAGTCTTAAACTCAGGGTTTGCAATCAATGTTAACTTGGTAACAATATTCACCGTTAGATGAAAACCTGATTAGACTCAAGCTAATATCTTTCAACCATTAGATCAAACATAGCTTGTTACACACAAATGAAAAGGGAATTCATTTAGATATGAGTAACCGTACCTAAACGTGTACACCTTTGTTGGATCAACAATAGTTAGCCGAAGTTAGCCATAGGAAACTTTCATATTAACCTTATTCATCTTAACCATAACTAGTTTAATTAAATTTGATGACTCAAATGAAACTAGTTTTTAGAGTTTTTCAATTGTTTATATTCTCATAGAACTATACAAGACACAATTGAAGCAAAATCGATTTTGATTCACTCAAATCAATTCATGAACATTATAGCCACGTTTGCAAAAGATTGCACTCGTTATTATATAAATGTATTATTTCATGAACAAACCGATTTTATAACATAACCCACTCAAGTATGCAAATGGGTACGCATACTTAAGTAGCCGGACTTGGACTGTGTTCGCCAGTGTACGCATACTGTCATACACTTCCAAGTTTCAGCTGAATCTAGTACGCGTACTTGTACGCATACTATAGTACCCGGACTTCAACTGACTTCGCCAGTACATGTACATGTACGAATACTCTAGATATCGGACTTTACTAGACCTCTCCAGTACGCATACAGGTATGCATACTACATTCCGGTCTTGGATCAACACATATGCAACAACGCATACTGTGCTTATAATCCAGTTATGGTTAAGTTTTCTAAACTCCCATTTCAATCACTGAAACATTCTTAGAAGACGATAATAGATGTCTCATACAAACTATTAGCTTCAAAGCAATTTTCAAGTGATCGAATGATCAATACGAAATATTCCGAGTCTACATCAAATGACCGTCTCACACAAATCATGTAATATGTTACCAGGCGATTTTCACATGATTATCTTTTGACTTTCGTCAAGTATATAAAATGAACTTGGTTAAAGCAAAAGCTTACCAACACATATTTCAAGAAATATGTAAGCGAGTTAAACTCAGCTCGAAATATCAAATGTGTGTAATATGAAGTCTATATAGCTATACGACTTTTTTCTCAAATAGGAGATAGAGTAGATAGACTTTTAAGTGATATACGAGTTCAAGTCTCCACATACTTTTTGTTGATAAAGTTCCACAAGCTCCCCTTAGTAGTTTTTCATCTTTAATCGATGAAGGTCGTGAAGTCTAATGCTCAACTACACTTTCTATCCTAATCCGAGACTTATCTATAAGTAGACTAAAAATCAAAACTTATAGTTTTGACAACTAAAATTGACAACAAGCTTGAGATAACAACGCTTGTGAGTTCAAGCTAGCAATGCTCTAAAAACTATATTAGACGAAATTCAGAAGGCTAAAGGTTCGTCTTATGACTTACATTTCGCATGAGTCGAACCTAGCTTTACTCTGAGATTTTCCAAGGTTCGACTTTGGTTCCAAATTTTTGAATTAGTCGAACCTTCAGTTATTTTATTTGTTTGAGTTATCTAACCACGTCATATTCTTGTAGATCGAATTAGTCAAACCTTCAATTAATATCAATCACTTCCAAAATGACTTGGTAGGTAACAAATTAAATCACTTCCAGGAGAAGAATAAGACCAAGACGAACAAAAGAGAGTGCTCTTCAAGATCGTTTTCGACTATAGCAAAGATAGGATTGTCATCATAACCACCCACGTGCACTTGATCTTCATGGACATGCATGAGTCGCAGGGATCAAAGACCATGAATACTTAGAAATACATAAGATGTATCGATCCCGCATGACACAAATTAAATTCCTTTGAAAGTTGAATAAGGATGAACCTAATAACAAATCCACCATACGAAATATCTATAACGATAAAAGTACTTTGAGGAGGAAAGATTTGCAAGGTAGGGTAGTGATGCAATAATTGATGTGGTTGGAAGGGAACAACAACTACATGGCCCAAAAAGAATTTGATGACTTCGGCCAAGTCACACACCTATTTCTTTCTCACCCGGATTGTGTTAAACACTATAGGAGAAATATACATTAAGCCCCCCCCCCCCCCACCCCACAAAGGTTGTAGTATCACAATGACGACACTTTTTAATATGTTGCCGAACGGGTGTGTGTGTGTGTGTGTGTGTGTGGGTGTGTGTGTGTGTGTGGGGGGGTGTTATGGAAAGGTCTACAATTGCTACAACTATCGGCTAAGAGTCATAACCGTAGTTGTGGTTCAAGTTTGGACTACCTTTTGCTTCAGTTGTGATTGTATTTTGAATTTTTTTTTGAAAGCCTAACACAACTTTTACAAGAGTTGTGAATCCTACCTTCAATATACCTACATGAGTTGTATGACATCCTTCCACAACAATTGACATGTATGGTAGAAAACTGTATCACAAGCCCGTGTTAGGTTGTCAAAGTCTAACATAATTTTCTAGAGTTTCTTTCACAACTATTACTATGATTGTGAATAGTCCCGTCACTACTCTTGTTCGGGTTGTTAATTTTTTTTTGCACAACTCGTATTTATATTGTTATACTTTCTTTCACAACAGTGTAGTCATAATCGCTAACACAACATCCTTAAAAGGTTGTAATATTTGAAGTAACAACTTCTGTTTTCAGTAGATGAATGTGTAACTACAACTTTTGTTTGATGTTATGTGCATAATACTATTTTGAAAGAAAAAAATTATAGCTGAAACTGAATTGCCGAAAGTAATTCACATTCACATTAACCTGCCAGTGTAACACATTTACATTCATTCAAGTTAACCTGCCAGTTTTAAACACACACATTCAAAAAATGGGAGATTCAGATGTCATTGAAGGTGGTGGTGGGAGTTACTTCTTCAGAACTGCTTGACGGGGAGAAACTTCAGCGGGTGGTTTGGATGTTAACAATGCTAGCTGCAGAGTTTTTGGGGTGGTGCTGCCAGGAGCTGCAATAGGTGCTTCAACCCGCGTTTTCACATCTTGAGAATCAACAAAATTAGCAACGAGTATTTTTTCGCCGTTGGTAGGTCATTGAAAATTGTATAATACATTTTGAGTTTCCATGGCTTCCTCCACAGAAGAATAATGCAGAAATATTCAAAAAGGTTATGCAAAATATCAAGATCTGCATCACACTATAATAGAGAAACATGGGAATACAAAAACATGCGGCCATGGTAATGTAATCATACGCCCAAAGTATAGGGCTCCTTGGTGAACATACTCTTCTCGCCGTATGCATAAATAAAAATTTTAAACTCATCCTAAATTAGCAAGCATCAGAACTATGATTACGTAAAAGCACACCAACTAGTATAATATTTTAAAAGTTAAGAAGAGAGTCCACGGGTATGTTTGATAAAATTAGCATACCGTTACATAAAAATACGTCTTAATGTGGTCCATCCAGCACCATTCACCGTGGCCTTTTGGTTTTTGACATACGAGTTGAAAGAAATTTATGTTTGGGTATTAGAGCAATGTAAGTTAATGTTCGGGAGGATGCTCTTCCTAAGGTGATTGAAGACCAAGAATCCACTTTGATTATGCTATCCATAAGGTATTTAGGACGCACATAATTTTCTTTGTATTTTTCATATAGGGAACAATGTTAGGAAAAAATATCCTTAAGTTGAAATACCTAGGGTATTAAGTCACTCTAGGATGAAGTATGTGTTTGTAAAATGAATGAATCCATAAGACTTAGTGTCTTCACCAAATAGCTCGGTATGTGGCAGTATTATACCGTTTGAGCATATTGATAGTTTTGGAAGAAACTGAGTTTTGAACCTCTCCCCATTGAAGATCACGATGAAGAGATTTGAAATACTCTTTACAGGAGAAAAGTAGCTGAGAAGTACCGAAGTGCAAATCGAGGTAAATAGAAAATTATTTACCACAACTTGAGAATAGTCGTATATCCTTTCACGAGGATCTTTTGGAAACAGAAAGGGGTGAGGGTAAAGGTAGAAAAAGTACCAAATTGACACGAAAAAAGTAGAGAGAAAAAAAAAAGTTGTTGGCTAAAAAGAAACTGATGCACTTAGAATCGGTTTATAATACGACATGTCAGCATAAACCGATTCTGGGTAGATCAGAGATTTACGTAAATCTACTCCTTTTCATAGGAATCACGGATGCACTTAGCACGTGCATCAAGCCTTTGAACCCCTAGGTGACCCTAGTGGACGAGTTATAGTATCGTGAAGGTTTACATAGATATGTAACCACAAAACCTACACAAAAAATTCTAAAACCATCAATCTTCGTCCGAGGAATCCATTCACCCACCATGAACTTTGGCCCGTACTCAGAGACTGGATACCATGAAGTGATAGATCGCATCAAATGTGAATATTTCCCCATTTTCCTCCAAGTAACGTGCTTTCATGGCATCATGCTACAAAACACCATACAAACTTACTTTATTAGTTACAAATTGATAAAAGTAGATTGTGTAGAATAAACCATAAAGTGGCTAACGTTCAAAATACGTTGTTGGATAGCTATAAAAGCAACTATCGCATCTAGGATGACTTGGTGCCTATCATGGATTTGTTGAAAACTTCTTCTATTCGGGTTCCTATAATCTTGCCAAAATTTGTTATATATCTTCGCCAAAAAGTCCTCGGACGAGGAGTGATCAACTCGACTTTCAGCGTATCATGCTTTGGTCATTGCCAAATCTTCTGCGGAGTCAAATGATGTCATTTCTTGTATGTGGAGGTATGAAAAGAGTAGTTGTGGATTATATGGAGTATGATAGAATAAGCAATTCTTTGGGCAAAATGGGTCCAAGGATGAGGTCTCTATATATATAGAAAGACCCCAACGACTATTTTTTTTTCGAAAAAAGTGAAATAATTTAGCATAATCGGTCTTCTCGAATGTCCATAAAAACCGATTATGTTTTCATGCCAAACATAATTGGTCTTTATGGTTGTCAGCATAAACTGATTGATGATCGCATGTAAAAAATTGGAATTTCAACCGACATTAATCGGTTTATATATATGCACATGTAATTCAATTCTCGCTAGAAAAAGATACAGGAAAACATCATTTCTAAGGCTTAAAGAATCGGATTATACTGACCCCCATATAGACCGATTCGAAGATAAAGCCAAAATAATCGGTTTATGTAGGGTGTCGTATAACCCGATTGTGTGCCTGTATTTGCAAATCAAAGTATGAACCATGCATATACTTTAAGTGCATTAAGTTCAAACTTTATATTTACGATAAACCCATTATACACATAATCATAATTAAAACTTTAAGTGCATTAAGTTCAAACCATTCTCATCCAAAATATAAACCATAACCATCCCAACAAAGTGTTAAAAACTTAAAACTTAAACCACCATAAGTCTTAAAAACTTAAACGTTAAACATATAATATCTAAAAGACATGGCATCAGCATCATGGAGCACCAGGAGCAGCAACACCAGGAACAGCAGCGGCGGAATCAGCAGGAGAACGCACTGGAACAACAGCGTACAATTCTTCCCACAGGATATCAATTTCGTCCACCTCCCTCCGTGCTGCAATTTCATCCCTCCTCCTTCTGGAAAATTGGATGACCTCAATTAACTCTTCCATTGAAAGCTGATCCAGAAGTTTCAATGCCTGCTCCAACTTGGTCACCCTTCCAAAGGAGAACTTGTACATGCTCCTTTCCACGATCTCCGGTTTTCTGGCACCATCCACTTTCTCCATGGGGCGGTTAAAGAAGCTCAGATGACTGAAGTCCATATCTACAACAAAAAAATCAAACCACACAATCGGTTTATAAAACAATACATGTAATCCGATTCTAACCACAAAAACATATATGAATTTCAAACATTAAGAATCGGTTTATGTGGTACATATATAAAAACCGATTGTGAAATGGAATATGAAAAGACAACTCCACAATCGGTACACTAAAAAGTTAATAAAAAACGATTTTATTAGCACAAATTTCAAAAAAAAAGAAAAAAACTACCCAGAATTGATTTATGATAATGCACTTATAAAGCGATTCTGATTTCTTTTCGTATTCTGATTTCTACACATGATCAGTCGATGCAAGGCCATCATATAAACCGATTCCTCTGCATGCTCTTCATGGCCGAAGAACAAAACCCAGAATCAGTTGATACGATATGTCAACATAAACCTTCTAAGAAAATCAGAGATTTTGATTTTCAAAAATCGAAGTTTTAAACATGTAAATCAATGAATAAATGTGAATCATAGAACGGGTTGATGGAGATTTACCTTTTCTTGGTTGGATCGGAAATCGTTGGAGAAGAAAATCATTTTTTTTATTAGGGTTTATGAAATTTGGAAGGATTAGATGAGAATATAAAGTTTTTTTGATTTAGGTTTTTTGGTTTTTTTTTTCTTCTGAAAATGGTAATGAATTATCATTTATATGTATTAGTTTTAGGAATTAATTGGGGATAAATTAGTCTTTTTATCAAGTTTGGCATCCCATAGCCATTTTTATATAAGGTGGGTGAGGAATTTGATAGGCCCCAAATAACTGGACAACGACCCAAACTAGCGCGGCTCTTTTAGGCCGAACTACTTAAACGGGAAACTTAAGTGAATTAATCAAACTACATTATTGAAAGAAAAAACAATAAGAAGAATGGCTAAAACTATACTCTAGTATTATTACTTGGAATAGAAGGATCAATATATGAAGGTGGAGGTGGAGCAAGTGGTGTTAAACCAGAATGCCGAGACCGAAAGTGACGTAAATCAATGCATCCTGATCCTCCTGTAAATATCAAGCAAAAAGAAAAAATAAAATTACGAAATCATTTATTTAGATATAGTACGAATTACAAAGTTTGGGAATAACCAACAATCTTATACACTAATATAGTGTTTGAACGACATTCATATAGGGGATACCGGATACCGAACATTGCGAGAGGATACCAACCAGAAATCCAATAGCCCGCAAAGTTTGGTATCCCCGAATCAATGGTGGAAAAAACACAATATTTGGGGCGGGTATGAATTTTGTTGGATAAAACGAACTAACATACTTTAAATTATAATAAAATAAATAATTATTACAGATAGTGTTTACGAGTTTTATTTAGTGGAGGTGGAGGTGGAGCAAGCCGAACTGATGAAGAAGCAAATGATAAGGGGATATATCGATGAATTTTTGCTGTAAATCACCAAACATGAAAAATAAAATTAGAAAACCATTGGAATATGCATATGTATATATAACGCCGTAGAATAAATAGTACTCCCTCCGTTCCACTTTAGATGAGTGTTTAGGGTTATTTTTTTGTTCCATATTATTTGATAGTTTTCATATTTTTCCCACAAAAATACCAACAATACCCTCACAATTTGTCTTGAAACTATAAGTTTATTTTTAAATACACTAATAGCAATTAATGCTTGAAGACTTTTCTCAAGGGTATAGATAGAATTTTTTTATATCTCTCTCCATTTCTTAATCTACGTGAAAACTCCTAAAACATCATCTAAATTGGAACGGAGGGAGTACTATACAACTGAGGGTATTGGTCAACATTCAATTGTTACTGATAACTACTTAATTAATACAAGTATGTTGACATTCTTTGATTGACAATCTAATTTCCTTCTCCCACCGTTACTTTCTCTTACGGTATTTTATGCTTAGGTTGGTGCTAAAACAAAATGCTTGGGCGCAATATTAGAAATAGTTTTCACTTGATTAAATTTAAGAGTCAAAAGTTAGTACGAGAAAAATAAAATGACTTTTAGAAGTTTAAAAAAAAAAAATTATATTGTAAAAATAGTTTCTACTTCTAGTCCTGGAACACCCTTAAGCATATGAACAGAATCACATGATGGAAGATCTGGAAATTCACAAACAAAATAGAATAACACTCCTTTCTACCTAGGAAAGTACATTCATTTGCCCATTTTAGGTTAAAATGAAAAAGTGAAAGTACCACTCTTTCTGAAACAGAAAGAATTTAACACAAAATAAAATCCAAATACATGAATTTTGCAAGCGATTCGAAATTGATTTTAATTTTCCAGCAAAAGGAGTCTCTTCGTTAAGAATGGAAAAACAAACTGAATTGTTAGTGAGAGAAATCAAAATAAAATAATTAGATAGCAATTTACCACAATTTAAATATTTAGTTTACAAGTTATACCTGATGGAGGCGGAGGTGGAGGCGGAAATGGAGGAGGAACAAGTCGAGTCGAAGCAAACGGGAGAGACAAGTTGCTGTCGTTATCCAAATGAATTATTCCTGCAAAATCATCAAACATAAAAAATCAGGTGGGATACAAGTGTTCCACTCTCTAGTACGTACTACGGATAACCCACCTTAGAGCATCTCCAACAGAGGGTTGAAAGTTTTATTTCTAGTTGACACATAGGATTTTAGATCCTCATTTAGATTAAATCTATCTCCAACAGTAGGTCATATAAATTAGGATGGGTGTCAAAATAAATACGAAGGTGTTAGAGAAAGTCTTATTAGGCCTTGGGAATGACCTTCATGTCATCTTTTTCATTATTTTTCTAATTATTGTTTTTAAATAGATTTTTCTAAACCAATAGGAAAAAAGGAATCATTTTTATCTTTATCTAAAAAATCAAATCCTAAAACTAACACCCCACACTACTGGAGATGGTTCGTGTAAAAAATGTTATTCTTTTTGCTACATATATATCACCCCACAAATAAGGAAATAAAAATTCCACATAGGATTTGCAACACCTACCGTTGGAGATGCTCTTAGTCGTAATCTCGAGGTTGATGGTTTAAATCTCGACACTTAAAAAATCAATTTCGTGGCTCAAGGAGTTAGTTGTCTCGTGGATGGGTTAGAGGCTGGGCTTGGCAGTTGGGCGAGGCCCCGCTTCTCGCAATAATCTCATAGTTGAAATTTATGAGTGCTAGTAATTTGTGATTAATAAAGCGATTATGAAAATTTGGCAATCGCAAGTCGCCGGCATTTCAATCTATTTACAACTTTTTGGTGTGAAAAGATGACATTTTTTCAAGTACCAATTTTTCGTTTCTATTTTTTTAGACTTTAGTGAAAATAACATTTTGGTTTCATTCTTGATAGATAAATTCAAAGAGAAACTTATACGATTATTCAATTTACACGTTATAATTTGCCAATCGATTGGTATTTTACAAAATGATCATACATGCATACAAAATCCCCCTTTCTTCGGGCTTCTGTTTCAAAGTCCAAAAAGATTTAACTAGAAGCTATTTTCAATAAATAACTTAACATGATTATACGTAATTTATATAACATCCATCCCATTACGGCACGGGTTAAACCCTAGTGTATAAATAAGTTTTTGAGTTTTACTTGCTGGAGGAGGAGGTGGAGGAAGCCCACTATATAAATATTGATTATTAGTTTTACTTGTAGGAGGAGGAGGTTGAATTGAACCAGAGGGAAGCCCACAATTCATCAAGGATGAAAAAGAATGAAAACAGGAAATCATGAGTATAGCGAAGCTATTCATATGTTAATTTATTTAAAATTATAATAACCGCAAAACCGCTAAATGCTTACCATCAGTGATAATTTCTTCTATATCATTCGATGATGATGATGAAGATGTATCTTTTCCGCCGGATCCGCTCCGCCCCGGCATTCCATTCTCAACAAAAAAAATAATTTTGCTTAAGTTTGTTGACGTTGATTCTATCCCTTCCATCTTGAAGACACCAGGTGACAGATTAAACCGATTGCAAATCTGTTGCATCTAAGGTGTTCTCTCTGGGTTGGAAGGAAGCCTAGTATGATTGAAAGAGTCTTGCACGTCTTTCCAGCTGTCTCTGCCACCTTGACTTGCATTATTTAAAAAAAATTGGCAGGTGAATTATCAAATTCATAACGAATAAATAAAAAATCTAACACTAAAATAAGCCAAAGAAATCAAATGATTGGATTTTGATGTTTCAACGAGAACCCCAATTTAGGATTTTCTTTTACCAGGATTTTCGCAAGAAAATTCTAATACAGTCTTCTGAAGAAAAAATATTATATGTCCAGGTAGCTAATATGAAGTTTTATGTCTTTCATGTACAAGTTTATCCAAGGAAGGCAGAAAGGGAAGTAAAACAAACAAGTTCAGGTAATACGACGTATCATGCCTTGCATGACTAGTTGATTACATATATGTAGGGAAGGGAAAGAAAAAAAATGATGTAAGACCAAGATTAAGTTAAAGTGACATTGAAATAAAAATCAACACAAGCATATAATGTGGTTCGACAAGGGAGGGTCTACATCTACGGATCATGAAAATTGAAGTGTTTTATTGAAGATTGTTATTACATTGATGGAACTTCATATCAAAGTAACGAAACTCAGTGAGTTTGAGAGATAGCCGGAAGAGAAAATAGCCCCTTTCAACCTAATCGTTTCCGGCTATAAGGGAAGGTAGACACCAAGGACATTAAGCTATTACCCTTAGCTTAGCATTGAAGCATCCGCTCGTTACTCACAACTGGACGGCTGCTACAACACTAAGCTAAGAGCAATAACGTATAATCCTTAGTCTCTACCTTCCCTTATAACATATATCATCCTCAAGTAAAACCACCACAAATTAGGACTTCTAGATCTAGGGAAGTGTCCGATTTTGATAGTGTTACAATTTAGAATGACACAATTTTCAGTAAGGATGATCCATAGGGAGAAGAGTTCATCCTTGCCCAAAATCAACTTTCAAATCTTGCATAATCCTCTTGTGGCCACAGTCAAAAATGTTCTGGTAAGCTTGCTTGCTAGTCATCTGGAGGGACTTATTTCTAACAAACACCATGTCAACCACCATCATATTGAAGCGATTATAACACTTCACTCTCAGTACTCCCCACATTCTGAGGGAACCTAAAATCCGAAAGTTCATTCCTCTCACAAACCACTTACAAAACACACAAATGGAATCTTCATTCCCAGGTAGGCGGATCCATTCCAGCCAACGAAACACATTTTGAATATGTTTGGTTGGGGGGAATGTGGTTGCATTTCTTGGTTTTCCTGCCTTTTTAGTGAAGCACATGACAACACACTTTTTTGGCATTGAAGCATTATGTTATCGAGATACTAAGACAAAGACTGAGATGATGAAAAAGCTTTCTCTAAATGCAGAATGAGAAAGAGAAAACTAACCACTGCGAGGACAAGAGAAGCGTTCATAATAAGTATCATTGCCTGCAATGTGATGTGTGGATATAAGAAGAACATGACTGCAATTGATGCGCTCTGCCATACCTTGAGTTGAGCAAATGCACCTTCCTGCAAGACCAGCAACCCCATGGAACATTCTGCATTAGTCATTCTATATAAGCTATATAGCTCTCAGAAAAGATATTGGAGAAAAAAACAGAAATAGGGTAGAATACAGAACACTGCAAAAACAGTAGATGTTGGGTTCAGTAATTATGCAACCAGTAGGTTTCAGTGAAGCTGACAGTTACAAAAAGTCAAAAACAACCATATATTTCCACTATGGGAAAAAAGGGGAAACCTCTATGAGCTGAACCCCCCTAAATCTCTTAAGGACACATTATATCACTATGCAACTAAAGAGCTATTTAGCATGAAGGAAACGCTCTGTCTGAGCTAAGGACTGTTTCATCTCCTTAAATTTAACTAAGATTAAACTAACAAAGAGAACTACAAGTAATCCCGATTGATGCAAACGGAGCCTAATGTTTAAGTGCTCAAATGTCAACATTCACAAGTTTAACACAATCCAACTTATACCGTGTCATCTTTGAAAAGGAAGCGCTCTGTCTGAGCTAAGGACTGTTTCTCCATTGAAGCTTCCAATGATCGTTCCTTCATGCAACTGGTAATCTTTGGCATGGTTTCTTGCAGTAGAAGTGAGATAAGTTCCCTGAGCAGGCCAGAATATAGATTTCTAATGTAACGCTCATACAATAAAAAGACATAAAATCGAGAGAGAAAACGATAGAATGCCGGACAACCTCTCCAACCCAGATACTTGAAGCACAAAAACCAAGGTATAGAGCTGCAGGAACCATTGAGTACCTGCGGGAAGAAAGAGTTAATTTGTTGGCCTGTACTTACAGATATAAGATACAGAAAAATCTATCAGAAAGTGCACTTGCCTAACGAATTTTGGGTTCAATTGATCAACATAACCTATACCTGAACAATGTTATAAAAGGTTTGATACCAAAGTTACAAGACCAAAAGTAAACGTTTTTAAGAAACCTGCAGTAACTTACACTCTATGTGACACTAAGATGTTTAGCACCTTCCAGCCGAGCTCATACGATATATGCAAAATGAGAATTCACTAAAATACTGATCTAACAAAGTTCATATCTTGAACGGTTGTACCCGACAAGCTTAATTATCTCAAATAACATATCACTAGGATGCTTATCCAGATTAATAAATGATGCTAGTTTCATCAAAAACAGACGGCAACCAGACTTAACAACCTCATTCAAGAGCCTCTCACAAATCAACACACAGTCATCGCCACAATTCATTAAGAACAAAAACATTAACAATCAAAATAAAATACTCACCAAGATGGTATCAAATTGGCAGCCACATATAACCAATACCCAGTACTACCAAGAATCAAAGCATTCTTCGACCCCAACATCTTAACTGTTGTGGATGCAAATAACAAGAAAAAAGTAAATGATACATACAAAATCCCCAATGTTGTAGTCCCCAAATCTTGTCCCTGACAGACAAAAAAAAAAAAAAAATCAGCAAATCCCCAAATCTAAACTCTTCAAATCCATCAAAATTCAAAATGATAAACCCAAATTACCAAAAAATGGAAGTCAAAATTGAAATCAATATGTCAAGCCATCTAATACTAAATAAAAGCAGAAAATTCCAATTCAATCTTCTGAAGAAAAAATATTATACGTTCAGGAAGCTAATATGATGTTTTATGTCATTCATGTACAAGTTTATTCAGGTAATACGATGTATCATGTCTTGAAGACTAGTTGATTACATATGTAGAGCAGCGAAAGGAAAAAAAAAAAAAATGTGATTCAAAGACGTTCAGGTAATACGATGTATCACGTCTTGAAACCTAGTTGATCACATATGTAGAGCAGCGAAAGGAAAAAAAACGATGATTCGAAGACGTGGTTAAGATTTCATGAGCCAATAAGAATTAAGAAGATGGACAAAAGTCTGATTTCGGGTAAGATTACACTCGATACAACATAGATCATCCTGAAATAAATCCACCACAAATTAAGACTTCTGGATCAAGACTTACCAATCTGTTGGTTGCTTATAAAAAGCTAGGCACTGTCTGATTTTGATGGTGTTACCATTTAGAACGATGAAATTTTTCAGTAAGGATGATCCATATGAAGAACAGGTCATCCTCGCCCTTAATCGACTTTCAAACCTTGCATAATCCTTCTGTGGCCACAGTCACAAAAGTTCTGGTAAGCTTGGTTTGTACTAGTCATATGCAGAGACTAATTTCTGACGAACACCAGCCTGACCAACATCGTATTCAAGTGATTATAACACTTCACTCTCAGTATTCGCCCAGATTTTGAGGGAACCAAAAATCAGGAAGCTCATTCCTCTCTCTATCCACTTACAAAACACACGAATGGAATAGTCATACCTATGTAAGCGTTTCCATTCCCGCCAACCAAATACACTTTAAGTATGTTTGGTTGGGGGAATGGGATAGCATTCCCCGGAATGTGGTTCCACTTCTATGTTTAATACTCGTGTTTAGACTTTAGAGGACAATTGTTTTCCATGACGTTTTAGGTCCTCCTAAATGGGTAAAAACTAAACCCACGAGATAGGAAGGATGATGTGATTTTCTGCGAGAATCATCCATATGACGAACAGGTCACTGTAAATCGACATTCAAAACCTTGGTTGCCAAATAATCCAATGATCACCAAGACAGCAACAATATCCCAGTGATTTCACAAGCACACATACACACTTAACCTACATGTAGATGATAAAGGGGATGACTTTGTGATATGATAATTCTCCGCATCGCATGCATTATAACTCACAAAACCAAAACTCCATGACTTGAATCAAAAGCCAGGGAATCATAAAGTTCACCGTAGATATGCTATCCACATGTGATGGTTTAAGGTCTTAAACGGAGTTGATTTCTGGAGGGGTAAATTTACATGGTGAAGAGAACATTCACCTAATTAGCAATAAGAGTTTAAAAAAACACTATGAATGACTGCTAGTAGACAAAGATCTTACAGACAAGGTTGTATATACCCGGGCATTTATCTATACATACTGTTGATATGTTCAATCATTGATTATTCCTACCATAGTTGCTATCAATATGACTTTACTCCCAGCATTGTCGACAAACCCATCTTCCTCCATGGGATCAGGAGTACCCCAATTTAGTGAAACCTAAAGAATCAGGGAAATAAACTCTCAATCCAATTACCAGACATAGGAATGGGATGACATTCCAGGAAAGCGAATTCATCCCTCCAACCAAACAAACTCTTAAACCACGTTTGGTTGGCAGGAATGGAATCACATTTGCTGGAATGCTATACCACTCAACCACATCTGGTTTGCAAGATTAGGAGAAACATCGTTTCCCTCGACTCTTTAGGTTCCCCCAAAAAGAGTGAATACCTAACCCACAAGATAGGCAAATGGTTCATACAACAGGAGAATCATATTCGCATTCTATCCTAGCCAACCAAACACCAATCTAACAGGAAAAAAATGGTGTCCACATTTAGCAAAAACAAGTTGAATCGATTTGATCTTCTGCTTATAATTCTACACCTCATTGCATTACCCTCGAATACAATTTCTTATTAGCTTTATAATAACTTGCTAAGATGCAAACAACAATTCATCCAGATGAATCTAAACTAATCTCAATCAAATCATACTAATTCACAACAAGAAAACACAATAAGATGCACTTACCTTTCTTCTCTAACACCTCCGCCATTTTCGTCTCTGAATCCCAGCGAACGTTCGATTTAACTTTCCTGAGGAAATAAAAAAGAATTAAACAAACAAACCAAAAACCAGGGAAACTAAGAAATTTCAGAATTTCAAAAATTGATTCTGAATTAAAATTTCATACCTAATCTGCAACTTAGGTATGGAACCAGACATAGAAAGAAGCTCGTCATCATCACTGTCTTGTAAATCAACCTCTGAATCTTGTGTTTCATCAGAAGAAACTTTCCAATCTTTAACCTCCATCATGATGCACTTTTGAGTAGACAATTTACAAATCTGTTCCAGTTTGTCTGATTTGTAAAAACTTTGCGATTTAGGATGATAACAGCATACCAAGAAAATCCTGAAATCTTCGGATTCTTAGAGATTTGCAGTCACAGGGCGGGAATTTGGAAGTTAAATCTGAAATATTGAAAGATTTTTGATCTGATGTCGCTCTAGCGTCTAGGGTTTAAAAACTAGGGGTGAGCATGGGCCGGTATGGACCGGTTTTCGCCTCATCCGCATCCAATCCATTGTACTCTGATTTCAAATTTGGCATCGCGTCCAATCCATATCCAACGGATTTGCATCCAATGGATGCGCGGATGAATGATTGGATGCGGATAATTGATGGATTTGTTTTAGTTAAAATTTATAGTAAAGAAAATAAGTGACACAAATGACTCCTTATAAAACCTACACACACTATATATGTATACAAATATAAATATGCCATGTCAAAGACCCAAAGCAAACATCTTAAAAATTCCTAAATGATACATGGTATTTTCTTGAACTATATAAATGCCCTCAATTTAACGGATATAGATGTCAATGGATTTTCAAGGTTGCATCAGAGCCCGATCCATTGTCCGTTGGATTTCAAAAATTCCATCCGCATCCAACCCATTAACGAACGGTCCGGACGTCCATCCGCAAATGAACGGTTGATTCCGGTTAAATCCGCGGATTACGGGCCAAATGCTCACCCCTATTAAAAACTCTCAAAATGAAACTCTCTAGGAGCTGTTTATTAAACTTCTTGGGTTTAAGATGTCAGCCAAGGCCCCAAAAACCGGAGTAAGTGGGATAAGGTGAGCATGGGCCGGTATGGACCGGTTTTTACCTCATCCGCATCCAATCCAATTGAATACGGATTCTAAATTTGGCATCCGCATCCAATCCATCATCCAACGGATTTGCATCCAATGATGCACGGATGAACGGATTGAGTATGGATAATCTAATGGATTTGTTTAGTTAAAATTTATAATGAAAAAGTAAAACCAACATAGACGATTTCGTATAGAACCTATACATTCTATATATGTATCTAAATATAAAAGTGTCATAAACAACACTCCAAGCAAACACCTTAAGAATTCCTAAAGTATCTATATATTTTCTAAAAACTATATAAATATCCTTAATCTAACGGTTATGGATGTCCAACGGATTTTCAAGGTTACATCCGGACCCAATCCGTAATCCGTTGGATTACAAAATCAAATCCGCATCCAACCCGTTAGCGAACGGTTTGGGCAACCATCCGTAAAAATGCGGTTGGTCCCGGTTAAATTCGCGGATTACGGGCCAAATGCTCACCTCGGATAAAAGCCTAAGGCGAGATATTTTTCACTAATTGCATGATGATAGCCGTTTTTTTTTGTTGCAACCACAATGTTTTTTATGCTTCAGCTTTTCCGAAAATAAAAGCATAAACTTTTTTGCTTTTAGAAATAATTTTGAAATTTGTTCTGAACTTAAGTTTTATTTTCCTGTCTTAATTAAGTCGAAAGATATTACTTTTAAAAGTGTGTTCAAGTATCATCTCAAAGTTGCAAAGCAATTTTGACATACAATAGAAGAAAAATAAGTCCTAGAGAAAAGTATGGATAGTGGGTAAATTTTGGATCGCTTAGATAAAATATAGAGGCAATTCGGTCGGAAGGTAGATTTTTGGATCACTCCTCGGTATTTTAGTCACGACCAAAGCCAATTGTTAATCACAATGTAGACTTTAAATCATAAAATAACAAATTTTGAACCACGAGCAAAATTCTGGGAAAACAATTTTTAAGGCATTGCCAAAAAAATTTATGGTGTATTTGGTTGTCGAATTTACAATTCATCATAGAATTACAAACATTAGGATTCATACAAATTCCTTGTGTGTTGGTAACTTAGTGAAAATTCCTAACTAGGATCTGTTAGAGCACTGCTCGGTCGAACTCCCAAGTGTTGCTATCTCAAGCTTGTTTGTCAAGTTTAGATGATCAAAACTATAGTCTTGATTTCTAGTCTACTTGTTGCTATGTCTCGGATTAGGATAAAATGTGTAGTTGAGCTTTAGACTGCACGGCGTTCATCGATTGAAGACGAAGATCTACATAGGAGATATTGGAGAAACTTCATCAACAAAAGGTATACAGAGACAAAAACTTATCTATCATTAGAAGTCTATTATATTCTATCTCCTAATGAGACTAAATCGTGTAGCTATATAGACTTTTACATTATACACATTTGATATTTTGAGCTGAGTTTATCTCGTTTATCTATTTCTCGAAATATGTGTTGGAAGCTTTTTGCTTTAACTATGTTCATCATTATTCTTGATGAGTTTAGTTGGAAACAATTCATTTGTTGGAAACTAAATATTAAGTCAAAAGATGATCATGTAAAAATTGCGTTGAAACATCTTACATGATTTGTGTGAGACAATCATTTTGATGTCGACTTGGAGAGTTTTGTATTGATCATTCGATCACTTGAAAATTACTTGAAGCTAATAGTTTGTGTGAGATAGCTATTATCGTCTTCTAAGGATATTTCAATGATTGAAATGGGAGTTTAGAACAATTAACCATGTCTGGATACAACACAATATGCATACCTAGTATGCTAATTTTTTTATAGTGCTTCAGGTCCGGGAACCTTGTTTGCATACCTAGTATGCGAACGGTTCTACCTGAGGTTGGCCTGGGACGGTTGGTCGCGTACCTAGTATGCGAACGGCTTGACATGCCAAGGTCCGGAGATGTTGTTAGCGTACCTGGTTGGCAAACACAGTGGTTCAAGTTATAAAATCGGTTAAGTATGTTTTTCATACTCATCAACAGATACATTTATGAATTAAGAAATGCAATCTTTGCAAACGGTGGCTTAAAGTTCATGAATTGATTCATATATAAGGACTTAAATACGATTACGAATCAATCGATTTTGTTTCAATTTTTCATATATATTGTTAGAGCATATTTCGGTTGAAATCGCCAAGCGTTGGTATGTCAAGTTTGGTTATCATATTTTAGTGTGTCAAAACTCATCCAAAGTCGCTTGATTATATACTAGAGCCAATTTTGTTTAGGTTAGACTAGAAAGTCTAGGAATGTTAAGACATACAAGTATTACTCCGAAGACCTGAAGAATGTGTTGAATAAGCGGACTACAACGACGAAATCATCCTTCCTCTTGAGGTTAGTAATATTGACTTGAACTGTTTCATTCCTAACGTATCTTTCAAGTCGTGTTATATTGAAAATATAACTGCGAAGCTGTATATACTGTATATTTTATGATACTCTAATGATGTGACATGGTCATATTTGTATAATCATAGTATTAGGGAATTAGACTACGAAGTATAACGTTTATCTTTTGAACTTCGTAGATATGTGTTTGAGGTGAAAACGGTTTATAGCTGATTTGGTAATTTTGGGTGTGTGGGTGAGAAACGAATTTAAACCCTAAACTTTGTACTGCAAGGGAGTACTTTAGATTCGAGGGATCAATCTGTACAAATCCGGCCTAAACCAAGAAATGGTCGTTCTAGACTTGCTTCGGTCACAAAGTGAAGGAGAAGGGTTGGTTTTGGGGAGGGAAGCGAAGAAAGTGTTGAGACCAGAATAGTTGATTCTGGAAGAGTAGTTAGTTGTTTTACGACTTGTATCAGAAAGTGGGAAGCTAACAGATGGAGAGCTAACAAATGTTTTCTGAATGTTGTATGCTCCTGACCTGAACTTGTTGTTCGATGGAAATAGGTAATGCCTATTTATACAAGCCGAAATGAAACGTACTCTAGTCTCATTAAGAAATGGAAAACGGGTGAGTAAATGGGAGGAGGTGGTAACAGAGTAACGCTTTGGAATTGATGTTCAATAAAAGAAAGCGTTTCACCATTATTCCTGTATTTACTAACCGCCTCATCCTTATGACACTTTCTTATACTTGGCATGAGTGTCACGCCGCACGTTGTAAACCGCCAAACCAATACCCAATGAGCATCCCCCAGTTTGTGACATGCGTTGATGTCTCAAGTGTTTTCGTGGAAAACGTGTAGCATGTTGTTGTTTTATGGCAAGTTGAGCTTGGGAGACTTGCCGGCTCGGTGGTGACCTTCGACGGTCGAGATTTTGTATCTTAAGAGGAAAGATAGCCGTTGATTATTGCAACCCTTCGCTTGGTAGCCATTGTCATGAAAGCATGGCCGACACGGATTTAACGTGGTTAGGCGTGGCCAAGCTAGGATTTTGACGTTGGGCCAAAAGTGGCCATGCGTTAGCTGGCAACCTTGGACGGCTGAGATCTGCATCTCATATGGAAGGGTGGCCATTGATTGTTGCAACCCTTTATTTTGCAGCCAGCGGCATGGTTTAGGGACGGCATGGCTTAGCATAGTTTAGGCATGGCCAAAATTAGAGTTTTAGTATAAACCGTGATGTTTGGCCTTGGGCCGGAAGTTGACATGCGTTAGGTGGCAAACGTGAACGGTTGAGATCTGCATCTCAGATGGAAGGGAAAATTTGATTATTGCAACCCTTCGTTTGGTAGCCAGCGGCATGAAAGCATGGCCAGCATGGCTTTATCGTGGAGTGGATTCACTGGCAGTGTGTGGCTTGGAAGGGAAGCACTTGCGGCTTTGTTTAAATTAGGGTTTGGTATGTTGAACCCTAATTAGCGCCCTTTACTATAATCGGTGTAGAATTATCATACGGATCGGATTTTGATGGTTCGCCCCTCCATTCTGTACAGAAAAGAATTTCCTATCTCCCACGCGGGAATATTTAGGTTTTGAGCTCGTTCAGGAGATGAAAACAACCCGAAAGTAAAACTTAAGAAGAATTCTAAGGTTACCATGCGTTGTTTGGCAACCTTGGATGGCTAGGATTCGTATCTAGGATGGAAGGGTGGCCGTTGGTCGTCGCACGCCTTAGTTTTGGTAGCCGCAATAGGGAAGGCCGGCATGGCATGACGCGACAAGGCGGTTGGCATGCCATTAGCACATGTGGCATGGCATGCCTTGGCGTGGTTTGGCGTGGCCAAAACTAGGGTTTTGGGCCAAAGGTTACCATGCGTTGTTTGGCGACCTTGGACGGCTAGGATTTGCATCTACCTTTCTGAGCTCTTTCTTTTCTTTTTAGTCTACACTCAGCAACATAATGACCTATAGTTTTGCAATGGATACAAAATTTAGGAAGTTTAGAAATTCTTACCTCTTGTTCAAACTTGCCATATTTGGATTCTACCCACACTTTATTGGGAACCATTTGTGATACATCAATTTCAACCAATATACTTGTGTAATACCCAATTCCCTTTTTCAATGTTGTTTCATCAACTCGAATTGGTCTACCTAGAGTTCTTCCCATTACCATTAGAATATTTTCAGTCCAGTATTCAATACTTAGACCAGGGAAGACAATCCATACAAAACCAGTAGAAGATTTTTGTAATTCTGGTTTGAAATCACGCTCCCAAGCTTTGAGTTTAAGAACTTGTGTTTAAATTTCCAAGAATCCCTCATAGACATACTTCATATCCTCACCATTATCCAACTTAATAATAAAAAAACCTCTACCAATTGGGATGAATTGACAATTACCTTTAAGAAACCACAGTTTCCTGAAACTCGATTCTGCAACACCAAACTTAAGTTTTACAAGATCTAATTGACCAATCAAACTATATTTCCATTCACTTAGACTGGCATCAATTTCCTCATCCGGAATAAATACTGAAGTACTAAAATATTGTTGAGATGAAGTAGCATCAGATACGAAATTTTTTATCATCTCGAGAATCACGAAAAAGTTTTTTGGTGATTCGACATGTTATTCTGACTAAAAACAAATAACCATTATTACAAAATAGAAAAAACACCTGAATTAATCACGAAACTGAAATCAAAATTCACTTGAGATGATGGATTGATAATGAAACACAAAAAACGATAAGAAAATTTTCACCGATTCGGTCGCCGAGTTGCAGAGCTCAACTCAGTCCGATCCGACAAGATCCATTCTTCCTTAAACTTTGATGTATGACAAGTGTAATATATTTATAATATGATGTCAATTATTCTTATAAGGAGGTAGGATCCTTAAGGAGGGACCATAAAAAATTATGACTTATTCCAATATGGAGTTTATTCTTAAATATTGTTAGAGCAATGCTCGATCGAACTCGCAAGCGTTGCTATCTCAAGCTTGTTTGTCAATATTAGTGATCAAAACTATAAGTCTTGATTTCTAGTCTACTTATAGTAATGTCTCGGACTAGGATAGATTGTGTAGTTGAGCATTAGACTTCACGGCGTTCATCAAATGAAGACGGAGAACTACTAAGGCGAGCTTGTGGAACTTCATCAACAAAAGGTATGTGGACACTAAAACTCATCTATCACTTGGAAAGTCTATTTCGACTGTATCTCCTATATTGAGACAAAATTCATATTACGATAGTTTTCGACTGTATACATTTGAGATTTCGAGCTGAGTTTAAATCGCTTACATATTTCTAAAAATATGTGTTGGTAAGCTTTCGCTTCAACCAATTTTATCTTATATTCTTGACGAAATTCAAAAGATGATCATGTGAAAATCTCCGAGTAACATCTTACATGGTTTGTGTGATACAATCATTTGGTGTAGTCTTGGAATGTTTCGTTATGATTATTTCAATAACTTGAAAATTGCTTTGATTCTAATAGTGTGTGAAAACGGCTATTGTCATCCTCTAAGAATGTTTCAATGATTGAAATAGAGTTTAGAACACTTAACCAACATTGGATTATAAACATGTTATGCAATCTTGCATATATGTGATACATGTTCGGGAACCATAGAATGCATACTCGTATGCGTACTTGAAGTTGTGAAATTCCGTGTACCAAGTACACATACCTGTACGCATACTTGCGTAAGGTATAGGTCCGGGAATTTCTGCTGGGATTTGGAAGTGTACTAAGTATGCGTACTCATTTGCATACTGGCGAACCCAAACTCAGACCGCCTACTTAAGTATGCGTACCCGTTTGCATACTTGAGTGGTTAAAGTTCTAAAATCGGTTGGCTCATGAACTAATACATTTATATATTAAGGAATGCATTCTTTGCAAACCGTGGCTATAATGTTCATGAATTGATTCGAGTGAATCAAACTGATTTTGCTTCAATTGTGTTCTTGTATACTTCTATGAGAATATAGCAATTGAACAACTCTTTAACTAGTTTCATTTGAGTCATTTGAACTAGTTATGGTTAAGATGAATAAGGTTGATATGAGAGTGTTCATATAGCTAACCTCGGTTAAATACGGTTGAGCCAACATGGTGTACACGTTTAGGTATGGTTACTAAACCTAAATGAAGGTACATTTCATTTGTGTATAAAAAGCTAAGTTCGATCTAACGGTTGAAAGATATTAGCTTGAATCTAATCAGGTTTTCATCTAACGGTGAATATTGGATGCTTTGTTGCCAAGGTAATTTAGATTGCAAACCATGATTTGAAATCTATATAAAGGAGAACTCTAAAAACTGGGAAAAACTAATCCCCACACCTCTGTGTGATACTAGTTGTATAAGCTAGAGTTGATTCTCCTTTAACCTTAGGTTTTCATGAAACCTTGTAAGTTAACGACTTAAAGACTTCATTGGGATTGTGAAGGCAGCCCCAACTATTTTCTCTGTAGTTGCGTGATCTGATCTTGCTTTTTCTATCTTGTTTGAGTACTATCTTCTCTAAGATTGGCTTAAGATTTAATCTCTGATAGGCAAGATAAAAAGTAGTCACAAACATCTTCGTCTCATCGTTTGTGATTCCACAATATCTAGTTTCGCTATAATACGTTTAAGATTATTATGAGGTTATTGATATTTCTAGGTTGTTCTTCGGGAATATAAGTCCGGTATACCAATTGGTTCCTGTTCACCTTGATTTATCAAAAGACGAAACAAAACTCGTAGGTATTTCTGTGGGAGACAGATTTATCTATTCCAATAGACTTTTCAGTGTGAAACAGATTTGTTTATCAAGTCTTCGACTTTGGGCCGTAGCAACTCTTGGTTGTGAGTTAGATCAGCTAAGGGAATCAAGTGCGTAGTATCCTGCTGGGATCAGAGACTTAAGGAGCGTAACTATACCTTGAATCAGTGTGAGATTGATTAGGGTTCAACTACAATCCAGTCCGAAGTTCATGTGTAGTAGGCTAGTGTCTATAGCGGCTTAATACAGTGTGGTGTTCAAATCTGGACTAGGTCCCGGGGTTTTTCTGCATTTGCGGTTTCCTCGTTAACAAAACTTCTAATGTATGTGTTATTTCTTTTCCGCATTATATTTTGTTATATAATAGAAATATCACAGGTTGTGCGTTGAATCGATTAATTGGGAATCCAACCTTTGGTTGTTGATTGAAATTGATTGATTCTTGAACACTGGTCTTTGGTATCGTTCAAGTTGTTTCTCTTATATTCCATTGAGCATCGCAAATTCCTATTTACTGATTGCAGATTGAATTAAGAGATGGAGATATAAAATTCTTTGATATACTTTTCTCTAGATTGAGTCTAACTGTCTAGTTGATTCTCTTGAAAATATATTAGAGTTTGTCTATTCAGATTGCCAAGCGAAATATTAGTTGTGGTTGTTAGACCCCCGCTTTTTCAATTGGTATCAGAGCAGGCAAACACGTTTAAGACCTCATAAGTCTGTGTTTGTAGCAATCTAAATCTATGGACAGAAAGCTATCTCTATAAACGCACCTCCAGATCCAGGGATTTCTGAATTCTCTTCCATGACTGATTTAATATATCTGTAGAAGAAATTCTATCTAAACCTCCACCTGGTTTAAAATCCCTTGAAGTGTTTTCAGGGCTTGAAATGAAACTGGAAAGCTTATCTCTTGATGTTGAGTTATACCTCCAGAAAGAACAAGAATCTCTTGATAAGCTAAATATAGTTGTGATGAATAATATTCATGTTGAGGTTGACATTGATTTACTAATCAGTTAGAGCAATGCTCCTCCTCTATGTAATCCAATTGGTTGTAGCAATCTAATTGATTTACATGAAGAGTTTATGTCTGAGTCTCCTGACTACATCGCTTCTAAGCATAAATATCTTCATTGGTCAATTCCTTATACTTCGTACCAAGATAATAATATTGTACTCCTTATGAAAAAGTGAGGACGTCTCTTCATAATAAAAGAGTTTCCCTGTGCAATACTGACTATTATCTGCAAAGACTGTTGGTTATAAGTTGTAAACGAAGAAATCAGGAACACAACTTAAGTTCTTTGAGAAACTTGTAAAAACAATCCTTTGGGTTTCTCTTAATACTGTAAGATGTAAGAGTTGTTGGAAAGAAACTCTTTGTTGATGCCATGGTTAGCAAGACATTGTTCACCTCAACACAAATTGATTGTGTGGAAGTGCATTCTCACCAAGAGATTAGGGCGTACATATTGCGTTAGCTACGATTTATATCTTTAGTAAGGCTGTAGAATTCAATTAGATTCTTCTAAAAGGTATGTCTATAAACTTGAGCAAGATTTGTGTTTTTATCATTTCCTTAGAGTACTTATAATTATCCATGTACCTTGCTTATCGTTCATTTCTACATAACTTGATATGTGTTTAAGGTTTTGAAATGTTTAGGTTTGAAAATAGTAGTTCGGGATGTTTGGACTTCATGGTACACATACCAAGTATGCATACCACCATTTAAAATCAAAATCCAGTGGTTTTTGTACGCATACCCGTTTGCATACTGCTCCAGGTCACGAAAATTCGTTTGCAAACCCGTATGCATACTCGAACTCGGAATGACTCATTCTTTTTGCATCTCTTCCTCTCTAAGTTTTCTTCCATGACTGATTTAATAAAATCTGTACAAGAAATTCAATCTAAACCTCCACCTGGTTTAAAATCCCTTGAAGTGTTTTCAGGGTTTGAAAAGAAACTGGAAATATTATCTCTTGATGTTGAGTCATACCTACAGAAAGAACAAGAATCACTTGATAAGATAAATCTAGTTTTGATGAATAATATTCTTGTTGAGGTTGACATTTATTTACTAATCAGTGAGAGCAATGCCCTCCTCTGTGTAATCCAATTGGTTGTAGCAAACTAATTAATTTACATGAAGAATTTATGTCTGAGTCTCCTGACTGCATCACCTCTAAGCATGAATCACTTCATGGTCAATTCCTGATACTTCGTACCAAGATAATAGTATTGTTTCTCCTTATAAAAATGTGAGGAGAGTTTCCCTGTGAAATACTGAATATTATCTGCAAGGACTGTTGGTTAAAAGTTGTAAACTAAGAAATCAGAAACACAACTGTCTTATGCTCTTTTTAAGTTCTTTGAGAAACTTGTAAAACAAGGTCTTTGGGTTTCTCTCAATATTGTAAGATGTAAGAGTTGTTTGAATGAAACTCTTTTTTGGTGCCATGGTTAGCAAGACATTGTTCACCTCAACACAAATTGATTATGTTGGAAGTGCATTCTCACCGAGAGATGCATGCTCTTGCATTCTCACCAAGAGATGCCCTCTTATGTATACGGTGAGGGAAGCACGAGAATTGGGGCGTACATGTTGCGTTAGGTACGATTTTGAATCTTTGGTAAGGCTGTAGAATTCAATTGGATTCTTCTAAAAGGTATTTCTATAAAGTTGAGCAAGATTTGTGTTTTTATCATTTGCTTAGAATAATTATTATGATCCATGTACCTTGCTTATCGTTCATTTCTACCTAACTTGATATTTGTTTAAGGTTACGAAATGTTTAGGTTTGAAAATAGTAGTTCTAGGATGTTTGGACTTCATGGTACACCTACCAGGTATGCATACCACCATTTAAAATCAAAATCCGGGGGTTTTAGTACGCATACCCGTTTGGATATCTTGCTCAGTCACGAAAATTCATTTGCAAACCCGTATGTATACCGGCCTGTAGATGTCGATTTTCGGTAAACTTATTTTGGCCGTAACTTCTTCGTCCGAACTCAGAATGACCTCATTCTTTTTCATCTCTTCCTCTATGAAATCTCTTCCATGACTGATTTATCAAAATCAATAGAACAAATTCTATCTAAATCTCCACCTGGTTTAAAATGCCTTGAAGTGTTTTCATGGCTTGAAAAGAAACTGGAAAGCTTATCTCTTAATGTTGAGTCATACCTCCAGAAAGAACAAGAATCAATTGATAAGCTAAATCTAGTTTTGATGAATAATATTAATGTTGAGGTTGACATTGATTTAATAATCATTGAGAGCAATGCTCCTCCTCTGTGTAATCCAATTGGTTGTAGCAAACTAAGTGATTTACATGAAGAGTCTATGTCTGAGTCTCCTGACTGCATCACCTCTAAGCATGAATCTCTTCATTGGTCAATTCATGATACTTCGTACCAAGATAATAGTATTGTACTCCTATGAAAAAGTGAGGACGTCTCTTCATATTAAAAGAGTTTCCCTGTGAAATACTGAATATTATCTGCAAGGACTGTTGGTTAAAAGTTGTAAACTAAGAAATCAGGAACACAACTGTCTTATGCTCTTTTTAAGTTCTTTGAGAAACTTGTAAAAACAGTCCTTTGGGTTTCTCTCAATATTGTAAGATGTAAGAGTTGTTTGAATGAAACTCTTTTTTGGTGCCATGGTTAGCAAGACATTGTTCACCTCAACACAAACTGATTATGTTGGAAGTGCATTCTCACCGAGAGATGCATGCTCTTGTATTCTCACCAAGAGATGCCCTCCTATGTATACGGTGAGGGAAGCACGAGAATTGGGGCGTACATGTTACGTTAGGTACGATTTTGAATCTTTGGTAAAATTGTGTAGAATTCAATTGGATTCTTCTAAAAGGTATTTCTATAAAGTTGAGCAAGATTTGTGTTTTTATCATTTGCTTAGAATAATTATTATGATCCATGTACCTTGCTTATCGTTCATTTCTACCTAACTTGATATGTGTTTAAGGTTCTGAAATGTTTAGGTTTGAAAATAGTAGTTCGGGATGTTTGGACTTCATGGTACACCTACCAGGTATGCATACCACCATTTAAAATCAAAATCCAGGGGTTTTAGTACGCATACCCGTTTGGATACTGCTCCAGGTCACGAAAATTCATTTGCAAACCCGTATGTATACCGGCCTGTAGATGTCGATTTTCGGTAAACTTATTTTGGCCGTAACTTCTTCTTCCGAACTCAGAATGACCTCATTCTTTTTCATCTCTTCCTCTATGAATTCTCTTCCATGACTGATTTATCAAAATCAATAGAACAAATTCTATTTAAATCTCCACCTGGTTTAAAATGCCTTGAAGTGTTTTCATGGCTTGAAAAGAAACTGGAAAGCTTATCTCTTAATGTTGAGTCATACCTCCAGAAAGAACCAGAATCAATTGATAAGCTAAATCTAGTTTTGATGAATAATATTAATGTTGAGGTAGACATTGATTTAATAATCATTGAGAGCAATGCTCCTCCTCTGTGTAATCCAATTGGTTATAGCAAACTAAGTGATTTACATGAAGAGTCTATGTCTGAGTCTCCTGACTGCATCACCTCTAAGCATGAATCTCTTCATTGGTCAATTCATGATACTTCGTACCAAGATAATAGTATTGTACTCCTATGAAAAAGTGAGGACGTCTCTTCATATTAAAAGAGTTTCCCTGTGCAATACTGACTATTATCTGCAAAGACTGTTGGTTATAAGTTGTAAACGAAGAAATCAGGAACACAACTTACGTTCTTTGAGAAACTTGTAAAAACAATCCTTTGGGTTTCTCTCAATACTGTAAGATATAAGAGTTGTTGGAAAGAAACTCTTTCTTGGTGCCATGGTTAGCAAGACATTGTTCACCTCAACATAAATTGATTGTGTTGGAAGTGCATTCTCACCGAGAGATGCATGCCCTGCTATGTATACGGTGAGGGAAGCACGAGAATTGGGGCGTACATGTTGCGTTAGGTACGATTTTGAATCTTTGGTAAGGATGTAGAATTCAATTGGATTCTTTTAAAAGGTATGTCTATAAACTTGAGCAAGATTTAATGTTTTATCATTTGCTTAGACTACTTATAATGATCCAAGTACCTTGCTTATCGTTCATTTCTACCTAACTTGATATGTGTTTAAGGTTCTGAAATGTTTAGGTTTGAAAATAGTAGTTCAGGATGTTTGGACTTCATGGTACACATACCAGGTATGCATACCACCATTTAAAATCAAAATCCAGGGGTTTTAGTACGCATACCAGTTTGCATACTGCTCCAGGTCACGAAAATTCATTTGCAAACCCGTATCATTTGCTTAGACTACTTATAATGATCCATGTACCTTGCTTATCGTTCATTTCTACCTAACTTGATATGTGTTTAAGGTTCTGAAATGTTTAGGTTTGAAAATAGTAGTTTAGGATGTTTGGACTTCATGGTACACATACCAGGTATGAATACCACCATTTAAAATCAAAATCCAGGGATTTTAGTACGCATACCTGCTTGCATACTGCTCCAGGTCACGAAAATTCATTTGCAAACCCGTATGTATACCGGCCTGTAAATGTCGATTTTCGGTAAACTTATTTTGGCCGTAACTTCTTCGTCCAAACTCGGAATGACCTCATTCTTTTTGCATCTCTTCCTCTTTGAATTCTCTTCCATGACTGATTTAATAAAATCTGTAGAAGAAATTCTATCTAAACCTCCACCTGGTTTAAAATGCCTTGAAGTGTTTTCAGGGCTTGAAAAGAAACTAGAAAAAGCTTATCTCTTGATGTTTAGTTATACCTCCAGAAAGAACAAGAATCTCCTGATAAGCTAAATCTAGTTTTGATGAATAATATTCATGTTGAGGTTGACATTGATTTACTAATCAGGAGAGCAATGCCCCTCCTCTGTGTAATCTAATTGGTTGTAGCAAACTAATTTATTTACATGAAGAGTTTATGTTTGAGTATCCTGACTGCATCACCTCTAAGCATGAATCACTTCATTGGTCAATTCCTGATACTTCATACCAAGATAATAGTATTGTTTCTCTTTGTATCAAAAGAGTTTCCCTGTGCAATACTGAATATTATCTGCAAAGACTGTTGGTTTTAAGTTGTAAACTAAGAAATCAGGAACACAAACTGTCTTATGCTATTTTTAAGTTCTTTGAGAAACTTGTAAAAACAGTCCTTTGGGTTTCTCTCAATACTGTAAGATGTAAGAGTTGTTGGAAAGAAACTCTTTCTTGGTGCCATGGTTAGCAAGACATTGTTCACCTTAACAAAAATTGATTGTGTTGGAAGTGCATTCTCACCGAGATGCATGCCTGCTATGTATACGGTGAGGGAAGCACGAGAATTGGGGCGTACATGTTGCGTTAGGTATGATTTTGGATCTTTGGTAACGCTGTAGAATTCAATTGGATTCTTCTAAAAGGTATTTCTATAAACTTGAGCAAGATTTGTGTTTTTATCATTTGCTTAGAGTATTTATAATGATCCATGTACCTTGCTTATCGTTCATTTCTACCTAACTTGATATTTGTTTAAGGTTCTGAAATGTACTTTAATTTATAGACTCCAGACACCTAAAGGTTGCAGGATCGACTCCCAGACACCTCCTTTCTTTTTTTTTCCCTTCTTCGTTCTTCTTTCTTCTTCATCCATGAAACTGAAAGAGGAGATCGAGACAGAGAAGAGAAGATTAATGGAAGATGATTGAAGATAGAAATGATTGAGGATAGAAATTGAGAAGGATTCGAAGTAGAAGATGTCAATGCTGCCATCAATTAACAACAGGAAGAATGGAAATAGTCGCTGCTGTTTGTAGTGAAGAGTTAGGGTTTTGCATCGAAATTCGAAATTAATTGAAGAATTAAATCCAGGCCCCGAGAATTTGAGGGTTTTTCTCGAGTCTTGATGCTACGGAGAAGAAGATGTGGTTGAGGAACTCAAATCGGTGATGCGGAAATCGAGAGAGATGGGTTCGGTGTCGTTACCATGGTGATTGTCAAGGGATGGGGCTGTTGTCAAATTAAGAGAAGAACGAAGATCCTGGGTTGTGTATTTTGTGGGTTTTGTTCAGAGAAGATGATGGAGATGTTGTTGTGTAACGACGGGGGTTGAAATTGAAGAACTGAAATTGAAATTAATCTTAGCTATATTGGGATTTCACTTAATTCCCGCTAGATCGTTGCTTGATCATATACTGGGTAGTAAGTAACTCATATTTGTTTAGTGTTGGTTTAAATTTTTGTTGAGTAATTTTGTTAAACATGATTGAATTGTGTGATGATGATAGGAAGATGATTTGCATGTCAGGGTGTTATTATATCGACACAAATCTTAATGCATATGCAATATCGATCCTTTCAGTAATCATCATAAGCTACTAAAGAATTTCAAGTGTATGAGCATTTTTGAAGATATAAGAATAAATGTTCAATTCTCGAGTTTTTCATTCCCGCAAATTGAAAGCCGTTTGATGTTTAGTATCCGGTCTTGGATTTGATTTGTTCATGATTGAAATGTTTATCATATTTGTTCTGTGGAACATGCTTCGCAGAAATATTAGAATGAGGCGAGAATACTTGTACAGAAAAAACTTGGAAGGAAAGGAACGTCAAGCGAAAAATTAATGAAGCTCTAGAAGGTATTGCATCACTTTAAGACTCTAGTTAACCTAGTTTTATCGCTCGACTTTGTTCCTTTATTGTTGTCATTGTGTTTTAAAGAAGACTCAAACCATTACCTGCGTAATTAATACATTTAGAAATTGTATAACGCTTATCTTGTGTGAACATAGAAACAACACCGAGAATCAACAACTATCAACTTGAGGAGTAGTTCTTTCTGCTGCGTTAGATCTCGAATTTATTGCAAACCAAATTAAGCCTATTGCATCAAGTAAAAATACTGAAATTGTTGCACATTCATGTATTACAAGTGTAATCAATAATGGAATTCACAGTTTGCAGCGGCAGCTACTTACCAGGTTCTTAATCTCATAAGGCTTAACTAAATTTGCAAAATTGAGAACCACTAGGATATTGAACATTGAATCATTGTAAATTGGCAATTTGACTTTCGATAATTCAGAATTTAATTGGCTTGTGATGCCTTTAGGTGTCTTGTCGAGTTTCAGCATTAGTCTTAGTCTTAGAGGTTGCTTATATGTGTTGTATGTTGCTTGATTTTTAATCTCGTGAAGGGGAAAATATTTAGCATGAGAAGAAGCTGTTGACTTTGCAATCTTTGAAATACAGGGGAGGTGGAGACAAGACAAAAGGCATCTATAAAGAAGCTGAAGTAAATGATTTTGGTAACATCACAGTTTGTGTCCACTACTTCATCTGTTCTGAATTGAATTGAATCGAATAACCACCCTCCTCCAATAAACATAATAACTTTCGTGAAAGGTATTTTTTGTGAAAGAATTTTTGTATCGTTTTCCTTGGAGTTTGAACCTTGTGATGGTGACATCGGAATGATCGCAGAGGCCCGTAATTTTACACTGAACCGAGTCATATGTTGCTACATTTTGCTTTATGGTTTTCTAAATTCTTATTCAATATTAAGAGTGTGCCTTCATGGCAAAGCCATCATAGTGGAGACAGGGAAAGACATTTAGAAGCTTTATTTGAATTTTGTTTAACCCTGTACACTTTTCATACCTTTGAATTATCTTTATACCTACCGCTGGTTGTTGTCATTGGCATGGATTGTTTATTTCATTATTCGGGGTTGGGATCCTGCAACCTTCGAAGCATTGCATCCAGAGAAGCACGAGTCAAAGAGCTTCATGACCATATATGGAAGACAAGTCCTACCTCTGGACGTGGCTATTTGTTGTTCCATTGGTTGCTTACACCTTATGGCAGATTCTCTATTTTATCATTGTCAATGTTCTGCGTCGTCAAATGCTTCTAAGGGATCCAGAAGTAATGACATCATACAGGTATTCCCTTGCTCCCTCTCTCTTCACCTCTCATGTATTGTATATGGGCACAAACACACGGGAAAATTTTCATTATTAGCCCTCAGTGGCTCAATTTTTCCAAACATTTGATTACTTCTCTAAAACCTGGTATCGCTAACCCTGTTAGTGATTTCAGCGGCTATCGATTCATTTGGATTTCTGGCTTTGTGTCATTGCCGCAGTTACTGGCTGCTTTCATCTCTGTCGTTATCTTTGAGTTACAGGATGTTGTCAGCCATTAGGAGAACTGGCCTAAGGGTATCAATTTGAATCTTATGACGGAAACCCAGTTTACACGATCATAAATTTTAACTAGTGTTATGCTTCGATTTTATTTTCACTTATTCTCTTTCCTGCTGCTAATGTTGGCAGAGAACTATCAAAGAAAGCACAAAAAGCGAATAATATGTGGTGGCGTCTGAGTGGAGTTCTAGGTGATCAGAATCGTATGCTCATGTATATCCTGTTCCAAGATGCATTCACAGTTTCCACAATGGCTTAAACTGTGCCAATATTTCTGTCTTACGAATTGCATGTGATTTTCCAAATACTCTTAAGTCTCTGCATCTATATGGAACGGAGGAAGATTTTTATTATTAGTGATGCCTGTGCAAGTCATAATGAAGGAGAAGAAGAAACTTGAAATGCCGCCATTACCAGTCCAACTCGATTCCCACGTAAACTAACGGCTTCCATGCAGTCCGACAACCATTCGAAACAGCCTTGTCGACTTGTAAATTTTCGTTTTTGCTATTGCTAGAAAATTTTAGTTAGTACACCTTTTGACTGTTGAAAAGTCGATATCTTGGGATTTAGGATGTTGAGGTGCGGAAAGTTTTGTTTTGAACTCGAGCCCAAGAGATTAAATAACAGCAGATCAATCTCTTTTATAATTTTTCCCGAACATCTCTTTTACAAAAAAAAAAAAAAAAAAAACTTTTACAAATCTGAATCCGTGCAATCACGTAGTGGTATCGTTTCCTCAAGTTCTTCGGTCGGCCCTTCTACCGTGGTAACGGTTGTACTAGTTTATTTACATGAAGAGTTTATGTTTGAGTATCCTGACTGCATCACCTCTAAGCATGAATCACTTCATTGGTCAATTCCCGATACTTCATACCAAGATAATAGTATTGTTTCTCTTTGTATCAAAAGAGTTTCCCTGTGCAATGCTGAATATTATCTCGCAAAGACCGTTGGTTTTAAGTTGTAAACTAAGAAATCGGGAACACAAACTGTCTTATGCTATTTTTAAGTTCTTTGAGAAACTTGTAAAACAAGTCCTTTGGGTTTCTCTCAATACTGTAAGATGTAAGAGTTGTTGGAAAGAAACTCTTTCTTGGTGCCATGGTTAGCAAGACATTGTTCACCTTAACAAAAATTGATTGTGTTGGAAGTGCATTCTCACCGAGAGATGCATGCCCTGCTATGTATACGGTGAGGGAAGCACGAGAATTGGGGCGTACATGTTGCGTTAGGTATGATTTTGTATCTTTGGTAAGGCTGTAGAATTCAATTGGATTCTTCTAAAAGGTATTTCTATAAACTTGAGCAAGATTTGTGTTTTTATCATTTGCTTAGAGTATTTATAATGATCCATGTACCTTGCTTATCGTTCATTTCTACCTAACTTGATATTTGTTTAAGGTTCTGAAATGTTTAGGTTTGAAAATAGTAGCTCGGGATGTTTGGACTTCATTGTACACATACCAGGTATGCATACCACCATTTAAAAACAAAATACAGGGGTTTTAGTACGCATACCCGTTTGCATACTGCTCCAGGTCACGAAAATTTCGTTTGCAAACCCGTATGCATACTGGCCTGTAGATGTCGATTTTCGGTAAACTTATTTTGGCCGTAACTTCTTTGTCCGAACTCGGAATGACCTCATTCTTTTTGCATTCTCTTCTTCTCTGAATTCTCTTCCATGACTGATTTAATAAAATCTGTAGAATAAATTCTATTTAAACCTCCACATGGTTTAAAATCCTTTGAAGTGTTTTTAGGGCATGAAAAGAAACTGGAAAGCTTATCTCTTGATGTTGAGTTATACCTCCAGAAAGAACAAGAATCTCTTGATAAGCTAAATCTAGTGACTTACCACTGTACTTAAGTGACATCCACAATTCATAAACACTAAAACATATAGACATCATAAAGAAACTTACCTGGTGGTTAGATATACTACGGAATCAGGTACACCAGGAGAAGACTTCTTGAATTTGTTGCTAGGTAAATACAAATCAAAAACTGGTTTTGCTGAGATGTTCATTTGCATATTTATGAAACCATCAGTAATTTCGAACCCCTATTCCAATTCGTTAACTGATATTCCACTGCTGTATTTTGAGTCCCCGACACAAGTAGGAGTAGAGGGGTAATTCTCATTCTTCAAGGTCCACTGAACACCATGACGACCAACAATATATCCACGTGACTTCAAGTGCTTATAAACCAGGAAAGAATCCCAAGTACACCCGTTCCTGCCCTCGTTAAGCATGAAATACATATCTGTTAAAGAAAGCACCATATCATCAGTACTGTTAACGACAAGCAATGCTCCTTTTTCAACCATGAACCTACAAGAACATACAGAGAGAGTAGAGAGTATTAATATTTTTATTAGTAGGTGAATACTATAGCGAATTCCAATTTAAACACAAATGCTCCAAAATTAACAAAGATGACACCAAAAAAAATATAATAAAACACACTTACAATGTCTCCTCAATCGATAAATAAATTGTCTTGATTCGTTTCTAACAATTCTGTTGTAATCCAACATCTACCTTTGTGTTCTAACACCTCCACCATTCTCATCTCCGAATCCCAACGTGCCTTGGATTTAGGTTTCGTGAGGATATAGAGTTGAACAAACAAACTAATAATCAAACATGGGGAAACTAAGTAATGTAAAAAAATTCATGTCAATTAAAATTTCAAACCTGCAGATTGGTAACCTAGGAATGAAACTAGACATAGTAAGATGCTCGTCGTCGTCGCTGTCTAGTAAATCAATTTCTGAATCTTGTGTTCTATCGTAAGAAACTTCCCGATCCCTAAACTCCATCCTGCCGACCTTTAAAAGAATCGTTAGTACACCCTCCGCCTCTAAAAGATAGGCATGTTTGTGTGTAATTTACACACAAACCTGTCTATCTTTTAAAGATGGAGGTAGTATTTCTACTTCTAACTTGCAAAGAGTTTGGTAGTTTCCCAATTGACGACAACCATAAAGTGAAAACACTTTATTTATAAGCGTATAATAGTCGGAAATGATAAACATCCCGAGGATGCTATCCCGCAAAGTGTCCCGCGTGACACAAAAATATTGGACCCACCACCATAAAAGGCGAATTCGTTAATCAATGCACCCGATGGGGCCCGGAGATACGTGTGCTGTCGGTAATATAGTGCGGGATTTTGAATCGGTCAATGTATTACTACTCTATAATAGTTGCCTTTTATTTTAATGGGGAAAAAAGTTGCCTAGTAGGGATACGAATTTATGAAAGAGTATTCCTTGCATCGCAAGAAATCGCAGATTTCAAATATGTCACTAAGTAAGGGTTTGTGAAGGCCTTTTTAAATGAAGCTGTATTACAAACATCCCTAAAAGTGGTACCCAACAATGTTATATATTGTAAGATGTTAATCCAAATTTGTTATAGAAGTCGTCAAATAAATGGAGTTCTAAATGGTTAGTGGGCAGGTGTTTGTCTCTTGGCAAAAAGGTATTGCCGGTCGAGATCAGCTGTTTCTTATATCATTTAGGTGGTGAGTTCTAATCTGGTCATTTGGAGCCAAACATTTCTTCTATTCTATAAGAACTCAAAACCAAAAACAATGTTCATCTTAAAAAAATACTTATTTTATTTCTTTTCCGTTAATATATCATTTAGATTCTAGTTTTTTTTTTGATGAGAAAAGAAAATATATTAATCAAGCAATAAAATACATCAACTTTACAATGTCATTCTTTTCAAAAATATTGGACATCAGACTATATTGAGATATCCTTATCTGAATTTGGAAGATATATGTTGAAGATTTTTTTCACGAGCTTCTTTTGCAATGTGATCTGCTGTTGAGTTAAACCTTCTGTTGATGTATTTCACTTGAGCCTGAGGTAGAGTTTGCAAAAATTTTTGTGTCTTCATTATTGTGTTATCCGCGTTCCAATCTGGGATTTTTTTCTCCTTATTGATTGTCTCCGCTAACATCTTGCAGTCAGTAACTAAAGTGACAGTAGATAGAATATTTTCACTTAGCCATGAAACCGCTTTTAATAAGGCTTTTGACTCTGCGTGGAAGGCTGATAAGGCCCTATCTGCTCCAGTTGCAATGTGCATAAAAGTTTCGTTGTATGCTGAATATAAGATAAAAGCATAACCCATAGTTGAATTTTCCTTTTTGAATGCTGCATCTATGAATAGTATCCAGTCTGAAGATACGCTTGACCATTTATCCTTGTAATCTATATTTGGTTGAATCCTTTTGCTCTTCTTGATATTCTCTTGTGGATATTGTATCATGAATTTGTTTATTTGCTCAATAAGAGAATTAGGGTTTGGGTTTATTTTATCGAAGATTACTGAACATCGATATTTCCAGATGAACCAGGATATTATTGCAATCCTTCCTGAATAGTCAGTGAATTCCGGTACCGATATCCATTCTTTAATCCATTCCATCATAGATTCTGTATTGATTCTAGTATTAACTGCATCTAAAGAGAGGTCGAACCAAATCGCTCTAGCAAAAGGCAAGCCCGTATTAGGTGATATTCTATTTCTGTCGATTTAGTATCACACATCGGGCATTCTGTGATGAATTCCTCATTATGGGCTCCTAATCTAGCATTGGTCGGAAGAGCTTTCTGAGCTAATTTCCAAATGAACAATTTTATCCTTGTAATTACATTAATTTTCCATATTTTTTTTCCCATGGAAACTCGCCGGAAATGGAGTTTTCCTGGTCTTGGTTTATGAGGAAGGTGTAAACATTTTTCGTTGAGAAGATTCCGGAACCGTGGTGTTGCCATATGATTTTATCTGGTTCTTGGATATTTGGCGATATGGCTAGGATTTTCTCTTTAATATTATGGGTGAACAATGTATAAAGTTTCTCTCCGTCCCAAACTTCATCTTGTGTAATTAATTCACTTACCTTTTGTGGGATTGGGTCTGTTAAACCTGTTGGTTTTGGAATATTGTTTTCTGATGGTAACCATTTATCTTCCCAGATCTTTACCTCCATTTTTAACTTGCCAAACGAAATTTTCCTTGATTAGGTTTAGCCCTTTGTGGATGCTTGTCCATATCCATGATAGATTCGAGGTTCTAGTAGCTTCTAGTGGGTGACTGTTAGGAAAGTATTTGGCTTTCAATAATCTTGCCCATAGTTGGTTATGTTCTGAGATTAGTCTGCTAGCCAGTTTTGTTAGGAGAGAAATGTTGAAAAGATGCGGGTTTTTTATTCCTAGACCTCCTTGTGTGATAGGTTTGCAGATATTTCCCCAGGCTTTAAAATATCCTCCTTTATTTTTATTCTTATCCTTGTTCCACCAGAAATCTCTTTGTATCTTATCCAATTGATCTAAGGTTTCCTTTGGGAGTTTTAGAATTTGCATTTGATATGTAGGAAACCCTTGTAAGACTTATTTTATTAGAACCATTCTTCCAGCTTGTGAAAGAAGTTTAGATTTCCAACCTTGCAGTGTGTCATAATATTTTTTTTGAAGCGGCTCAAAATTTTCCTTTCTTTATTTATCGAAAAAGAGCGGAGTACCCAAATATCTATCATTTTTTGTCATCAGAGGGACTTTTAGGATCTTCGCAATTATTTTCCCATGTTTCGGATGGATTTTTTTACTGAAAAAAATACCGGATTTCTGAAGATTTATCATTTGACCAGTGATCACCCCAAATCTTGATAGTATTTCAAGAAGGTTTTTTGCCTCCCCTAAATCCGCTTTAGTGAAAAGGAAACAATCATCGGCAAAGAAAAGGTGGGAGATGTTGGGGGAATTTTTGTTTATTTTCAGTCCCGAATTTTTTTTCTCCAAAACTGAATTTTCTAGGAGTCTAGAGAGAATCTCCATGCATATAAGGAATAGGTATGGGGAGAGGGGGTCGCCTTGTCTTAATCCCCGAGAGGTTTTGAAAGTAGGCCCTGATGAGCCATTAAGAAGAATAGAGAATGAAGTGGTGGATATACATTGCATAATGAGATTTATCAAAGTTGAATTGAAGCCTAGAGCTGAGAGAGCAAATTTGATAAAATTCCATTCCAATCTGTCAAAAGATTTCGAAAGATCTAATTTTAGAGCGAGGTGTCCTTTTTGAGCTTTCGAGGTTTTCATTGTGTGGATAAGTTCATGAGCGATGATGATATTGTCAGTGATTTGTCTATAAGGTAAGAATGCTGATTGGTTAGGGGATATTATTTTATTCAAAATCGGTTTGAGGAGATTTGAAAGAATTTTAGAAATTATTTTATAGATTGTATTACTTAGACTGATGGGTCTAAAATCCGACGGTGTTTTAGGGGTGGATGTCTTTGGAATAAGAGTTATGAAGGAATGATTTAACTTTGGGTCCAGGTAACCAGTTTTGAAAAAATCTTGGACCGAGTTTGTAATATCTGGTCCCAACGTGACCCAATTAGCTTTAAAGAAACCCGATTGGTAGCCATCTGGACCCGGGGCTCCCCATTGGTTCATACTGGCTAAAGTATTCCAAATTTCTTTCTCTGTGGGAATAAAAGTTAAAAGGGAGTTTTCTTCTATAGAGATACAAGGAGTAATAATGTTTGAAAGATCTTCCGCATACTGCGAGGTTCGTATATTGGAGAAGTGATTGAGAAGAAGCGAATAGATTTGATCTCTTTCTGAAATCCATAGTCCTGAAGGCTCCCTAAGAGAATGGATAACATTAATTCTTTTCCTATTAGATGCAAAAGCGTGGAAGTATTCAGTGTTTTGGTCATATTCCTTGAAAAATTTATCTCTAGAGAGTTGGTGGTAGTAGTCATTTTTTATTTTGTACCAGTTCCCTAGTTCTTCTTGTAATTTTCTAATTTTATCTAGGTTTGTAGAATACTTTCTAGTTTTATGGAGAGCATCAATCCTAATATTTAGGGATTTTATCTTTTTATGAATATTCTCGAAAACATCGGTGTTCCATTGGGTAAGGTCAGAAGAGAGGATGTTAAGTTTGGAGTAGAGGTTATTATTTTTATCATCCCTAGAATGATGATTCCAAGAATTAACTATCATGTCCGAAAAAGTAGGGTGGGTGAGCCAGGATCTAATACATCTAAAGGGTTTTGACAAGGTTTGTTTATCTGGGTGCGAGTCTAGTAAAAGAAGGGTATGATCATATCCTACTCTAGTGAGGTGACTCACCTTTGTATCGGGGAATTCCTGTGTCCATTGAACCGATGTGAGTGCTCTGTCAATTTTGTCGCTTATGTTGGCTTCCTCTTGTCTGTTATTTGACCAGGTGAAAGGAGATCCCTCGTAACCTGCATCTTGTAGCCCTAAGGATTCGATTGTATGAATTATGAAAGATTTGCTGCTGGAACTAGATTTATTTCCTCCTTGTTTCTCGTCCGGATCAAGTATCACATTTAAGTCTCCAATTAGTAGCCAAGGTTTACTGAATTGCTGCGCTGTATTAGCAATGTATGACCATTGCTCAATTTTGTCTTCTGCTTCCACTGCACCATAGACACATGTTAAGATGACTTCTTTTTCACCAATTTTTGTATCAAAGTGGCAGACATTTAGGTTTGCTGAAATCAGATTCATTTCTATACTATTGTGTCCAGCAATCGCTAACCCTTTTGCAATTCCCACGGACGGTACTATAAACCAATCAAAAAACTGAGATTTAAAAAAAAAAGGTTCTATTTTAGACAGTTGGGCTTTGGTTTCCGATAAAAAAACTATATCGGGTTTATAATAAGCATTTAGGTGATTAAAATGGTCTTGGGTTATTGGAGTTCCAATACCTTGGACATTCCAAGCGAGAACCCTCATATTCAAGGTAAAAAAACGGAGAGCAGAAGGAAATAGACTAAGACTCAAGGAAGATTGACAGAGAGTTAAGCAGCGCTAACCCAAAAAAGGCCTTTCACAAGAAGGGGAGCTTGAAAAACAGCCTGCCAGAATACCAAAACAAAGCAATGGAGTTTAAACTAGCAGCAAAAGGCAAAAGTAGAGCGGACTGGAGAATACAGTTAACCGAAAACAGATAAAAAACGGTTAACTGAAGAATGGCTGACAAAAATCGGCAGGGCTTTAAATTTAATTATAAAGATAACACGAAACCCGACTGAAAGTAATTAAACCTTAGATAAAACTCAACAAAAAACTTCCCAGGAGAGAAGAAGCAAACACAGTTCTAAAACTTTTAAGGGGAACAATATAAGGGATAACAAAAGAGATAAGCAAAGATTTACACTGGCTAGCAGAAATTACAGAAACTAAAGGAAACTATATTACAAATCAGAAAGCAGCAAGAAATATTACAGAAGCTGAGAATAACAAAATTACGGAGGTACTAAATATAGACTAGGAAGCACTATAATACAGGGAAATGAACTAACAGAAAAGCAAAACCTAAAGTTTAAGAACGAAATAAAGCAAAATAAATACAAGACAGGAAACTAGGAGAGAATACAAACAGAATAGCATATAAGCCCTAATGGTTTCCTGATGCTGTGTTGTTAGATATGGATGTTCATTTTGTGATTGTATTATGGGAGCTGTCATTATCCTGATCTGCACCTGTGCTGGATTGGCCTTTGAACCATCTAAGTGGCTGTTCCATGAAATTGACAGTAGATTCAATGATTATGACATTTCTCGCCTTTGTTGCTTCATTGTTTCTCCCCCCTTCATTAATCCTCATTCTTTTTGATGCTGGCACATTACTGTCTTCATTGAAATACTTCTCAATTGAGTTCCAATTGTTCCAGTAGTTTTGTTCAGCTTGAGATAGTTGATGCTGTGAAGAGGAAGGCACACTATGTGTATCTGGCTGTTCATGACTAGGTAAAGTGGAATGGTCTAAGAAGTCCAGCATGTTATGCACTTGTTAAAAAGCTGCAAGATGCGCGCTTTTGTCTTCTTGACTTGTTATCTCTACATCTAATTCTCTTTGAAGATCAGTGAAAGTTACTTCTGAGGCTAGAGAACTAGTTGAAGAAGAGGTCAAAGAGTGCTCATTCCATTCCATACCTACTTGCTCCATAGCTGGCTGGACTTCCTCCAAATTATCATAAGCAAAGGGATCATGATTTTGAGCCTCATCTTCTTGCTGTTGTTGCATTGCTGCCCAGTGAGCTTCCATTTCAGCTTGTTGTTGTTGGAGCTCTTCATGCTGTTGTGCAATTTCAAATCTTACACATTCACTGATTTTATGGCCAATCAGATCACAGTAACCACAAAACAATGATGGGAAGTTATGGAATTCAAAGCTCACCCCATTATAAAAACCAAGAGCGTTTTCTGCATTAACTGAAAAACGTATTGGTTCCCTAATATTGACTAAAGCTTTTAAACTGTTTTGCTTTTTAACTGTTTCACCATGTGTGCTTGGCATGGTGATGTTTCTCAACTCTCCGATCAACTACACAATTCTCTGGTTTTAAGCAATGGTAATGATTTTGTCCTAAGCCAAATTATCCCATATCGTTTTCAAAATAACAGGCGACTATGGACGAGCACTATTCTGGGTAAGTTTATTGCTCCAATCCCAGCTAATAGGAATACTTTTGATATCTCCAAAGCCCTTTCTTTTCTTTGGAAAGTAAGAGGTAAGATATCAGTCAATAGAACTAGTAGAAGTCGTTTTGCTGTTCTTCTTATTAGGTTTGAATATGAGCATGAGATGAATAGAATTCTATCACTAGATATTTGGACAAATGACCCATTTTCCGTAAAGTCATTGGGTGATGATACCAGTGAAATGTATTCAAAACTTGTCAGCATCAAATTCGAAGGAAGAGAAAAAACATTCATTGGCTGCCCTAATCAATATTATTTGTTGCTCTAGTAGTTCCTCTCCGCCAATCATACCGTTTCCCCAAACCTATAAATAAAAAAACCAAAAAATTCCCAATTCTCCTCCACCAAATTTTCATCTCTCTCAAATCTCAACAATGGCACCGAAGGCAGAGAAAAAACCATCAACAACAGAAGAAGATCAACAACAGGAAGAGAAAAAATCATCATCACCAGCACCATCACCAGCAGAAAAGAAACCTGCCAAAGCAGAGAAACGCTTACCAGCAGTAACAAAAGAAGGATCTGGTCTGATCGAGAAAAAGAAGAAAAAAATGAAGAAAAGCAATGAGACATACAAGATCTATATATTCAAGGTTCTGAAACAAGTACATCCAGATATTGGGATCTCGAGCAAAGCAATGGGGATAATGAATAGTTTCATTAATGACATTTTCGAGAAATTAGCCCAAGAATCGTCCAGATTGGCAAGGTACAATAAGAAACCTACGATTACATCGAGGGAGATCCAGACATCTGTTCGGCTCGTTCTTCCTGGGGAGTTGGCGAAACACGCTGTTTCGGAGGGTACTAAAGCTGTTACCAAATTTACTAGCTCTTGATTCAATTAGGGTAATAAGTAATAATTTCCTGGTGAAAAGTTCATGTGAATTTTTGCTGGTGAAAAATCATGGTGAATTTTGTCTAATAATAATAGGGTGAATTTAGATCCGTATTTGATTGATGAAATTGAAGTTTTGTTTTTTTGTTCATTGGATTGGAATAATTGTACTTATCTTGTTGGATAAAATTTTAAAGTGTTGTTCTTTTTGTCATCTGGTAAAATTTGTGATAGACATTATGCGAAAACATGACATCGTGGATATGCAGAAACACGTAGATGTGAATCATTGTCGACATTATCTGTCGACGTATAATTGAGATATTGTAAATTAACATGTTACAGGTGGAGATGGCTATGAAAATAATCGAATCATAAACGGGGTACGGATTTGAAGATAATATAAATCTAGGTGCAATGTATCACATGGTATCGTGCTTCTTATTTGGTATACAATTCTTATTTTCCTTTGTGCTCTTGATAAGTTGAGAATACTTCTATACGTTTGGAAACAAGTTTTTGTTGTTAGAGAGTCTTGTAACCGCTGATATTACGAAAATTTTCATAGCAGTCTAAGCATAGTAGATCCTTTCATTAGTGAATATATACTAAAAATTCATTTTATTCATGTACTTGTCTGTTAGAAATTTAAGATCTCTTGTATGAATATTGAGATTTTATGACGTAGAAAAGTTCAGGATCTCGAATACTTCCTCGTAACAAAGTCTTATTCTAATTTGTAAGATACTTTGGTTCCTTCGTATATTTTCATACGTCGAATCCATCTCCAATTCATTGTTCGGGAGTTTACTGTAAAGTGGTCTTGTAAATTTAAGTTGGGTGTAACTGGTTGGAGAGAGGCACAGGGAGACAATTCAAAAGGTCATGGATTGTGTAAATTTACCGGACGAAGAAGCACCTCTGATTCCTGGGAATACAATTCAAAATCACACTAAAGATGTCCATATACTGAGCTGTGCTTTCTTGTTAATTTTTTTGGCTTATGGTGCTGCTCAGAATCTGCAGAGTACTGTTAATACTGTGAGTAGTTTCAAATAATTGTTTCTTTTTGCTAATTGTTCTTGAATGTTTTTGTGGATTTAAACAATTTCTTTTTAATGTTATTTGATACTTAGTTTTTACTTTTATCAGGAGCAAAATTTGGGTACTACTTCACTGGGGATTTCATATGTATCCTTCACTTTTTTCTCTCTATTTTCTTCAACAACAGTTCGGTTGTTGGGTTCGAAGAATGCTTTGATTCTAGGCACAACTGGATATTGGTTATATGTAGCTGCTAATCTCACACCATCTTGGTAATTCATTTTTGCTGAATCATTGATTTATACGATAAGATCACTTTAGACGTTTCATTTTTCACAGCAGGAGTAGACTAGCTAAAAAAGTGATTTCTCTTCCTGCAGGTATTCGATGGGACCTGCTGCTATATACCTTGGTTTTTGTGCTTCAATTATTTGGGTTGGGCAGGTTAGCTGGCCTATATTCTATTTTATTTCGTTTCATTTTTGCATGGGCATGAATGCGTGAACCTGTATGTTGGGATTAATCAGGGAACATATCTTACTTCCGCTGCGAGAAGCCATGCCAATGATTCCCAGTTACATGAAGGAACGGTCATCGGGAACTTCAATGGAGAATTCTTTGGAATGTTTGCAAGTCGACAGGTGCGTTTTCTTGCATACAATAATGAGGATTATGAATTTATGATAAGCTTGGTGCTTCCATTTCTTTCTGTTTCTTGTTATAGACTTGCTTACGTGATTCTTTTAATCCCGCAGTTCTTTGGAAATTTGCTAACACTAGCTCTGTTAAGAGATGGAATGGTAGGTTAATCTCTTATGCTTTTTGACTTTGCAACTTAGTCCTGCATATTACCAATTGCCATCATTTATCTACAATTTTTAGGTGGAAAGTTTGATGAATATCTGATGTTTTCAATCACCTGGTGCGGATATTCAAGTTCGTCATGTTGCTCAATATCCTAATTGTAGATGACTCTTGTGCTTGACAGTTTTGGTATATTTCTACAGGAAGGAAAAACTAGTGGAACGACATTTTTGTTTGTAGTCTTCCTTGGAAGCATGACTTTAGGTATCATACTAATGTTCTTCTTGCATGAAAGAGATGACGAAGGACGAAATCTCAGAGCACCAAAATCTTCTCTCAGTGGTAAAGTTACTGCTCCTTTTTTGGACCTGCGAATGCTGCTCATTATCCCACTTATCGCATATTCAGGCTTACAGCAAGCATTTGTGTGGTAAGGTCTATATATGTTCTAATCCCTTGTACTATTCTTTTATTGCACACTAGTATAATTCGCATAGTCTTTCATATTTCCTCGTATGTATTATTACGGTTATGATTTATGTAATTTAGGGCGGAGTTCACTAAGGAGGTAGTTAAACCAGCACTTGGTGTGTCAGGTGTGGGTGGTGCAATGGCTGTGTATGGGGCATTTGATGCAATTGTAAGTAAAAAAGCTGATAAGAGTACGCACAACTGCCGAAGTAAAGTTCAGAGTCTGACTAGGCATTGGTTAATCTGAACCTATTGTGGTGTCTTTTGTATCAGTGTTCATTGGTAACTGGGCGACTCACCTCAGGTCTCTCCTCAATTGCTGTGATAACTCCTTGTGGAGCTTTAGTTCAGCTTATAGTACTTCTATGGATTCTGCTGAGTTACAGGTAGACATTCCACGAAAGCTGAATCTATATTTGGAGTTATCATTAGATATGAACGTGCCCCTGACATGGGATTCATTGGTTTTGTTCAATTTTAATGCAGTGCAACTAGCGGTGTTGTTGGTTATGTCTACCCACTTTTGATGGCAGCTATGTTGGGTATTGGAGATGCAGTATTCAATACACAACTAAATGCGTTGCTTGGAATCCTTTTCAAAGATGACACGGTAAATTCAGATTTTGATTAACTTGACAATAACTAAATTAGTACAGTGATATTCACCTTATACCATAACTAAATTAGTACTGTCTATAATCAATCCTATTTGACAGTGTTATTTTTTGGGTGCGTGTTGCAGCGAGGTGCATTTGCTCAACTTAAGGTTTGGCAGAGCGCAGCGATTGCACTGGTGTTCTTTCTGAGTCCGCTCATCACATTGAACGCAATGTTAATAATAATGATCATTGCTCTATTCTTCGAATGGCTTGTTTTTCTCTTTCTAACTCTGCATTTGGAGAAAACTGTCTCTTCTCAAGTTCTCCTCTCTTAACTAGAATCTAAATGATATATTAACGGAAAACAAATAAAATAAGTATTTTTTTAAGATGAACATTGTTTTTGGTTCTGAGTTCGAGATAAATACTGCTTCGTTATAGAATAGAAGAAATGTTTGGCTCCAAATGACCAGATTAGGGGCTAGTGCAATTAAGCCGAGCTTTTCGACATTTGGACCATTTGTTGATTGTAAGTAAGCAGCTGTATCAAGCTCATCTCATAAAATTTAGGGTATCACGCCAGAACATTGTTGGTTACCACTTTTAGGGATGTTCGTACTATTTTGAAGCATATACGTACAGCTTCACTTAAAAAGGCCTTCGCAAACCGATAATGATTTATATCCCACGGGTTGTCCTGCACAAAAGAACTAAGAGAGGGGATGGGACCCACACTAAACCCACCCCTGCTAAACCACCGGGCCAAAGGGGGACCACACCTCACTCTCACTCTCGGTACACACCGCGGGTTCCAACCCACAGTGTGTCTATCACATCCGCAAACAAACCCTTACATGAATATTATTCATCAAAACTAGATTTAGCTTATCAAGAGATTCTTGTTCTTTATGGAGGTATAACTCAACATCAAGAGATAAGCTTTCCAGTTTCTTTTCATGCCCTAAAAACACTTCAAAGGATTTTAAACCAGGTGGAGGTTTAGATAGAATTTCTTCTACAGATTTTATTAAATCAGTCATGGAAGAAAATTCAGAGAAGAAGAGCATGCAAAAAGAATGAGGTCATTCCGAGTTCGGACGAAGAAGTTACGGCCAAAATAAGCTTACCGAAAATCGACATCTACAGGCAAGTATGCATACGGGTTTGCAAGCGAATTTTCGTGACCTGGAGCAGTATGCAAACAGGTATGCGTACTAAAACCCCTTTTCGTGACCTGGAGCAGTATACAAACAGGTATGCGTACTAAAACCCCTGGATTTTTTTTTTAAATGGTGGTATGCTTACCTGGTATGTGTACCATGAAGTCCAAATATCCCGAACTACTATTTTCAAACCTAAACATTTTAGAACCTTAAACACGGATCAAGTTGGGTAGAAATGAACGATAAGAAAGGTACATGGATCATTATAAGTACTCTAAGCAAATTATAAAAACACAAATCTAACTCAAGTTTATAGTCATACCTTTTAGAAGAATCAAATTGAATTCTATAGCCTTACCAAAGATTCAAGATCGTACCTAACACAACGTGTACACCCCAATTCTCGTGCTTCCCTCACCGTATACATAGCATGGCATTTCTTAGTGAGAATGCACTTCCAACACAATCAAGTTGTGTTGAGGTGAACAATGTCTTGCTCACCATGGCACCAAGAAAGAGTTTCGTTCCAACAACTCTTACATCTTACAGTATTGAGAGAAACCCAAAGGACTGTTTTAACAAGTTTCTCAAAGAACTTAAAAAGAGCACAAGATAGTTTGTGTTCCTGATTTCTTCGTTTACAACTTATAACCAACAATCTTTGTAGATAATATCCAATATTGCACAGGAAAACTCTTTTGGTACGAAGAGACGTCCTCACTTTTTCATAAGAAGAAACAATACTATTATCTTGGTACGAAGTATCAGGAATTGACCAATGAAGTGATTCATGCTTAGAGGTGATGCAGTCAGGAGACTCAGACATAAACTCTTCATGTAAATCAATTAGTTTGCTATAACCAATTGTATTACACAGAGGAGGAGCATTGCTCTCACTGATTAGTAAATCAATGTCAACCTCAACATGAATATTATTCATCAAAACTATATTTAGCTTATCAAGAGATTCTTGTTCTTTCTGAAGGTATAACTCAACATCAAGAGATAAGCTTTCCAGTTTCATTTCAAGACCTAAAAACACTTCAAGGGATTTTAGACCAGGTGGAGGTTTAGATAGAATTTCTACTATAGATTTTATTAAATCAGTCATGGAAGAGAATTCAGAAATCCCTGGATAGGGAGGTGCGTTTATAGAGATAACACTTCTGTCCATAGAGTCAGATTGCTACGAACACAGACTTATGAGGTCTTAAACGTATTTGCCTGCTCTGATACCAATTGAAAAAGCGGGGGTCTAACAACCACACCCAATATTTTGTTTGGAAATCTGAATAGATAAACTCTAATATACTTTCAAGAGAATCAACTAGACAGTTAGACTCAATCTAGAGAAAAGTATATCAAAGAATTTTATATCTCTATCTCTTAATTCAATCTGCAATCAGCAAATAGGAATTTGCGATGCCCAATTGAATATAAGAGAAATAACTTGAACGGTACCAAAGACCAGTGTTCAAGGATCAATCAATTTCAATCAACAACCAAAGTTTGGATTCCCAATTGATCGATTTTACGCACAACCTGTGATATTTCTATTATATAACAAAATATAATACGGAAAAGAAATAACACATACACTAAAAGTTTTGTTAACGAGGAAACCGCAAATGCAGAAAAACCCCGGGACCTAGTCCAGATTTGAACACCACACTGTATTAAGCCGCTACAGACACTAGCCTACTACCAATGAACTTCGGAATGGACTGTAGTTGAACCCTAATCAATCTCACACTGATTCAAGGTACAATTACGCTCCTTAAGTTTCTAATCCCAGCAGGATACTACGCACTTGATTCCCTTAGTTGATCTCACCCTCAAGTCGAAATCGTTCCTCGGACCTACTCGGTTGGGGAGCTTGGAGCGAGGAACAATAAGCTCGGACTTGGAAATCGCCAAAACTCGGTGTACTACTCGAAACTTATTTATTCGAGACTTATATATTGCTGCTCATAAATCATGAATTGTACGTAATTGAAATTAAAATTTTAACACTACCATGAAGTAAGTGTGTATATTGTTATATTGAACATATTGATCATGTATTTAGAGGTTTTATTTTTGATAACTCACATCTGGGGGGTTACAAAAATTTTGTTTTCTGATTTTAGTGCATGCGAGGCCAACTCGGAAAAATCGTTATTTCGTTTTGCTCAAAAATCAGTCCAAATCAGCAAAATCGACCGACTTAATCGCTAAAAATTGGAAATGACTAGGAATCGGAAATCGCCTCGGTCATATAGCCTGTAGCGATTACTCGGGGAGTAATCGGCCTTGGAGAGCGATTTTGACTACACTTCCCACAACCAAGAGTTGCTACGACCAAAAGTCGAAGACTTGATAAAAAAATTTGTCTCACACAGAAAAGTCTATTGGAACAGATAAATCTGTCTCCCACAGAAATACCTACGAGTTTTGTTCCGTCTTTTGATAAATCAAGGTGAACATGAACCAATTGATATACCGGACTTATATTCCCGAAGAACAGCCTAGAAATATCAATCACCTCATAATAATCTTAAACATATTGTAGCGAAACTAGATATTGTGGAATCACAAACGATGAGACGAAGATGTTTGTGACTACTTTTTATCTTGACTATCGGAGATTAAATCTCAAGCCAATCTTAGAGAAGATAGTACTCAAACACGATAGAAACAGCAAGATCAGATTACGCAACTACAGAGAAAATAGTTGGGTCTGCCTTCACAATCCCAATGAAGTCTTTAAGTCGTTAACCTACAGGGTTTCATGAAAAACCTAAGGTTAAAGGAGAATCGACTCTAGCTTATACAACTAGTATCACACAGGAGGTGTGGGGGGATTAGTTTCCTAGTTGTTAGAGTTCTCGTTTATATAGCTTTCAAATCAGGGTTTGCAATCTAAATTACCTTGGTAACAAAGCATTCAATATCCACCGTTAGATGAAAACCTGATTAGATTCAAGCTAATATCTTTCAACCGTTAGATCGAACTTAGCTTGTTATACACAAATGAAATGTACCCTCATTTAGGTTTAGTAACCATACCTAAACGTGTACACCATGTTGGCTCAACCGTAGTTAACCGAGGTTAGCTATATGAACACTCTCATATCAACCTTATTCATCTTAACCATAACTAGTTCAAATGAATCAAATGAAACTAGTTAAAGAGTTGTTCAATTGCTATATTCTCATAGAAGTATACAAGAACACAATTGAAGCAAAATCGGTGATTCACTCGAATCAATTCATGAACATTATAGCCACGGTTTGCAAAGAATGTATTCCGTAATATATAAATGTATTAGTTCATGAGCCAACCGATTTTAGAACTTTAACCACTCAAGTACTGATGGACGCATTTTTGTGTCCTATTTGTCTCAATTCTATATATTGATAGTGCTCATTTTTGTACTTATTATGGTGTTTTATGTGTGTGTAGGTATTTTTGGCCAATAAACATTTTTGGAAAAATCGCTTAAAAGTTGATAAAGGCGCCCGAGGACACCTACTATTCGGACTCTCAATTTGGATAAGGGGTACTTCAATTACTAAGGGGCACCTCATTGATGTTTGCACCCCGGATCTACTATTTGCACCCCAATGGCTAAACGCACCCCAATCTGGATACGGGGATGTTACCATCTCCGTTTGAAAAATCAAATTTGGTGGGAAATTGTTTTCTTCTCCTGCGTGTTTTTGGTAGTTGGATTCGACTTTTGGACGTGTCGCGTAGATTCAATCACGAAGCTTGTTTGGGTTGGACTATACTTGACTAAACAGGGCTGTTACAAGAGATTTAATGGATTAAATTGGGCTGGATATTCATATTCTCGACAAACAGGGGAGTGAACTATTCTCGGCTTTTATGGAAAGTTTCAAAGAGATTTAGTCGGAGTTTTTCATTGATTTGGATTGCTACGTACCTGTCTCGACAAAATAGGGAGACTATATGGTTCGTGCATGTAAAAAAGGGAAGATCACCGGGCTTTCATCAACACAGGGAAAGAGATAACTTATCGGGATTATGGTGATATCTTTGGAAGTTATGTGGAATGGGAAAGGTACATTCTTGTTATATTTGGTTCTATCAGATTTGGAAAGAGTTTTGAAAGCTCTTGAACGCGTAAATAAGCCAATAGAGAAGAAAAACAGGGGCCTGTTGAGGGTATAAATAGATTCGTTCGAGTCACAAGAAGGGTGTCGATACTTTGGGGTACAAACAGAGGCATAGAAGAGGAGAAAATCAAGTTGCATGAATTGTTTCTTCTGCTGGTGTAGAGGAAGAACACGAAGAACATTAGACGGCCCAGAGCAGTCTTAAATTCAACCGCAGTTTTCATATATCGTATTCAAACAACTTAAAAGAAATATCGTTTAAGAGGCAATCTTATTTCTTCTATAATAGTCTGTTCGTAACGCCTTTTCAGCGTTGCAAACTGCCTGAGTTATTAGCTTTCTCTTGTTTTTCACACTTTTGAGCTATGAACACCTATTTTGAGCACGTGATTAATATGAGGAGCTAAACCCCATTGCTGAGGCGACGGAGGAAGCCAATTTTCCATGATGTGTGTGGTAATTTCTATTTTAATTAATTTTTGCAATCTCTTTTAAGATTATTTGCCTTGATTGAAAAGTGATTGAATGATTTTTCCTAAGCAATTGTGATTTCTCTTGATAGACTATTCTTAGACCTAGGTTTTTGATATTCTATGCTTTCGAAATACAATTTTTATTCTAAAAATCTACCTTTGCAAAATATTATAATCACTTTAAACGTAAAGTGTTGCATGAATATTGATTAGATTAAATCACATAAAAATTGGAGTTTGGTGGAATCCTGAGTCTCAGTGCTTTTAAAATCTTGATACAACACCTTCTTTGAGTTTTCTAGTTTTATTTGAATCTAAAAAATTCCTTCTCAAGTCTGAGAGGAACGACATCTTTCATACCACTTTACAACAACTTTCAAAATCACACCAACTTTTGGCGCCGCCGACGCGGACTTATTTTTAGGGTTTTAGATTTATTTTTTTTATTTTTTTTTGTTCTTTTTTACGTTTTTGGGTATTCATCTTTTGTCTACAGGTTCTGGATCATAAAGAAAATTGAGCCAAGGAGTTTGGTGATTTCGTAAAGAATTAGAGCTAAAGATTAAAGCGAAAAGAACGGAAAAGAAGACAATTTTATTGTAGTTATTTTTTTTTAGGGTTTGTATATTTTTAGAAAAAAAAAAAGAAAAAAAATTGTATTAGGGTTTATTATTTTTGTAATTTTTTCTTTTCTTTTTGGACTTTGGACTTTTGGACTTTGGACTTTGGACATTATTTTTATTTTTACCCTACGGAAGGGTACTTTTAAATATAAACTGTTTGCCAGAGAAGGAGGACAATTACGATATTGTCTCTGCACCTGGTTCGTACAATCGACATAGGAGTCGCGTGGCCCGAGTCGACTACAACCGATTCATCCCCCGTCCGGAACGGAGGTAAGATTCGAACACTCGCGAATCCCCTGTCAGCGAGTTACTGGATTCCTTCGTTTGCATATATGTTGAGGACTTGAATACTGCTGCTTTAATTTTCTAGTAAAGGGCAAGGCCTGGCCATACAAGATAAGGGTTCGGATTTCATCACCGGTTTTCTTGCCCGCCTTTAGGAACACGTAACCCGCGCGAACCTAAGCCTTAAAATTTTGACTAGAACAAGACCGATATGGTAACGAGTTTAATAGGAAAGTCATTCGAAAAATATTGGTTACTCTTTAAGCACATTTCAAGTTCATGAAGGTTTCGTGAGTTGAATGCGTGATCGCGCCGCCTTTGTAATTCCGGTGAGGCCTTGGGTATCAAAGCTCCACCGAGCTTCCCTCGCCTCTATTCAACTTACTTTGACTCGGATTGATTCCAGGGTTTGCTTAAATTATAATTTAATTCTCTTTCGAAGGATTAAGCTGGTCTAGAAACAATCTAAGTGGAGCCATCATGCTTTTTGTTTGCTAGAAATCAATAGGTTTGATTTGGTTGAGTCGGCCTTGATTTATGATTGCATAGAATCCCCTTCCTAATTTCTTTTGTATGCCCGAACGTAAAAGAGACGCCCAGGTAGATTTGTTAAAGAGAAACCTAGTAGTTCTAAGCATCTCGATTACCTCAATTTAGAAAGTCCGATTTTTGAAGAGTCCGTTTTGAACGTCCGTTTGGGGAGACAATCCCTAATATTTCGATAGTGCGTAAATGGCAACTTTGAAAGCTTTGTTGAACCCGACTAGGACTACTCGTCCCTCGTGTATCAAAGTTAATGAAACTAAGCAACTTATGAACTTAAACCCGGGGACCTTACGCTGCTCCCAATCTTCTTAGGGAAAGAAAATGAAAACCCCTATTTCCATGTTAGGGAATTTGAGGAAATTTGTAGTTCCCTAAAGATTAGAAACCTTGATGATGATGCTTTGAAACTCAGGTTATTCCATTTTTCCTTGAAAGATAAAGCCAAATCGTGGCTATATAGTTTGGCTTCGGTTCAATCGAAACATATAAGCAACTTACATCTCGCCTTTTTGAACAAGTTTTTCCCTAGGCACAAAACATCGTCTATTAGACGCAACCGCACGTTTTCTCAACAGAGGGAGAATCTTTGTATAGATATTTGGAAAGGTTTAATGATTTATTAGCCCAATGTCCTCATCATGGTCTAGAAAAGGTTAGGTTAGTTCAGATCCTTTATGAGGTTTTAGATTATTCCACTACGACCACAGTAGAATGTATGTGTATAGGTGGGTTTGAAAACCAAACAGTTGATGAGGCAATGATATATTTGCATGAAATCGCCGAAAAGACCCAGCAATGAGAAAATAGTAAGGAACCTAAGAAAACAATTATTCTAGGAAGAGGAAACATTAATATGCTAGAAGGAGGCTTTGAATCGATGCCAAAATTGCAAGAATAGCTAAAAGGTTAGAAGCTTTAGAATTGGGTCACACTAGTGGTAGAGTGGAGCCTTTTGGGAAGGTTGACTATTGAAGAGCAAGCCAATGCTCTTTATAATAATAACACTAGATTTGATAACCGTCAAAAGTTTGACCCATATTCAGAGACCTATAATCCTGGTTGGAGAAACCATCCGAACCTCTCATGGTCTAAGGACCAGAATGAAGGTTAGTTTAGTAATTCGAATGCTCCCCCAGGTTTTGGCTATACTAAGAATCCTTTAGGAGTAGCTCAGTTTCAAAATCATTCCGATAAGAAAATTTTAAGTCTAGAAGAAACTCTTGCCTCATTTATTCGAAACACTGAAAAGATGCACCAATCACTTTCACAAAGCGTAGAAGCTAGTAACAGGATAGGGCAAGAAAATAGTCAAGTTATTGTGGAGTTAAAAACGCAGGTTAATCTGATAAATGAGTCCTTGAGAGAAAAAGGTAGGTTCCCTAGTCAAACACAAACAACCCTAGAGGAGTTCATGAAGTAGGCAAAAACCATCACATCGCTTGAATTCAGGTTAGAACCCTTAGGAGTGGCAGAGTAGTAAACAATCGTGTAACCATGCCCGATAGTGAGCATACCGTAGTTCACCCTCATGACCATCCATAGCCGAGGGACTGATAAAATCTCGATGATGCCGATTCGGTTCCCGAGAGGCCCTATTTTATGCCTAGAGCCCCATTTCCCAAATGCCTATTAGTACCAACAAAGAATGAATCCAACTTTAATGACATAATGGAGGTTTTTAAGAAAGTTACCATAAACCTTCCGTTACTAGAAGCAATTAGGAAACTTCCTAGCTTTATGCCAAATTCCTTAAGGATATGTGTACGCGAAAGCGCAAGCTTAGTGTCCCTAAAAAATCCTTTTAGCTAGTCATATAAGTTCGATCATTCGTAACAACACAACTCCTAAATATAAAGACACGTGTGCCCCTACCATTGCTTGCACGATTGGAAAACATCGGGTAGATAAAGCTTTACTTGACTTAGGAGCTAGTGTGAACTTACTACCGTACCATGTGTACTTACAACAGGACTTGGTGGAATTGAAACCTACCAAGATAACACTTTGCAGTTAGCTGATAGGTCTGTTAAAATTCCTCGTGGTATGATAAAAGATGTTCTTATTGAGGTCGACAAGTTTATTTATCCTGTGGATTTCGTGGTCTTAGATACCCAACCTGTCCCTGACCCAGAGAACCATATACCTTTGATTTTAGGTCGCCCATTTTTAGCTACGTCTAATGCGATCATAAACTGCCGAAATGGTATTGTGAATCTATCTTTTGGTAATATGACTATTGAGTTGAATATTTTTAATGTCAATAAGCTGCATTCTAAGCTAGATGACAAGTGCATTGAAGAGGTGAACATGATAGGAACCTTAGTTCAAGAGTCATTACCAAACATCATATCTAAGATCCATTAGAGAGTTGTCTAGCCTATTTTAGCATGGATTTTGTCGATGATAGCAACATTGAACAAGTAAATGCTCTGTTGGATTCTATTCATATGTTAGATACCGATAAATGGAAAGCTAGTTTCGAACCATTACTAGCTACCGAATCTACCTTAAGCCCTTGTTTCGAAGAGCCTAGAGATCCTCCTAAGTTGGACCCTAATTATGCATCTTTAGGCCCATTTGGGATTTTGCCTATAACTTCCGATTTGGATAGTGATCATGAGAGTAGGCCAGTGACCGTACTTCAAGACAATAAGAAAACTTTAGTGGTTGCCCATAAAGGATATGAAACATATAATTCTTACGCTTTTGTGTGTCTCGTATGCATTTAGAGGATGAACAACCCGATTATAAATTAGAGAAAGCAATTGACCTTTTTCAGGAATCTAATGGTCTAGAAATTAGGAATATTGTGACTAGTCTATCTAGAGACACCGAAAATTCTAAGTTTGGAGGTAGTAATCGTCAAGTATCCCTATTTGAAGTCCCTAACTTGGGACTCGAGCTTAGTGTGTCTGAGGTATTACCTGAGTCTCTTCCGACTCCACAACCCGATCCTCCTGATACTATCCAGGAGGAAATCCAGCTATTTGAGACTCGTTATTTGGGTAAATCCATTTATCAAGACACTCATATGAAGCCCAAGTGGGCACCATGAAAAACCTTGGCTTGTCTTGGCAGGAAACCTTGGATGAGGATGTGCTCTGTCTGTTCATTTTTCTGATTTGGTGCAGTTGTCTCATAATTGTGGCAGTTTTAATTGATTTTGATGATCCATAGTTGTTTTGACTATTAATATACGATTTGAAAGGGTAATTAGCCATTTTATGGGTACTTAATGTCTGGCTAAAGACGTTAAACTTAGCACTTCTTGGGAGGTACAGTTTCTCCTTGTTCATGCTTTTAATTTCATCTTTAGAACATTGAGGACAATGTTAGATTTAAGTTTGGGGTATGGGAGAAACTTTTTAGTTGCGATAAATAAACTCCAGAGCCTAGAAATTTATGCTTATGAAGGATGACACTAACCAATCTAAGTGGATGGAAGCATTTTGGTCAGTAGGAGTTGAGGAACCAATCCGATTAGATGGAAACATCTAAAGAGTCTATTCATAAAAGCACAGAGCTGTGTGTTAGAATGAAAGAAAAACATGGTAGTTTCGCCATATCTCGTTGAATCCTTTTCACTTCTATTTTTATTTTGTTTTCTTTAAAATATGTTTCTCTAAGTGATTAGGTGGGGCTCACGATTCAAGTTGTTACCACTGCTAGGGTGAAATAGAGTGATTGAGATTCCAAAAAAAAAAAAAAAAAAAAGTGAAAAAAAAAGTAAAAAAAAAGTGAAAAAAAAGTGAAAAAAAAAGAGAGAAAAAAAAAAAGAAAAAGAAAATTGAGACCAAACCATCAGACCAACCAGAATAAATTCAATAAAGTCGACCACCTGAACCCTTGTATATGCCAAACTTGTGTTGACCTAGAGTTAGGATTATCGACCACCGGTTCCCTTCTATATGCCAAAGGTGTTGATATTAGTCGACTCAAAGATCTCACCATTAGGATAGGTTCATTTTTGGCAAAGGGCCTTCATATGTATATGAGAAACACCATTCACCTTAGTCAACATCAAAACCATCTATGTTTTTCTATATCCATTTCTTAATCCATCCATGTGATTGGTTGACTCAAGTTATGATGTCCGGTAAACTATCCGAGCAGAGCTCGTGACTTATATATGAATTTTAGTATGCTTGAGTGAAAACTCGTGTACAAAGAATTGGAATTTCGCATCAAGGTACTTCCTCCCGTAATCGAAGTATGCCAACCAAGGAGATTCTTTAGTGCCTTCCAAGGTCTCCGCATAAATAGCTAAGGTCCTGGGGTGTAAAGGTTTTGTGGGTATATCTCTTGTAAGCCCTCGCGAGACTATAACTCGGCCACTAGGGCCACCTAGGGGTTTAAAGGCTTATTGCATATGCTAAATGCAATCGACGATGCCTCATGAAAGTGAGTTAGGATTTTGTTTTCATTTTATTTTTTTCTCGAGGACTAGCAAATAATAAGTTTGGGGGTATTTGATGGACGCATTTTTGTGTCCTATTTGTCTCAATTCTATATATTGATAGTGCTCATTTTTGTACTTATTATGGTGTTTTATGTGTGTGTAGGTATTTTTGGCCAATAAACATTTTTGGAAAAATCGGCTCGAAAAGTTGATAAAGGCGCCCGGAGGACACCTACTATTCGGACTCTCAATTTGGATAAGGGGTACTTCAATTACTAAGGGGCGCCTCATTGATGTTTGCACCCCGGATCTACTATTTGCACCCCAATGGCTAAACGCACCCCAGTCTGGATAGGGGGATGTTACCATCTCCGTTTGAAAAATCAAATTTGGTGGGAAATTGTTTTCTTCTCCTACGTGTTTTTCTGGCAGAGTTGGATTCGACTTTTGGACGTGTCAGGCAGAGATTCAATCACGAAGCTTGTTTGGGTTGGACTATACTTGACTAAACAGGTCTGTTACAAGAGATTTAACGGATTAAATTGGGTTGGATATTCATATTTTCGACAAACATGGGCGTGAACTATTCTCGGCTTTTATGGAAAGTTTCAAAGAGATTTAGTCGGAGTTTTTCATTGATTTGGATTGCTACGCACTGTCCCGACAAAACACAGGAGACTATATGGTTCGTGCATGTAAAAAAGGGAAGATCACCTGGACTTTCATCAACATTGGGAAAGAGATAACTTATCGGGATTATGGTGATATCTTTGGAAGTTATGTGGACTGGGAAAGGTACATTCTTGTTATATTTGGTTCTATCAGATTTGGAAAGAGTTTTGACAGCTCTTGAACGCGTAAATAAGCCAACAGAGAAGAAAAACAGGGGCCTGTTCAGGGTATAAATAGATCGGTTCGAGTCACAAGAAGGGTGTCGAGACTTTCGGGTACAAACAGAGGCATAGAAGAGGAGAAAATCAAGTTGCATGAATTGTTTCTTCTGCTGGTGTAGAGGAACAACACGAAGAACATTAGACAGCCCAGAGCAGTCTTAAATTCAACCGCAGTTTTCATATATCGTATTCAAACAACATAAAAGAAATATCGTTTAAAAGGCAATCTTATTTCTTCTATAATACCTGTTCGTAACGCCTTTTAGCGTTGCAAACCGCCCGAGTTATTAGCTTTCTCTTGTTTTTCACACTTTTGAGCTATGAACACCTATTTTGAGCACGTGATTAATATGAGGAGCCAAAACCTATCATTGCCGAGGCGATGGAGGAAGCCAATTTTCCATGATGTGTGTGGTAATTTCTATTTTAATTAATTTTTGCAATCTCTTTTAATATTATTTGCCTTGATTGAAAAGTGATTGAATGATTTTTCCTAAGCAATTGTGATTTCTCTTGATAGACTATTCTTAGACCTAGGTTTTTGATATTCTATGCTTTCGAAATACAATTGTTATTCTAAAAATCTACCTTTGCAAAATATTAGAATCACTTTAAAAGTAAAGTGTTGCATGAATATTGATTAGATTAAATCACATAAAAATTGGAGTTTGGTGGAATCCTGAGTCTCAGTTCTTTTAAAATCTTGATACAACACCTTCTTTGAGTTTTCTAGTTTTATTTGAATCTAAAAAATTCCTTCATAAGTCTAAGAGGAACGAAATCTTTCTTACCACTTTACAAAAACTTTCAAAATCACATCAAGTATGCAAACGTGTACGCATACTTAAGTAGCCGGTCTGAGTTTGGGTTCGCCAGTATGCAAACGTGTATGCATACTTAGTACACTTCCAAATTCCAGCAGAAATTCCTGGACCTATACCTTACGCAAGTATGCATACCTGTATGTGTACTTGGTACACGAAATTTCACAACTACAAGTACGCATACGAGTATGCATACTATGGTTCCCGGACATGGATCACATATATGCATGAGTGCACAACATGTTTATAATCCAATGTTGGTTAAGTGTTCTAAACTCTATTTCAATCATTGAAACATTCTTAGAGGATGACAATAGCTGTTTCCACACACTATTAGAATTAAAGCAATTTTCAAGTTATTGAAATAATCATAACGAAACATTCCAAGACTACACCAAATGATTGTATCACACTGTTGATGGTGGTTTTTAAACAAGGGGTAAAATCGTAAAACCCCATGACCTAGTGTTACCCGCAACACATTAACTAAGAGCATTTAACTCAGGTGTAAATAATTAATAGGGGTATTTTTTCAAAATACTGCATTAGGTTTTCGAAAACGTAACCCTAATTCCAAAACCAAGCCGCACACCGCGCACCATGGCAACAATGCCAAACCAAGCCGCACACTGCGCACCATGGCAACAATGCCAAAACCAAGCCGCACATAAAACGCCCTCCATGGCAACAATGCTAAAACCAAGCCGCACACCGCGCACCATGGCAACAATGCCAAACCAAGCCGCACATCGCGCACCATGGAAACAATGCCAAACCAAGCCGCACATCGCGCACCATGGCAACAATGCCAAACCAAGCCGCACACCGCGCACCATGGCAACAATGCCAAAACCAAGCCGCACATCGCGCACCATGGCAACAATGCCAAACCAAGCCGCACATGCGCACCATGGCAACAATGCCAAACCAAGCCGCACATCGCGCGCCATGGCAACAACGCTAAAACCAAGCCGCACACATCGCGCACCATGGCAGCGACGCCAAAACCAAACTACCTATCGCACTCATTGGCAACCATGCCAAACTAAGCCGCTATGCCATTGGCGCATGCCAAATATAGCGCCCTAGGCTTGCAAAATGTGAAACTAGGTCAACATGGCCGTATGTGCCATTGGCACATGCCAACGCGTACCACAAGCCATATTTCCAAGCCGCTATGCCATTGGCGCATGCCAAATATAGCGCCCTAGGCTTGCAAAACGTGCAACTAGGTCAACATGGTCACGTGCCATTGGCACATGCCAACGCTGTACCACAAGCCATATTTCCAAGCCGCTATGCCATTGGCGCATGCCAAATATAGCGCCCTAGGCTTGCAAAACGTGCAACTAGGTCAACATGGCCGTACATGCAATTGGCACATGCCAACGCGTACCACAAGCCATATTTCCAAGCCGCTATGCCATTGGCGCATGCCAAATATAGCGCCCTAGGCTTGCAAAACGTGCAACTAGGTCAACATGGCCGTACGTGCCATTGGCACATGCCAACGCGTACCACAAGCCATATTTCCAAGCCGCTATGCCATTGGCGCATGCCAAATATAGCGCCCTAGGCTTGCAAAACGTGCAACTAGGTCAACATGGCCAGACGTGCCATTGGCACATGCCAACACGTACCACAAGCCATATTTCCAAGCCGCTATGCCATTGGCGCATGCCAAATATAGCGCCCTAGGCTTGCAAAATGTGCAACTAGGTCAACATGGCCGTACGTGCCATTGGCACATGCCAACGCATACCACAAGCCATATTTCCAAGCCGCTATGCCATTGGCGCATGCCAAATATAGCGCCCTAGGCTTGCAAAACGTGCAACTAGGTCAACATGGCTGTACGTGCCATTGGCACATGCCAACGCGTACCACAAGCCATATTTCCAAGCCGCTATGCCATTGGCGTATGCCAAATATAGCGCCCTAGGCTTGCAAAACGTGCAACTAGGTCAACATGGCCGTACGTGCCATTGGCACATGCCAATGCGTACCACAATACATATTTCCAAGCCGCTATGCCATTGGCGCATGCCAAATATAGCGCCCTAGGATTACAAACCATGCAACCTAGGCCAATCTGGCCACGCATGCCATTGGCACATGCCAAAATGCTCGCCGGTAGCTTTTCTTACCAAGGCCACGGCCCTAACGGCCACGCATGCCATTGGCACATGCCAACATGCTCACCTGGTAGCTTTTCTTACCAAGGCCACGGACCTAACGGCCACGCATGCCATTGGAACATGCCAACATGCTCGGTAGCTTTTCTTACCAAGGCCACTGCCCTAACGACCACGCATGCCATTGGCATATGCCAACATGCTCGCCGGTAGCTTTTCTTAGCAAGGCCACGGCCCTAACGGCCACGCATGCCATTGGCACATGCCAACATGCTCGCCGGTAGCTTTTCTTACCGAGGAAACGGCCCTAACGGCCACGCATGCCATTGGCACATGCCAACATGCTCGCTGGTAGCTTTTCTTACCAAGGCCACGGCCCTAACGGCCACGCATGCCATTGGCACATGCCAACATGCTCGCTGGTAGCTTTTCTTACCAAGGCTACGGCCCTAACGGCCGCACATGCCATTGGCACATGCCAAACACACACGCTCGGTAGCCTAACTTGCAAACCGTGCAACCTACTACCAAGGCATTCCGCACATGCCATTGGCACATGCCAAACACACACGCCGGTAGCCTAACTTGCAAACCGTGCAACCTACCACCAAGGGAATTCCGCACATGCCATTGGCACATGCCACACACGCCACTAGCAGCCTCCGGCATTGCCACTTACACTCAACGTACAACCCACCACCAAGGCATTCCGCACATGCCATTGGCACATGCCACGCACGCCACTAGCAGCTCTGGCATTGCCACTTGCGCTCGAAGTACAACCCGCAACAAGGGCATCCCGCACATGCCAATGGCACATGCCACACGCGCCACTAGCAGCGCCACTTGCACTCAAGGTGCAACCAACGAGATATCAACACAAACCGGGGATGCTTTCCAGTGGTTTTGGTTTGGCGGTCACAAAGCTTGCAAGATACACTACGCCCACATTAAGAAAGCGTGAAAAGGAATAAAGCACAAATAAATGAGGAAATAATGGTGAAAACGTTTTCACCCATTAACACCATGCGGTTACCACCTCCTCCCATTATTTCACCCTTTACTCTCTTCCTTCATGAGACCAGGGTACGTTTCAATCTCGACTTGTATAAATAGGTCTTACCTATTTCCACCAAACAACAAGTCTCTGGTGAGAGAAAATACTACACTCTCGTAAAAGGCAACTTTGCAAGCTCTCCAAAAGCTTTCATCTCTTGCAAGCTTCCTAAGCTTTCACTTTCTCGATACAAGTCGAGATACTACTCTCCCGTAACTATTCTCGGGTCTCAACACCTTTCTTTGCTTCCTCCCCAAATCAACCCTTCTCCTCCACTTTGTGACCGAAGCAAGTCCGGAATGGCCATTTCTTGGTTTAGGCCGGACTTGCAGGCGCATTGATCTCTCGAATCTATAAAGTGCTCACGTGCAAAGCACATTTGTTTAGGGTTTAAACCATTTTCTCACTCACCTACCGAATTTACCAAAATCGGCGTAAACGATTTTTACCCATAAACAATTGGCGACCAAACGGAGGATTGATCTATCTGGCCACAATGTCGACTATCGATCTCGTTCTTCGACCCGGATGTCAAGACGGTAGGGGATGGCGACTCAATCCGACGCAACTACCGTGACAACCCGGCTATTAGTTGTAAAAACTACACAAGAAAACTGGGACTCGCCAAGATGCTACTGATTGGGGACTTGGCGATGCTACCAGCAAAACCGCCTTTTTACATGAAGAGAGGCATGTTTGCAAAAACCTATGAAGTGAGTAAATTCAAACTGTGCAAGATATACGATTTGTTTTAGGTTCTTAGTAAAACCATTATACTACCGAGTATTGTGCCTATTGCTAGCACGCACTTTCATAAAAGCAATATTCCTTTCCCAAAACATAATCAGAGTCATATTATCAAAACCATTTATCCCAGAAATAATCCAATATCCTCAAAAGCTACCAGCTGTCTACCAAAACCGGTCAAACTTTGAACCAGACATCCAATATGTCTTTCAAAAAAAAAAAAAAAGAGAAAAAGAACCTAAATGAAAGTTTAACGGAGAAACATTCAAGGAAAATCATCCAATAGAGGTCTGTTCTTCTTGGAGAAAGTCAACTTTGCATCTTCAAGAGCCGCTCTCTTCATAGTCAACATCTTGGAAAGTTTTTCGAGTTCTACCTCCTGTCGTGCAATCTCCTCGGCGGAAAGGCTTTCCATTGTTGCATCTTTCAACTTTTGGATCTCAGCAAGGCCTTCGACAAACCACGAAGTGTTGAACTCATTTTCTACGCACACGTCGCGATGGTGCTCCCAGGTTGGCAATAACGTCTTCGAAACGGTGTGACCAACCACCTCACGCATATCCTCGATGGAAGATAAAGCCTCTTCTACACGCTTAACTAGTGCAAATCGACTAGTGACTTTCTTGGTTGTGGCCATATGTCCATATTTCTCCCAGATTCTGGTGTACAACGCCTCGTGCTTAGCCGGCATGCTGAAGCCGCCAACCAACACATGACCCGGATAAGGAACCAAGTACGGAGGATCAAAATGGCGCCCGCACTGGCCTCACGACTCGCAGAGGGTCTTCCTCCATGTCTACGGCAACAACCATCGAGAATCATTTGCCGTTTGAGCCACATCCGTGTGCTCCCGGCAATTGGCTAACGCCCATCTCCAAGTCACCACGGTGGTCACCAAAGGCAAGTTTTCGTGTGCCTCTACCCTTAATCATCCTCCGAATCGAATTCCTCCTCGCGAACTCGAGTTAGACATTTTTCAAAGAGAAGAAACAAGAAGAGAGAAAAGAAGCGCGAAACTCACCGAACCACTTCCCGAAAAGAACAGACGCCAGGAACCACTCTCACTTGTCAAACTTTCTTCTTTCTCTGACTCATCATCGCTATGAGAAGGCTCTGCCGCTGGAATTCTTTGAAGAAATCGCCGTCTCCCGGCAACGCAAGGGTAGCGAAAGCATTAACACTACCGAAGCCCCGGAGGAAACAAGACGCATGTTTTCAGCAAAAATTCACGTGTTTTGAGACAAACCAAAGAAGAGGCGACACATACCGGTTATTGGAAGAACCGAAAGACACGAGAGCCGAAGAAGGGTCTTTGAAACCGTCCGAACCCGCCAAAGACGATTCTTCGTTCTCCGTTCCTTGGCTCTGGGACTTTCCGAGTTGCTAGGCAACTTTCGCTTGAGGTCTCTCAACATTGGATACTTCTTCAAAACTGCGGGGAAGGTTTACAACGAACGTTCTCCACCACGTTATTCACAAAAGCCTCGGATCATAATAAACTCATCGCACCGTAACTCATTATAGCCAAAGGTCGTCGGGTTACTCTTCCCATTTGTAAGAAGGGAAGGCGGATACCCTCGCCGAGGGCACCGGCATTGAGGGGCACGCAATGAATCCTTAGGAAGCACCGGCTGGTAAGCAAGAGGTACCCCTTGATCAAAACCCATGTGACAAGTAAAGACGGTCAATATTGTAAGCATCTATCCGGAAAGACCCCATGAAGAAAGATGGCATATAACCGGCAAGCAAGCTTTTGAACGAACAAGTTTTCACCAACGCTCAAATCGCCATCAGAAGACAAAGACGTGAGTGGAGCATAAGCAAAGGTGTCAATTTGAGTCACTGACCTATGGACCGGCTCCCATGGGCGAAAATTGATTTCATACGACTTATCAAGAAGACTAACCAAGCTCACGCCAACCTTTGACGCCTGTTCACCCATCGAAGAATTCGGGAACCCCCAACTCGCGGAATCAAGGCATCGGTTTCGTAGCATACTTCTCAAAGTGCTCCCATAGCCAGACTTACAGAAAAGCAACGTGCACATATGAATTCAATTTCATGAAACCATTCGAAACTCGCGTGTTCGCAACTAGGTGATCCAGATGCACATACAGTGGAACCGAGGAATAGCTTGCCAATGGGAAGAACTTCACCTTTTGCTAACTTCACAAAGAACCGCTAAAGCAACTCGGGTCTTATTTCCTTCTTGCCGTAACCGTCATCAAAAATGTCTCTAGACAACCAGAGAGCCAAAATGCTGCAACATGAAGATCATCGCTTTTCGCTCAGTGTTCCAACTCGTCCGAAACCACCGAGACATCCACCAGCCTATAAAAGCACCTTTCATCCTCTTTCCTGATTAATCCTTCGACTTCGCAGTGGAGTCTTTTCGAGCGTAATCTCCCAACTTAGCGGCAAGGTCATCCCGCATCTTCACCTCACTTTCGGATAATTGGATTTTAAGATTCCCGCCACTAGGAAGATTCAAAGAAGAGAGCCACACTCTCCAAGGAGAAAGTTATCTCACCCCATCTACATATGATTGTATGGGTGTCCGAACACCATCCGGAGATGAAAGCAACCAAGCCCGGGATATACTTCCTAACTGGAGGTTTACCGAAGCTCGACAAAGATCAATAATCTGCGCCGAGTCGTTGGTGCTTATGCGCTCCTTACTCACCATGAACTCAACCCATCTACCAAAAGAACGCAATGGGCTTTGACACATCCCGAAATCAATGTTGGAAGAGGAGTATACCCCTTTTGAAGACAGAACCGTATAATATTCTCTGGGCGAATCGAACGTGTCTTCCTTTCATCTTCACCACCGGTTAACAAAATTGGTACGAAACCTGGGTGATTTTTCCGAGCAGAGACGAGTTTTTTGGCGAAGAACTCATCATCCGTGTTTGGTTTGGAATTATGGACATCCTTTGAGGAAGCGAAATTTTGTCCAGTAACATCTTTTAATAGCAACTTAGTAACAAGATACCTGCACACAAAAAAAAAAAAAATTATCTCCCTGACACATAACCGCGCCCAACAAAAGAAAACCCGAAATAATAAAAAAAAAGAGAGGAGGGCGTATTCTCTACGGTTTCAAGACTATATACGAAGAATTTTCTTCGGGTTCAAGACTATATACGCAGAATTTTCTTCGGGTTCAAGACTATATACGCGGTATTTTATATGGGTTCAAGTGTGCCTACAAGATCCTTCTTCGGGTTCAAAATTATATAGAGCATTTTTCTACGAGTTCAAAATCGCACGCGCAGTATTTCTTTCTGTGGTCGAAAAATCATATATACAATATTTCTGCGGGTTCAAGTCGTATGGAGCATATATACGTGATTCTTCTTCGAGATTCATGTACAGTATTTTCTACGGGTTCAAGACCGCACACGCAGTATTTTCTTCAGAGTTCAAAATTATATGCGCGGTATTTTATACGGGCTCAAGTGCGTCTGCAGCAACCTTTTTCGGGTTCAAAATAATATATGGAGCACTCTCATACGGGTTCGAATAATATATGCAGTATTTCCCTTGGTTGCATACATACAATATTTTCTACAAGAGACACGCAAGGAAATTATATGCGCGCCTACTCTTAGGGTTTACACCTACATAAAAAGGGAAACAAGAGAAGTACTGGAAGACATACCCGGAAGCTGGTTTTTTCTTCGTGACTCTGCCGCTAGTAGGAAAGGATGAAAAGATGAAAGTGCAAGATGGGAGAAAGGGACTTTATATATATATAGGCGTGAAGATTCTGAAATAGGGAAGGATTTCCCCTTTCCCAAAATCGTGCGTAAGAAACGGCCCCACCAATTGCGCCAACTTCCCAATGGCCGCCCAAGTCACGCCCGCAAGCACGCACAATGGCCGCCAAGGCCTTCCACACCTTGCGCCGGTCCCACCAAGAACACGCACAGCACACTCGCTTTCCACATTACGCCACCGGCCCCACCAATTGCAAGACACGCAATTTCCCAAGTCACGCCCGCAAGCACGCACATTGCCTTCCACATTGCGCCTGGTCCCACCACGTCGCCTAGCACACTCAGTTTCCCAAATCACGCAACTTCCCAACGTCGCCCAAGCTGCACTGGCCCCACCAATTGTGCCAGCCTCCCGATTTGTGCAAAACTCCCAGAGGCAAGGATTCTAAATACTATTTATAAAAGGTCAAACAAGCCCCTCAATTCTCTTTACGGTTTGCTGTTGATAGTCTGTCACCATCTTATGATTACCTCGCAACAAAGCCCCTGTTCCGAGCTAAGCAGGGGACTTAATGTTGATGGTGGTTTTTAAACAAGGGGTAAAATCGTAAAACCCCATGACCTAGTGTTACCCGCAACACATTAACTAAGAGCATTTAACTCAGGTGTAAATAATTAATAGGGGTATTTTTTTCAAAATACCGCATTAGGTTTTCGACACGTAACCCTAATTCCAAAACCAAGCCGCACACCGCGCACCATGGCAACAATGCCAAACCAAGCCGCACACCGCGCACCATGGCAACAATGCCAAACCAAGCCGCACATCGCACTCCATGGCAACAATGCCAAACCAAGCCGCACATCGCGCACCATGGCAACAATGCCAAACCAAGCCGCACATCGCGCACCATGGAAACAATGCCAAACCAAGCCGCACACCGCGCACCATGGCAATAATGCAAAACCAAGCCGCACATCGCGCACCATGGCAACAATGCCAAACCAAGCCGCACACCGCGCACCATGGCAACAATGCCAAACCAAGCCGCACACTCGCGCACCATGGCAACAATGCCAAACCAAGCCGCACAACGCGCGCCACCAATGGCAACAATGCCAAAACCAAGCCGCACATCGCGCACCATGGCAACAACGCCAAAACCAAACTACCTATCGCACTCATTGGCAACCATGCCAAACTAAGCCGCTATGCCATTGGCGCATGCCAAATATAGCGCCCTAGGCTTGCAAAACGTGCAACTAGGTCAACATGGCCGCTAATGTGCCATTGGCACATGCCAACGCGTACCACAAGCCATATTTCCAAGCCGCTATGCCATTGGCGAATGCAAAATATAGCGCCCTAGGCTTGCAAAACGTGCAACTAGGTCAACATGGTCGTACGTGCCATTGGCACATGCCAACGCCGTACCACAAGCCATATTTCCAAGCCACTATGCCATTGGCGCATGCCAAATATAGCGCCCTAGGCTTGCAAAACGTGCAACTAGGTCAACATGGCCGCACGTGCAATTGGCACATGCCAACGCGTACCACAAGCCATATTTCCAAGCCGCTATGCCATTGGCGCATGCCAAATATAGCGCCCTAGGCTTGCAAAACGTGCAACTAGGTCAACATGGCCGTACGTGCCATTGGCACATGCCAACGCGTACCACAAGCCATATTTCCAAGCCGCTATGCCATTGGCGCATGCCAAATATAGCGCCTAGGCTTGCAAAACGTGCAACTAGGTCAACATGGCCGTACGTGCCATTGGCACATGCCAACGCGTACCACAAGCCATATTTCCAAGCCGCTATGCCATTGGCGCATGCCAAATATAGCGCCCTAGGCTTGCAAAATGTGCAACTAGGTCAACATGGCCGTACGTGCCATTGGCACATGCCAACGCATACCACAAGCCATATTTCCAAGCCGCTATGCCATTGGCGCATGCCAAATATAGCGCCCTAGGCTTGCAAAACGTGCAACTAGGTCAACATGGCTGTACGTGCCATTGGCACATGCCAACGCGTACCACAAGCCATATTTCCAAGCTACTATGCCATTGGCGCATGCCAAATATAGCGCCCTAGGCTTGCAAAACGTGCAACTAGGTCAACATGGCCGACGTGCCATTGGCACATGCCAACGCGTACCACAATACATATTTCCAAGTCGCTATGCCATTGGCGCATGCCAAATATAGCGCCCTAGGCTTACAAACCATGCAACCTAGGCCAAGTCGGCCACGCATGCCATTGGCACATGCCAAAATGCTCGCTGGTAGCTTTTCTTACCAAGGCCACGGCCCTAACGGCCACGCATGCCATTGGCACATGCCAACATGCTCACTGGTAGCTTTTCTTACCAAGGCCACGGCCCTAACGACCACGCATGCCATTGGCACATGCCAACATGCTCGCTGGTAGCCTTTCTTACCAAGGCCACGCCCTACCGGCCACGCATGCCATTGGCATATGCCAACATGCTTGCCGGTAGCTTTTCTTACCAAGGCCACGGCCTAACGGCCACGCATGCCATTGGCACATGCCAACATGCTCGCCGGGGTAGGTTTTCTTTTACCGAGGACACGGCCCTAACGGCCACGCATGCCATTGGCACATGCCAACATGCTCGCTGGTAGCTTTTCTTACCAAGGCTACGACACTAACGGCCGCACATGCCATTGGCACATGCCAACATGCTCGCCGGTATCTTTTCTTACCAAGGCCACGGCCCTAACGCCACGCATGCCATTGGCATATGCCAACATGCTCGCCGGGTAGCTTTTTCTTACCAAGGCCACGGCCCTAATGGCCACGCATGCCATTGGCACATGCCAACATGCTCGCTGGTAGCTTTTCTTACCGAGGACACGGCCCTAACGGCCACGCATGCCATTGGCACATGCCAACATGCTCGCTGGTAGCTTTTCTTACCAAGGCCACGGCCCTAACGGCCACGCATGCCATTGGCACATGCCAACATGCTCGCTGGTAGCTTTTCTTACCAAGGCTACGACACTAACGGCCGCACATGCCATTGGCACATGCCAAACACACACGCTGGTAGCCTAACTTGCAAACCGTGCAACCTACCACCAAGGAATTCCGCACATGCCATTGGAACATGCCAAACACACACGCTGGTAGCCTAACTTGCAAACCGTGCAACCTACCACCAAGGCATTCCGCACATGCCATTGGCACATGCCAAACACACACGCCGGGTAGCCTAACTTGCAAACCGTGCAACCTACCACCAAGGCATTCCGCACATGCCATTGGCACATGCCACACACGCCACTAGCAGCCTCCGGCATTGCCACTTACACTCAACGTACAACCCACCACCAAGGCATTTCGCACATGCCATTGGCACATGCCACGCACGCCACTAGCGGCTCGGGCATTGCCACTTGCGCTCGAAGTACAACCCGCAACAAGGGCATCCCGCACATGCCAATGGCACATGCCACACGCGCCACTAGCAGCCGCCACTTGCACTCAAGGTGCAACCAACGAGATATCAACACAAACCGGGGGATGCTTTCCAGTGGTTTTGGTTTGGCGGTCATTGCCTTGCAACGTACACTACGCCCACATTAAGAAAGCATGAAAAGGAATAAAGCGGTCAAATAAATGAGGAAATAATGGTGAAAACGTTTTCACCCATTAACACCATGCGGTTACCACCTCCTCCCATTATTTCACCCTTTACTCTCTTCCTTCATGAGACCAGGGTACGTTTCAATCTCGACTTGTATAAATAGGTCTTACCTATTTCCACCAAACAACAAGTCTCTCGGTCAGAAAAAATACTACACTCTCGTAAAAGGCAACTTTGCAAGCTCTCCAAAAGCTTTCATCTCTTGCAAGCTTCCTAAGCTTTCACTTTCCGATACAAGTCGAGATACTACTCTCCCGTAACTATTCTCGGTCTCAACACCTTTCTTTGCTTCCTCCCCAAATCAACCTTTCTCCTCCACTTTGTGACCGAAGCAAGTCCTGGGAACGGCCATTTCTTGGTTTAGGCCGGACTTGTATAGATTAATCTCTCGAATCTATAAAGTGCTCACGCAAAAGACATTTGTTTAGGGTTTAAACCAGCTTTCTCACTCACCTACCGAACTTACCAAAATCAAGCGAAAACGATTTTCACCCATAAAGACACACAAACCATGTAAGATGTTACTCGGAAATTTTCAAATGATCATCTTTTGACTTTCGTCAAGAATATAAGATGAACTTGGTTGAAGCGAAAGCTTACCAACTCATATTTTTAGAAATATGTGTTTAGTTAAACTCACTGAAATCTCAAATGTATATAGTCGAAAACTATTTTGTCTCAATATAGGAGATAGAGTCGAAATAGACTTTCCAAGTAATAGATGATTTTTAGTCTCCACATACCTTTTGTTAATGAAGTTCCACAAGCTCGCCTTAGTAGTTCTCCCTCTTCATTTGATGAACGCCGTGAAGTCTAATGCTCAACTACACAATCTATCTTAGTCCGAGACATTATTATTAGTAGACTATAAATCAATACTTATAGTTTTGATCACTAACATTGACCAACAAGCTTGAGATAGCAACGCTTGCGAGTTCGACCGAGCAATGCTCTAACAATATTTAAGAATAAACTCCATATTAGAATAAGTCATAATTTTTTATGGTCCCTCCTTAAGGATCCTACCTCCATATAAGAATAATTGACATCGTATTATAAATATATTACACTTGTCATACATCAAAGTTTAAGGAAGAATGGATCTTGTCGGATCAGACTGAGTTGAGCTCTGCAACTCGGCGACCGAATCGGTGAAAATTTTCTTATCCTTTTTTTGTGTTTCCTCATCAATCCATCATCTCAGCTGAATTTTGATTCCAGTTTCCTGATTAATTCAGGTATTTTTTTCTATTTTGTAATAATGGTTCGCTGTTTTTAGCTGTAACAACATGTCGAATCAGTCAAAAAACTCTTCAGATTCTGAGATGATAAAAAACTTCAGATCTGATGCTACTTCATCTCAACAATATTTTAGTACTTCGGTCTTTATTCCGGATGAGGAAATTGATGCCAGTCTAAGTTAATGGAAATATAGTTTGATTGGTCGATTAGATCTTGTAAAACTTAACTTTGTTGTTGCAGAATCGAGTTTGAGGAAACTGTGGTCTCTTAAAGGTAATTGTCAATTCATCCCAATTGGTAGAGGTTTTTTTATTATTAAGTTGGATAATGGTGAGGATATGAAGTATGTCCATGAGGGATTCTGGGAAATTGAAACACAAGTTCTTAGACTCAGAGCTTTGGAGTGTGATTTCAAACTAGAATTACAAAAATCTTCTACTGCTTTTGTATGGATTGTCTTCTCTAGTCTAAGTATTGAATACTGGACTGAAAATATTCTAATGGCAGTGGGAAGAACTCTAGGTAGACCAATTCGAGTTGATGAAACAAAATTGAAAAAGGGCATTGGGTATTACACAAGTATATTGGTTGAAATTGATGTATCACAAATGGTTCCCAATAAAGTGTGGGTAGAATCCAAATATGGCAAGTTTGAACAAGAGGTAAGAATTTCTAAACTTCCTAAATTTTGTATCCATTGCAAAACTATAGGTCATTATGTTGTTGAGGGTAGACTAAAAAGAAAAGAAAGAGCTCAGAAAGGTGAACCAAAGATAGTGCAGCAACAACAATGGAGGTACACCCCCAAAAAAATTCAGCATCATTCTCAGGCTGCATTTGATATCTGTTTTACTCCAAATAATATGAATGTATCTTCATCTAGTAATCCAATATTACATGAAGTGGAGGAGGGAGAAATTATTATTCCTACTTATGAACAGTACAAAGCTCAAGGTGAGGGTTTCACTGGTACTTTAGAATCAACTAAAGAGTTTCCTGAACTATCAATGGAGAAGTTTTTGGAAGTTGGAGCAAGCATTTATTCTTTGAATAATGTTGTGGGTATTTCAAACTTGGAGTCTTCATCTGTGGTGGAGCCTGGTGAAGTTATTTTTTCTCAAATTCTGTCAGATATAAATATTGAGAAAAGGCTGGATGTTGGAATTTCTATAACCAATATTGTTGGTAATTCAAATTTAGAGTCACCACATGTGGTGGAACCTGATGAAGTTATTTCTGCTCATGTCCTTGTCAAATATAACTGCTACAACTGACACCATGGGTGAATGGAAGGATGTTTCAGGAAAAGCTACAAAATCAAGAAAACTCAATACAAAAGGAGTTAATGAGGGTAAGAATATTATTTCTCCAAGCAAATTTAATGCTCTCATTGATGTAGCTAAAAACAAGATGTTATTTTTTCAAAAGTTATTGGTAGACCTGCTAAAGGAAAAGTTAAAGGTATTCCTACAGTTACAACTAGAAAGCAAGCATGTAATTTAGTTAAATTGAATCATGGTGGGGGGAGTTCAAATACCTCTGAAATTTCTCAATCTCAATGAAGGTTCTCTATTGGAATATCAGAGGTTTGAGAAGAATTCAAGCCAAATATAAGATTAGAAGTTTAGTTCATCAATTTAGTCTTTCCGTATTATGGGTTGTTGAACCTAAAGTAAGAGTTTCAAGTAGTATTTTAAAGAATTTGAAATTAGCTGAAATGAATTAGACTATAATACATAACTCTAGTGATAGTTCAAAGGGAAATATTTGGTTATTCTGGCACATGTCTTTATCAACTCCAACTGTAGTGTCTTCCACAAAGCAAGAGATTACTATACAAGTGGGAGAAGTTTTAATTACAGGAGTACATGCAGCTTGCCTAACTATGGATAGAAGATGCCTATGGGAAAAACTTATCAGTATAAATGAATTAAATCTTCCATGGATGGTGATAGGTGATTTTAATGTTGTTTTATCTGAAGAAGAAAAGAAGGGTGGCAGTACAAGATTTAAGGAGTGTGTAGAATCTTGTAATTTGATACAAGCTCCAAAGACTGGGATTAAATATTCATGGTGCAATAACAAGTGTGGAAAGAAAAGAATATTGTGTTATTTAGACAAGGCTTTTTGTAACTTAAAATGGATGGAACTGAAAAGGCGAGGGTACACAAATATACCTCAAGCTTAAACTTTTCCTATATATAAGTCCTTTCTCCGAAAGTGATTTTCTATACACTGAGTCGAGACAATGCAACTAATCGGTTCACACTTCGTGTGATCGTCTATGGATACGAGATCGAGACAATACAACAATGAAGTATGTTTACTTGATACAAAGGTTCAGACTTAACCAAACACAATAGGATTGCTTATCAAGTAAATAGGAATTAACGTTTGTGTGATTTACTTTAATTATAATAAAACAATTATAATGCGGAAAATAAAGTAAATGACACAGCAAGATTTTTTTAACAATGAAACCGCAAACGCAGAAAAACCCCGGGACCTTGTCAAGAATTGAATACTCTCAGGATAAAGCCGCTACACAAAATTACACCTAACTTCGTATAGTTGAGACTAAGTAACTAACCCTATAGTTCACTTAGTTCCGTCTCGTATTCCCACGCCTCCGACTTGTGAATAAGTCACGTACTTGGAACAATTCCTTTGGTTCCTATTCCAAACAAGAAAGGAACAACAATTCTGTTTGGTATTAACTCTATTCAACCAAGTGATATGAGTCGGACAAAATCTCTTCTGTTATCTTAACATAAACTCCTTCGTCGGGTCCTTAGATCTATCTTATGTTCAATCACCCAAAGATAATTGTTTAGGATTAAGCCAATCAATACCTTTAATCACAAGGAAACGTATTGATGCCAATATACTCAATTAATCAATCCAATCTACCACAAGGATAAAACGATTATTAATTGGATCCTCTTTTACCGAAACAAGTATTGTGCACACCAAAAATTATAAAACCCAAGTCAGATCTTCAATATCTTCTTTGTCTTCAAATCTTCTTAAATCTTCAATAAAAACCTGCACCTAATCACTTGAATCTCTTGTGATCAATCACGCACAGAACGAAGTTTGTTAACAATGGATTATTACAAGATTGTCTTTAGAATTAACAACAGTCTAAAGATCCCTGTCGAAACTCTGAACTAGTTTGAGTGAATCTTATATCAGAAGAGAAGATTCTCAAGAATAAACAAACTAGGTGCAATCAGATTTCAACAACCGTTAGCCAATATAATCAATCGAAAACAAAGAAAAACCGCAATTATCTAGTTTCCCACCAACGGGTCGCGCTAGAGCTTATCAATCCCAAAGAATACATTAAATTGAGCGGCCGTAAGATATTTCGCCTTATTAGGTTACTCTCCTCTCCGAATAGGCGGCTACATTAAAGAATAACAAACAACAAAAGAGTAAATATGTTGTTATGAAGGATTAGTTTGCTAGAAAAGCAAACTTCGTGTATTTATAGACAAGGAAGTTTGGACACCAAGGTATTTCCAAAACCGAAAATATTCTCAATATATTCATAAAAGCACGATTCGGTTTTCATAATTCCCGAAAATGCTTCATCGAAATCTCGTAAAAATCTAATTAATAAATGCACATTACTAATTCTGTAATTTCCTACAAAATGAAATTAATAACCTTAATTAAAAGATTCTTAACTTACTTATGTTTCGATCCTGGGATTCTATTCCCTTAGCCGTTAAGGAATATCTTTGAACAATTATAGAAATAAACATTCACAAAGACGTGTTCAAAGTTTGTAGACATATTAACTTTGTAAGTTCTCTTTCACACTTACAACCTTGAAACCGATTTGCCACACTTCCAAACAAGTTTAGAATTGGTTCATCTGACTTTCAAGAACTATGTGATTGATCAAACCAACATTCAATCACAATCATGGGTTTACGGTTCTACCAAAACAAGTTTCGTTATACCTCCATGTGAGTTTGTGCATAGTCACACTAGCTTCCCAAAAATTCGGTTGACTAGGTACTAGGATCGTTTCCCCACATATATATGGTATTACTTATATGTGTTGCACATGTCCATAGGATCGGTTCCCCTTCTCGCTATAAACCTTTGCACCCCATACAAGGACCGGTTCCCTTTGATGTATCGCACCTGTTACTAGGATCGGTTCCCTTTCCTTACAAGGTCAGACATACAAAATCCGATCATACCACAGGTGATTACTTAAGATCAGTTTTACTAATAAAAGTTATACCAATACATAAGTCAGGCCTTTGTTGACATTTCTACCAAGAATACAACAAGTTGTGAGCGGTTATACTCTATCACACATATTGGTTGTTCATAATGTATGCAATGAATAACAAAACCAATAACACCTGGAAATTTCCTTTTCGGTTCACAAACAAGTTTATGAACTTACTTCCTTAGAACACATGTAAACATTGTTCCTTAGGATGAAATCCTCACCTCATACCCATACATAATCACAATAGCATTCAAATGATTATGGCGATGTCTTATCTACAAAGTTTAATGGTTAAGCAATAAACCTCGTATTGTATTCCTTAATACCATGTCTATCTAGAGTTCAAATATGCTTCACATTTATGTTTTCAATATGAACGACTTGAAAGATACGTTAGGTAACGAAACAATTCAAGTCAAATATCACTAACCTCAAGTGGAAGGATGATTGTTGTCGTTGTAGCTCCTTGCTTCTTCACATCTTCAAGTCTTCGAAATACTTGTAATGTCTCATATCCTAATACTTTCAAGCTAACCTATACGAAGTTTAACTCTAGTACATAATCAAGCGACTCTTAACATGAGTTTTGATTCACTAAAATATGACAACCAAACTTGACATACCAATGCTTGGCGGGTTCAACCGAGCCATGCTCTAACAATCTCTCCCTTTGTCAATTTTAGTGACAAAACTCTTACATCATATGGATAAACAAATTACAATAATTCTGTACAATCCGCTTGATTGCCGATTCAACAAAGACGGTGAAACCGCTACATTCAATCCTTGAAAATGTCGATGTTGACATTATAATAACAAAGCTATTACTCCCCCTAAGGAAGATAGGTAGATATTCAATCCGCACATCTTTGTTATACCAAACATATGACATGTTACTCCCCCTTAGTCTGTGCTTCCACTCTTTCATTGGATAAAAATATTAATGTTCTTTTCCCTAGCGATGCCAATCAATATAAATATCAATGCTAGCATCACCTGTTTACTCCATATATTTCTCCCCCTTTTTGTCACAAAAATGACAAAGAAACGAAAAAAATTAAAGACAACACGAAAAGAATCTTACAAATCTTTAATAAACTTGCAAACCTCGTAGAGTTAGGCACGAGGGTTCCACACATCATGTTCTCGATAACCAATATCAAAACCGAAACTACAAGTAGTCTTATTTTGATATGTTACCAAGGAAACAATTGCCCGAAACAATTTTTCCAATTTAGTTTAGCAAACCAAAAACAACTAAAAATATTAGTCCCTTTGCTAAACCGATTGTTCAAAAACAACCTCTTAATTCTATAAGACCAAAATAACGATAAACTCCATTTTTCTCATCAGGTTCTAATTATCCATAAACTTAGACCTTTCAATTTTAAACAAGACAAGTACTAGGTTAGTTAACTAGCATTTCTTGTTTAGGCATTCGATTAGACTTGAATAACCGAAACCTCACTTCGATAAGTCTAACTAAGATCAGAATTAACTTAGTTTATCTTATCCGGAATCGAATTAGACTAAACAACTCATCCCGTACACATATTATTTCGTTAAGCCATAAATAATTCATACAAACCAAAATAAATCAACTTGCATAATTATTTACCTCAACCGGAAGCAATGGAAACAACATAGACATTATAAGCACCGCAATTGCACCGTAATTTTGTAAGCCTAAACGATTGATACCGTACAAAAGAAAGATAACAATAGTTTTTCTTAACCGGAACCAATTGAATCACACACACACATCAATTGTACCGAAATTTTGTAAGCCTAAACAATTGATACCACATACTAAAGCAAGATAACAATAGTTTTAATTAACCGGAACCAATTGAAACACACATCCACACACACATCATGGAATAAATATCAATTGAACCGAAATTTTGTTAAGCAAAAGCAACAAATATATATAATATAAACTCAGGCTTTTCTTAAATAGGAAAACAATTAACTAACAAGATTGTTACCTCAAATTTCGTATCCACTTCTCCAATATGATTGCATCTTCGTCCAGGGAGAATTGATATCGAAATATCACCACGTTGTCATCCTTATGTGTGAAACAAAAGAATAACAACACACCTCAACCTTTACCAGAGAAAGGTTGAAAAAAGGTTTTAACAATTGCAAGCAAAAGTTGAAAACCGTCGAAACACATATGCTTTTATGCTAAACCAAAAAGGATTCAACATATTGTAACTTTTTCACATATTGTTTCTATTAGAACCCCTCATAATCCTTTGATAAATCCTACCTACTAGGGCTAGAACTTAATCCCGCTAAATCAAAAAGTCACCCAAACCATGAGGGTTCACAATATGATGAGATCGAATATTAAGGTAATAAAACCGAAATCAAACATCCCATAAACATACATAGCAATAAGGTAAAAGCAATTAAGCACAGGCTATGTAAACCAAAAACTATCACAAGAAAAATTACTCAATCAAATAATTTTATTCATAATAGACCAATACAATTAATGAAAGAAATAAAAAATTGATGTCTATTAAACTAGATTAAGTATTACAGCAAATAACTTAATCTCTAGTGGTGCTCTTGTTGTTCACTGAGGTCTCTTCAATGTTCAAACTCTTAAAGCATGTCTCCGGGGACTTGTCCGCAACCACTTCTTGTTTTTCAAGTCTTTCAACCTGATTTTTCATATCAGCTATATCATCTTTTGTTTCCTCAATCTTATCCTTAAGCCAATCTTGATTTCGAACCGTTATAATGAGATTGGTTCTTAGTTCTTCAAAACCTTGAATATAGTCAATCATACTATCAGAATGAATCCAATTGGTTTTGGTTGGATCTTGAAGGTTGTAAGCCAACAAACATGACTCATCTTGTGATCCACCTGAGCTATCAGACTCATAATCAGATATAATGCCTTTCTTCTTTCTCTCGTATCGATTCCTTGAATATCCTTAACTTTTTGATCTTTCTTCTTATTAGTCTTTGAGACACAGCGAGTTACTGGAGGCATGCTCGGTTATGAATATATATAAAAGGATTTCTCTGGGTTTCGAATACAGACAAGATAAAGTTTCTCCTCTCAAAAGAGTCAACTTTTGGACCAAGAGACCTCTGGAAAATCCAAAAATATCAAACAATATATTTCGTTTCCTTAGTACGAAATTCTCAAGGTGGAAGGATTATTAAAAATCCGAAAATTCCAAATATCACCTATTTTTGGAAAATCATGTTGAACATGAACATTTTTAACTGCCATGGATTCGCAGCAATCCATAAACTATCACAGAATTTTTCTGATAAAGCAACTACACAATGGTACATGTGCTCCTATTTTATTGTGCCTTTCCCATCCAAGATTATGAGCACGAAAGGATGAGAAAGCACAACATACGATACATAATTTTAGTTGATTCATGAAAGTCAAAAAGAGAGCCTCATTAGACATGTAAAGTCAAAAGAGAACCTCATGGACTTAGTGAAGTCAACAGAAAAATTAGTGATCCTTTGACTAAAGGATAATCTAGAGAGATAGTTTATAATTATACATCGAGGGGGGTGGTACTTAAGCTCATAAAATAAACTTGCTATGAAGGATACTCAACCTTGCTGACTGGAGACCCCAAGATCAAGGTTTCGAATGAGACAACTAATTTGTGGTGGGTAAAGGTAAACACTATCAGAGAATTATATTCTCTGTCCCTTCCCTATGGTGATGTAATAGTGTGATTGCATGTGAAGGATGACTTTTAATAAGTCTTAATGAGTTATATAGTTTCAATTTAAGATTGAAGTGGGGTGTAGCAGTGAACACTCTTGATAGAACTCACCTATCTGAATGAGGAAGTGAGTCGCTTCCTATGAGAATATGAGCTGATTCTCTAGAGAATTCTAAGAAACAAGATACGTCCAGGGCCAAAATGGACAAAACCGCATGAGCTTGGCAGCAACCTTGGAGATATCATGTGTGGTTTTTATCGCGAGTTACACCAAATGTTAGACATTTCAAGACCTTATAGACACTGGCTAATAAGTAGTTCCGGTAACCTCTCACTAAGCAAAGGTTCAAGACCTTATGGACACCTATGCCTATTCGTGATATTTCCTGTTTTCCGTGTTTTATCGTCTTTTTATTCATGTGAGGGATTGTTTGAAAAAGTACGGTTTTATGAGAATAAAAATTAATAATAAAACGGTTTTTCCTAAAATAAAAACACCTTCCAAATTTGTCTCTTAGTTTTTACGGGATAAGTTTTACCTTATATATTTTGGATTTGGTTTAGGGTTTTATATAAGATGAACCTCTCTTCTCTTGCCGTCTGTGGAGAGAACTTCTTCTTCGTCTTCTATGTTTGATATGAGGGTTTAAGTGCTAACTTTTCGTGAGTTTTCCGCTGCCAAGTTCTAGAAGGACAAGGTTTGAATGTGCTATTCAAGCTTTGTTAAGATTGTTGTATCTTGGAGGAAGATGTACCCGTAGGGCTATAGCATCATCTTTTGTAGAGTGTAGCCGGGCATTCTTGTCTTAAGGACAGTATGTTGAACATGCGCCTCAATCTGTCATTACAAGTTTGTTTATTCATGATACTTAACAGGGATCGATGATTCAAGACATTGACAATCTTTCCGGATATGGGAGATGACACAAAATATGAGATAAGTATATTCCTTATACTAATTTGTCTGAATTATTATCGTTTTTTAATTGTTATCCCCAACACACAGAAGGGTTGAGATTAGTTCGAATATATGTTTGTTGTGTAATATTCACGAGGAAACTCAGGATCATCTCTTCGTGCATTGTGATTTGGCACGTTTCTGTTGGGATAATTTTCTTAGTTCCGTACAGATAAAGTGGGTAACAAGCCATAGCTTGAGGAGCTGTTTGCAGAACCGGTGGATCAATCGAATTTTAAAGAAAATTAATTGGTATGTCACTTAATCCCCTTTGTGATTTGCTGGGAGCTGTGGTTGGAAAGGAATCGAAGGGTACATGGAGGTCGACCAAAGACCGGAGATGAACTTCTATGTGCCATTAAGTTATATATACATCTTTGGAGTTCATCCTCTGATATATTCAGAGATTATTCTTTGAACCAAGTTCTTTTCAATTGGGAAGACATAATGAGCATGAGATAGTCAAGCTCGATTTTTTGTTTGATTGGTCTGAAGCTTCTGGCTTCCATTTTTTGTAAATTCCATGTACATATTTTTCTTTTAATATATCTTCTTCATTCAAAAAAAAAATAAAAATCCACATAGTATGTGACAGGAAATTAATGTTGTTTGAGGCCAGAATAACAATTAAGTTGCTAAGAAGCTGTTTACCTATAAAAGCAACCCATTTCGTTCGTTCTCGCAATTCATTAATACACCTCCTAAATAATGCACGTTTCACTTCAGTCTACTAGCTATCGCGAGTTTAAAAACAAAAGAGTTCACGGTTGAGCTGATGGAGGAAATGGAGAAAATTAGTGTACGTTCTCTCTAAACCACCTTCAAGAATGGAGTATTAAAAGATTATTCTCCATAAAAGGGTTGTTCACTGAAGCTTAATATCAGATTTAAGTGGGAATTTTGAGGTTCCAATGCAGTCCACAAATGAGAATTTTTGTTTCCCATAAACTTCCAAATACGGTTTCTCTTTTAACCAAATTTATTATAAAATCACCAAGGGGAAAAGAAAAACGAAAAAAAAAAACAGCTCTAAAATGTGACAATATTAGCACATTAAACCTTCCTAGTCTCCGTCCCCAGCAAATCAAAAAGTAAACAACACAAAAATATTGTACGCAATCTAAATGAGACTGCGCGTATTTTCAATAACTAGTTTTCTCACTTTTAGTTGAGCCGACCGAGCGAAGCGAGGGAGGACCTTTATATGGTCATTTTTTTGTAAAATCTAAGTGATCAATTAGAGCCGTTTTTTGGGGACCAGCCTTTTATTGGGGGGACCATGGTTTTATTTTGGGTAAAGACATTAGAAGTAATTCTAGGTCACCCCATATCTAGTTATTTATTTAATACCTAATCTACCCTCTTAATTAATTTTAGGTTATGATTAGTGAAATGATTTAGTTAAAAACAATTAGTGAGATTAAATTAAAAGATGGGTTTATTATTAGTTGAGTAGAATTATTGTGAGAGTAGAGTTAGAGAAGATGAAGGAGAAAAACATGAAAAATAATTTATTTATTTTCCAATTCACCCCTTTGAGTATTCAAATGATGGATTTTATCAACCACAACCGGAGGAAGAGTATTTGGGTGAACAAGTATGCTCCAAACTTAGATAATGTATGTTGAATTGGTAAAAACTTCCCCAAAAATGTAAAATTTTGAACTGGATTTGAACAGTTCGGTTATTTTATATGAAGAACAAGTAACCGAACTCATCTGAAGGTGTTGTTCGGTTGCTTTGTGAGGATGAACAAGTAACCAAACTCATCTGAATGTGTAGTTCGGTTTCCTTGGGAGATAAACAAGTAACCGAACTAGTTTGAAGGTGTAGTTGATTGTTTGATCCAAACACGCAGTTACCGAACGCCATATTAATGGAAGCTCGACAAGAAGTGTTATGTTAGGGTTGGTTCGCAACTAACCGAACTTTACGTACAAATAAATTTTAACCAAGTGTATAAGGTTCGGTTGGTTCGCAAACTGCATGCTTTTGCGATCCAACCGAACTAAGTTTAATAAGTTCGTTTGTTTCGCAAACTTGAGATCAATTGCACAACCAGCCGAACTTAACAAACAAAAATTTCTTATGTTTTTAACCGTAGAGTTCGGTTACATGGCAGTTTTAATATTTTTGCGACGAACAAAGTTGATAGAGTTCGGTTATAAGAGAAATAAAAATAATGGGAAAAACAGTAAGGTTCGGTTACATGGAAACTTTTTTGCTTATGTTTTTAACCCTAGAGTTCGATTACATGGCAGTTTTATACATTTATGTGAAACAACCGAACTCGTCGGCCGGTAACATAGTTATAAAGCATATAGAACCGAACTCATTCGAAGGTGTAGTTCGGTTGCTTTGTGAGGATGAACAAGTAACCGAACTCATTCGAATGTGTAGTTCGGTTGCCTTGTGAGATGAACAAGTAACCGAACTCAATACTGTAACCTCCATTAAACCTCTCCACAACTTCCATTTTCAACTCATTTTGATGATTACTTCTCATTTTTTCAACCAAAAACAAACAACAAGTAATGGGTTTGTGAGAATATCTTTGCTAAAGATTTAAATTAAGCTATATATATAGAGAGGTGGTGGTGGTTGTTGGTGGTGGTGGTAATCGGTGGTTGGTGGTGGTGATAATCAGAGGTGGTGGTGGTGGTAATCGGCGGTGGTGGTGGGAGGAGGTGGTGGTGGTAATCGGCGGCGGTAGGCGGTGGTGATGGACGGAGGTGGTGGTGGTAGTAATCGGCGGTGATGGACGGTGGTGGTGGGAGGAGGTGGTGGTGGTAATCGGCGGCGGTAGGCGGTGGTGATGGTCAGAGGTGGAGGTGGTGGTGGTAGTAATCGGCGGTGATGGACGGTGGTGGTGGGAGGAGGTGGTGGTTATATATAGAGTGAGAGAGAGGTGGTTATTAGGTTGGTTTTAAATTAAATTAGGTTAAGGGTAGGTTAGTAATTTCAACGCATTAGGACACCCCTTATAACTAGAGGGAAGGTGGCCTAATAAGACCATGGTCCCCTCAAAAAAACCATGGTCCCAAAAAAATGGTTCATCAATTACCACAAAAAGATTGGAAATGGTTAGGGCCGAAAAACCAAAAATGTCCCTCTCTTTTAGTCCTTATAACACCTTATGTATCATATCTTTTTAGGGGTATAATTGGCAACGAAACTTTAATATAACATATCTAAAAATCCGTGCCTTGGAATTTTACAAATTTTATCTCGTTGGAAAGGTTATAAAAAACTCTACGCAACGAGTACAAACAACAATATTAAATTTAAAGTTTTTGCGAAAAATTCGAAGATATTTATCATTTTAGACATAATTTTAGAAAATTAAATATATATCCATTATGCAAACCACCACAAAGAATACATAATACTTTATGTAGCAAAATTTTTTTTATGCATCAACTAATTTTCCGTTGCAATTAATAAAACGATGTACTCCCTCCGTTTCAAGAAAAATGATACTTTCATTTTAGGCACAATTCTCGAAAATTGAATGCATAGCCATTATGCAAACCACCACAAAGGATGCATAACACATCATGCAACCATATTTTGATTGATGGATCGACTAATTTTCCGTTTGAAAAAGTGATACTTTCATATCCTGTTTCGGAAAAGTGATATTCGCCCCGTTGGGGAAAAGTGATACTTTTCCGTTTGAAAAAAATGAAACTTTCGTTCAGTTTCAGAAAAAGTATCACTTTTTCCGAAACGGGGCGAAAGTATCACTTTTTCCGAAACGGGGAGAAAGTATCACTTTTTCCGAAACCGGGCGAAAGTATCACTTTTTCTGAAACGGGACGAAAGTAATCGTAGACAAACCCCATCTTCAGATTCTTCTTCGGTCGGCCTTTCCACCGTGGCAACGGTCGTACTAGTAGAATAATATGTGGACATATGGTTAATGTATGAGAGTGGAGACGTGAAATAATTGATCAATATTCCAGAAGAAATGAAAAATTGGATGCCAATATGAAGGAATATGCGTGAGAATGAAAACAACGTACTAAAACAGATCTCTCTGCAAAAATATATAAATGGTTGTGCGAAAGGTAATGTAGCTTCTAGCTCACGCACAGTTTAAAATCCTAGCCGTTTGGAATTCAGATGAAGTGACATTGAATTCTTTCCGGCAATGCTATTTGACTCCCTTTATTCCACCTCCCTCCAATCTAAACCACACATCAGAGGAATGGTGAACCCCACTTGTACCTGAAAGTGAATCCAAATCCAGATGTGTGGTTTAGATTGGAGGGAGGTAAATAGGGAGGTGGAAAATGAAAAGCATTTCCGAATTCTCAATTTCTTGATATGTCAGAGGAAATTGAAAAGCTAATGCAACAATGTTCACCAAACACTTTAAGCTTCAGTCATTACTTGAATGGGTACAACCTCAGTGACTGTTTTAAAGTAGTCAGGGTCAGAGGTCTGCCATTCAGTTTCTTTTCAAAAATTATGAAGGAAGAGGAACGATAAGGTAAATCTTTAGAAATTATTATTAAAAACATTTAAGTCTTAAAATCGGTGGTGCTATTCAGCTCCCTATTTTCCACCTCCCTACTCTGCTCCCTTCAGTCTTGAAAATGGTGAACCCCACCTGTACCTGAATGTGATTCAAATCCTTAATATGTGGCGTAGATTAGAGGGAGCAAAGTAGAGAGGTTGAGAATAGGAAGGTGAATAACATTTCCGTTAAAATATGGTATTTTAAATGACACATTAATTAGTGCCTGTAAGAGTGTGAGACACTAATTTATACCATCAGAGTTTAAAGTTGCTCTCTTTTTCATTTTTTCTTAACGAAAGTTTAAGCTTTCACAACTCATGCATCCCAAATCCCAATAGATAATTGCTTAAAAGTAGCATTAGGGGGGCTGAGAAGAAGTTTTGTCATTTTGACCCCATCAGTTTATAACAAAACCCAAAAAAATCCAACAAAATTTGAATGAGCCTTTTGTTGGAAGAAAATTATTACAACGGGGAAGAAATTGTTGATGATTAAATAAATGTGATTAAAGATTATTTCTGAAATACTTGTTCGTGTTGGTCTACCTTCATTCCTTCGTATATATTAAATAACCCTAATTTGATTGGGGCCAGAAATATTAATTGGGGGCCTTGATATTTTATTTGCACCCCAAATTTTTCAGGGGCGTATTAAACCAATTGTGAAAATACTATTTTACCTTTCACTAAAAATAAATCTTAAAAACCTATTAACCCTTAATCCTAAGTCTCAATTCATTTCTAATTCTAAACAAAAAGATCACTCCTCCCCTCTCGACTCTTCTCTTCTCCTCCATTAACGACTCCAAGAAAGAAAAAAAAAATTCACCCGAAAAATTTCGATTCTGAAAAGGGTCGTCAATTCGACAAGCCTAAACCCTAACGATTTTTCATATGCATGTAGAGACCATAAAAAATCGTTAGGGTATATGATGATTAAGATAACGATCCTATTTCTGGTTTTCATATTTTTACCCTAGATTAGAGTCGTTAACATAATATAGAAACCTATGACGATCCTCTATGGACGACCCTTTTTAAACGTCAACGACCCTGTGTGAAAAACAAGCAACTTCTCTGTCCCAAAAAATTTCAGAGTCGTCTTGGTATAGACACACAAAATAACGACTCTTTGTGACCCAAGTTAAGAGTCGTCAGGGTATATCATATTACCCTGACGATTTTTCATAACCTGGAAAAGTTGCAGGTTTGAGTCGTCAGGGTATATCATATTACCCTGACGATTTTTCATAGCCGTGAAAAGTTGCGGAGTTTGAGTCGTCATTTTTGGTGTCAATACATTGACGACTTTTATAGAGTCGTTGGGGTATACATCCCTCGACATTGACGACTCTTTCTTCCGTGTTGTGACATATATCCAATCCATGGGAGAATTTAAGATAATCTTACCATAAACACAATCATCTTTGTTACTTGAACCTTCTCCAACATCATTTCCCCGCTTGAATTACTCATTTCAAAAAACCTCAAGTTTTCCTCTAAAACCTCCTCTTCTTCTCAACTCAAAAAAAAAAAAAAAAAAAAAAAAAATAATTCTAAAATTTGATTTTAATCTAACATAATCATTCAGGGACAGTTTAGGTATTTAGAAAATATTTTTATAAGGGGTGACCCAAATTAGGTTTGGGTGACCTTTTTTGTCCTCTAGTGCAAGGCCCCCAATTAAAATGTTTGGCCCCCAATCAAATTTGGTAAATAACCTCTTGCATATAATTATAAAAGGTTAGGGAAAAAAGAAAAAAAAAACTATCTACGCACATCTGGGCCTACTTTGAGCCCAACTACATCTGGCCCTTCTTCGAGCCTACTAGCCAGCCGTATGGACTGGACAATGCAGGATTACTGATTCAACAACAGGATTACAGAGCCATTTAACGAGACACAAATTCTGAACTTAGTTGTGAGGATAATTCTACATTTCAACAAATGAGTTTTTTATGAGAAGGGATAAGCGTCTGCCAATAGTTTTTTCAGTTTCAGATTGACATTTCCCAAAACATTAGAGGTTCATTCTCTTCTTATTTGCTCAAGAGGTTTTAACTTATGCCTTAACATGGAACTAGGTGTACCTGCATATAAGGAAAAGATTGCCACCAGTTTTGTTGCAAGTTAGTGAAGAAAAATTCTTGGAACCACATGAGTTCCATCCTAAAAAGGCTAGGAGAGAGGTCAGAGGACAATGACCTGAAATTGGTCTTGATTTAGCTAGCTGCATTAAAATTGAGTTTGAAAGGTTGTTGGAATAAAAGATCTTCATTGAAGGATTTGCTTTCCCATTGGACCTTGCACCCTTAAGCGGCAAGTCTAACAACTCGTGATCAGCCGTGATCACCCATATGTTATACCGTACTACTAGTCCGTCTTATAGGCTAGGCCATTGCCTTGGGCCCCAAATTGTTGAGCCCAAAATGTTTAATTTTTCTAGGCTTGGCCACCATAACGATAAAATCCAGTGCATAAAAATCCAAGGCAGTGACTACTTTCTTAATTGTTTTCTACTTTCATTTCATAATTTTTCATTCACTTTCACAAACAAAGTCTTAAGAGATGAACAAGAATCAACATCGTCTGTTCTTGAGATTCCTAACTAGATACACTAAATGTTGTGAATTAACTTGTCATTAATTGATTTGTTGTGAGAAATTTTGAATAATCTTAACCTACTAACATGTTGAATCATAATCTTCTCCTTTTTTCCTATTGTATGAGAGGTCTTGAGACATATGTTGAGCAAAGCGCAAGATGTTGATAAAATTTTGGGTTTCTCAGTGAAAAATGTGAGAATTAAAGTAAAACGTCGAAAATTTTGCACATACGTTTTAGGTGTAAAATATTCAATTTTTCTCGTGTTTACCTTGGTCTATTTGGGTGTACAATATACAATTTTTCTAGTGTTTACCTTGGTAATTTGGGTGTAAAATATTCAATTTTTCTCGTGTTTGCCTTGGTCTATTGTCGGTTGATTAGACTAACGACACTCAAAAGTGGTATAATATTTTTGAGTCGTGCTGTTCGAGACTTTCTTCTTGAATGGGCCGGAAAACAAATAGCGAGATGAGGTAAGTTGACCCTTATTAAAATTATTTTGGCTAGTTTTCCTATATGCTATTGTTTATGGGTGAAAATCGTTTCTGCCGATTTCAGTAAATTCGGTAGGTGAGTGAGAAACTGGTTTAAACCCTAAACAAATGTCCGCACGTGAGCACTTTATAGATTCGAGAGATCAATCTGTACAAGTCCCAGCCTAAACCAAGAAATGGCCGTTCCAGGACTTGCTTCGGTCACAAAGTGGAGGAGAAGGGTTGATTTGGGGAGGGAAGCAAAGAAAGGTGTTGAGACCGGAATAGTTCCGGGAGAGTAGTATCTCGACTTGTATCGAAAGTGAAAGCTTAGGAAGCTTGCAAGAGGTGGAAGCTTTTTGGAGAGCTTGCAAAGTTGCCTTTTCGAGAGTGTAGTATTTTTCTCCCGACCGAGACTTGTTGTTCGGTGGAAATAGGTAAGACCTATTTATACAAGTCGAGATTGAAACGCACCCTGGCCTCATGAAGGAAGAGAGTAAAGGGTGAAATAATGGGAGGAGGTGGTAGCCGCATGGTTTAATGGGTGAAAAAGTTTTTCACCATTATTTCCTCTTTTATTTGACCGCTTTATTCCTATTCACGCTTTCTTAATTGTGAGCGTAGTGTACGCCGCATCTTTGGACCGCCAAACCAAAACCCTAAAGAAGCATCCCCAGTTTTGTGTTGATATCTCGTTAGTTGCGCCTTGAGTGCAAGTGGTGCTGCTAATGGCGCGTGTGGCATGTGCCAATGGCATGTGCGGAATGCCTTGGTGGTAGGTTGCATGGTTTTGCAAGTTAGGCTACCAGCGTGTGTGTTTGGCATGTGCCAATGGCATGTGCGGAATGCCTTGGTGGTAGGTTGCACGGTTTGCAAGTTAGGCTACCAGCGTGTGTGTTTGGCATGTGTCAATGGCACGTACGGCCATGTTGACCTAGTTGCAAGTCTTGCAAGCCTAGGGCGCTATATTTGGCGTGTGCCAATGGCATAGCGGCTTGGAATATGGCTTGCGGCACGTGTTGGCATGTGCCAATGGCATGTGCGGCCATGTTGACCTAGTTGTAAGTTTTGCAAGCCTAGGGCGCTATATTTGGCGTGTGCCAATGGCATAACGACTTGGAATATGGCTTGCGACGCGTATTGGCATGTGCCAATGGCATGTGCGGCCATGTTGACCTAGTTGCAAGTCTTGCAAGCCTAGGGCGCTATATTTGGCGTGTGCCAATGGCATAGCGACTTGGAATATGGCTTGCAAGACGTATTGGCATGTGCCAATGGCACGTGCGGCCACGTTGACCTAGTTGCAAGTCTTGCAAGCCTAGGGCGCTATATTTGGCGTGTGCCAAAGGCATAGCGGCTTGGAGATTTGGCATTGTTGCCATGGTGTGCGATATGCGGCTTGGTTTGGCATTGTTGTCAATGATGCGCGAGAGTGCGGCTTGGTTTGGCATGGTTGCCATGGTGCTTGAGTGCGGCTTGGTTTGGCATGGTTGCCATGGTGCGCAGAGTGCGGCTTGTTTTGGCATTGTTGCCAATGATGCGCGAGAGTGCGGCTTGGTTTGGCATGGTTGCCATGGTGCGCGAGTGCGGCTTGGTTTGGCATTCGCCGCCATGGTGCGTGAGTGCGCTTGGTTTGGCATGGTAGCCATGGTGCGCAGAGTGCGGCTTGGTTTGGCATTGCTGCCATGGTGCGCAGAGTGCGGCTTGGTTTGGCATTCTTTGCCATGGTGCGCGAGTGCGGCTTGGTTTGGCATTCTTTGCCATGGTGCGCAGAGTGCGCTTGGTTTTGGAATTAGGGTTCGTATTTGAAAACCTAATCCGGGGTATTTTGAAAAAATACCCCTATTAATTATTTACACCGAGTTAAATGCTCTTAGTTAATGTGTTGTGGGTAACACTAGGTCATGGGGTTTTACGATTTTACCCCTTGTCTAAAAACCACCATCAACAGCTATCTATCAAACTATCTTGCACATTGATCCATCGAGAATAAACTTGATAGAACAATAAGAAACTTCCTTTTGGACAACGATGTTAACAAGAAAAGAATCCATAATATTAGATGGTCCGCGGAGGTGAAATATAAGAAAAGTGGCGGTCTTAATACTCTGAAGCGTAAACTATGAATTCAATGCTTTTTAAAAAGTGGTGATGGAGATTTGGCGTGGAAAATGAGGCTCTTTGGAGAAAGATAATTGTGGAAACTTTTGTGAAACTTCAACTGGTAGGGAAACTCTTCAACCTAAAGGCCCAAAGGGGATAGTTTGTGGCATAATATTTATGATGTACTCGAGGACTTTAGCAAACATGTGAGATTCAAGGTCGGTGTGGGTAATGAAATAAGATTTTGGGAAGATCCTTGGATTGGAGATGATGTATTATGCAATAGACGTCCATTGGATTTTGAAGCTTCAAGAACCAAGAGGTGCGTGGTGTGTAACACCCCAAAATTCGGGTCATGGATTTAACCCAAATTCTAGATGCTACGGTCGGGTCTCAGGACTCTAATTCATTTCCTAAATCTTATATTTTTATTTCTAACCTTCACCGCCTGAATTTAATAAATATTCTTAAAGGTTTTTATGATTCTAAAAAGTCTAATGCTTGCAATTACGAAAAGTAAAAAAATTAAAATGGTACAGAAGAATTCTGGGCAAAATATGCGCAGAAAACAGTTCCAGGCAGTCTCCCTTGGCAAGACTCCACAGACCTCATTAAGAGTCCAAATTCGGAGCTTGACCCCAATTCTAAAACTAGACAGACCCAGCTTTCAAACGCACCTGGAAAATCCAGATTCGGAGTTCGTTTGGCCTGTGAAATGTATGCGCAAAGTAGGTTACAGAACTGCGAAGCTACAGATTTTCAGTTCAGGCCAGCTATGTTTCAGGGAACAGATCTCCTAAACGATAAATCCGAATGCTAAGCCCTTTTAACTCATTATAGGCAAGACATAAAGGAACGTTTTTCGTTAAGAAAGTGTCGCCTAAATCCCTACCAATTAGTGCCAGTTTTTGCAGTCAACAGGGTACATAAAAATGTGTCAGAAAACATGGTTTTTCAACATTAAATTTTAAGTAAAGCTTTCAAAGACAACCACCATTCAACAAATCCCTTTCAAACGTATAATAAAAACTTCTTGGGCAGTAATTTATGTTTCTAAGTCTCCCACATTTATTCTCTCAAAGAAAAACATCAAAAATACATGGAATTGGAACAAGAAACAATGCATGCTTTAACTAACGACTTCTCACTTGTTTCGCCCTTCGATAAAATCTGCAAAACGTCAATTGGGGTGAGATGACGGCTCAATAGGCTTACGTTCCCATCCTCGAAGAGATGCGGAAAACAAATCTCAAAAATGTAAGGAAGATATAAATAAGCAACCATAGAACTTCAAATCGTAAACAACGCATTCAACAAATAAAATCACAAAACCAATGAAGTCTTCGACAAATCAATTCATTTAGATTTCGGTACATTGAGTCCACGGCACGAAAACCTTGGTTCGTACACCCACCTATCGTTTCTCGGCACGGACAGCCGCCATCGATGGTCGGGAAACTACGTTCCCATGGGGATCATTACCCATTTCACTATATCGGGGATCATTACCCGGCGTAAGATGGAACTATGTTCCAACTAACGGAAGACATGAACTCAATAAGTTTTCTTCACAAAACTTGCTTTACTATCAGCAAAATGAAACTCATTTTCAAAAGCATACAAATGATTCATAATTAAATCAAACAACCCATTTGGAGTTACGAGTACAGTGCATATGGGGTTTCCAATCACTTAAACTCAGCAAGGTTTCATATTTGAAATCAATGTTTACAAATGTACAAGGAGCAAAATTATTCAATGTACAGTGATGACTAAAAGTATATGTTAAAAATGAATTCAGGGTCATGATTTCAATTGTGTAAAAGGGTAACATGGTTTATGTCTCAAAATCTTGGGAAAAGGAATCAAAATCCAAACAAGCATTTTTACAAACATCTTAAGTTCACAGAAAATAGTGAGAAGTAAAACTTGGAATCATTTCTTTTCCACTAACAGCAACATACCCATTCAATAATTAATCACAGCAAACACAAATTCAAGTTTGACAAACAATTTCGAGCAAGAAAGCATTCCAATTCACAATCATAGAAATCAAACTTGAAATTACAATTGATTGTACCCAAGAGAAGATTTCTCCAAGATGATGAGTAGTAAACCTACCTCAAATTTGCTCAATCCTAGCAATTTTTGTTTTCCTTAGAACCCTTTTTACGCCCTAACTTCAACCCTAGGAAGATCTCTGATATATGACCCTTACGTTTCAATTGCTTCCCAATCTTTTCATCTCCTTCAGTAATAGAAGCCATTCTCCCTAATAAATAATTTTTATGTTCCTAAATTCATTTGTAAACATTTATTTATTGGTCTTAACTCCCATGTACAAGTGACTATTCCCACCCCAGCTACTATCTCCATAATGGGTGAAACAAGACTATTTAAATTTCTAATTTTAAAAAAATGTAACTCGAATTATGGAGTGACTCTAAGGAAATTCCGCTCGTCGACAATAAAATAAATAGAAATGAATGGCTATCCTAAACGTATACAAAACATACCGAGCACAAGACTAAACTTCCCATTTAGTCTTAAATCAACAAAAAAATAAACGGATTATCGAACTCGGGTTGATACCCGACCCTAAACACATATAAAATGGGTAAATGAAAATGGAGGGTATCACATCCTCCAACCCTTATAGGAATTTCGTCACGAAATTAAGATGCTCATACCTTTAAAAAGATTCGGATACTTCTTTTTCATTTCGGACTCAAGCTCCCAAGTTGCCTCTTCGGAACCGTGATACTTCCATAACACCTTGACAAAGCGAGTTGTCTTGGATCGCAGTACTTGTTCCTTTTCGTCCAGGATACGAATAGGTGCCTCTTCGTATGTCGCTCCATCTTGAACTTCCAGGCCCTTCCAGTCAATGATATGCGACTCATCCGGTTTGTACAACCGCAAAACAGAGATATGAAAAACATTATGAACTTTTCCCATTTGCGCCGGTAACTCAAGTTCATAAGACACCTCACCAACTCGTTTTATAATCTTGAAAGGTCCAATATACCTTGGTGCTAACTTGCCTTTACTACCAAAACGAATTACCCCTTTGCGAGGGTTTACGCGAAGAAAAACGCTTTCACCAACAGAAAAAGACAAGGGCCTTCTCCTATTATCGGCGTAACTCTTTTGCCTACTTTGTGCAGCTAGAAGTCGCTTTCGAATAATTTGAATCTTCTCTGTAGTCTCACGAACATAGTCAGGTCCAAGAAGACTCTTCTCTCCAACTTCAGCCCAACAAACAGGTGATTTACAAGGACGCCCATAGAGTGCTTCAAACGGTGCCATACCGATGCTAGCTTGGTAACTATTATTATAAGAGAATTCAATCAGTGGTAGTTGATCGATCCAGCTCCCCTTAAAGTCTAAAGCGCAAGCACGTAGCATATCTTCAAGAATCTGAATCACTCGCTCAGATTGCCCATCGGTCTGCGGATGAAATGCAGTACTAAGGCTCAAAGTTGTTCCCATAGCCTTTTGAAAGCTTTCCCAAAACTTAGAAGTAAAACGAGGGTCTCTATCGGACACAATGGACAAAGGAACTCCATGAAGTCTTACAATTTCCTTTACATACAGTTGACTTAGAGTGCCTAGAGTGTCTGTCTTCTTTATGGGAAGGAAATGTGCTGATTTTGTTAGACGATCAACAATCACCCATATAGTATCGCGGCCTGATGTAGTTCGAGGTAGCCCGGTGACGAAATCCATCGTTATATGTTCCCACTTCCATTCAGCAACAGGTAATGGTTGCAGCAATCCCGACGGCCTCCGATGTTCTATCTTGACTTGCTGACAAGTTAAACACCGGGAAATATATTCAGCAACATCCTTCTTCATGCCACTCCACCAAAATTGCCTTCTCAAGTCCTTATACATTTTTGATTCACCGGGATGAATTGAGTATTTAGACTTGTGGGCTTCATCCATAACTTTTCTCCTTAATTTTTCAGGTACAACTAGCCTCCCAAAATATCTCAATCCTCCATCAGATTGAATCGCCCACCCATCTGGTCCAGTTCCATCAACAATTTTCCTGCATATTTCATTCAAATCGTCACCATTCTTTTGGGCCTCCACTATTTCTTGTATAAGGACAGGTTGTACCATTACATTGCATACATAAACCTTAGTTCCTTTCTCCTCCAGACTTAATCCTTCAACTGCCTCATATAGCTTCCATGCATAAAAACCCAAACTAGCTAAAGTTCCTCTTGACTTCCTACTCAAAGCGTCAGCGACAACATTTGCTTTACCTGGATGGTATTGCAAGTGAAACTCGTAATCCTTGATAAACTCCATCCAACGTCGTTGCCTTAGATTCAGATCCCTTTGAGTGAAGATGTATCGCAAGCTTTTGTGGTCAGAAAAGATCTCGAACTTCTCGCCATAAAGATAATGTCTCCAAATCTTCAAAGCAAAGACAATGGCCGCCAGTTCCAAATCGTGAGTCGGATAATTCTGCTCATGAGACTTCAGCTGTCTAGAAGCATAAGCCACGACTCGTCCACGCTGCATTAGTACGCACCCAAGTCCTTTCAAAGACGCGTCGCTGAAAATGACATAACCCACTCCACTTTCTGGTGTAACTAGGACTGGTGCTGATGTTAACTTCTCCTTCAAAGTCTGAAAAGAAGTATCACATTCTGTATCCCAAACAAATTTCACCCCTTTCCTTGTCAACTTTGTTAACGGTGCTGCGAGATTTGAGAAACCTTCCACAAATCTTCTGTAATAACCCGCTAAGCCGAGGAAGCTTCGAATTTCAAACACGTTCTTTGGTTTCTCCCATTTGAGTACAGCTTCAATTTTGGATGGATCCACACATATTCCATCTTTAGTAACTACATGCCCCAAAAATTGCACCTCTTGAATCCAAAATTCACACTTGCTAAATTTGGCATATAGCTGGTGATTCCTTAAAGTCTCCATAGTAACCCGTAGATGTTCAGCATGCTCCTCTTTGGTCTTGGAGTAAATCAAAACGTCATCTATGAATACCACAATGAATTTATCCAAGAAGGGTCGAAATACACGATGCATCAAATCCATGAAAGCAGCTGGAGCATTAGTAAGTCCAAAGGGCATGACACGAAATTCAAAATGTCCATATCGTGTCCGGAAGGCAGTCTTGGGTATATCTTCATATCGAATCAGAAGTTGGTGATAACCAGATCTTAAATCAATCTTCGAGAAGAATTTTGCTCCCTTAAGTTGATCAAACAAGTCATCTATTCTTGGTAGTGGATATCTATTCTTCACAGTAACAGCATTTAACTTGCGGTAATCAATACACAAACGAAGTGATCCATCTTTCTTCTTTACAAAGAGAACAGGTGCGCCCCAAGGAGATGTACTAGTTTGAATAAAACCCTTCTCTTGTAATTCCGATAGTTGCTTGTCGAGTTCCTTAAGTTCTGCCGGTGCCATACGGTACGGTGTAACTGAAATTGGTGTCGTCCCCGGAAGAATATTAATAGTAAACTCAACTTCACGCTTTGGCGGTATCCCCGGTAAGTCTTCAGGAAAAACATCCACATAATCTCTAACTATTGGAATTTCCTCAATAGTAACCCCACTAGACTTACTGTCACTACCTATATGAGCTAAGAAGTTAAGACTACGACACAACTTCGATTGTCTACCACACAAAATGATACTAGCAAGGATGTCAGGAGAATACCTTACAGCATCAAAACAAAAGGATAGACCATCCTTGGAAAGGAAAGTGATTCTTTTCCTATAACAATCAACTAATGCTCGATATTTCGCAAGCCAATCCATGCCTAAGATAACATCGAACGATGTCATTCCTAAGACAATAAGGTCTCCTGATAGTTCTTGGTCACCAACTCGAACTATACAATCCCGACAAATACGACCTAAACTAACACTAGCAACTGGTGTTATCACATGAAACAGTTTTTCTAATGGTTCAGAATGCAAATCCAAACTCAACACAACTCGTTCAGAAATAAAGGAATGTGTAGCACCCGGATCGAATAAAACTTTAACCCAAGAATTGAATAGAAGAAGTGTACCTTCAACAACAGCATTGTCAGAATCTCCCTTAGTCTCTACTGTTGCAAACACCTTTCCTTGTTGATTAGTCGGTGGCGCTGGTCTCGCTTGATTAGGCCTGCTATGTGGAGCATTGTTACCACGATTACCGTGTCGAAACCTTTGTCCGTTAAGAAGAGGGCAGTTCCTACGAAGATGTCCAGGCTTGCGGCACTCATAACAAGTCCTTTCTTGCACATTATTGCTGTGAACCACTTCGTATCCTCTCTTCGGTGCATTCTCTGTCCTTGGTTTCTTAGGAGGTTCATTTCTGTTGTTAAAGTCACTTCTCTTTCGGTCCTTCCCTTCTCGAAACTCTTTGTACGCTGCCTCAATAACCAACGCCCTCTCAAATATTTCATTACGATCCGTGAGCATTTGTTGTGCAAGCTTAAAACGAATATCTGGCAGCAGCCCCTTTTGGTATTTAATTGCCTTCAAGTGCTCAGTTTTCACCATATCAGTAGCATATCGAGATAGCTCCTCGAACCTCATATCATACTCCAAAACGGACAAGCCCTCCTTCTCCTGATCCAACTGTATAAACTCCAGAATTTTGGCATTTTTCAAAGCCACCGGAAAGAACTTTTGGAGGAAAAGTTCCTTGAATTCATTCCAAGTAAGGTTCTGCATCCCCTCCTTGGTTTTGTTCACTGTCCACCAATGACCAGCAGCGTCTTGAAGGTAGTACGTAGCAATTTTAACTCGAAGACGATCCTCTACCTCGAGCAATTCCATTCTCTTCTCCATTTCTAGTAACCAATTCTCGGCATCCAAAGGATTAGGTGAACCCTTAAACGGTGCTGGTTTATACTTATGGAATTCATCCATCACCTTAAAATCATCGCGTACCTGTGGACCTGATGTGCTTCCCTTATTTGCAATCAAACTCTCAGTCATTTGCCGAATGGCTTCGGCTAACATCTGATTCCCATTCGCATCATTCTCAGCAGATTCCTTATTGGTTTCAGGAGGTATATCTCCAGCCATATCCTATATAGGATATAACAAACGATTCAAAGAGATACCTATATAATTAACTAACAGTTCCAAAAACTTCACTAAAAAATTCACACAACATCGAGTAACAGCCAAGCTCACATTCCAAACAAACATAACAAGCAATTCAATCAAGCCAAACGACTCAAACATACTTAGCAAGCAATCAATCAAAGAGTTTTTATAAGCGAAAATGTACCTAAGGTCCCATATAAGATCTAATGCTCTGATACCAACTTGTAACACCCCAAAATTCGGGTCATGGATTTAACCCAAATTCTAGATGCTACGGTCGGGTCTCGTGGACTCTAATTCATTTCCTAAATCTTATATTTTTATTTCTAACCTTCACCGCCTGAATTTAATAAATATTCTTAAGGTTTTTATGATTCTAAAAAGTCTAATGCTTGCAATTACTAAAAAGTAAAAATTTAAAATGGTACAGAAAGAATTCTGGGCAAAATATGCGCAGAAAACAGTTCCAGGCAGTCTCCCTTGGCAAGACCCACAGACCTCATTAAGAGTCCAAATTCGGAGCTTGACCCCAATTCTAAAACTAGACAGACCCAGCTTTCAAACGCACCTGGAAAATCCAGATTCGGAGTTCGTTTGGCCTGTGAAATGTATGCGCAAAGTAGGTTACAGAACTGCGAAGCTACAGATTTTCAGTTCAGGCCAGCTATGTTTCAGGAACAGATCTCCTAAACGATAAATCCGAATGCTAAGCCCTTTTAACTCATTATAGGCAAGACATAAAGGAACGTTTTGTTAAGAAAGTGTCGCCTAAATCCCTACCAATTAGTGCCAGTTTTTGCAGTCAACAGGGTACATAAAAATGTGTCAGAAAACATGGTTTTTCAACATTAAATTTTAAGTAAAGCTTTCAAAGACAACCACCATTCAACAAATCCCTTTCAAACGTATAATAAAAACTTCTTGGGCAGTAATTTATGTTTCTAAGTCTCCCACATTTATTCTCTCAAAGAAAACATCAAAAATACATGGAATTGGAACAAGAAACAATGCATGCTTTAACTAACGACTTCTCACTTGTTTCGCCCTTCGATAAAATCTGCAAAACGTCAATTGGGGTGAGATGACGGCTCAATAGGCTTACGTTCCCATCCTCGAAGAGATGCGGAAAACAAATCTCAAAATGTAAGGAAGATATAAATAAGCAACCATAGAACTTCAAATCGTAAACAACGCATTCAACAAATAAAATCACAAAACCAATGAAGTCTTCGACAAATCAATTCATTTAGATTTCGGTACATTGAGTCCACGGCACGAAAACCTTGGTTCGTACACCCACCTATCGTTTCTCGCACGGGACAGTAGCCATCGATGGTCGGGAAACTACGTTCCCATGGGGATCATTACCCATTTCACTATATCGGGGATCATTACCCGGCGTAAGATGGAACTATGTTCCAACTAACGGAAGACATGAACTCAATAAGTTTTCTTCACAAAACTTGCTTTACTATCAGCAAAATGAAACTCATTTTCAAAAGCATACAAATGATTCATAATTAAATCAAACAACCCATTTGGAGTTACGAGTACAGTGCATATGGGGTTTCCAATCACTTAAACTCAGCAAGGTTTCATATTTGAAATCAATGTTTACAAATGTACAAGGAGCAAAATTATTCAATGTACAGTGATGACTAAAAGTATATGTTAAAAATGAATTCAGGGTCATGATTTCAATTGTGTAAAAGGGTAACATGGTTTATGTCTCAAAATCTTGGGAAAAGGAATCAAAATCCAAACAAGCATTTTACAAACATCTTAAGTTCACAGAAAATAGTGAGAAGTAAAACTTGGAATCATTTCTTTTCCACTAACAGCAACATACCCATTCAATAATTAATCACAGCAAACACAAATTCAAGTTTGACAAACAATTTCGAGCAAGAAAGCATTCCAATTCACAATCATAGAAATCAAACTTGAAATTACAATTGATTGTACCCAAGAGAAGATTTCTCCAAGATGATGAGTAGTAAACCTACCTCAAATTTGCTCAATCCTAGCAATTTTTGTTTTCCTTAGAACCCTTTTTACGCCCTAACTTCAACCCTAGGAAGATCTCTGATATATGACCCTTACGTTTCAATTGCTTCCCAATCTTTTCATCTCCTTCAGTAATAGAAGCCATTCTCCCTAATAAATAATTTTTATGTTCCTAAATTCCCTTGTAAACATTTATTTATTGGTCTTAACTCCCATGTACAAGTGACTATTCCCACCCCAGCTACTATCTCCATAATGGGTGAAACAAGACTATTTAAATTTCTAATTTTAAAAAAATGTAACTCGAATTATGGAGTGACTCTAAGGAAATTCCGCTCGTCGACAATAAAATAAATAGAAATGAATGGCTATCCTAAACGTATACAAAACATACCGAGCACAAGACTAAACTTCCCATTTAGTCTTAAATCAACAAAAAAATAAACGGATTATCGAACTCGGGTTGATACCCGACCCTAAACACATATAAAATGGGTAAATGAAAATGGAGGGTATCACATGGTGGTGGCTTGATTATATGAGACATCAAGTGACCACGTCAAATAGAAGTTTATGACTCAAAGTAGGTACTTTCAAACTATAACGAGTGAGGTTGTTTTGATAAATTCGCCACTGAAAACACAGGGACATTGAAGATGGCGCTTTAGATTTTAGATTATGGATGGCCTGATCAAAATACTTTGTTGGATACTTATATTTTTAAGAACGGGGTTAATTCACTTATAGATATCGGTGATCAAAATTTTCCAATTAAGATTATTTGGATTCAGCTTACCCATTTAGGATACATTGCTTTCTTTGAATCCTCTCCATTAAGGTTTGGTGATGGCCTATAAATTAATTTGAAGGGGTATGAATGCGGATGGCCTTTGTCAGTTTTGTGTGGAGAAAAATGAAACAAGAGCGCACTTATTTTATGATTGTTGGAGAAGTAAGAGAATTTAGACACACTTTTCCGGAAGATGTAACTTCCATTGAAATTACAATACTAATATTTCCAAAAAAAAAAAAAAATGTTTGAGTCATGATTGGGTGATGAACGTCTTAACCGTATTTGGAAGCGCTAATTGCTACAATGGTGGTGTGTATAAAAAAAATTAAATGCAAAGATCTTTAACAACAAAAATAAAAATTTGGCAAGCATGATTAGAGATATAAAGATCCAAGTGTACTTTTGGGCGAAGTCATACGCTAAAATGTTAAGATTAGCGGCCAATACGGTGGTAGCTATATGGAATACGAACCTATATTGTTCTCATTAAATTGACTATGGGAAGTAAGGTCACAAGAGTTCAAGGTTTCTTTTTATCTTGTCTGTTTTTTCTTTTGGTGACCGGATCTCATTTCGGTTTTGTTTTATATCTGTTATATTTTTTGGGTCAATACTTTTTTTTATTGAATTTTTCTTGTAACTGGCCAAAAAAATTAGCATTTCAAATCCTTAAGATTTTGGATTTCGTGTTCAAATTAACATATCAAACATGGTTTAATATTTTTACTTTCAAAACTTTTTATGTTACTTGTTTACAGGATACTAAATCGTAAATTTAATAATAAGATAATAATAAATGGGGTGTAAAAAACTTGAAATCCTAACTATTTTTTTATTGATCTGGCTTGAATTGACTATGCATATATAAGAGTCTTATAAGTGCAAACGTCTGTGATACATTAGGTTCCTCTTTAGGTGGTACTTGTATAGGCCAGGAATTTATCTGCTTTAAAGCCTTAGTGTTATATTACCAAAATTGAAAAATTACCCTCAAAAGTAGAAATAGCAAAAGTTTTCCAGATGATGTCTTCGTGTGATATTAAATCTTCATTCTTCGAGAATAAGTTGGATGATTTCAAGACTCTACCATCCAATCTAATATAATCTAATTTGAAGTTGACTTTAGTAGGCTAAATTAAGAAGTAGTTTTGACATTCAATTTTATATCAGACACTTGACATATGAACAACTATATGTTTAACCTAGCATTCGCTATAACATATATTTACATTGTAAAGTGAAGAACTATAAAAATAATTGCACAAACCGGATCGATATGTCATTGTTGATGGTGGTTTTTAGCTTAGGGTTGAAATCGTAAAACCTTACATCTGATGTGATGTCACTCTGTAAGGAAACGGTGCCGTGAGTGCTAACCTATCCACCGGCATATTTATTGAGCCGTTTAATATATCCACATGAAATTTATCTAGACCTACGAATGTAGCAACCATCCCAGACGTTCTGTAAACTTCGGCGCCTTGCCTATATTCACTTAATATAAGTTCCTTTGAATGACTTCTATGCTATGTTCTCCGGCTGAACCCTTAATGTTGATATGGCATGACGATTTGTGTTCAGTCGCAGCAGAGTAGCACGAATTTCCAAGTATCAAGGATAAGGTCTTTGCATAAGGTATTCAATCAGAAAAAGCATGCTTTTCTCTGGCAATGAACTTAAAAGAACTCCATGTCAACACATAGAATTCAATCAATTGACCTGACTAACTTGCGAAGTTAGGGTTTTGCGCCTCGCGCAGTATATCTGACTGTAACACCCCGTGTTTTTAGCATGGCGCATGCTAAAAGATGCGCCATTTACTTGTGATGAAGCTTCATCCAAAGCTTCCTTTGCATGGTGAGATGCATTTGGCCCTGGGCCGTATCTGGTGCCAAGTAAGGCACACTGCATATGCATGTTGGCTAACGACAATATGGCATTGGTTGGAAGCTACATTGTCCAAGAGCCAATCTTGCATCAAATGATGCATTAGATCAGTTGGGTAGATGACCTTGAAAATATACATCCAACATGGCTGGAATGCAACCCTAACGACAATTCAGAATAACATGTACAACCCTAACGCCAAGATAAAGAAGTTTAAATGAGATTTTATAGGGTTTGCTTTCTATTCTAGAATAACATGTACAACCCTAACGACAATTCAACTTCACAAAGAATTGTCGGTGCAGTGCATATATTTCACATATCTCCAATCTCAATTCCTTACAAATTTTACAGCAGAATAATCAAATTTAATAATCATAGATTGTTAAGCTCAGCAGTTGTGGAAATGAAGCTGAGCTTAATGTTGTTTATTGTATTGGACTAGTGGTAGAGAAATCATCAAAGATGGAATTCAACTTAGTGATTCGGTAAAAATTCTTCATTTTCAGTTCAAAGTTTAGTTTCGGGTGAATGGGTTTTGTTATGATTTCATTTAAACCAACTTTTTTTATTTTATTTAAACCAACTTAAATCATCAAGATCACAAGTTCACAACTGCTGTTGTGAAAATATTGAAAGGCACCACTGTAAGTAGACATTTTAGGGGGAAAGTGATGTAATAAAATATTATAAAAGAGATGGGGATTGTTTTGATTTTCTTATTTAACTTAGAGGACCTTGATTAAAATTAATGTTGTAAACAGTTGTATAATTACCATGAACGGCTGAAATTTATCATGTGGTATCATCTAAGGGTGATGACGCGGCTTGCTTACCAAGCTTTCCCACGCAGCTGCGTGGGAGAGCACTGCTCAGAAAGAAATGGGCATTCATTGCAAGATAAGACTTCTCATCAGAACACCATTTAAATCAAAGTTGATGAAGGACCATTTAGGTCAGCCATAATGTTGTTAGCAAAGTGATGGTGCAGTGCAACAACATAAGGTGGTTAAAATGGAGTTGAAACAGCACACAGACTGGATCATAAAGTTTGGCTAGAAAAAAGCCAACCATAAAAGTTCATATTTTTTTTTCTGTTCAGGCCGAAGGTTCTCCTAAATTTAGAATTTTTGAGCAACAAATCATTAACTATTCCAAGATGCCAAAATATTTTTTTATCACAAACCAATAGTCACGGACTGATGGAGAGATAGGTAGAGAAATGGGAGAGAGCATTTATAGTCACGGACTGATGAAGATGAAGCTAAGGGCAGCACCTTAATTTGTGAGTATGAATGAATACACATCTATCAAACCCTAACGGCACTCAAAAAATACTTTTAACCGAACTATGGGCTAATTCCATATATGCCTTTGCAAGTGCAGTTCGGTTGGATCGCAAAAGTTGTTAAGTTTGCGAACCAATCGAACTATGTTGAAGTTTGCGAACCAACCAAACTTTTAACACTAGGTTACTTTTAACTTGCAGTTCGTTGGGAACTTGGTTGCGTTGAAGTTTGCGAACCAACCAAACATACCTCTGTAAAACTTATTACTAAAGTTCGGCTACCTGCGTGTTTGAAGAAAGAAACCGAACTCTGTGTTCGGTTATATGTTCTTGACATTTACTAACCGAACTACGTGTTCGATTACACTGTTTCTTCACACTTGGTAACCGAACTACCCGAACTCTAACAGAAATTTTTATAAAAATTTACAGTGTTATGAATATTTGGACCAATTCAACCAAGATTATCTAAGTTTGAGCATACCTGGTACCCAAATACTCTTCCTCCGGTTGTGGTTGGTAAAATCCATGTTTTACTTCTTCATCTTCTGTAACTTTACTCTCTCAATAATTCTATTTCTTTTAAAAAAAAAACTCATCTGATTTTTTAATCTCACTATTTATCTTTAACTTAATCATTTCACTAATCATTACACTAACTATTATTAACACTAACTAATCATTACCCAAAATTAATCAGGAGGGTAATTTAGGTATTAATAGAAATATTTAGATAAGGGGTGACCTAGATTTACTTCTAAATGTCTTACTAAGAATAGAACCATGGTCCCCAAAAAAAACCATGGTCCCAAAAAAAAACGGTTCATTATTTATGATCGATAAAGATCGAAAACGTGTTACACAAGCGTACGGGCCTGCTCTTTGGGATGATTTTGTGGATCTGAGTCGTTGGACCAGCAAAAGAAGCGTTTTTCGCTAGCTAGATTGTGTGTTCTTTCTTTTCTTTTTCCTATCATACTTCTGCCTGCTTTGTCTTTTGGTGCATAAGGCAGGGGACCAGAGATGTACCACTGAGATTTGGACATGAACAAGATATGGTACGTGGATGGACTGTAACCTTCATACCGGTAAGTCGATCAAAGAAGATAAAATGCCCGTATAAGCACATAAGATCCCAAAACCCTTATCTGAGTGATACAATAAGTGACATCATCTAAAAGATACATACAATTCCACCCATGGAAGAAGGGCAACTATTTTCTTCAATAAGCTTATAACTGAAAAGAACATATTGCAGTATATGGCAACTATCATACTGTTGACGTTTGCCGCCGCCAATATCCTTTAACTCCACAATACTGATTTCTCTGTTGAAGAAATTCATTATCTTCAAAAATTCTATGCATCTACTGAAACATGGTGTTGATCAGGTTTCCAATTATATACTTCGCGAATGCAACAAATGAAAATTCGGCTGCACACTAATTTTCGTATAGTTTGGTTATAATTCTTTCTTTTTTTTTTTTTTTGACTTAACAAAAAAAAAATGGTTATAATTCTTTCATTCTTAATTGCCATTAGTGATTACATCTTAAAAAGAGAGTTTTAGAAATAAATTTAGATTTTGTTACAAAAATCACAAATTCCTTGCTTCTCATCCAAACATCCTTTACATGGCTGAGTCAACCGAGAATCGCCATACAACTAGATGACTGTTGCAGCAGTGTGTACCGGCCGAAAATTCAAACAGTCCCGATCCCTTTTACTAGCAGCCTTGTGCATTCGTCCCTTCTAGACCAGATATTTATAGTTGCTTCATATAATATTTATAGTTGCTTCATATAAGCTACTCCCTCCGTCCCACTATTAAGTGACCTAGTTCAAGTTTGCACAATTTTTAAGGCAAGCAAAGGGAAAAGTATTTTTAAGAACTTTTTACAATTATACCCTTATGTATAATAAATAGTGAAATTTTTAAATGATTTATCTCTCAAACCACACCACGGATGTTCGCAAACTTTGTATCATTGAAAAGCATTTTAAAACACCTACTTAACGAATATAAACATGACTATCAAATTATGCATATTTTTTATATTTCTTATAATCAATTAAAAGGATAAATTTAGGAATATCTCCTTGTTTAGTGATATAGGTCACTTAATGGTGGGACAAAATCTAAAAGCAACTAGGTCACTTATTAGTGGGACGGAGGGAGTAGAAAAGATCAGAGCTGGCTTTCAAAGTTTAGGCTGAGATTTATATACCGATCTAGCATGTTTAAAGCTTTGGATGGAATTGATATTTGATAGTAAGAAACTTCAGTACATCGGTGCAAGTAAACTATAACATATGTTAGTATTTGGTCCGTCGGTTAGGTACCTTGACCCATGACCCAATACACCCATGTGCCCGCATATATTGGAACAAAGTAATGGTTGAACGTGATAGAATCGATTTCTCTCATTATTTTTGATCGAGAAGTACTAGGAGGACTTCTTCCACTTCCCTAAACGGCATATATAAGAGTATAAGTTACTCTTATCTAGGTTATGAAGCGCCACACAACTTAGGGTTTACGTAAAATTATTCTTCCATTACTTCTCTAGGAGATTAGGGTGTGAACGAGCAGTATATTCTCTAGTAGAGTATATTCAAGACCTTACCGCATCTTGACGAACGTAGAAGGATTCTATAGAAAAGGCTCGTAACAACATTCTCGATCCTGGGGTTTTCGGATCTTCCGCAGGTAAGTTCCTATCCGAATCCATTTACTTTGATTCATGTTTCGGTAACAGTGGTATCATGAGCTGTTTTTTATTGCTTGATTCGCTTTTTGGAGAGTTCTATGTTCTGATCTCTGTGTGATGATAGGATTTTTATTTATTAATCATATGCTTGATTAAAGTTTTTGTATGTCCTGTTGATTGTGCCACAGAGGAAGTCCTGTTTTTTTCTCTCGAATATGATCCGTGTATGTTTGGAAGAAACATAATATATTTTTTTTTTTCGGGACAAGTCAAGAGTCCAGCGTCTATAGGATGACCTGTAGACGTATTTTCATTGGTTGAAAGTATTTTCGTGTATCACATGAAGATTTTGTATCTTCATATTTCTTATGTAATCCTATAGTTTGTCCAATCATGCCATATATAGATATATTTGTGTTATGGATAGTATGATCATGATGTGTATTTGCTAGACCGTTTTGTTCCCATCATGTAGATTCAGTCACGTTAAGCATCTGTTTGAATCAGTATGTTTTATGAAACTCTCATGAGCTTTCAAAACCGAGCAAGATGATACAATTAGTAATGGAATTGGTGCCCAGTACTTAGGAATTGTATCATGAGGGAATATATTTGTTATAACAAATCCATATCTATATAGCTCCGTATACATCTGTTCGGTACGTTGTCAGAAACATGAAAATGGCTTTGTATTGTGTTCTTGATTGTTTTGAAGCTCGTCATTTTTATTAGTTGAAAATGATTTTTGGGATGGGTAACTAGCAGTACAGGAACTCAAAATGATTCCGTTTTTTTTCCCAGTAAGTACCATGATTGATCTGTTTTGCCTTCATATGGTTTGTGAAAAAGAGTCCCCATTTTTTTGCTTGTTGTGTGCACCATATATTTTTTTTTTTTTGAGTTTTCAAAAACTTCTGTATGTTTTTACTTTTTTGAAACCGAGCAAGAAGATGAGTCCTAAGTGGGCTTGTGGTCTAAATGGACTTAGTGTCCTGCACCTTAAGCGTAACTTTTGGGTGGGCTATATATATTTGTTATGTAAAGTCCAAAGTTTGTGTCTTTTTGGTGTATACAGTGTGTTGGCAACAGTATACTACGTGTATACAATGCTTCTGGATACTATGGAGTTGCTCGTGACATTTTCATTAGTTGAAAATGATTTCGTGAAATGTATACGTTAGGAAGCAATAACATGCTAGTTGGTGTAGCGTCTTTTTCTCATAACATGCTTGCTAAATGAAAATGCTTGACATGAATGTTGTGATCACATGTTGTTTTGTGTGTGCTTTGACATGCTAGTTAAATGACTTTTAGTGGTGTGGTTGGTTAAAGCTAAGTGTTTTACCAATAATTACTTGTCCGAATTAATTGATAAATTTCGTGTTGAAGTACACATTTGGGTGATGATTATGAGCCTAGCGAAATTTCCGATCCTAAATTTGTATGTAAATGTTATTTTTATTAATTAGATTTTGAGACAGTATTTCGAATGTACACATAATAATAATGTCAATCTTTGTGCAAAATACGTGTATAAATGACTACCAAGAATTTGAATGCTGATCTCACCAAGGGTTACAAACTAGACGAGAAGAACTATGACATGTGGAATAGGAAAATTCAGTACCTGTTCGACTCCAAAGATCAAACTGAACTATTAACAAATGAAATGGTCCGACCTCAAGAAGGTAATTTTGTACAAGCCCGTCGTGACCTTGAAGGCTACGAAGCTTGGGTTAAGAAAGATCGTCATGCACGCTATGCTATGTTGAGTAGCATGAATGATGATCTTATTGGAGAATATGAGCATTTTCCTACGTCCAATAAAATGTGGGATCGGCTAAAATTTGACTTTGGTGGTACGTCCACTACTAGACTTCGCTGACTTAGTCTTTGAAATTTGAAGTTTACCGAAAAGATCCCAAGCATTCAATGGTAGAACATCTTAGGATGATGTCGCATGATTCGTGATTTAAAATCTGCTTTGGAATGTTCTTCTTGATGAACAACAAGTTTTAGCTGTGATAAGGTCGTTTGATTCTTGGGTGCATATGAAACAAATTTTGACTCATAATGAAGGCATCACGAATTTTTCTGATATCTCTCGACAAGTTGAGCTTGAGGCTGAGCGCCAAGAGGCGACACGTGTGGCTGCCTTGTATGCTCAAGGTGAGCGCAAACCACGGGGTAAGCGCAAGAACGATAGCCGAAAAGATGTCGACAGCAAAGCGAGAAAAAAGACAGCTAAGCGCCGTCGTGGCAAGCGAGCCGGGTAAAAAGGATAAGTCCAAGATGAAATGCTACAACTGTAGTAATAAGGGAAATTTTGGCCGTGAGTGCACTGAGCCTAAAAGGTACCTTTTTCACCCAACTCCGTAAACATTTGTGTTTGTACACATGTATTGGTTGCTCACTCTCTCCCCGAATGGATTGTAGATACGGGAGCAACAAGATATGTAGCTCGAGATCGAGCGGGGTTCGTAAATTATCGACGTCTTTCACGTGGTACACAAAGAGTCTACATGGGCAATGGTGAAGTGAGGAAGGCATGGGAGTTGGTACTTATCAACTTCATATGCGCTCCGGACGCATTTTAACACTTCACGATGTGCTTTACGTACTGGAATTCATCATAATTTACTTTCGTTATTGCACTTCTTAGTTTTGGATATTCTTTTAAAATTGAAGACGGTAGATTGGACATCATTTATGATGGTATTTTGTTTGGACATGGTTATTTAAGTAATAACTTCTTAAAATTAGATTTGTTTAATTCTTTTTCTTCTGATGTTTTAGTAACTAATGCTAGTAGTAGTGTCGTTGATGATTGTATGACTTGGCATGCTAGACTAGGCCACATTGGGCAAGATAGGATGACAAGGTTAGCTCGAGAATGCCATCTTGGCTCACTCGCCAAAGTTTCCTTACCCGTATTTGAGCCTTGTCTAGAAGGAAAAGCTTGTAGAAAGCCTTTAAGTAAGGCTAAACGTGCTACTCAACCTCTTGAGTTGGTACATTCTGACATCTGTGGACCTATGAATGTTAAAGCTAGGCATGGTTATTCCTATTTTCTTACATTTATTGATGATTATATGCGATTTGGTTATGTATATTTGATTGCTCACCGTTACGAAGCCTTGGATTGTTTCAAGCGCTTTGTAGCAGAGGTTGAGAATCAAACTGGGAAGAGTTTGAAGACTCTCCGTCTCGACGAGTGGACGCGAATACTTATCTCGATATGTTCAAAGAATTTTGTGAGACAAAGGGTATAACTAGCAGTGACTTACTATTCCCTATACTCAACAAAATGGTATTGCGAGAGAGAAGGAATAAAACATTATTGTATATGGTTAGATCAATGATGGCACAAGCCAACCTCCCAATCTCCTTCTGCGGGAATGCTATTATGACTGCGGCCTACATTCTGAACCGTGTCCCGTCACAGTAAGTTCCTACTACACCATATGAACTATGGAAAAGCGAAAAACCCAATTTAGGGAATTTGCGCCCATGGGGTTCAGCTGGTTTTGTTCACAACACTTCTCATGCGTATGGGAAACTAGGACCTAGAGAAAGAAAGCTTGTCTTTATAAGGTATTCTGATTGCTCAAAAGGTTATGTGATGTATGGTGAACATCCAAGTGGAGGAATGACTGAAGTAGAGTCCAGAGATATTGTTTTCGTTGAAGATGGTTTTCCTCGCATCAGTTACATTAACAAGGACTTGGAAATCTTTGAAATAGAAAAGAATGTTGACATCTTGCCATCTTCTAGCGAAGGTAGGGAATTAGTTTCTCAACTTATACCTGCTGAAGATAGTGAGAGTGATCATCATCCTAGTGGGAGTATCACACTAGAGCCCCAAGACCTTGAGATACACAAAAGTAAACGTCAAAAAGTACCCCGTCGTCGTTTTGAGATTGAAGGGGGACTATTAATGTGTGCTGCGAGTTTGAGGATGAACCTACTTCTTATGAAGAAGCGGTTTCATCACCTGCTAGCGGCAAATGGATTGTTGGCATGGAGAATGAAATAATATCAATGAAAGACAATGATGTTTGGGATTATGTTAACCTTCCGCCTGGGCAAAAGACTATTGGAAACAAATGGGTCTTTAAAATTAAACGCAAGGCATATGGTTCAATTGACAAATACAAGGCTCGCCTAGTAGCGAAGGGATATACCCAACAAGAGGGTATTGACTATGAGGAAACTTTTTCCCCTGTGGTGAGGTTTGCCTCAATTCGTCTCATGCTTGCTATAGTCGCATTTGGATTTAGAATTGTACCAAATGGATGTTAAACCTGCGTTTCTCAATGAGAACCGGGACGAAGAGATTTACATGTCTCAACCCAAGGGTTTTGAAGTCAAGGGACAAGAGCGCAAAGTTTACCGTCTCAAACGTTCTATTTATGGCCTTAAGCAATCATCTAGACAATGGTATATGCGTTTCCATCAGTCTATCACCTCTGCTGGTTATGATATGATTGAAGAAGACCATTGTGTGTATATTAAATGATCCAAGGAAAGTATTCTTATCCTAGCATTGTATGTCGATGATATTCTATTATCCGGTAATGATCTTGAAGGTATTTTCGCCACTAATGAGTGGCTATCCTCTAATTTTGAAATGACGGACATGGGTGAAGCTAATTATGTATTAGGTGTTAAGATCACACGAGATCGCTCAAGAAAGATTCTTAGTTTGTCACAAGAGACTTACATAAAGAATATTCTAGAACGTTTTCGAATGCATGATTGCAAACCCATTGACACTCCTATGGATAAAACTTTGGTCCTAAGTAAAGATCAATGCCCAAAGAATGAAGAAGAAAAGAATTATATGTCCAAAATACCTTATGCATCTTCAGTTGGGAGTCTAATGTATGCTATGTTGTGTACTAGACCACGACATAAGTTTCAGTGGGTATGGTAAGACGTTACCAAAGTAACCCCGGGACCGGATCACCGGAAACGATCAAAAGGATATTCCGTTATCTTAAAAGGACCGGCTGATCTTCCCTTTGTTACCATGGTGATGATATTAGACTTAAGGGATTTAGCGATGCCGATTGGGGCAACGATAAAGATGAATACAAGTCTACTTCAGGTTATGTGTTTAAACTAGGAGGTGGTGCGATCACTTGGTGTAGTAACAAACAAAAGTGTGTTTCTCTTTCCACTATGGAAGCGCAGTATGTTGCACTTTAGTAATGCCATTTGTCCAAGAAGGCTGTATGGTTAAGGAGATTTCTTAAGAGTCTTGGTGTCTCAAAATGCAAAGGATGCGGTGGTGCTTCATAGTGATAGCACATCAGCTCTTGCATATGTGAAGGATCCCAAATACCATGGAAAAACCAAACATATTGGCGGGCGATTCCATTTCATACGTAATATAGTTGCACAAAGAAAGGTTGTTCTTAGACATATCTCCACGAACAAGATGTTGGATGACCTTTTGACCAAGCCAATGCCGAGAGTTTTTTTCCAATCTCATGTAGAGAACATGGGATTGACTAGGATTTGATATGTAGAACATTTGATTATTGTTTGATGACATTATTATTATTTTTGAGTGAATGAATGAGTATTGATTATTTTCTTGATTAAATACGTTTTATAGAATTCAAATATACTATTCATGTGTACATATATTTGAAGTTGTCTCATGAGGCAAGAATCGGCCTACTCACAGTTGATTTGCCTTGGCGCTTAGTATAGCGAGAAAGATGAGACAAGAGAAAAGAAGTTTTTGGAAATTTGTATTTCAAAAACTACTTGTTTTTGTAACAATTTTTTGATTCTTTTTTAAACTGTATAAGTCGCCTTAGTATGTCTAAGATGAGATCTCAAAGAGATTAATCATTAAGTTTGACCACCACTTAATGAAGCTCGTTATAAAGCCGGATGTGATTTTACGAGCAGTCTCTATGTGAATGACTAGGTTCGTAAATTGGGTTAGGCGCTTTTTAGCGACTAGACTAAGATCTCGTATGGTGTTTTTAAAAAAATAAAATAATACATGCCCACCTAAGTGGGAGAACACCATAGCATACACATCCGTATGTGCTAAGTCGACCGAAAGTGGGAGAAATGAATAATTCCCTCGCTTTCATTGTGTGTGAGCCACATGATTAATATCCAATTCTTTTACCCCTTTGACTTGGGTTTATGTCATGAATAGGATACTTAATGATGCTACTTTAGCATGTTTTCTAATATGATGCATATTTCCGTAATATGATACATGTCTAGGAAAGCTATTAAGTTGAATTCGATTGATATGAATTTCTTGGAAGAAAATTTGATGATACACCACAAATTGTGATTCATTTTCGTCATGCGTTGTCAAATTCGAAAATCATGAATACAATTTATATGCGTGGGCACAATCTCTTTCTTCGAGGGATTAAGAGTATTGCATCGGGTGTAGTCAAATTATCGAGGTGAAAACGAGAAGTTAGTAAGTGATGTACTTTGGTTAGTTTGATAAAAACTTAATCATTGTGCTCCTGCCGTTTGTGTAATGCTCGTGAGGTCGCACACCCTATATCCAGTATGAAGAGTTTGGTAATGTGATAAAGATAGTATTATATTATACGCGTGCAAGTGGGAGATGTTAGTATTTGGTCCGTCAGTTAGGTACCTTGACCCATGACCAAATACACCCATGTGCCCGCATATATTGGAACGAGAATGGTTGAACGTGATAGAATCGGTTTCTCTCATTAGTTTTGACTGAGAAGTACTAGGAGGACTTCTTCCACTTCCCTAAACGGCATATATAAGAGTATAAGTTACTCTTATCTAGGTTAAGTGAACCGCCGCACAACTTAGGGTTTCGTAAAACAAGTATCTCTTCCATTACTTCTCTAGAGATTAGGGTGTGAACTAGCAATATATTCTCTGGTAGAGTATATTCAAGACCTCACCGCATCTTGAAGAACATAGAAGGATTCTATAGAAAAGGCTCGTAACAGCATTCTCGATCCTGGAGTTTTCGGATCTTCCGCATGTAAGTTCCTATCCGAATCCATTTACTTTGATTCATGTTTCGGTAACAACATACATATACACATAGTGTATGTCCAAATAAAGCTCGATATATTGTTTGCAAAAGCCAGCTGTTAAAGTATAGATAATGAAATATTGAAATTGTTTAATAAAGATTAAATGGAAAACATAACGAAACACTGATAAATATTGATAAAGATTAGATTTAATTATATATTATTAAGCTTAAAAAATAACAATCGATAATCTTCAGCATAAAGGATTTAGCAGTAACGTTTTATTGAAGCGGCATTAATTAGGTGGTAACCCACAATCCCATTTCATCCAAGAGACTGTCTTTTTCTGCCCATCGAACGAGAACTTGTTACTAGTTTGTTGCTTAGCTCCCAAAATATTTAATGTAGGATCTGTACCATTAGTAGGCATAATCCCAAGACATAAATGAGGATTTTCCTTCTCTTCGATATGGAAAAGAGCAATTGGATCGATTATAAGCTTCGCTCCTATTTGATTTCCGCAGTCAGCTGGTTCATCTGGATACTCGTTATCTTGTAAATATAATATGATGGATGGGAGGTGACCTGGGAAACCATTTGGCATACTCCAACACAAATCCAAGTGGTGTGATGATGCATCCATCTCTGGTAAGCCAAGAGTTTTCATATAATCAACAAATTCTTGTCTAACACGATCATAGACATCTTTGGCAAAGTAACTAATCGACGTTCCAGAATCAATAATAAAGCCACCATGCCCATTAATTGCACGGTCGAATTTACCCTGTTCAAAACCTAAACATTTGGTAGCTATTTGAATATCCGCCAACTTCAAGAAATAGCTTCTGGCATCTGTCGCCACAATCGGAGTTATTTGAACATGGCCACTGATGGGGAGTAGTGCGTCATCCCCGAACATCAATTTACCTGGATAGTCAGGAGGTCCAAAATGCCAATCTGCTAAACAATAACCGAAAAGTCCCCGAGGAGCAAACTGAGAAGCGAAAGAACGAGGACCTGGGCCCAAACCGAATACGCCATTGATATTGTTATCGGGATTATCTTGGAAGCCAAACCCGACGGTTCCATATGCACAACCGAACACAACTCCGTCAAGAACCGTAGAATTGCTATCAGCAGCCTCAAAACCAAAATAATCTGTTGACATAAATCCTTCAACATGCACATCCGGACTATCCCATTCTTTGAATTTGCAATGATTATGATTACATTCATAAGGTTTACACAATGGATGATCACAAGGAAGCAATTTGTATGTAGAAGAGTGATGAGGATTATACAGACGCTGTTTCTGTTTAAAACAGTCGATGCAACCATCGCACTGGAGCCAAGTAAGTTCGGCAGCGGTATCTAAAATCAGGTATGGAGCATCTACGGTTGCAGGTGTACCTAAAGAGAGATGAACTACGTAACTCGACGATTCATATGAAAATGGACCGCGGAGTTCTGTGGGGTTTTCTTCAGAAACTGCTGTTGAACTCGTCAAACTATCAACTCGAAGTTTTGAACGATCAATGATTTTTCGGAACTTTTCAATGCGGGTAAGGTCGTTTGATTCAATGGAGTCTCTGTGAATGAGTTTAAGAGTGAGACCGGATGGTTTCTTATCATCAGCCTTCGATAAAACGGAGTGACTCAATGAGATAATGAACAGAATGCAAAAGAGAATTTTAATGCCCATTTTTGTTGATTTTTTGGGAGGAAGAAATCAAGAACAATGTTGGAATGAAGAGCAAAGGGTTTATGGGATAATTTTTATATTGGTTTCAAAAGATAAATTCAAGGTAAATTTGGACTAATATTAATGTGAATATATTCGCAAGATAATTATAGTAATTGTAGTATATTGAAACCTTCCTTAGTTATAAATGGAGTTAACTTTTTTATTTTTACAATACAGTAAGAAAATGGTAAAGAAAGTATTTGAAAAAATATTTCGATTCCTTTTGTCGTTAAATAATTGGCTGGATAAAATATTCCGTGATTCGATGGTAATAAATCCGAAATCTCACCAACAACATAAAGAAAGTTGTTTCAAATAAAGAAAGAAAGTAAGAAATCCTAAGTACTCCCCCGTCCTAAATTAAGAGTCCGCTTTGACTAAGTCAAGATATTAAGAAAATCCTATAAATTGTCATGACTAGCCCTTGACAAGTCTATTTAATGTTATATTATTACCAAAACTAAATTGTTAATGTTAAAATAAGTAGAAGTTTATTAGGAATTTTATAACTATTCATAAATGTTTTTATTTAAAAAGGAATGACAATTAATACAAAGATATTGAGTAAGTTTTTTTTCCTTATATATGGTGATATAGGGAGTATATTTTAATTATAGAAGTTGAATAAATTTAATACCGTTTTTTATGAAAATTTAATTCATTATCTAAAAAAGTTAGGTTTTTGAAATATCCATAATTAATTTGCTTCGCACAAGATAAATTCAATTTTTTTTTGAAACATTAAATTTATTTAACTAATAAAGGACTATTATATGAGAGGATATAATATCTCAGGATTCACCAAGATAAATTCATGGTAATTTTTATTTTATTTTAGTTTGATTTTTTTTCTGTTCTTTTTTGTCAACAATTTATCAACGCAAAAAACAATTAACATAATTACAAGAATTAAATGGGGGCTCTGGGTCCCAACCCCATAGACAAAGGGGGTTAAAAGTAACTTCCCTAATAAAATTAAACATCATTATTTATTACTCCCTCTGTCCCTTTTTATCTGTCCTAATTTCTACTTTGGTATGTCCATTTTTATCCGTCCGCTCTGTTTATAGACATATTTTTCCCTTAAACATCAAATATACCCTTTATTTTTCATAATCATAAAATTATTTTTAATATCCGAATCTTAAATAATATCACCATATATAAGGATAAAAAACTTACTCAATATCTTTGTATTAATTGTCATTCATTTTTAAATAAAAACCTTTATAAATAGTTATAAAATTTCTAATAAAATTCTACTTATTTTAACATTAATAATTTAGTTTTGGTAATAATATAACATTAAATAGGCTAGTCAAGGGCTAGTCATGACAATTTATAGGATTTCCTTAATATCTTGATTTAGTCAAAGAGGATTCTTAATTTAGGACGGAGAGAGTATAAGAAACGAAAGAAAAACAAAAAAATTACAAGGGATAGCTTCCGGATCTCCTTTCCAATGTCCAGGGGCGGAACTACAGCCAGGCTTCTCCTGGCTGAAGCACCCCCAAATCAGCCCAAGTCCATATTTTTATAGCCTATTTTATATTAGTCGATAAAGTGTGTGCAGATTTTAGGCTTAAGCCAGGGCTAAGAAATTGGTCAAGCCAAGGCTGCACCAAATGTCCAGTTCCGCCACTGCCAATGTCTCAATGTACTCCCTTCTAAAAGCATTAATAAAGCTTCTTTGTGTTATCTTTGGGCGAATTAAATGAAGTAGGCCAAGCTCCTCTTATGATATAACAAATTTTGATAATTTTGTTTAGCACTAACATCATCATACATCTTAAACTGAGTATGCTAGGATGCTTACCTTTTCGTTTAGCCTCAAAGAATTAGTGTCCAGTTCCAGAAAATAAAAACTGCAAGTTTAGTTAATAAAAACTCAACTCTTTTTGTACATTCTGGCAGTGGCATTTCCTTTTGGAATGATATTTTGTGTGGACAACTTCCTCTTGCGTCCGTTTCACCTACTTTATATAAGTTATCAAGAGACAGGAATGCTAAGATAGCAGACATGGTTTCTTTGGAAGGGAACTGGAAGTTTGATTTCAAGCGTGTCCTAACTAATCAAGAGGTAGAAGAATATGGTGCTCTCATTAATATTATCGGTGACATTCCTCCAGTTCAAGATGTACTGCCAGATACGAGAAGGTGAAAGCTTCACACCTCGGGATATTCACAAATCAAATCGTTGTATGCAGAGATAGTTCCGAATCGATGTTGCTAACTTTCCTTATCAATTCATCCTGAAGCCAAAGCAATACTCCAAAGATTAACATTTTAATGTGGTGTCTTTTGCATGGAAGGCTAAATACCATTGACATCTTTGCCAACATAAAGGTATGGATTTGTATAATTCTTGTATTTTGTGTGGAGTGGGTGTGGAGTCGCAAGATCATTTATTTCTACACTGCAAAATTGCATACAAGATTTGGTCCGATCTTCTACCAAATACAGGATGGGCATGGGTGTTTCCTATATCGATGAAAAATTTAGCAGAAATTTGGCATCATAAACTCTATTCAAGTACCGGAAATTACATAGGGGCTTAATCTCTACGGCGATTGTTAATACTATTTGGAGGGAAAGAAATTGCAGGCATTTTGAGGATACGTACCTATACAAAACTGATGATGACTTGATTCAGGATGCTAAATCCTCTGTTTTATCCTGGGCAGCAGCAGGTAATCGTGTTCATTTGAACTTGTCAAGTTCAGTGCCTTTCTACATGAGACTCTATCTTTATGTAATCTCTTGCTCAATTGTTTTGTTTTTCTTTCTTTCATCTACTACTGGTAGAAAAAAGCTGTACATTCTTATTCTTTTATTAAATCTTCTCTTTCGATCACGCATGCCATTGGCACATGCCAAATATAGCGTCCTAGGCTTGCAAACCATGCAACCTAGGCCAAGTCGGCCAAATATTATTCTTATTCTTATTCTTATTCTTATTCTTATTCTTTCATTAACTTTCCAAATCAGACGCGCTTTCCGTTTTTTTTCAAATTAATACCAATAGATTTTGTTGTTACAGTATCTTTTGATGGAACACGCCCTTTTGAATTTGCATTAAAAATTGAGTCGTGCTGGCGCGCGTGACAGCAGAAATGAACCCGTGGCTGTTAACCGTGGGATTCGAAACAATGCGCTGCAGATCTTGACATTGGATTTCCCAAGAATTTTATTAATTAAACGCCGTTTCGTTTTCATTTAAGTTTATCTGAGAGCCCTCTGTAGTCTGTAATTACCCAACTTTATCGATGGTAGAAGATTCCCAGTGTTTTTGTTCTGCTCATCATCTTCACGAACTTATATTTTGGTTAAATAACCCCATTAGCGATAGCACCCGGTTTCTATTTGGGATTTTTTTTGGTTGAGGCAATGAGGTTGGAAGAATTAAAAATTAATTTGTTGGATGTCTATTACTTGGGTTTTAATGATGCTGATCAGTGATGATGAACAAATAGGCGGACATCCATTAGTACCGTCTTCCTTCTCCTCTTTTGAAATTTCACATTCAGAAGAATACTAACAGATCTTTTAATTTCAATTTTAGAAAGAAAAAAAAAGAGATAACTGAATTTGCAATCAAACAAGATGAGGACTTGCAAGAGGGTAACATTTTTTTTTACATATATTAAGAAGTTTTTGTTTATGTGACTAATGATTCTAACGAAGTAATGATTAAAAGTATAGATCATCGCTATGGTTAACAATAAACAAATCGGATGACTTTCAATATGTAAATGAGCATTAATCACCGGTATAGTGCTTCATATGTTTAATCACCGCTATGATGTTTGATCTTATTATTTTTTAAGATCTGAGATTCGAGGTGGGTTGTACTTAATTGGGACTATCTATGCAACGAATAATGGAATTTTGACGAATGAATTGTTTTTTTTTTTTTTCTGATAATGAAAAAGAAGAGTAGATGATGAAGGAAGAAGAGAACTCTGAATCTACTACTCTAGTGATGAAGTTTCGTGAAGAGGGTTCAGTTCAACTTAAAGAAAACATATAAGGGTGCTTAATTAAGGGTCTTGTTAACTTGTATCCCAGGATACATGTTAAGATTGATTAAATATAATATTTTTGCATTGGATTCAATGAATTTTGTTGGAACCATCATATGCATCGGTAAATTGAACCTCTAGCATTAAATACATGATAACTTCCTAAACTACCCTTGTTTAAGCTTAATTTGATTTTGAGCATTTGAGCCCACGAATATTTTCTTGCGTAAAAGCAATCTGGTAGCTATAAAATGATCCCATCCATAATGAACGAAAATAAAATTATCCCGTAGACAATTTTCTTTCCTTTAACTTCGGTGAATCCCCAAAATTTGCTTAATCATTCCTTAATTTTAGCTGATTAAAACCCAAACCTTCCTAATATTTGCTCGAGCAATATTTATTTCTTATAACTTTGACTTAACGTGGCACTTGTATTAGGTTTAGATTTAGTTAAGCTAAGTTTTTCCTAAAATTAAGAGATTGATCAAGATCAAATTTTATGTATATATATTTTTAATGTCAATGAAAAAAATTGTAATATACATAAAAAAGACTACTAGCCAAACTATTTGGGTTAGGATTAAAGTTAACTAATTTGGTTTACGATATCTTTGGTACTAAATAAAAAAATGAGAGATTATTTTTTTAAGAAATCGTGTCTATACATTACATGATAATGGGAGTTTTACAATATAGTATTACGTATTTATTGAAGGGTAATTATGGAATTGTATGATATTTATTATTGTAAAGTAATTTCTCTCGGTCCAACCTAAATGTTATAAAATCTATGCAAAAATAATAATATTTAATGATTCTTAACATTTATCCTGGGATACAAGTTAACAAAAGCCCTTAATTAATAATATTCTTAAAAAATAACAAAACATATTTATACCCAGATCTAAAGCGAATGATTTGAATCCGGTGGCTAGCTGAAGTTCGGGATGTGGTGTCACGCGGATGCGCGCGTGACTCTTAAAAATTTAGTTTTTTGTACATAAAAATAATCCAATTATTTTTTGTACATAAAATTTAGTTTTTTTGGAAATCTTTAGGATTTGATGGTAAATCTTGCAAATCTAAAATATTCTTTCCTGCCAAAACGGCAACTTTTTTTACACCTAAAATATCTCCCACAACTGAATCGGTATTTTAATAGTTATTAACCAAAATCTCGGTCAAGATTACGAGTCAAATTTTGTGCACACTCCTTTAAAGAGTGTGCACGTAACAAACCAATCTGATTGGTTCTTAAAAATAGGTGGTTAGCAAACGTTAGTGGACTAAATTATTTTATTTTAATTTAGTAATTTAAATCTCAGTTAAGGAAACAATATCTAATCCTAATCTAAAATGGAGGCTATATTACCGGAGTTTATTCTCCCCTTACATTGTTTTTGGAAGTTTCCCCAAGTGACGTTGAGTTTGAGAAGATGGGTTTGATGGATCATGTACATTTTCCATAGATTAGGTCCTCCTGATGTATGCTCATTTATGATTTCTATTTTGCATAACGTTTTGTTAATTTGTTTAGTTTATGGCTAATCAACGCTCAAGAAATCAAACTCTATATATATTTCCATGATTCAAAAAAAGCAGTTGCTTTATTTTTGTAACATGATTAGAAGAACCGAAGGAGCCATGAGATTGATGTCATCTTAATTATTGACGAAGGACATGACTGGTTAATCATGCATATCAGTCCTCCTGATCACTATGTTCCCATTGATCACTCTGTATCATTTCAATTGGGATTATAGGATGTATTTGATGTTGATATCAATTGTAACACTTTCTTAAAGCACGATGATCAAACTAATCATCACATTTTTGATCGGTTAAAAGAATCATTCCACCCATAGAGATAACAATTTGGTTGATACAACTGTTTCTTTTTTCTACACTAAATCACTATATTTTAGGGGATCTCATATACGATACATATTTTCTTTCCCCTTTAAGATTAAAATTAAATTTAATTAAAAAAAAAACTAATTTTAATGAGTAGAAAACGGCAGTTTTGAAATAACCAATAGGGTTGTTTTGTTTTGTGCACACTCTTTAAACGAGTGTGCACAAAATTGGACTCCAAGATTACTTTCCTAAACTCGGTATGAGATCGCTGGAAAATCTTGTGAGATTTGATCGTAACTCCAAAATATTTGATCATTCCAAATCTTGGTTAATTACCCGGGATCTCGTTTGCATATTAACGACTTAGAGATTTTGTTGCACGCAAATCTTTATTATATTCACTATAGGATAGGAAAAGGGAGCTCCTTTAAGCACTAATGATACCCTTTTATCTACCTGCCCTCTCAGATAATCTTTCTGCCCCCATCAACTTTTTTTTTTTTTGCATACCCCGGATAAATTATCGATGTCTATTCATAAACTGTACTTGGTGAAGACTTGTGAGATTCGTCTCATCAACCACGCGAAATCCAACTTCATTAAGACCCATCAAAATCTGATACTTTTAAACCCTCTTTAGTTTCCACCAACGAAACTCATCACAAAATTTATATATTTTTATCGAATAAACCTGATCGACAAAATTTATATATTTTTGATCGCCATCTTAATGACAAGGAAGCTGGTCAATTTGGAGAACTGCTGCAGGTGATTGGAGAGAATCCTCCTAATACTGATGATGGATAGGATTTTTTCAGTAAAGTCCCCATTGAACAACAATAAGTTTATCATCGGGAGTTGTTATATTACCCCAAGTTAGTCACTGCTGACTCCATTATAAGAGGACCACCTCCTCTGATCACTCTTTAGTCTCTATGTTCCTTCATATTAATAAAAAATGAATAAAGAATAAAATAACCAACAAGGAAGCAAGAATAATCCAAGAACAAAAACACGTATATATGGCTTTCCAAACTGATGTGAGGGAGTGTTTAACTTCTTTAAAACAAAGAGAATCATAAATATAAATAAATGAGAGCGACAACCTCCAATAATACTAGTATAATCAAAAAACAAGGAAGAAAAGTAGAAGGCATGCAAAAACGCCCAACATCCAGAACATGAAAGAACAGGTCTTCTGAAAATTTAAGCGCAAGACCAACTACAACTCTATCAGCAAATTCAACTCATGTCTTAGCTACAACTCCTACCCAGCCTAGCTCCACCAAGATTTCATGCTTCTTTGATTGCTTCGTGTGTCTGTATAGTAGTAAACATATAATCAAGTCATTATGTTGAAGTTGACCTTTGCATCCATCATCAGCACTCAACCCCAACATTTTGGCATATGCTCGAAACATAATCTCCGTATTCTCCGCAGACTTAAAGCAATATGCAATAGTGAAGCTTTGTGTGGTAGATGTCACACCCACGGCATGAAACAACGGCATACCCCATCGATTCGTCTTGTAAGTACAATCTAGTAACAGAATCGTGGGGAAACATTATGCAAGCCTTGAAACATCCGGATGTGACCAAAACAACTCCAAAACTCTTCCTGTAGTTGCATCTTTTTTGATGGCTACACCCAAGTAGATCTAACGACTAATAATCTACTAACATTCAAGATTCAAAGATAAACAAGATGTAAAAAACATAAATAAAGATGAACACAAGCATATAACGTGGTTTGACCATGAAGACCTACATCCACGGGAAAGAAACTATCTTCTTTATTGATTAAGGTCTTACCCTTGAAAGAGTTACAAATACCACTTAGACTTCTCTCACTCTCTCTTTCTCTAAGTCTCTCTCTAGAATTCTCCGTAGAATGACCATCTAAGATTACATGTCCATTTCCTTCTACATGGACTCGTGAAGGTATGATCCGATCTCGTCGAGCTGATGGAGCTATCGTACATCATCTCATTACTTCGGACGAACTCTATACTATCCCTCGTGATGTCTCGCTCGGTTTTCCTTCCGAGTTGTCTCGTCTTGTGCACCATCGTACTGCTCCTTTTTGAAGGGTGATGAGCGTCGTTTCACTTGGAAGATCCAAACCTCTAAAAAAACCGAAATCGGAGAGGTTTCTAAACTTTCTATAGTTGGGGATGAGTAATGCAACCGAAAGTGAGTGATGCTACGTTCACACCCAAAAAAACCGGGTAAAATCCCGTGAAGGGATCCGACAAACGAGAGAAATGCTTTTCTGCATTTGGATATGGAAAGGCTGAAGTTGGTTCCAGGTAATGTGAGGGACGTGATTAATCATGAGATTTTTTGCAACTAACCGAACTTATGTTCGGTTGGGAAAGGTTTTTTGCAACTAACCGAACTTATAACTAAAAAACCATGGTCCCCAAAAAAAACCATGGTCCGCAAAAAAACGATTCATTCAAAATGAGAATCAGTGTTTTACATTTAGGGCCCACTAAACAACAAAAAAAAAATCCAACGTAAAACCACAGGCCCACAGCACCATTTGTTTTCCAACTTACGGAAGAGATGATCAAACCTAAAAACAAAATGAAACTGATGCGGCGGAAATATTTTGATGCGTGATAGAAATGCTACTGATGACGACGACCTATCACGACGACGAGATGTATAAAGGCAATCATACATAATCACGAATAAGAACGACATTGTTATTTACACACCGTTAATGGACGATCATGAGTTCTAAACACAGGCTCTGATACCAATTATAAGTTTTAATTTTATAGATCATTAATTAGGATCATTGTACTTCATGATAATCTCATAACCAAATACACAAAGATTAGTTTATATGTAATACCTGATAGCGTTAATCCATCGCACGCCGATCATCTTTGGAGCAGCGGTAATACCTTGTGGAGGTCTTGTGTTTCTCCTTCTTCACCTTTTACCTTTATGAATACTAAAATTCTCGAACCCAATAATGATGGATATTGTGTTCCTTTTATAGGTAGAAGGAGGACCAAGTTCCTAGGATTTAATACTGGCATTAAATCTCGACCGTCCATCAAAAAAAAGATATTAGGAATAATAATCCCATAAAGGAAACCGGACATAAATATAGCAATACTCTAGATTACCAAGATTATTACATGGGCCCAAGAAAATATTTGTTGCCATACAAAAATATTCTTACAGAATCATCACTATCTAAGATACAATTAACATATCCTTCCAACATTTCTTGGTATGTTGTTTAGAGTAAATTATATCCAATAATAATTTCTCTTCAGACATCTTAGAAATTTTACATGGTTTATCACTGAGATGCATTATGGTACTTAGCTTACTAGTTACCGCATTCAACCATGCATCCAGTTCAGTTCATTTCTTGAACTAATCACATTTACTGAGCACCCCCACATTTTGGCGAACTTATGAAAAATTTCTTCCAAATAGTGGGCCATATACAGAATTTGCATAAGTTCTCACAAGTGACTAGACACACTAGAGGTACTCCTAATACGCCAAACGAATAGGTTTAATAAGAAAAGACTTGGCTGTCTTTAATTATCTTACGCTAATCTGATGTGTGTCTAATTTATGGAAGACTTTTGTTCTTTCCATCAAAACTAATTAACAACAGAAGATAAAGTGTCGTTCAAACCCAATAACCCCCATACTTCCGAGGTTATACTACTGCCTTAATTAACAACAACTTTTGTTAATTTCTGTACAAGACTGAAGTTGCAATGGGGTACAAACAAAATTTGAAACTTGTGTTCACAATCGTTTCCACAGCCAGGTTTCAATTTTCATCCAAACCTCAATATTGTACACCAAATGAAGATTTTCAGAATGGGGACCATTGCTACAGGTCCTATCTTACCAGAATGTCAAAAGCGCAACCAAGACGTCAAGTTATTTTCCGAAGAACCAGAACTGATTATCCAGTCCGTCTGAATTTCTGGCAGCGATACTCAACGTTGAGTAACTTTAGAAAATACTTCCACAAGTCCGAAAAATCTGAAATTTGGTGTCGGGTATCACCAAAATGTTATTGGCTTTCACAAGAGAGCATGTCCCAATCATTAAGGATTGTGAAAGGTCGTGACTCTTCAAACTTTCACGTTTCAATCTGAAAATCAAATCCACATTTAACTGCCACTTATAGGATGAATTTAAACTTCAGTTTAAACCATGCGCATCTAACCGTCATGCACCCTTTCAAAATGATTCAACAAGGAATCTCCAAGTAGATGCATCATTTTGGTCACATCTCAAGCCATCACAATGTTACCAAATTGATGCCATTCACTGTCCATAAGCAGAGTTGGAAACCCTTTGAGATTTCACCATATCTCTCATCACGATAAGATAGGAGATTTACTAACGGGTGCCAGGGCAACATGTCACTTTCAGTCCAAGTAAATTTTGAAAGGCTTTTAGTACATCTTCCATCGAATTCCAACGTACTGCAACATTTCTATTTTAAAAAATAATGACCAAGAGTGACGGCCCATGGTTCCCTGAAGAAATTTAGGAATGATGCCATCTCCCCCACAGTTCCTGATCATGGTCAAATAGAAATCACTACTAATTCTAGAGATTAGTACTTCATCAATTGATATCAAAACATTTCTGATAACCATTTATAGATGAATCTTTCATTAATCACACCGGCGATGTGGGAGACCAAGTGATTAACAAACTTTCATCATTAAAGTATCAGAACTTTATTTTCCATTTACTTTACTTAGTGCATACTAAAATTTCAACTAAGCCAAACTGGAGATATAATTTTGTCATGGATAAGAGACAAAATGTACTCGCAGAACAAACCATAATGATCTTGGTTGACTTAAACTCTTTCCATCCATCGAAAAGAAATACATTCCAGTACCTTATCGTCTTCAAAGATGTAACCGCTTTCACCAATCCAATGGAATCTTAGATGAAGACACAATCATCTTTTGACGGTGCGCAACAAATTTGGAATTGCTGTATCTTTCGCATCTTGACCCAAATGGAGACTTTTTTTTTTTTAAATGGGTAATCAAGACAAAATCCTTATTTACAACTTTTATTTTTTACTACAAAATCAAAAAAAGCAACAATAAAAACATATTGGAAAATCATTCTGGGCTAAAATTGATCTCCTGCTCTTCAAAAATTTTGCAGACACAAAATTCAACTTTCTGAAAATTCAGCGACGGAACCAGGAATTTATGTTTGGGTGGGCTAATTTTTTTTTTTCTTAAACTCACAACTTAATTTATCTCAACTGCAAGAATGACAACTGCGGTAATATACTTAAAGCTGAGTATGAGTATGCCACACGATCTCTTTTCCTTGGAGCATAAAGCTTTGAATAAATTTTTTTCACCTTAGAACTAATATTAGGGAGGAATAATTTGCGTATTGAAAATAATAATCCTTCCCAATTTTTTTCTAGTTTTAAAGGTTATTATAGGGATGCAAAAATATTTAGAGTTTGTACATATACGCATAATAAGTCATGACATATTGTATTTTTGTCTCATTAATACACTGCATTTTTAGATTATACATAGATATACATAAAATTGTAGTGACTTCATAGAAGAAAAATGAATTTTTGGACAAACACTTGCGTTTTTTTTTTTTTTTTTTTAAAGGTGGACAAACGCTTGCTTGTTAAGGACAAGACATCCCCATTTTACACACAATTTTATCTTATCAAACTGACACTAAACAGGTGAGCCCATTCAGTACTTGATTTTAAGAAACATCATGAATACTTGTTTTTCCCTATAGCCTTTGAACGGTTGAGAGGTTATTCAAAAATTAATTCATGCGGGACCGGGTTTCAAAATCTTCTGATTTCTTCCACGCAGAATCATATCTTAACAATTAATGGGCTAATTAAAATTTATACCTGGGCTAAATTTTACAAATGTTAAAAATTACACTAACAAAACATCTTTTTAGAAATTTTGGGGTGGGCTTCAGCCTGGGTAAGCCACCCCCTAATACCAGAAAATTTCAAAAATGCTTACTTAACGGGCAAAAGAATGTATCCAAATTCCTCTCCAGTTAGGAGATACACCCAAATCTCCACAACGTTGTCAAAAATGAACCTTCACATTTGTTAGATGGAAAAACGCCAACTAGAGAGAATCGGGTTTCAACTGAGTATCATGTTTACCAACGAACATGGGATCATATTTGAATTTCAAAATTTAATTCTTCCGACTGTTGATCTTCCTTGCCACTTTTCCACTTTGCACCAGACCGTTAGTCTTCCGATATGTAAAGACACATCTCTCGGAATTTCGTGCAAATGGTTGACATTGACAGTCTGCCCCTTCAAGAATTGCGACTGTTCACAGTCTTGATTCCCTAATCCTTTATAGGTGCTCACAGTCGGATACTCCATTTATGTTGTGAAACCAACCAAAATAACAGTTCATGCAACAAAACCTTAATTATCTATTGATATTCAAAATAGATCATGACTTTCCAGATTTCATGATTGAAATTACTGTACACATAACCCACATATGGGTTAGTTCACCAAAAATCAGTGAGATACACTTTATTCCATGATCTTTCAAATTGGTCCGATTGGGAATAACAATTAAAGAGTGAATGGGAGAAAACAGAAAAAGATTTACCCAGACACGACCAAAATTCATACATCGATACATATGAAATGTTCATGGAACTCAGTAACAGTAAGATGTCTCTCATTGTCGTTCTCTAATAACTTAGTCGAGAATGGCCGTTATTTTAGAGCATGTGCATTGCACGCCAAACTCTACGACAGTTCCTTGCTTTCGGGAAAGCACTAAAATCAGTAACGAAAAATACAACATCAAAATGTCTTAAGATTGTTGGATATATATCTTCGTTACCGATTCTCCAATAATACAACTCGTGTATTATCCACCGATTCGTTACAACTTTTTGTAACACGGTTTTCACTTATGTATTACATCTCGTAATACCAACAACAAAACAAGAAAAGAATGATAGAAAAGAGATGATCAATCACAAAACTTAAATGAGACTTACTTGGGTGTATTGAGGCGAGTAATCTCTTTGCTTAAGACATTTGATGCCCTGTATATAATGCTGTTACAGATTTAGCGGCATATGTCTCCAACATTCAACAATACCTCGATGTTTTTCGCAGCACTTCGATAACACCGAACATCGAACGCGAATGGATATAGCACAAACTCTTCTTAACTCTTGAAGACACATGCAAACTCTTAAATTTCTAGTAGTAGTTTTATGATTCTAAAAACATGCCTTGCAATGGAGAATGAGTGGGGTTTATATAGGCTAGAGGTGACTCTTGGATAAGTCCTTTCATGAAGAGTCACAACCCTTAATGGAAAGTCACATCCTTTGGGATAAGACACTAATGTTGAAAAGACTCGAGTGAGTTGACACACCTATTCATATTTCTATTCAAAAATTCCAACAAATATTAATGCATTTGTTTTGAAATTTACGATCGATTTGTGTAAAGGCATCTTCTAGTGGAAGGTTCCCTTATGTGAACCGTCACCATTCTTTTAATGGTGTATTGATCAAAAGAAGGGTGGTTCAAGTGATGTCATTACCACTTCTGTGTAAAAACGGTCTGTTTACCACAAATGAAAACAGAGGATGCCTCTGTAGCCGAGAGAAGCAGAATCTCTAACAGGATTGAAGACCATCACAGTTGCATGTGGGGTTCGCACACTGCTGCTGTGGTGGATATAATTGTGGGAAAATCTGGGACTTGGTCATGAAATGTGGGGGAAAAGAAATGAGATTTCTCCTGCATCAGTATTTGACTTGTCGCTCCGACATTAGACTCCTTGGACTCAGATTACTGTTTAAGTGTAGAACAGGATGCAAAAGGACGCCATTAACCTGTTTGGTTGAAAAGTTAAGAACTAAAAATAAAAATAAAAATGAGGAAAAAAACTTCACTGAGAAGTTTCGAGCCTCTTTTCTTTCAAGTTTTGATGGCTGGACCTGGGTGTATGACAAGGAGATAGACCCTCTCAGGCATGCATGCGAAGTTGGCAGCATAGCCGAATTTTAAAATAATTCCTTGTCTAAAGTCTAAACTTTTCAAAGTTAAGTTTGACTTTGTGGGTGTCGGCAGTAAGTTGAATGACTCTGTACATGCATGTGGAGGACATAGACTTGCATGGCTTTGTCTCCTATTATAACTACCCCATTTCCCAAATTTAGACATGATATACTTGGCTAAATTATCAGATTTTCTAAGAGAAATATTAGGAAATATTTGACTTACCTTATATCACTACTGTCGATCGTTCTCCATACTGTCATCTTCTTCTTTACAACCCACTAATTAGTTCTTTTTCGTTTTTGAGTTGTGTTTCGTTTTTGTTCATGGAGCATCTGCAGGTTGATAAAACATGCACATCAGAGAGAAACTAGATTGGTTGTGAAGAATAATCTTTCTCAGTATATTCCTCAATGGGCAATCGCCTCATATATACAAGTGTACATCTACAGATAAGGAAAGGAAAAGATATACAATATATGATCTTATACGATCTTACAACACATGGAAACAAGATATACACAACATAACTGCCAAGATATCATAATATCGACAATCTTAACACCCCCTCGGACTCAAGGTGGTGTGGCACTCATCTTGAGTCCGGATATCGAAACCGTAATCGATTAGCTTGGATGAGTCTTTGTAAAGAGATCTGCAAGTTGTAGTTCGGACTTGACATGAGAAAGATCTATTGTACCTTGCTTGTAATGGTGTCTCGTGAAATGGCGGTCGATTTCTATATGTTTTGTTCTTTCATGGAAAACATCATTATGAGTGATCAGTATAGCCGCTTTATTGTCACAAAATAGAGGTGTAGGATGATGAATGTTAACACACATGTCACCAAGAAGCCAACGTAACCATATGATCTCGGATGTAGTGTGAGCTAGAGCTCGATATTCACCTCGCACTTGAGCGAGAAACAATCATCTGTTTCTTACTTCTCCAAGATATAAGAGAGTCTCCCAAAATACACAATACCTGTGATGGATCTTCTATCAGTGACATATCCTGCCCAGTCGGAATCCGAATAAGCTCGAAGGACTAGATCAGACTTAGTAAACTGCAAACCTTGATACAGACTTCCTTTCAGATAGCGTAAGATTCTAAGAACTGCAGCAAAGTGTGTAGACCGAGGAGCAGACATGAAGCCCGACTCACAATGTGAACCGCATGACTTATATCGGAGTCGAGTAATAGTTAAATAGTTTAGATTTGCCTACCCGGTTGCCTGTCACTGAGTTGCGTTGGACAAGATGGTCCCATCCGTTGGACTATGTTTCACATTCACTTCAAGAGGAGTGTCTACGATCTTAGCATCTCGTGATTCCAAAGACGTTGAATGATTTCGAAGCATACTTTACTTGAGATATAAAGTATCCATTGTCAGACTTACCCACCCCAATCCCAAGAAAATAACTCAAAAACCCAAGGTCTTTCATCTGAAAGCATGTACTTAGATAGATTTTGAGGTCACTGATTCCATCTATATCACTGCCAGTAATGACCATGTCGTCCACATATAAGAGAAGAATCACAACACCTTTGTCTGATTTCCTAGTAAACATTCTTTGAGTCATAGTAGCTTTGCGCAAAACCATATTTGAGAATTGCAAGAGTCTTTGAACTTCTCAAACCAGCCCGAGGGGCTTGTTTGAGGCCATAAAGAGCTTTACGAAGTTTGCATACTTGATTTGGAGCATGAGGCAATCCAGGAGGAGGTTTCATATACACTTCTTCTTGTAATTCACCATGAAGAAAGGCGTTTTTCACATCCATTTGATGAAGATCCCATTGACGAGCAAAGCTGACAACATCAATAAGAGTACGTCTTTGTTTACCATTCGAGCTACGGGAGCAAATGTTTCTCATAATCAATGCCATATTCTTGCGTATACCCTTGAGCAACTACACGGGACTTGCATCGTTCTTTGTTACCGTCCGACTTGGTTTTAACTTTGTAGACCCATTTGCTTCCTACAATCGATTTCCCCGGGTGGGAGATCTACCATATCCCATGTACCGACCCTCTCTGTGAGTTTGTCAATTCATCTTTCATCGAATCTTGCCATTCGGTATCACTGTTGCTTCTCACCGTAAGTCTTTGGCTCATAGAAAGACATAATGGATGATAAAGAGCAATGATAATCTGCAAACTTAGCCGGTGGCCTTCGGTTACGAGGTGGTAAAACATCATTGTTAGGTTCAGGATCTCTTACCAGTTCTGTATTGTCGGGTGGCATAGAGTGGTCGGACTCAGTAGATATTTGAGCTTCAATAGCGAGGAAGATGGATTCTCAGTAGTAGGCACTGATGTACCACTAGATTCACTAGGAAAGGGATCAACATAGGTGAAAGACTCAAAACATGATGACTTGGAACTGGGAAGGGACCAAAATGGGATTTTCTCCCAGAATGTGACATGACGAGAGATGCGAAGTTTTCTATTGATAGGATCATAACAACGGTATCCTTTTTGTTCAATACCATATCCAAGAAAGACACACAACACATTCTTTTGACCAAGTTTGTGTCGTTCACGTTCTGGAAGAAGCACAAAGCATGTAGAACCAAAAACTTTAAGCTCAGAATAGTTTGGTTTCTTACCATATAAGCACTCATATGGTGATATCCCTCCTATGATAGTTGTTGGAACACGATTTATGGTGTAAACTGCTGTAAGGACGGATTCTCCCCGGAAATTTGACGGGACTATACCAGAAATCAGTTGGGTTCTAGCTGTCTCTATGATATGTCGATGCTTTCGTTCAGCAACTCCATTTTGCTCTGGAGTTTCAGTACATGATAATTGGAGAATGGTTCCCTGAGCTTTGAGAAATTCTCTAAAAGGATTGGAGATGTATTCTCCACCTTGATCAGCACGAAAAACTTTGATCACTTTGCTAAACTGGGTTTTTATCATGGTTGAGAAATCAACATATAATTTAAGAAAATCTGCTCTAGAACTGAATAGATAAACCCATGTATAACGAGAATAGTCATCAATAAATCTAACATAATATAATGCTCCTCCTTTTGACACAACTGGAGATTTACCCCAGACGTCAGAATGAATAAGGGCAAAGGGTTCAGTGGATATAGAAGTGCTAGAACTGAAAGAAAGTGCTTGGTTGTTTTGCCAGTTTACAAGAGATGCATTTGGGCTCTTTCTCTAACTGAGTATCTCCTAACAAGCCTTTATTGATCATATACGAAAGACGGGGAAAGGAAACATGACCTAATCTAGAATGCCAAGACATAAATGGAGAAGTGGAGCAAGATGAAGTAGTTGTAGCAAAGCAATAACATGATTTGGGCTTTGGTGGAATGACTAGAGTTTGAAGGAGATATAGTCGACCAACTCTACGGCCTATCCCAACTAGCTTCCTTGTTTTGAGATCTTGTATAACACAACCATTAGAGTAGAAGAATGTGTAAAAACCTTGATCACATAGTGACCAATAGAAATAAGATTCATTGTAATCTTAGGTACAAGTAACACATCGGAACACATATATCACTTGAATCCTTCACCAAACCAATATGACTAGCAAAGTGACAGTTGACCCATCGAAGTGTGTATTTTAGGAGTTATAACTGGATAAAGACTATCGAAAGCTTTTGAGTTATATGTCATATGGTTTGATGCTCCAGAATCTAGGTACCAACCAGTAGAGAAAATACACGATGGAGCGAGAGAAATGTAGCCATTGCATTATTGTTACCCAATGCAAGTGCTTGTTTGATCATCTCTTGTATCTCAACAAGGTTTGGCACGGATGGTGTTGAATCATAGCTACTATCTGGAGTAGCTGGTACTATTTGTGCTGATGGAGAGGGAGCCAGACCCAATATATGGTACTGGTGCTGCAGCAAATCTGGTTGGACCACTGAATCTATTGGAATTCATCCTTCTCATGTTTCTGGATGATGGAGAAGTGCAGTTTCTTGTAGAGTGTCCAAGTTCTTTGCAGTAATTGCATTGTGTTGAGGGTGTATCTGGTGGTGCAATCAGCGGTGGAACTGTGCAACTCCTTGCTAGGTGGCCAAGCTTCTTACAATTGTGACATTGAACCTGAGACAAGTCACGTTGTGTTGATGGCGTGGGCGTAGGCAAACTGTTTCTCTGATTGTTGAAGTTTGGTCGATTGGATGGCATTGCAAATACTCCTGAGATCTCCGGCTTGATACGTTTGCGCGTTTCTTCAGCAATAAGTTCATACAAGGCAGCTTCAACAGTTGGTAAGGGTGAACGATGAAGAATAGCACCTCTCACAGCTTCAAACTCTTCTCTTAATGCCATCAATAGTTGGACTAGCCGTGTTTCTTCTCTATGTTTCTCCCATAACACCAAATCAACAGTCCATTTTGGTTCCATAAGAGCCAGTTGGTTCCAAATCAAAGACATCTCAGAGTGGAAGTCAGAAATCGATTGATCATTTTGTTTCATAGCACGAATATCTTGTTCAAGTTTATATCGTTGAGCAAAGTTGATTTGTGTATACCTTTTCTGCAGAAATCCCATGCCTCCTTGGCGACTTTAAAATTTGGTGAGTTGCATACTTGATCGAGGTGATCAACTGTGTTACTAATCCATGTGAGGATCTTATGATTGTTAATTTCCCAAGTTTCTTTGGCATCAACCGAGGTATCTTCTTTGTCTTTATCTTTGACACGGAGGTGCTTAACATTGGAGCCTTTTACATTTCCATCTACATATTTCCACATGCTTCTTCCCTTGAGAAAGCTCTTCATAAGAAAAGACCGAGTGATTATAGTTTGTTCCATCTAATCGACAAAGAATCGGCTGAAAATCTTCTCTAGACATGTTCACTGAGACTTTTGGATAATGAGATAACTAGTTTTGGATTTAGGGTTTCAAACTTTGGAAGGAGAAAAGCAGGACTAAGAGACACAAGACAATGGTTTCTTGGAAGATGTTTGTTTCAAAGGTTTATGCAACGGCGAAGAGTGGATTCTCGAGATCTTACCTAGCTACGATGCCATGATAAAACATGCACATCGAGAGAAACTAGATTGGTTGTGAAGAATAATCTTTCTCAGTATATTCCTCAATGGGCAATCGCCTCATATATACAAGTTGTACATCTATAGATAAGGAAAGGAAAAGATATACAATATATGATCTTATACGATCTTACAACACATGGAAACAAGATATACACAACATAACTGCCAAGATATCATAATATCCTGACAATCTTAACACAGGTAACATTTCTTTTCTACAATTTTAGTTTCGTAACATTTTACATATTGTTCTGTTTCTGTAGAACAAATTGATAGAGACTTTTGTTAAACTATGTAAAATAGGAAATCTATGAATTGCCTTACTAAAATATTTTGATCCTGAAAGAATCGCTGCAGTTTATGTGCAAAAGTTTCAGGGAAGATATTGTCTACTGCGTCCTTGCATTCACATAATCTTTAGAAAGTTCTCCGATGGGAAAATGTAACTGGTCTTGAAATGTTCGTAGGCACTGTTGGGGTAAAATAAGTTTGATTAAGTACTTTGCTGCTTTGTCAGTGGTAACCAGTTTAGAAAAACTTTACGTAACAGTTGATAAGTAGACTATCAATGACCAGTACATGTTCGAAATCCATATAAGTATTTACTGCTAGCATAAAATGACCTGCAAAATTGCACAGTAATGAGACAAACTTTAATTTTAGGTAATCACACTTAAGACTAGGGAAACCGTGTAACATCCAAAGTAATTTAAAATCTAATTATCCTTAAAAATCTTACAGATCCTTGTCATGGATGTTAAAAATTCAATTGATTTTCCAAACGAGGTTCTAGGATAAATTAATAGGGAGTACTTGCACGTTATCGCAGCAGAAGCAAATACAGTTAAGTTGGAAATGTACTTCATTGTCATGATCATGATTTATCAACTGTCTAGACTAGTGGGGAAAATATCTTAATTGGTTGCATTTCCAAATGTCAGAAAAAGAACTGCTACGGGGATCATTATTAGGATCTCTTTGGTGTTGAACTGTGGATAAGCAATGCTCGCAGGCACTGTTGAATTCTTGCCGTCTTAAGCTCTACAAAAATTTGGATTACGAACTGGACTGGGACTGGGGAGTATAAGTTGCAAGATATGGAAGTTAGGAGTATTCTATGGACAGAGGAGAGATAAGGTACACCAAATATTTCCTAATTTTTCTCTTAGAAAATCCGTTAATTTAGTCAAGTATATCACGTCTATTTTTGTGAAATGTGGTAGTTTTTGATAGGTGTAGAATACACCTAATTTACTATCTAGTAGTTTATGCTTTCTTTGCTATTTTTTCTTGTAAATTATGTATTTTACGCTTGTTTTGAGTTTTATAGCTACTTCGGAGTCACACGGAGGAAAAGAAGAAGAAATCACCCAATTTGAGCCAAAAGGTCAAAAAGGTCTTTTTACAGGCGATTGATATATGGAGCCCAGTTGAGGTTAAGGGGCATCTCTATTTCGGAGGATTATTAAAGACAGGACTAGCTGTGGTTAAGGGGCTACCAACTGGCTAGCCCTTATCAAAAGTAACATCTGTTAAGGGCACCATGCGGAGTGGTTCTTATTTGGGGTGCAAACAGCCATCTCAATTTAAAGCCCTAGCTAATTTCGAGAAATCAGTTCCTCCCCAATCATTCTACATCTGAAAGTAAGAAACAAAGCAGCCATGGCTGCTGCCGTTCATTGAGAGCTGTTAGTGATGAGACTGCAGTTGAATCGAAGATGGTGGAATTGATGGTAATAGGGTTTGGTGCGAAACAACTCAAATGGAGGAGAAATCGGCAAGACCTGATGCTGTTAGGGTTTGCCGAAACCAAGTGAAGATGTTGTTCTTGAGATAAAACGGAGAAATTAAATCAGAGAGGATGAAGAACAGACGAGAAAGGGTCTCGGTTCAAGAGTTTGTTGTTACTGATTCTATTGAGATTGGGTTTGCGTTAATTTGAAGAATGGTGGTGGTCTGAGGTTTGATGAATTCGAGCATATCCTGTTGATGGTTGCTGTTGTGAGATGAATGAAAGAAGATCGAATCGGAGATGGGGTCGTAGCTCAGATGAATTGAAAAATGGGTTTTACAGGGCAGAGCTGGAGAATCTGTGAAAGGTGAAGCTGAGTGTAATTGGGGTTTCTTGTGTTAAAGCCAAGATGGAGAAGAAAATGTGTTGGTGGTGGTTTGTTAGGTGATATGAGTGGCAGTGAAGAAATGGAACTGACAAATTGCAGAGTGGGTTAAGCTGCTAGTTAACTGTGTTGGTGGTATATGGTTTGCTTGTATTGGTACAGGTATTGGCACTGATGATTGCAGAGTTGGTGGAGTTTGGCAGGAGGTGACTGAAATGGAAAGAGGGAGGTGGTCGTGGTTTGCTGTTAAAGCGTGGTGCTTGAGATGAGGGCTCAAATGCGGATGGAAAAGATTGTTGGTGGCATAAATCGGGAAGAATTGAGTCGTGTCATGACTAGTGGCTTGAAGTAGAGTCGAAACTAGAGGAATTGGAGCGAGATAAGGGGTGTTGCTCATTACGAGACGGATTTGAATGGAATAGTTGGTTTTACGGTGACTTGATATGCAAAGATAGTGATACGGAGGCGAGATGCGGGGCATAGTGCAAAGCGAGGTGGGTATGAGCTGCAATGTTGGTGCTAGAGTGGGATGAATGCGGGGGCAATGGTTCTTGTGTCAATGCGGTGAAGGTTGCTTACAAAGGGCTTGTGATGTTGAGTTGCGGTGGTGTCTTGATCTTGTCAAGGTTCTGAGAAAGTGAAGGCTGGTGTGCTTTCATAGGTGGCTAAGCAGGGCATTGCAGAGAAGAGAAGAAATGGGTAGTTGTAGCGGTTGCCATCGTGATGGAGAAGATGGAATGAGCTAAGCTTGAGGCAGTGGAGTCTTTGTGACAGTGTACAGTTCTGCAGGATATGGAAGTGAAAGAGGCATTGGAATAGCCATCATGGTGAGTGCGATCATGGCACGATGGTTATGGCACGTGCAATGGCCTGGTGGAATTCAGTTGGCGAATCAACTTTCGAAATCGGCGATTCAACCCGATCCGGCTCGGTGACTCGGTGATTAAGACCACTCGATGGTCGACTCATAGCCGACTCCCTCATCGACTTGACCCGCTGACTGACTAACAGTTGACTGACGGTTGACCCATTTGACCGTTAGTCCTAACGGAGGACTGACGGAATATTCCGTCGAATATTCTCCCGACGGACATAAATTTTCAGGTGGCCGGCGACGACTATTCCGGCCGGATTCCGGCCATAATCCCAGTTTTCCGGCGAGCCAAAAATTCCAGAATTTTCTATGGATTTCTCTCATGAGTGTGAAGACTTGGACTAGGAATTGGATGGAGAATTGGACTCAAATTTGGAAAGAGAAGATGAAGAGTTGAGAAAGACTTGAATTTGGAAATTGAATTGCAAAAGAAAAAGGATTCTATTCCTTAGAAGATTTGGAGAATATTGAAGCCTATAAATAGAGAAGTTTTCTACAACTTCTACACATCTTTCTCTACATCTTTTTACACACACATCTCTACACACACAATTCTTTTCTTTTCTTATTCTTTGTGTGAACTCTTTAACATGAGTAGTTAATTTTATTGATTGAGGATGAATTCCTAGTTCTTAATATGATTTGAGTTTTTGTTTTTAATTCTATCTTGAAGTTTTTCACATGATTATCGTTTGTTTTTACTAATAGGAATGATCTTAAAGACATTCATGATTGATTGATAGATTGTTTAGAATGCATGCTAAATTGATTTGTTAGTTTAATCTAATGCTAGTGAAAGTTAGGAGATAAGTAATCGTTTCTTGACTCTTTACATAAGTAGCAAACACGAGACCTTGCGGAGGGATTCCGTGGAGCAATTGTGTGTAGAAACAACGCTAGAAAGTGGACCAAGCGAACCGAGTTTAACTACTAGTACTAAACCTAAATTCATAAATCTTAATGCATTCTGGGAATTACATCTTGTAAGCGGACCTCAAGGTGGTTCTTTTGAATAGAATCGATAACTAAAAGCGGACTGTTACTCGGTGAAATAGGGATTTTGGGGCTAGCTAAGCGTACCTGCTATCCTACGGTTGGTGATAATTTGTGACTAATAACAAGTAGAAAAGAACATAACTTTAATCATTGTTTTGTAACGAAGAAGGATTCCTTGATCTTGTCTCTCTTATTGCTTTCAACTTTATCTTTTAATTGTTTTGTTTATTTTCTTTTGCTTTTTTACACCCCCCTTTTTGTGACAATTTTTACAACTAGAATCTCGTGCTCCTCGTGGGATCGACCTTGACTGCCCTATATTACTTGTTAATTAGGTAGTAAAGTATTAATTAATTTGTTGTGGTTACGACACGCATCAGTTTTAATAGGAGACACACGGCTATAGGGGATTGGTTGGAATAGAGGAACAGATGAATTTCGTAACAGACGATCTGTAGCCACAAAAGGATTTTTAATCTAAAGACGGGATTCAATTGAATTACTGATCTTTAAATTGTAGCAAATCAACGGTGTGTATTGATTTGACTAGTTTGGCAAACTTTTCTGTCAATATTGTTTCATGACAATTAGGGACATGAATACACTCCAAATGTGGGGGGTTGTGTTTACTGTTCGAGGACGACGGTATCATGGAAATTAAGAAAACAAAATTTGATGGCGGAGTATCTGTTAGATAATAGGAGACTACGTTTTTATTTCTCAATGTGAGTAAACCAAAGTTCCTATAAGTGCTAAATCTCCATATAGTAAACCAAAGTTTCCTATAAATAGACAGGATTTATCTGTTAAACCAAAGTTTCCTATTATCTGTTAGACAAAAGTTTGAATGTTTGTTTCAATTGGATACTTCAGCCCGGTTATAAATCCTTGCACAATTCATATTGTTCTTACTTTGGCTCTTACATCTGCATGGCCTATTCGTCAACTTGACATTCAAAATGCGTTTCTCAATGGTCTTCTCACTGAGGAAGTTTATATGAAACAACCTCCTGGCTATACTGATCCAAATTATCCTGATCATGTTTGTCGACTGCATAAATCCTTGTATGGCCTAAAGCAAGCACCAAGAGCATGGTACACTCGTCTTGGTGTGTTTCTACAACAACTCGGCTTCGTTGTTTCTCGCGCCGATTTTCCTTATTTATTCGTCGTTCACCTACCGATGTTACTTACCTACTTGTTTATGTTGACGATATTATCTTGACAAGCTCCTCTTCTTCCTTTTTGCAACATCTCATTGATACTCTTCATAAGGAATTTTCACTAAAAGATCTTGGGGAGCTGTCTCTTTTTCTTGGTGTTGAAGTTACAAGAACCACTAATGGTTTGTTTCTTTCTCAGCGTCGTTATATAGAGGATTTATTGGAACGTGCCAACATGCAAGGAGCCAAGCATGTGAGTACTCCATTTACTACTTCTACAGAGTTAAATACGCAAGGTGGTGTTCCTTTGAAAAAATCCCATTGAATATCGAAGTCTTGTTGGAGGTCTTCAATACTTGTTGATCACGCGTCCTGAACTTGCTTTCTCGGTTAATAAAGTTTGTTAATTTATGCAACATCCTACGAACAAACATCTTCTTCTTGTGAAGAGAATCCTCCGCTATTTACAAGGTACTTCTTCTTATGGTCTTACGAAGAGTACTAAAGGATTACTTCTTCTTCTTATGGTCTTTTTATATCTCTCCATATTTTGTGTCCAACCTCTCATGGTTTTTCTCCATCCATTTCCACTACGAAGAGTATTTCAATGTAACCATCGAAAATTCAATATCTCTCCCTAGTTTATTTTCCCTCGGTCCCTTGTATATAAAGGAAGATTCCTGTAGATTAAAAAATAATCTTGTTTTCTTAAATTAACCTTTATCTCATTTCTAATATAATTATCTATGTGTAATAAATAAGGGAGTATACATTTTGGAATTGGAGTTCCACCTGTCTAATGGGACTACAAAAATTTAAAACTCTACCTTTGTATTGGGGACAGAGTGATCAACAACTTTCTACTCCTTAATTAAAGCATTGTAACCAAAACCAATCGACGTCGAATTCCGAAAAAAGAACATATTTGTTGGTGTCTCATCATGGCTCATTATATTTAAAATAGTGAAAATCTTAATGCTCATCTAAGACAACAAAATTTAAGTTGTTAGAGTCAGCTGAATGATTAAGATGAGATAAATGTAATTAAGAGATTGATGGATGATAAGAAACAAAATTCTTCCATTATTTACAAACTAAAACTGATTTATAAGTTGTTATGATATCTAGTATGATATCTGTTAATTAGGAGATTGTTGAAGGGTGAAGCTAGGATTATCAATGATAAAAGCGGTCCTTGATTACTGAATATTTTTTTAATTAAACAAAATAAGCCCTTAAAAGAATCATTAGAGAATTAAGAGATACTCAAAAACTTTCTACAGATGGTCAATTATATCCCAGACAAGGTGCACATTGAAAAATTTAAACCTACGTAATCAGATCCAATACAAACCAACAACTTCACTAAGCCACACAATGGTAATATAACACATCAGGGAATAAGAAAACGTTAAAGAGAAACATGGGATAAATTATAAGTCAATATAGGACAACCACAAGGATGAAGAATTTCAAAACAAGTTTATCAAAACAAACTATGTTCCTACATGCACCCACATCATTAGCTGAAATTGTTTCACTATCGAGTCATCTCTGTAGAATAGTTGAGCTAGCTTAATTTTACTAGTCTTCTTTGTAGATTACAAAATGTAAAACTACGGATTTGAAGATTACTAATGTAATGTTTCTATTGGAAAAGGTGATGACAACACATCGAAACACGTCGGAGCTACAATTACTCGTCGATCTCTTATATGATATCTGTTAATTAGGAGATTGTTGAAGGGTGAAGCTAGGATTATCAATGATAAAAGCGATCCTAGATTACTGAACATTTTTTTAATTAAACAAAATAAGACCTTAAAAGAATCATTAGAGAATTAAGAGATACTCAAAAACTTTCTACATATGTTCAATTATATCCCAGACAAGGTACGCATTAAAAAATTTGAACCTACGTAATCAGATCCAATACAAACCAACAACTTCACTAAGCCACACAATGCTAATATAACACATCGGGGAATAAGAAAACATTAAAGAGAAACATGGGAGAAATTATAAGTCAATATAGGACAACCACAAGGATGAAGAATTTCAAAACAAGATTATCAAAACAAGATTATCAAAACGAACTATGTTCCTACATGCACCCACATAAGTAGCTGAAATTGTTTCACTATTGAGTCATCTCTGTAGAATAGTTGAGATAACATAGTTTTACAAGTCGTCTTTGTAGATTACAAAATGTAAAACTACGGATTTGAAGATTACTAATGTAATGTTTCTATTGGCAAAGGTGATGAAAACACGTCGGAGCTGCAATTAGTCGTCGATCTCTTATAGGAACATTGTTGATTTGTTTATATCGTGCTAGTGTTGACTAATTTTTTGATTGTGAACTTTTTTGGTATGCATGAATTAAAGAATTTGCACATTAGAACCGAAGTTAAGAACAAACAGTGAGTATGTACTTCTGAAGTTTCCTTTAGTACTGCTAAAGTTTTAAATCAACATTAATGGTGAACTTTTTGAAAGAGTGCTACTACCACTGCGAAAAAAAAATGTAATTAGCGGTTCTCTTTTTTTCTTTTTTTAGTTTTTATTTATATGCATATAAATCAGCCAAGGATAATAAAGTAAAAACTTATAAAAGAAAAACATCAAAACTTCCAATATATTTGTAATAATAAAAACCAAATTGTGATTCTAAATAAGATACTCAACAAATAAAAAATTAGAAAAACCAAAAATTATTCAAATACAATAACAAGATATATCCAATTTTTGGCATTTTTAAGTTTAAATATTACCATATGTGTCACATATATTGATAAAATTATCATATAAATCACAATTGACAAACAATAGACTTATATTTTGTAGCATATTTCTCGTATTACACATACAAGATGTTTATTTTTAGTAATGAAAAAAACTTAATACCAATACATATATAATTAGTGCATTATCATATTAACAATTCAATTGATGGAAGGTAAGTTTATCTTAAATGCGACCGTTTATACAGATATTCGTTGTTAGTAAATCACATTCTTTTTACCTTATCAATATTTTGGATTCTGCAGAACAGAGACACCGATTCCATGGAAAATCTAATGAAGGCTATGGTTGGGCAAAATTTATGCGTCTTAGTGAACTCCATCACGCTGGTAAAGGATATTTGGTGAATGATACTTGTGTCATCAAAGTTAAGGTTACTTGTAGGTTCAAGGAGGACTCGGGTCATCACTTTCCTTCTCTCGATTTCGATTTTAGGTGGTGGTATATGGTTAAGTCACAGACCAAGTACTGACTGTGAGAAATTTATGTAAAAACCTATTATAACATTAGGAGTTAGGTGATTATTCTAATTGGTTGCAGAAGAGAGTTAGTTCTCAGAAGAATTGGAATAGGATTAAGAGTTGTTTACAAGATGGGAAAGTTTGTAAGACTCTTTTTCATGAAACTAATGTTCATACAAATCAGTTTCGTATGAAGCGTTTGTCTCCTGTTCTGGTATACAATCTGATCTATTCTTTTTTTGTTTGATTAAATTTGTATTTGGATCTTGATTTTTGAGAAATTATTTTGAATGATTTGTTAATTGCAAGCTGTTTTACAGTGGTTGTTTTAGTCATGATTATTTTGTTTATGTATGATCATCTCTTTCAATCCCGTTTTAAGGTTTTTTTCTTCTTTTTTTTTTTTCTTTTTTTCTTCTTTTTTCTTTTCTTTCTGTTCTTTTTCTTTCTTTGTTTTTTTTTTTTTTTTTTTGTTTTTTTTGTTTTTTTTTTTTTTTTGCCTTTTGATTTTTAACCTTTACATTTTTACTTTTAAGTAGGATTTTTGTTTGATACTGCTTGTTAATTTTTTTTCTTTACTTTTAGTACTAATTTTTTGTGATTTCTATGTATACTATGTTTGTTAGGGGGTACTATGATAACTGTATATATGTTGTTTTACTTTTCATGTGTTTTGTGAATGTTGTATTGATATGGACTTTAGAGTACTGGAAATTTATTTTATAAACTTTAAAATCATATGAAATTGTTCCATTCATATTGTTTGTGATGCTAATGGTCGTTCTATTATGAACTTTGAATTCCTGTAAACTTTTTACACTCTTGACTTCAGAGAAAGGTATAAATCATGATTTTCATTCCTTTTGGTGTAGTTGATGGGTTTCTGTTAAGTATATATTGTGGTTTTATAATTTAGTATGTAATGTATTTTAACTTTCTGGTTTGTTTTTCTTTTATTTGATAAATGAGATTCCGTTGAAGTTACAACTTGAAACATTGCCTTGAGCGAAGCTTTAAATCAATGCATGATGAATAACAATTATGTTTGTAGTGATACAACTTGAAGTAGGCTTAAGTATTTGACATTAAGTAGTAACACGTAAACGAAAACATCTTTGAATTTTTAATATTTGTGTTGACATTTAAGTTAAAAGATTTTTATTCTTAAGGTTTGAGCAACCAAATACACCAACTAGATTATGTTAATGGTTAAAACACATGTTTAAGTTAAAAGATTTTAGTTATGTATCAAGAAGAATACCTAGATCAGATGGTTTGGATGAGTACATCTGTGAAATATAAAATGTTCAAGGCCGTTTGCAATTATGTTTTTCGTTATTTTGTAAATAGCCTGCTTGAAGAAAAAAAATTAGCTTGATGTTTTCTACTCTTGTTTTAAATAATATAATCCGAATGACAACAAGTCACTTAGAGAATTACTTGTTGTAACCAAAGCTAGATTGAAGAAAATACAAGGGAAGGGTAAGAGTATCCTCCGAAATTTCATTGAGTTTCCATTAATTTAATAATAAATTGCTAAATTTGAACACTTTGATTTGCTACCACACTCATTCTTGATCAATCTTTTTGTAAACAAGAAATATTGTTTTAAGTTGAGGAATTTCGACTTAATAATATTTAATAATATTAATTTTTTTTTTAAGATTTTTAATATTTTTAATATTTAATAATCAAAAATCTTATAATTTTAATGTGGTTGCTCAAACCTTAAGAATAAAAATCTTTGAATTTTTAATATTTGTGTTGACATTTTTAAAACCTTAAGAATTCCAGTCCGGTTATTGTAAACCACCATAAGAATGTGGGTTTCAGTATAAGTCCGCAGTAGTTTCACTATAAAAAATCCTAGCAAAGGCCACTAAAATCTCCCAACTAGTAGTTGCCAAATGATTCTGAAACTAGTCTAAGGAAACTAGTAGTTCCTATATATTTCGGCAACAATCTGACCGCAACTATATTTTTTATTAGTTTCTGAATTCTTTTACAACAAATATATGCCAACTACATGAAATACACTAGTAGCCTAATGCTTTGGGAACTAGGCAAAGGAAACTGTTAGTTCCTATATTGTTTGGAAACACGTCAATCACAACTATTGTTTTCATTAGTTTCCAAACTCTTCAGTATTCCACCGCCTAAGATTGAAATGGAGAGAAGAAAAGTGATGAAGTTCAGTATTCCGACAAGATTGTTGCTAATACGAAACGCCATGATTTTTTCATCTTTGATTTTGCGACGTTCAACCTTAGGAACCTTGTATGGCTCACTCCCTTTGACATTGCCATCATCATCATCATCCAAGTCCTCCTTGAACCTAGCAAGTGGAAAGATTTGATGGGTTAATCAAAAGCAGGGGATATGAAAGAAACAGATTAATAATCCTAAATAAAATTAAAACAATGAAAAGCAAATTATAAATACCATTTGGAGCTACCCACAGAGAAAACATCAGAGCAATTTCCGTCGTGAAAGTTAGGCCTAGTTTGGTATTGCTGCGGCTTTTGCAAAAGCACTTTTCTGTTGTGCGTTGCTGTGCTGTGCTGTGAGAAAAAAGCAGTTAGACGTTTGGTAAAGTATTAATTAAAGTTAAAGCGATTAACAAAAGCAATCAAAGTGTGTTTGGTAAAATATCATATTCAACCATTGTTGTTGTAGCAAATGACAAAAACAAACATATATCTGAAAATAATTTTGTTTCAATTTTATTGGGTTTAAAAATAATTAAATATTTTACTATTAAATATAAACATATATAATATTAAATTTACTTAACCACTTTATAATATATATATACTAGGTATCACCCCGGCCTACGGCCGGGGCTCAACCTCTCTATCGATTTTCGTATGCTGATTGGTCGGCCTGTTTGTATCCTCGCATAATATTTTAGTCAACATGTGTGTCGATCCAGCTTGTAATATCGTGTTTAGTTAGTCTGGTCATTATAATCGGGACCTACGGCCCAGTGTTTATCTGGGCTTGCTGTCTTGGTGTTTTGTTGGTCGGGTCAAATTGGCCTCGGCCATAGATTAGAAAATTTACGGTCCAACATAGTCTTCATATTAAAATTTGTTGTGAGTTTTTGGTTGAAATCTACCGTTTAGCCTATAAATTAGTGCCCGTATTTTGTTGGTCGGGTCACATTAGTTATGGCCACCTGAACAGTTCCCAATGTTTTGTTGGTCCGGTTAAATTAACCGGGGTTGTGGCCACTTGAACAGTTCCCAGTTTTTGTTTGTCCGGTTAAATTAGCCGGGGCCTATGGCCCCGGCCATGGCCAGCAAGCGATTCCAGTGTTTTGTTGATCGTATTAAATTAGCGGGACCACTTAAACAGTTCCAATGTTTTGTTGATCGGGTCAAATTGGCCGGGCCTAAGGCCGATTAATATATATATATATTAGGAAATTTAGCCAGCGTTTAGGATTAATGTTTAGCTTTGCCCTTAACCATAATCCAGCGTCTAAAATAATAAATCTCGAAATATGCACTGACGGACGGGAGAATATATATTTAGAAGAACTTCTAAAAAGAACGTCCACCGTGAAATTACAGAGTTGTGTCACTTGAACTACGAAATTACATGCGTAATTCAAGAGCTATCTCAGGTAGCTAAGGATATCATTAAAAATCTAAGAATGAGAAAGTAAGAAAATGTACCTGATCTCATTAAGGATGATGCTCTTGCACGTCTTGGTTTGTTGACGCAGATTGAATATTAGGGCTACGAAAAAAAATAGCAGAAATTGAAATCAGTAGCAAAAGAACAAATAAACATCAATTAAATTTCACAATCAAAGAAGAGAAATTGAAGAAAAAAAAATACTGCTGGTGACGAAAATAAATAAAAAGGTTAGGGTTAGGAGAAATCAAATAAAAAAAAAAAAAAACAAATTAAAGCACATATCATAGGGTTAAGAGTTCTAGAAGACCAGAGAGCTTAAAAACAAATCAAATCTCGTATTTGTCGATTAGGGAAAAAATTCTGAGCTAGAAAGCAAAATTTCGTGTGTTGTCTGTAATTGTCTTTTACTCAATGCTCTTTATATAGGTTTTGATTTTCCTACCCCAAGTAGACTTCTAAGTTCTAAATCTTACAACCAATTGTATTTGGTTTTGGAAATAGACATGTGTTTCCTTAAAGGCTTAAACAGCAGTGTTTGAAGTGGGCACAAACGTTGATACACACGTTTTAACTTTTAGGAAATCGGTAATCAAAGTTACACTTGGGGAAACCATTTGTGGTTTCTTTTGTCAAAAGGAAGTTTGGTGCGGTCACTTTTGTTAGGGAAAAACATAACACGATACATATTAATATTTACCAATTATAGATTTTAATTGAATTAATTAAAAAAAAAAAAAAACAATTCCACAGTTAGGTAAGAAACCATATTAGGAAACTATATTATTAATTATTATTATTAATTAATTAAAGAGACCTTAACAAAATCAGGAAACCCAGGGCATCCAACGCACGAAAATATCCCTCGCCTAACTCTCGATCTGCGCCATCGGATGACAAAATCGATAGTCGGATTTGTCAGTCTACACAAACACCACTTCTTTTTATAATATATATATATATATATATATATATATATATATATATATATATATATATAATTTTCAAACAAAAAATCAAAATAAAATTAAGTAATTACTCCCTCCGTCCTAAATTAACAGTCCTAATTGACTTTGTCAAAATATTAAGGAAATCCTATAAAATGCATGACTAACCATTGACTAGCCCTATCTAATGTTACATTATTACCAAAACTAAAATTATGTGAGAATAAGTAGAAGTTTTATTAGGAATTTTATATATATCCATAAATGTTTTTATATAAAATAAGAATGAAGATTAATACAAAGATATTGAATACATATATATGGTGATAATATCTAAGATTTTGAATTAAGTTTATATTAAAAATGATTTTATGATTATAAAAAATAAAGGGTATATTTGCTAGTTTAAGGGAAAAATATGTCTATAAACAGAGTGGACAGATAAAAAAGACAGACCAAAATAGAAATTAGGACAGATAAAAAAAGACAGAGGGAGTATTTAATATTATTATCAACTATGTTATTAAAAAAATATTTTAGCATTTAATATTTGTTTTTATTTTTATTTTGACAAACTAAATGAAATGGTATCATAAAATAGTTTGAAAATAAAATATAATAATATTTAAAGAAAAAAATATACGAAATAAAATTTGATTGTATATATATATATATTTAAGGGTAATTTTTGTCATTTAAAAAATAAAATAGGGACAAAAAGGATAAATCAAACATTAAATTTTGGTGGGGCCAAAACTTATGTTTTTGTAGCTTTTAAAAGCTCCTCCTCACCAGCTTTTAATAATTGAGGAATTTGGGAAATGCTTTGGGTAAAAAGCACTTTGATTTTTTTTTACCAAACACTAATTTCAAAAATTATTAACATATATAGGTTTTGAAAGTGTTTTTGGAAAAATAAAAGCATTACCAAACCCAGCCTTAGTCTTTGAAAAGTTTTCAATCGTCTAGATGAATTCACGGGAAGCAGAAAGAGTAGTTATTTCAGATGCCATCGATGATGATTATCAGTAAAGATTGGGGAGAAGAACAGTAAGGGTAACGTTTTTAATTTAGAACTGTAAGTTTTGAACCATTTTTTAGGGACCATGGTTTTTTTTGGGGGACCATGCACTACACCAAATTCTGGGATCCGTAACAGAACTGAGCCGTTACTAAAACGGGTTGTAACGGCTCTTGCCTGTTGCAAAAGTGGGTGTTACATTTTTTTTGTAACGGCAATAGGGCCGTTACAATTTTGGTTTAACGGCCCTCGTAATGAGGCTCGAGCCGTTACTAATTTTCCACGTGGTAATGGCTCGGGGCGTTCACGAATTTTTGGTAACAACGAGTCGTGTGAGGTTCAAGCCGTTCGAATTTTTTTGTAGCGCAAAAAAATTCTTTGCGCGATCAACATTGACCTAGTCAAAATTAGTCAATATCAACCAATTTTGACCAGGTCAATATTATTGTGATTCATTTTCTACTTAGGAAACAAGCCGAAATTCATACACTTTTCCATTCATCATCCACACTTAACAATAGTTTCATCATTCATTCAATTCATTTAACATCCATTCAATTCAAATCAGAAAAAGAAATTAAATTTTTCTAAGTACAATTTTTTTTTTTTTTTTTTTGTTGCTAAGTATCAAGTTCTTAAGTTCAGTTCATAAGAAACTTTGGAAACTTCCTAAGTTCACAAATTCTTCTAACATAAACCACTATAAGCAGATACTATTTACAAACTTACAAAGATAACATGATCTTATCTTTCTTTCCAGCATTATGGAGACGTATTAGCATTGTAACCCACATTCTTTCTTCCAACTGCAAAATCAAAACAGACCTACAGTCAGAAAACCAAGCAATGTAGATTGGATAGTCTGGCCCCATACATCCCTGCAGTTAAGTGTTGGACAATGCAGAAACATTACTTCATGAACTATCAAATCTCTAAAAGAAACATATAAAGCTGCAGTAAGCATAGACGAGGCATGATGTACAGAAAACCAATTTGCACTATGCAAAGAAAATGCACAAAAAAGTAAGACTGCAAACATCACCAGTAAAATCACTAAATTACCTGTTTAGATTCTTTTAAGCATCCTCATCTATGGCTATCCATTTTGGTTGCAGTTTTGGATGAAGCAGAAGAGAGCTTGTTCTCGGCAACATTTGCATCCATAAGCTTTGATTGTATTCACCGATGAGTACACTCTTCTTTGTACACCTTGCCGAGGTGAGTATTCATGCTTGCATACCGAGCAGTTCCTGTCAAGTTATTGCATCAAAAAACTTATCTTGAGCATTTGCTGGAGAATGGACAAAAGTATTAAAAAGTAAAGACACAAACCTGATTTGCACGCCTTCCAAGCCCCATGAGGAGATTATCGGCTTAATATCTCGATGTAGAAAAGATTTGTGAGTAAATATTCAACACGATTGACCTGCCACACATACAAGAAAAAAAAAAAAAAAAAGGTATTAAGAATAAGAATAGACAATGAGAGACTTGCAATACCCACCATGCGGTCCCTTGACTAGCTCGCTCATTTTCCCTTCTTTGCCTCCATTCTCTCCACCTTCTCCAGTTCTAGAAGCACCCACAGTTTGAAGGATTTAGGGACAAAATAGTCTACTGACAATTTGTACAAGAACTGTTTAGGTTGAATAGTACAATTTAATGAGCTCCATGTTAATGGCAGTTATGCTACTATGGGACAGACAGTCTCTTAGGTATGAGGATGAAACCCAAACTTGCCTATTAAACAGTTAGAAATGCTTTTTATCTATTTTGGATTCAAGTCCGCCAATCTTAGGTATGACTATTGCTTGATATCGTAGTATGATGAGAAGTTACATGTACCGAGATATTTCTAGTGTGGTAAGATGCTACTCCAAACAGATGGAGACTTCTATATATGGTTCATGTTTACCACTTACCTCTGAAATCAAAAAGTTGCTCACGTCAGGAGGAGATGGGCCTTCTTCCACGTCATCTTCATAAAATATGCCAATAATCCATTGCAAAAGACTCTCGTCAAAATCTCTGCCAAAATTAAATAAACCAATTTCGTAACCTTAAGCCACAAACAAGTCGATAGCAAAAATAAATATCAATAAAATAAACTTATTCTGCATAAAGTTCTTACTTGAAAAAACCACCTCTAACATTGCAAGCAACATTTCTTGCAACACAGAGAACATGCACCACATTATTTGCCTATAAAGAAGAGAGTTACAGTGAGCACACAGCGATAATTGTTTTTTCTTTGATAAGTTTAAGCGAGAACAAAGCGGCGATGGTTTAGTATACCTCGGCTGAGAAGCATAGTAGGGAGCAAATGCAGGCACAACGTGCACTCTAGGTTGATCTATCTCATCCAACACTTTCAGACGATCATCAATAACCAGAGCCATTTTAGGATCACATATGCCACCATGAAAAACATTCAATAAAGATTTCCGCAGTCCTATTCCAATGTCACAAAAAAGGGTATAAAAAGATTTAACACTGGTAAGCTAATTAAAGAAGGAAATACAAATATAATACAACATTCTTCTTCGTAAAAAAGAACTTACAAAACCAGAATACAGGACGGGCAAAGAAAGAAAAATTACCATCCTTACTGATGTCGACTTCTGATCCTTCCACGATCTCAAGAAAACCGACCGTAAATCCGAAGTCCAGTAACATAGCACACATGTCCTTTAGCCTTCTAGGAACCAAATAAATATTTGCTAGATAGGTGTCCAATTCAGATGCTCTTCCTGTAAAGTGTGAATGAAGAAGTTGTAAGAGGAAATAACATTAATTATAATGAACCTACAGACAGCCTCATCTAGTCTACTCAAGCTAAATAATAGTTCCAACTGTAGCACTCACACATTACCAAATCACCGGTAATGGTAACAGCTATGATCTGAGCAAATAATGTATTTGTTGGTGAAGTGGACGTACTAGTTCTTGTCCTTTTTAATAAGACGGATTCTGGCTATGTAATCGTTGTTTCTCTCTACATTCATTATAATGACGCAATACAATCAGATAACATCCAACTAAAGATATAAGAAATTACATCAGAAATCAAATGAGCATATACCTCTCCTTCGCTTGAATTTGACTTGAAACCTCTTGAAGTAAGGCTAGAAATCAAATGAGCATATTCAACTAAAGATATAAGAAGTTCAAAAGATGATTTCAGTTACAATTCCATACAGCCAAACCAAAACCAGGCAATAATCGGAAATAGATATCAGCAAACCCAAAGAGATATTTATGTTATACAACCCTTTCTCAGCTAAGAAATCAATGCATACATACTTAGCCACATAAATAATCATAAAATCCGAACATCATTACAGCACAGATGAAAACCCATTTAACCCAATCTAGAAAAAAATCTAGGGTTTATGTTAAAAGCAACACACATCAAAATCCAATCTACAAATCACTGCTTTTACCATCCGGGAATATAAAATCACTACTAGATCTACAGATAATCAGCTCTTAAGCATACACTTACAGGCATTTACGAATCAATTATCAAATTAAAGAAACCCTAATTAAAGCTTGAGTTACCTTTTACGCTAATTTTGAATCCACCAGTCGAATCAGTATCGTTACCACCAACTATTCTTTGATCAATCCCTTTAGCTCTCGATCACAAAACCTTCATCATGCCTCTCAAATCACATAGAAAAAAAAAAAAGAACACAGAAAGCAAGTTGAGAATGAAAATCGATCTCTTCCGGGTTTGAAGAACACAAAGGTCTACAAGGAGAAATCAAGAAAAGAAGAGGAAAGTGAATCGAATAATGGCCTCTCTGTTAATTTTTGTTTGGGTAGATAGATTGTGAGAGAGCAACAGAGAGGAAGAGGGTTAGGACTTAGGACGATGAGGCGGAGAAAATAGATAGAGATGGAAGATGTAAATGGAATAAAAGCTAGGGTATTATGTCCGAGTATTTGAGATGCATCTCGAGAAAGAAAATGAAGGGTAGAGATATTAGTTTAGATAAGGGGAGAAACATCCTCCAAGTGATTTGGGGTGGGGTGAAAAAAAACTGTCGCGCATGTGACTCGCACACCTAAAAACTCTACGTGTTACGACCCAACTGTGACCAAGCGTGTGACTCGCACACCTAAAAAAAAATCGTAACGGTTGCCCTATGTTACGAATTATAAAAAATTTAGTAACGGCTTATGCCTGTTACGAATATTTTGTAACGGCCATTTGTAACGGGAATTTTGTAACGGCCACAAAGCCGTTACGAATTCCTGTTACGAATCTGGGAATTTGGTGTAGTGATGGTCTTATTAGGCCAACCTCCCTACACTTATAAGGGGTGTCCTAAAGTTAGGTAAATACACATTTACCCTTTACTTTAATTTAAATTAAAACTAACCTAATAACTATATAAATCTAATCTAAATGAATCTATTAACCAAAATCAAAATCAAAATCAAAAACAAAAACAGGGGGGAAGCGAAATCAAAATCATAACCAAAATCAAAATCAAAATCAAAAAAAATTATTCTCTTCTTCTTCTCTCTTTCCTTGACATTCTTCGTTCGATTGAAAAATGAGTATTAACCATCAAAATGAGTTGAAAATGAAAGTTGCAGAGAGAAGTTCGGCTAGGAATTATGTGAAAAACTTTTTCGAACTAACCGAACCTAATAGAAATGATGAACATGAAGAACAGTTTGGCTGTTTCGTAAAAAAAAATTCCCAACCGAACTTTAGTTCGGTTATGTCGCAAAAAACATTTCCCAACCAAACCCTAATAGTTCGGTTAGTAGCAAAAAACATTTCCCAACCGAACCCTAATAATTCGGTTAGTTGCAAAAACATTTCCCAAATAATATTAAATTTTACATATCTTTTTAAAAGAAAAAAAAAAATTCAAAGTATTTATTATTCTTCAAAAATATTTCAACCAACATAATAGCAACAAGCTGGGCACCAACCCCTCTTTGAACCTTAGTTCGGTTATTTCGCAAAAATATTTCCCAACATAATAACGGTTAGTTGCAAAAATATTTGCAAAAATATTTCCCCGAACCCTAATAATTCGGTTACGTAGCAAAAAACATTTCCCAACCGAACCAAATAGTTCGGTTAGTTGCAAAAACATTTCCCAACCGAACCTTAGTTCGGTTGTTTATAAAATATTTCCCAACCAAACCATAGTTCGGTTATGTTGCGAAAAACATTTCCCAACCGAACTATGGTTCGGTTACGCATAAAAAATATTTCCCAACCGAACCTTTGTTCAATTTTTTTAATTTAATCTTCATTTAATCTTGCACTAATCATTTAGTTTAGTTTATTTATTTTTTTTAGTTTAACTTTTTTTTTTGATTTAATCTTGCACTAATCACTAATTATGTTAACCTAATGATACAACTAATCATTACACTAACTTAATTGAAAAGGTTAATTTTGATATTAATATAAATATTTAGATAATGGGTGACCTAGACTTACTTTTAATATCTTACCCAAAATAAAACTATGATCCCCACAAAAAACCATGGTCCCAGAAAATGGTTCTAAGTTTTCAATCTTCCGGATCCAGATCTCTGAGAATTTTTGTTTGTTCAACACCGGCTGCTCGCCCACTCACTTTTTTCTCATTCTGAAATGTGGAATGAAAATCTAGGGTAGTCAAACACTAAATTGGGGTTTACCAAAATGTCCTTTGAATCTCAAGTTCTCATTGGGCTTTTTGACCTGGGCCTTGGAGTACAAACCTCAACATAATCACTTTTTGAAGTTTGAAGAGAAAGAGATTATAGGAAGTCTTGTTGGCTATTACTCATTTTTTAGACCACCATTAATATTCACATTCATCTTTCGGTTTTTGTATGCAGGGAGCTGTTCACGAAACGATGAGATCTTGGTTCTCTTGGTTATTGGTTGAGTTTAGTAGTTGTCTATGTACTACTACTACACAAAGGCCTTGTTTGGTAAAATTTATGATTATCTATTTATGATTATAGATAATCATAAATTGATAAATGATTTTGATATAATCATTTCCAAAAGAAATTTTTCCAAACACTTTTTCCAAATAATTGATTATTTTAGAATGATGATCTCGAAAAGGAGAAGAAAGAACAATGATCTACGATATTTTTTTAGTCCTATGTTGTTTTTTTGTCTCTCTTGATAGTTCAGAGAAAATAAGAAAAAAAAATTCAATTTGAGTTTCTTAGAAAAAATAATTGATTGTAATAAATTTTCAAAACAACTTTTTCCTATTTATGGAAATAATGGATTTTTTCAATTATGATTAAAATAAGCAATTATTATAATAGTTACCAAATGCATATAGAATCCATTATAATCTGTATAATGGATTATGGGCTGATAATCAATTAAAATAATGGTTACCAAACAGCCCAAAGTCACATACCATTCATTATCATTCCATAGAAAAAAATCTGTAATCACTCCATCAATTTATTCTATGACACAATATAGAGCCATTAACACGGCCTTCAAACACAAATCTAGGTTCACATATCACTCGAAAACATCTTTAAGTATTGGTGCGTAAAAATTTGCGCACCAATACTTAAGACATGTTAAAACGTCGATTCTGATTTTCTATCTAATCAAGAAAATACAAAATACGTTGTAAAAGTACCTGGCGAGATTGGGGTATACCCAAATTTATATGGACATAATGCCCTTACCAAGGGGAGGCTAAATATGGGTGAAGTTACAATAGTACCCTTACCCTTTATTATTCTAATTACCCTAAATCAATTTTATTCTTTTCATTTCATCTTCCTTCTTCTCTTCTTCTTGTCCTCCACAACCATACCGGCTCTCCATTACACCACCATCAAAAATCGTCGATTAATTCGTCGTAATCGTCGAAAATTCCGATTAATCTTTAAAAATGGAGGCACTACCGCCGAGGACTAGTAGGATGAAACAAACAAATAGAAAGCGCAACGAATTTAACCTCGGAATTGCTTTGTTAGTTCAAAAGAAAGAGAAGAACAAAGCGGTTGAAGAAGAAGAAATCAAAGCCGCTGAAAAAGGAGATATGACGCGATTGAGAAAGTAAGGGACTATTTAACTCACTCCAGTACTTCAATTTCATGTTTGCATGTCAAATTAGGTTAAAAAACCAAAATTGTGAATTTGCAGTTATTCCGCCGGCAAGGTGTTTGTTCCACGACATTGACGACATTTCATAACTAGGTTTAGTCGGCAAGCTCTTAGGTTGAAGATCTTGCAGGCTTTTTAGTATCTGTAACTACTACTTGCAAGGTATTCAACCTAGGACCCTGCCGGCGTCAGTTTTTTTTTTTTTCCAGCCGGTGGGTTATAAATTTGTACCCTGCCGGCTATATTTCAATTTTTTAATATCTCCTGTGCCTTGAATTTTGAAAGTCGGAATGGTATTTGAATACCACCCTGCCGGCTTTATATTAGCCAGCATTGTTTTTATTATAGAGCCTCATAAGTTGAAACTGTCTCAATTTGCTTGCGCTTCGATTACAAAATGACAATCATGTAATTGTTGTCTATCCGTGGAATAGCCAAAAAGACTAGACACCTTTGTAAATGCCATATTCACCAGTCAGGTACCATAATAACCAAGTTATGAAGGCCCATTTACTAATAAATCGGTGACAATTTCTTTAATTTTCTCCTCTTACACATTACATTAACACTCTCAGAAAGGCAACTTTGCAAGCTCTCCAAAAAGCTTTCATCTCTTGCAAGCTTCCTAAGCTTTCACTTTCTGATACAAGTCGAGATACTACTCTCCTCAACACCTTTCTCTGCTTCCCTCCCCAAATCAACCCTTCTCCTCCACTTTGTGACCGAAGCAAGTGGAACGGCCATTTCTTGGTTTAGGCCGGACTTGTGCAGTTGATCTCTCGAATCTATAAAGTGCTCACGTGCAGCATATTTGTTTAGGGTTTAAACCAGTTTCTCACTCACCTCGCATTTACCGAAATCGGCGAAACGATTTTCACCCATAAACAATTGGCGACCACAGCGGGAGGATTGATCTATCGGCTACAATGTCGGGCCTGTCGATCTCGTTCTTCGACCCGGATGTCAAGATGGTGGGGAAGGCGACTCAATCCGACGCAACTACCCGGACAACCCGGTTACTAGTTGTAAAACTACACGAGAAAACGGGGACTTGCCGAAGATGCTACCGCTCGATCCGACTCAACCGCTAGACGCCCCGGTTACCGGTTGTAAAGCGGGGACTCGTTGAAGATGCTACCAACGATTGGGGACTTGCGACTCGGTCCGACTCAACTGCCGAGACAACTCGGTTATCGGTTGTTAAAACTACACCCGAAAAACCGGAGACTCATTTCAAGACGCTACCAAAGAATCGGGGACTAATCAAGCGATGCTACCAACAAAGCCGCCTTTTACACGAGAGGGCGTGTTCACAAAACCTATGAAGTGAGTAAATTTAGACGCACAAGATATACGATCTATTTTTAGGTTCCTATTAAAACCGTCATCTTCTTTGAGTCTTGTGCCAATTGCTAGCACACACTCTCATAGAAGCAATATTCCTTTCCAAAAACATAATAGAGTCATATTATCAAAACCATTCATCCCAGAAATAATCCAACACCCAAAAAAGCTACCAGCTGTCTATCAAAGGTCAAGCTTTGAACCAGACATCCAATATGTCTTTCAAAAAAAAAAAGAACCTAAATGAAAGATCAACAGAGAAACGTTCAAGGAAACTCATCCAACAGAAGTCTGCTCTTCTTGGAGAAAGTCAACTTTGCATCTTCAAGAGCCGCTCTCTTTATAGTCAACATCTTGGAAAGCTTTTCGAGTTCCACCTCCTGTCGTGCAATCTCCTCGGCGGAAAGGCTTTCGATTGCTGCATCTTTCAACTTTTGGATCTCAGCAAGGCCTTCGACAAACCACGAAGTGTTGAACTCCTTTTCTACGCACACGTCGCGATGGTGCTCCCAGTCGGCACTAACGTCTTCAGAAACGGTGTGACCAGTCACCTCACGCATATCCTCGATGGAAGATAAAGCCTCTTCAACACGCTTAACCAGTGAAAATCGACTAGTGACTTTCTTGGTTGTGGCCATATGTCTGTACTTCTTCCAGATTCTGGTGTACAACGCCTCGTGCTTAGCCCAAACGCTTGAAGCCGCCAACCAAGACATGACCCGGATAAGGAACCAAGTACGGAGGATCAAAAAAGAGCCTACACTGGCCTCAAGACTCGCAAAGGGTCTTCTTCCATGTCTACGCAAAGCAACCATCAGAGAATCATCCGCCATTTGAGCCACATCTGTGCCCGGAAATTGGCTAACGCCCATCTCCAAGTCACCGGCGGTGGTCACCAAAGGCAAGTTTTCGTGTGGCTCTACCCCATAATCATCCTCCGAACCGGATTCCTCCTGCGAACTTGAGTTAGACATTTTTCAAAAGAAGAAACAGAAGAAGAAAGAAAAAGCGCTTGCCGGGACGCGCTTACTAGGGCGTGCTTACTAGACGTGCTTACCAGACACGCTTATCAGACGCACATGCCAGGCACACATGCCGCACGCGCATGCTAGCCGCAGTACCACACTCTGTACTAACAGTTCGCATCCTTCCAGCGCTAACATCTTGCGCCCTTCCAGCACCATCCTCTCCCTTCGAAACAACGCCATGGCTCCAGCACTTCGTGATCAAAACCGTGTCAACTCCGCACGATACACTTACGATCACCAGAACCAGAGCCACTTCCGCCACCCCAACGGTTCTTCAAGCATGGCAGCTCCAACCGTCACCGGAGACGCTACTCCACCATCAGGGCAAGATACTGGAAGATCCGGAAGAAGCCGACCTCCTTGTAGCGCTGTTGATTTGATGAAAAGACAAAAGATACTTCAGCAAGTTAAGCGCGTTTATAGATGAAGAGGCTCGCGTTGCTCTTGAGCGACCAATAGAAGGGGATAAGCAATCCAATTTCGTCACACGTGAAGATTAGCAAAGACTTCTCCAAAATTGAAAGCAAGGGAAATCAACAACTCTCCTGAGTTCACGGAGACCCTTCCCTCGTCAAGACCCGCACAATGGGAACTTCGCCCACAAAGTCGTACAGTCTATGATGAAACAGTTGTGTGAGATTCTATGTTTCTCCAAGGCGTAGCGTCAAGACATATTTGCACCCCTCAACTGCACTACATCAGGAAAGCAGGCGTTTCCATCCAGGGAAGCCGTTCCCAAACCCCAACCTCTCATAGGAAGCACGATCGATAGATGGAACTGGGGACTCCTAACCTCTGTTCTCTTGAGGGATGTCGAGTTTGACAGAACGTGACGCGGTCTCCGACTTCAAAATGGTAACTGTCAAGGCTCTGAGAGTTGCAAGAAGTTGTTTCAACGTTCTCTCCAGAAGTACCTCCGCATCAACGTTCTCTCCAGAAGTAGCTCCGCATCAACGTTCTCTCCAGAAGTACCTCCGCATCAACGTTCTCTCTAGAAGTAGCTCCGCATCAACGTTCTCTCCAGAAGTACCTCCGCATCAACGTTCTCTCCAGAAGTAGCTCCGCATCAACGTTCTCTACAGAAGTAGCTACACATCAACGTTCTCCAGCAGTGGCTTCGCATCAACGTTCGCTTCAACGCCACTCCTTCCTGCAAAGGGTCATGCCGCCACACTCCCCAGCCCGAGCTTCACCGCAGTAGCAATTACTACAAGGATGGAAACACGTAAACCATACTTGAGGACGGAAGATATACATGGGATCCCTTCCTTTGTCAAAGCTACGAAGAACAGTCCACCAAAAATCCGTACCCACAACAAGGTCCTCTACTCTTCAAGGGTGCAGCGCAAGAACATCATCACCTCTCTGTATAGAAGACGCCTTCAACACTTTACGAGGCCGCGGAGGATCCCGAGCCTACACTATCCAGAATATGTCATCATGTAATTTCTGAGCATCCCAGTGTCACATCCAGAAGAGTACGATAGGCTTATATCAAATCCTGTGGAGGGGGGATTCAAGGCGATGTAATGAAAGTAGGTCATGCATGGAGACTACCAGCGTAAGATGCTTTCACTCCCCTCAACCAGGTTATTACTGATTTCAACATCATCACTATCGAGGTTTTACGAGCCACGGGAATTTCTCAACATGAATCCGTACATGTGCACCTAAAACTCCAAAAGCACGCCAGAAGGTTATATTCACGTATTCATACATTCCATCATATCAAACCGAAGTATGACCGGGGACTTCTCGCTGCATCCCATTTCGTAAGATAGATCCCTAAATCAGCGTCCTCTAAGTCTGCAGCAGTCAACAAGGACGGATTCGAAGGAAGGGGAACGACTAGGTCATCCTCGTCGATAACACTGACGCATGCTCCAACAGGATATCTCTGCACAAAAGGGAAATTTTCCATTTATACAACAAGCGGCGGTAAAAGTGTACGACAGTCCGCCAAAGAAGAAGAAAACATACCGGTATGATTTTCTTGACCCGAATAACCTTTGTTGGGATGCTCATGCAAGAGTCAGACCTCGCGCCTTCATCTGGAGAACCTGACTGGTTAGAAGATGATTCGAATCTGCGTGACATGACAAAGAGAGAAATTCAACAAGAAGAACCTTTCTCAAACGAGGGAGATGATGCAGTGGCGTTGAGTTTGAATACAGAACCTTTAAAAAGGAAAGGAAGCAATGAGGGACATAACGCTTCCAGATTTTAGCATGAATAATGCCCTAATTGAAGCCGCACGTGAAGGAAAGCAAGATAAGGAAACTTTGCTATCTGAAGAAAATCCCTCCTTGTTTACATTGGTCACGTCAGCAAGCACGCACAGCTTCCGCACCTTGCGCCGGTCCCACCAGCTAGCACGCTCAGTTTCCCAACTCACGCGACTTCCCAAACGTCGCCCAAGCTGCACCGGCCCCACCAATTGCACCGACTTCCCTATGACCGCCCAAGTCACGCCTGCAAGAACGCACAGCTTCCACATTGCGCCGGTCCCACCAGCTAGCACGCTCAGTTTCCCAACTCACGCCAACTTCACAACGTCGCCCAAGTTGCACCGGCCCCACTAATTGTGCCAGCCTCCCGATTTGTGCAAAACTACCAGAGGCAAGGATTCCAAATCCTATTTATAAAAGGTCAGATAAGCCTCCTCAATTCTCTTTACGGTTTGTTGTTGACAGTTTGTCACCATCTTATGCTTACCTCGCAACAAAGCCCCTGTTCCGAGCTAAGCAGGGGACTTAATGTTGATGGTGGTTTTTAAACAAGGGGTAAAATCATAAAACCCCATGACCTAGTGTTACCCGCAACACATTAACTAAGAGCATTTAACTTTCAGTGTAAATAATTAATAGGGGTATTTTTCAAAATACCAGATTAGGTTTTCGACACGGAACCCTAATTCCAAAACTAAAGCCGCACACTGCGCACCATGGCAACCATGCCAAACCAAGCCGCACTTGCGCATCATTGGCAACAATGCCAAACCAAGCCGCACTCTGCGCACCATGGCAACCATGCCAAACCAAGCCGCACTCTCGCGTCATCATTGGCAACAATGCCAAACCAAGCCGCACTCTGCGCACCATGGCAGCAATGCCAAACCAAGCCGCACTCTGCGCATCATTGGCAACAATGCCAAACCAAGCCGCACTCTGCGCACCATGGCAACCATGCCAAACCAAGCCGCACTCTGCGCATCATTGACAACAATGCCAAACCAAGCCGCACTCTGCGCACCATGGCAACCATGCCAAACCAAGCCGCACTCTGCGCACCATGGTAGCAATGCCAAACCAAGCCGCATACTGCACACCATGGCAACAATGCCAAATCTCCAAGTCGCTATGCCATTGGCACACGCCAAATATAGCGCCCTAGGCTTGCAAGACTTGCAACTAGGTCAACATGGCCGCACATGCCATTGGCACATGCCAATACGTGTCGCAAGCCATATTCCAAGTCGCTATGCCATTGGCACACGCCAAATATAGCGCCCTAGGCTTGCAAGACTTGCAACTAGGTCAACATGGCCGCACATGCCATTGGCACATGCCAATACGTGTCGCAAGCCATATTCCAAGTCGCTATGCCATTGGCACACGCCAAATATAGCGCCCTAGGCTTGCAAGACTTGCAACTAGGTCAACATGGCCGCACATGCCATTGGCACATGCCAATACGTGCCGCATGCCATATTCCAAGTCGCTATGCCATTTGCACACGCCAAATATAGCGCCCTAGGCTTGCAAGACTTGCAACTAGGTCAACATGGCCGCACATGCCATTGGCACATGCCAATACGTGTCGCAAGCCATATTCCAAGTCGCTATGCCATTGGCACACGCCAAATATAGCGCCCTAGGCTTGCAAGACTTGCAACTAGGTCAACATGGCCGCACATGCCATTGGCACATGCCAATACGTGCCGCAAGCCATATTCCAAGTCGCTATGCCATTGGCACACGCCAAATATAGCGCCCTAGGCTTGCAAGACTTGCAACTAGGTCAACATGGCCGCACATGCCATTGGCACATGCCAATACGTGCCGCAAGCCATATTCCAAGTCGCTATGCCATTGGCACACGCCAAATATAGCGCCCTAGGCTTGCAAAACTTGCAACTAGGTCAACATGGCCGCACATGCCATTGGCACATGCCAACACGTGCCGCAAGCCATATTCCAAGCCGCTATGCCATTGGCACACGCAAAATATAGCTCCCTAGGCTTGCAAGACTTGCAACTAGGTCAACATGGCCGCACGTGCCATTTGCACATGCCAACACGTCTTTGCAAGCCATATTTCCAAGCCGCTATGCCTCGGCCCACGCCAAATATAGCGCCCTAGGTTTGCAAGACTTGCAACTAGGTCAACATGGCCGTACGTGCCATTGGCACATGCCAACGCGTACCACAAGCCATATTTCCAAGCCGCTATGCCATTGGCGCATGCCAAATATAGTGCCCTAGGCTTGCGAAACGTGCAACTAGGTCAACATGGCCGTACGTACCATTGGCACATGCCAACGCGTACCACAAGCCATATTTCCAAGCCGCTATGCCATTGGCACATGCCAAACACACACGTTTTGGTAGCCTAACTTGCAAACCGTTCAACCTACCACCAAGGCATTCCGCACATGTCATTGGCACATGCCAAACACACTTTGGTAGCCTAACTTGCAAACCGTGCAACCTACCACTAAGGCATTCCGCACATGCCATTGGCACATGCCAAACACACACGCTGGTAGCCTAACTTGCAAACCGTGCAACCTACCACCAAGGCATTCCACACATGCCATTGGCACATGCCAAACACACACGCTGGTAGCCTAACTTGCAAACCGTGCAACCTACCACCAAGGCATTCCGCACATGCCATTGGCACATGCCAAACACACACGCTGGTAGCCTAACTTGCAAACCGTGCAACCTACCACCAAGGCATTCCGCACATGCCATTGGCACATGCCACGCACGCCACTAGCGACTCTTCCGGCATTGCCACTTACACTCAACATTCAACCTACCACCAAGGCATTCCGCACATGCCATTGGCACATGCCACGCACGCCACTAGCAGCTCGGCATTGTCACTTGCGCTCGAAGTACAACCCGCAACAAGGGCATTCCGCACATGCCAATGGCACATGCCACACGCGCCACTAGCAGCGCCACTTGCACTCAAGGTGCAAACAACGAGATATCAACACAAAACGGGGGGATGCTTTCCGGGGTTTTGGTTTGGCGATCTGACTTGCGGCGTACACTACGCTCACATTAAGAAAGCGTGAAAAGGAATAAAGCGGTCAAATAAATGAGGAAATAATGGTGAAAACGTTTTCACCCATTAACACCATGCGATTACCACCTCCTCCCATTATTTCACCCTTTACTCTCTTCCTTCATGAGGCCAGGTACGTTTCAATCTCGACTTGTATAAATAGGTCTTACCTATTTCCACCGGACAACAAGTCTCGGTCGGGAGAAATATACTACACTTACACTCTCGTAAAGGCAACTTTGCAAGCTCTCCAAAAGCTTTCATCTCTTGCAAGCTTCCTAAGCTTTCACTTTACGATACAAGTCGAGATACTACTCTCCTCAACACCTTTCTCTGCTTCCCTCCCCAAATCAACCCTTCTCCTCCACTTTGTGACCGAAGCAAGTCTGGAACGGCCATTTCTTGGTTTAGGCCGGACTTGTACATATTGATCTCTCGAATCTATAAAGTGCTCACGTGCAACACATTTGTTTAGGGTTTAAACCAGTTTCTCTCTCACCTACCGCATTTACCGAAATCGGCAGAAACGATTTTCACCCATAAACAACTGCGAACTTGAAATTACAAACAAAGAACACCGATTATACATAAAGAGTTATCGGAAACACACTTGAAAAACCACTCTTTCATCATCTCGTTTGGTGTTCTGTTTTTACTTTCTGCAGTTGAGATTGGGGAATTCTCTTTTCCGTTAGCTCTAATTACTGGAGATTATAATTAGAGCCATCTTGATCAGCTGAAGACACTTTTCCTAGTCTCTGTTTCTTTGCCATCAGAGAGATTCACAAATTTTTCCAAGTCTGAACTTAAAAGGTGAAAATTGGCGTCCTTGACTTGCAGCTTGGCGTTGGAATAACATCTTGTGTAGGTGCTTCGGATCAAAATACTACCTACTTCAACAAGTGTGTCATTCCTTTTCACTCAATGGAGCACTAGGCTCGGCAGATGTTACAATAACGTAAGGAAGCACATAATTCTGAATTAATTGTGTTTTGAGTTCCTTTGTTTTCCATATGAATTCAATTAAGACAAGAATCTCATAATTCTAAATTTGTTTAATTTGTTATTAGGTTACCTATGAGAATATGATGCACTTCAGTGGTGCACGATGAAATATAATCTTTGAAATCAGGAAATGTTCTTTTGTAAAGGAATTATTTATTATAGTATTATACTAATCGTGGAGTATCCATATAGGTTGTTCTTGAAGTCGATAACATATGTACCATCAGATAAATGCTTCGTCAAGATTGACAAAGTGTTTGGAGAGCCATCAGAAACCTTTTCAGTCAGTTGCTTTAAGGGTGTTAAAGTCACTGATTCACTGGAAGAATTTATTGCTTAGTGCATCACTTTGGAACATCCTCTTGTGAATTTCAATTCTTTATCCCCTCGCTATCTTAAACAGCTCCAACTTACTCATGTGGAAGAAAATGTTATCAAGGAAGGTTTGGGGTTTTCTCGGAGAATCAGAACCTATGGAATTTGGAGCTCCAGTTTCGCATCTTCTTTAACTTTGTTCTCTCTGCATCTTAAGTAATGAATAAGTTATTGATTGGTCCGAGAGAGGAGTATTGGTTTTGTATGGAATTCTGGTGGAGTAACCTCTTCACTCATACACTCAAAGACTGCAATATGATATTTCCTCTCAAGTGTAAGTAAGTTTAGTCTTATGCTGTTTATCCTCTTTCAGTTTCGTATAAATTCAATTAAAAACAAAATCTCGTAATTTAAAGGGTCGGGATCGGGTAACAAACATATTTGACAAATCTTTCTAGCCATGAGATGGTACATATCCAACGGCCAATAATTTTGATGATGTGGCACATAATTTATCTCGGGTTGGTGTTTGGGCGCGAATTAAGTTAAAGAATATAACCTTAACCCTATTCGTGTTCTCCTGATAAATTGAATCTTGATGTCTGGTTAATCTTCTTCCATGTGCGAATTCTCTAATATTAAATATGATTCATAGTATCCGTTTTTTTTTTTTTTTTTTTTTTTTTTTTGAATAAGCGTTTATGTTATGATCCATGAAGATTCCTATTTTATTTTTCATTTGACCAATTGTATAGAAAATCCCAAACAAAAACTATAATAACAATTCTGATTATCACAAGAATCTCAAAGCTTGGATCGAAGGAGAATACTTGGACTGAAGTTATGATCACAAAAAAAACAAAAAAAAAAAATCGCATTCATAGACTAAACTATCCATTGGATTTGAGCTCTGCTCTTCAAAAATTCAAAATAATATAGTTATGAATCTAGAATTCTAGATTCCACAAGACTACTCAGCCAAATCCAAACCATCGTAATATCATTAGCATCTCAATCAAGAGGATTATCAAAGGGTGGATGTCGAAAACTTCCAAGCCTCCCAAGTCTCCCATGGCATACCAGTTGTTGGTGACCTAGGCAGCCATTTTCTTCTTCCGTTTATCAGGGGAAAAAAGGTAGTATAAAATCACGATGTATGGTATGACTATACCATCTGAGAACATTCTTTTCTTCATTACAGTATCTCTCATATCCATATACTGATTTCCAAACACGTACTACTGTTAAATAGGGAGACATGTCATCAAATATATACACCACACGATGAATGAGATCTTATGGTTTATACGTTTTGTCAAAAGGCTTTGTCAAAACCTTTTGTTACACGATCCCGACCCATTTAAATATGTGTGTTTTGGTATTTGGTTTCATATGGCAACGTGAAAACATGTTTAATGACACATGTGTTCTAGCTATCAGAAACATAAAAATGTTCATCTTTGGAGTTAGGGATGATTTATTCCTTAGATACAGGTTGGCCATGTAATCAGTAGGACGTGTTTTTTCTCTGAGAAATACTTCTAATAATTTGATTGCTAGAGAGCCAATCTTACCAAATGGTAACCGCTTTTGTCAAAATTAGCGAATATTTTTGGAGAGCCATTTGAAGAATACCATTTTCTGTGCAGATTTAATGTTTAAGCCTTTTTTAGTTTGTTGGTGGGAGCTAGGGTGTTAGAATCACAAGCCGGATCTATTGCTCATTGCATCCATGTGGAACTTCCTCTGGTGGATTTCAATGCTTTAGCCCATAGCTATCTTAAACAGTTCCAACTTGCGCGGAATGGATTCCTCTGCCGGTTACACCACTGACATTCTCATGAGCACCGTACATACCATCACCAAGATTTATAGCAGCATCACTAGTATTAGCAGGAGTAGTATCAATGTAAAGTAGGTTATTGGGATATTAGAGTATCCACACAAGCAGCCGAGGTTACCATGCAGCGAAGGACCGAGGCAATTTACCAGCTAGCTATAAAAGAGGATAAAGTCTAGCTTTCAAGATAACTACCGTGGACTCAGTTCAAGATAAGTGAAGAGGAAGCTTCCAAGATATTGTGTAATTTAAGTAGTTTCCTAGTTATCGTGTAATTAGTCAGCAGTACTTATCTCTTATCATTCTATAAATAAGAATGTTTAGAGCAAATGTAATCATCCCAGTACAATAAGCTTGGAGATCAATCTAAATCACCCTACGGGGTTTCTCAGTGGACGTAGGCGTTAGTGCCGAACCACTTTAATCTTGTCGTCTTTACTATGTTTGATTCGTTTGCCTAATCGATGATCCGTCTCGATACCCATAATTTATTATGGTATCAGAGCGGGGAGATCCGCTCAAATCGCTTCCGCAATAAAATTAAAATTTTGTTTTTCATCACAAATCAGTTTTCCCTTCGTGTTTTCATCATCTACTTTTCAGAGTCCAAATAAATCTATGGAGTTTACTCTATCTTTGGTGGTTATTATCTTCTAAATAAGTAATTGATTCCCAATTCAGGTGGAAATAAATCTCTCTCGCAAACATTTGTTCTTGTTTGTTGAGGTTAATCTTATTCACCAAATCATGTTTGTTCAATTTGTCAAGAACATTCGGTTAGTTTTCTGTTTCTTCAAGAAGGCAAAGTTTTTCTTTATTTGTTCAGGGTCACAAGGCCGTTGTTATCAAACTATACGACTCTGTCTGCTCATGTCTCATTTGTTTTGGGATATATTCATCATAATCACAATTTTTTTTTTCTCTGGTTAGTCTTCAATAATAGTCCGGATGATTTAAATTTTGTGTCTCAAACTTGGTTCATTTTCTCAACTTCATCGATCTCTCTTATCATCATGAATTCCTTCTCATATTTTTATGACTACGGATATCGATCATACTTTCATGACTTTGTGCGAGAGGATGGTAGTTTCATGTTTTTTTTTCTTTTCTGCTCTTGTTTCCAAGATTCATGGAAACTCAATGATTTCTAAAGAGTATTCCATTTTCCAGATATCTTGTTATCATTGACCCAGTATCCACACTTCAAAATAGTGTGCAACTATGTGTCTATGCCATTGACTTCAAAATATATTTGTATATAAAACATTGCAAGATTTCTGCATATATTGTCTTATATTATTCGCCAAATTGATCTTACACTGCAGATCATTTGGTGACGATCTTGAAAAAGTTGGAGTAGAGAAGGTTCTGTTGATGAGAAGCCACTTTGTGGGCTACAGTTGTTTTCCATTATGCAAGGTAGAGAAGAGTTTTCTAGTGTGAAGAAATTTGTTTCACTGGCTTTAATTTCTTGTGATTGTATTTTCTGTTTCAACATTACTTTAGCCAATGATTTTTTCAAGACCTCTTCTTGTTGATACTTCTACGGATTGAGGAAGTTCTGATACTTTCATGGCTTTAGTTCTGGGTCTATTTAGATTAGCTCACTGTTCACCAAGTCATTCTATTTCAATGTATAGTTACGACAGAAAAAAATTCTGAATTTGGTTGGATCAAGTTAAAATTTGTACTGCATTCTCAATTTTATGGTGGTGCAGTAGTATATGTTGGGTCAACTGAATTTTGTAGAGTTCCTATGTGTTATAGTTCTCATATTTTTTGTGCATACTGAATTTAGGATTGGGTGTCAGTTCTCTATGTACTCCTTCTGCTATCCTTTGTGGGTGGTGTGAACTATAAGAATATATATTGATCAATCCAACTGAAATATTGAGGCTAGTGTGTTTATACAAACCCAGTGAGGTAGCTTTTCATCAGTGTGTACGCTTCTAATTTTCATCATTTACACAAGGATCTTCAGAGTTTCCTATCATACCACATCTATAACATACCTAAAAGACACCCAAACGACTTTGTCAAGATAATTTCCCTAGAGACACATAACCAAAAACCGCTTGCAAAAACGTCAGAGCCTTAGCTATATATGCTCTACAAACTTCTCAAAGAACACCTAAGAAATCCAATTGCAAGTCTTGTTGTTTTTCCTAGTGATTACACAGGCTCAGAGCTCAACTGTTTTTCCGCTTGGAGCTAAAAATTAGATGGAGACACAGGATATCTGGTCTAGCCATACAGTACCCGGATAGCCATACAGTACCCGGATCCGCATCCGATATGCTAATACTCCTAGTGGGCTTGCAGCTCGATCCACATTCAGCAGCCCTATATATATATACAACGTGATTGCCCTAAATTCCGATTCCTAGATCTCATTTTATTTTTTCCTCCACCAAATCAAAATCCCAATAAATCTAGATCGTATTTTCATTTTCCATTAAATTAAAACCTCAAGTAATAACTAGTATGGCAGTGATCAGTGCAAGATGGAGTGTTTTCTGGTGGAAGAATGTACCTTCACTCATACAGTCAAAGATCGCGCATAATGGTATTTCCTCTCTAAATTAAGTGAGTATAGTTCTTCTGTCTATTGTTTTTCTGGTGGAAGAATGTACCTTCACTCATACAGATTTTCACATGGATTCATTTTGCGATTGCAGTCAGGTTGTTGTAAACCACCACAAGAATGTGGATTTCTGTACAAGTCTGCAGCAGTTTGGGATAATACCGGCAACACCACCTCAGCAAACCCAGATTGTGCAACTTGGAAATCTGCTCCTTCTACTGCTCTTTGTTTTGATTGTCAATCTTGCAAGGCAAGAGTCCTTGCGAACTTGAAGAATAACTGGAAGAAGGTTGCTGTCTTGAACATCATTGTCCTCATCTTCCTGTTTATTGTTTATTCCATTGGGTGCTGCGCATTTAGGAACAACAGAGAAGATTATGCTTATCCTAGATGGAAGGGACACGCCTAGAAGACTCTAATATCTCTTTCTCACATGAATATCATCAGTTATCTATCACAGCTCGTCCATACTTCAATTCTAGAAATAGTTATATCTTTTGTTATTTTGAAAACATGGTTCTGTGAGTTTGTAGATACCTACTTGGATACGAGTTTCATTTGTTTCATTTGAAACATGATTATGTAGTTGATTTGGATCCTGATACTTCAACTTATTCTTCTACATGTTGTGGAGGTATTTCCTCTCTAAATTAAGTGAGTATAGTTCTTCTGTCTATATTGTTTTTCAGTTTCTTTATTTTCCAATTTTGAATACCAGAATCTCAAAACTAGAGTATTTTTGGTTTTGTTCGTTATTAGGTTAGCTCCGGCAGTTAGAGGTCATGTAATATTGCCATGACGTCGGAAACCCTTTAGAACCATTATCATCAAGAAGGGATTCGGAAGCTAAGATTCCTCGGCTGGTTACACCACTAACAGTCTCATGACCACCATACATAACAACACCAAGATTTATAGCAGCATTGCTGGTATTAGCAGGAGTAGTATCAAATTAGTGTGCAAATTATCTAGTAATTAAGCACTAATTTACTCTATGCCAAACTGATTTTACACTGCAGGTCATTTGGTGACGACTGTATCCAAAAACTTCAAAGGCAGTACCTTCTGACGAGCAGCCATTGTGGGCTACAATTGTTTCTCATTCTGCAACTTTGGTCACTGCAATCAATGCAAGGTAGAGAAGAAATTGTAACTGGTTCTAAATTTTTGTAATTTTATATTTGTTTAGCTATTGATTTAGTTAAGACCTCTTCATGTTGATACTTCTAGGGATCAAGAAAAATCTGATAGTATTATGAGTTTTAGTTCTGGGTCTATTTAGATTTGACTCACTCTTCATCAAGTTCATTCTATTCCGTAGTCTGGGTAGTATAGTCCAAATACGTGCAGGATTAGTTACCGTAAAAAATAAAAATAAAAATTGTTCTGAATTTGGTTTAATCAAGTTAAAATTGTAGTCGATTAGTGGATTCTCAATTTCATTGTGGGGCGGTAGCATATATTGAGAAAACTGAATCTCCTGTATTCACAACGTATCGTAGTTGGTCTCATCTTTTTGTGTTCCATCTGCTATCCTTTGTGGGTGGTGTGCGTTATGAGATTATAGTTGGTGATTAACCCTATTGAAATGACACTACTGTGTTAATATCTGTCTAACATTTTTATTTTATTTTATGTTGGATCTGATAAGGATAAGACTAGATCTAACTTACTAACTTCTTACAACAGCCACAGAGGTACTAGAAACACCAGCCACAGACTAGATCTAACTTAGTCAAAAAAAAAAAAAATTTTAGTCAAAAAAAACACCAGCACATCGGGGTGGTATGTGGACGACTACGCAATGGAACCCGGAATCCTTATGCTGTCAGAACTCCAGCAACTGCATCCAGTCCACAATGGCACCAGTGAACTCTTCTTGCACGTACAAACGAGGGTTAATTAGTGTTTGGGTCCTAGATTTTGGTACCGTTTGGGTCCTAGATTTGTTTGTTATAGTGTTTGGGTCGTTGACATGTTAGTCAACTGAATTAACTAACGGTTTTTGTCAAGGTCTTAATTATGATTAACTTTAGTTTATGAAGTCTTATTAATGGGTTAATTTGGATAATCTAATTAACCTTGCTCAAAAAGTAAACAAAAAAGGTTGTAATTGTGATGGAATTTAGTTTATTAAGTGTTGTTAATGGGTTAATTTGGATAATCTAATTAACCTAGCAAAAAAACTGAACAATAAAAGAACCTTTCTCCAACGATCAAAGAGAATCCTCGATGATGCAATCCCTAATCTATGATAACAACTACCTGATATATCAATTGAAGACATCTAATGTCGAAGATTTCCATGTCCATCAACACTAAGTAGATGAAAAGCACCACACTATTTCGTTCTCGTTCTCCTTCTCCATCATCAGGAAAGCTATCTAGTACCCACTAATTCGACCGCAAACACTCTTCTGCTTCTTCCCCTCTTTTTCTCTGAAGTCCTAACTTCAAAACAAAGTTTTCTGTTCAAAGAGTTACGTACTCATGGTGGCGGCGCTCGTAATGGTTACTCTATTTCTTCCTTTCCTCTTACAGAAAGTGAGAAAGGAAATCTTGAAATTATAGAGATGTCATCAATATTCATATTGAAATGGTAGATGAAAGTTATCCTCTTGCCCAAGGGTATCAATTAGAATGAGAATTATTGGATCCAGAAAAAAAATGGTCGCCAGTGCTACCAACTGTTTCAGATGTTCCTGCTTTTATTTGACCCAGAATGGAATGAACAACCCAGAGATATTATCATCAACCAAAAGGGATTTGGGTTAAAGTCTTAAAGAAGAAAATCGAATTTCATTCAACTTTTATGGCAATGCATAATATCCTTTAATGTTTCCTTATGCTGAAGACGGATGCACCATAAATATACCGAAGGCCTCTCAAGCTTACAACCGGGTGTATTCTGCATTTAAACATATGCACAACAACAAGCACATGAAGGCATTATTGTAATTAAGGGAAATGGTCGTTCCAACTTCCAATGAGATGGGTTAGAAAAACCGAAAACAAATCAGATCTAAGGACACATTCACGAACTTATTGGACTCATAAGGTAGGATTTTTTCTATGAAATTGGTTCAAGATAGGCTCCCAACTATCGATAACCTGTGAAGGAACTGTGCAATAGTTTCCTTCGCTGGCAATCCTTCACCAACCTTGTGCTCTCTTTGCAACATGGTTACAAAAACTAGTACTCATCTCTTTTGGGAGTGCTTATTTTCTAAACATATCTGGTCTTACTTTTGTACTCAGGCTAACACTCAATTGCCTTGTTTCAATAGTTTACTTGAATTGTTTAAGAACTGGGCTGTCTACAAAGGTCCTGCCTTGTCTAAATCAGTGTGGAAATGCTTGCCTTCTAGCATCTGTTGGAGCATTTGGTTGGAAAGGAATTTGCGTTGTTTCAATGGGAAGAACAGAGGGTTGGACGCTGTTATCACTGACGCTAAAGTGAGCGCTTTCCACTGGTCTGCAGTCAAGACAAAAACAACTAATCTCTATCTTCAGGATGTTATCTCAAACTGGAAGACTCTCTTATTTGATCCTCCTTAGATTGATGGTCTGGTTTGGTTGTAATCTTGGGTTTTTTATTTGTTCTTTTCCTTTTTTTCTCCCTGCTTGATGGCTAGCTTTTGAGCTGTTTAGTAATTCTGCCTTCTTTCTTAATATGTCTTCAATTTACTAAGCAAAAAAATAAAATAAAATAACAGTAATGATATATGGTTTATGTTCGCTTAAAATTTTCAAGAAGAAACAAATAGTTTTCATGACATAATAATAGAACAAAGAAAGTGTACTAGGGGCCGCAATCAATGCAAACAAAAATTTAGTTATAGAATCCAAAATACTACACAACTTGGACGCAAGAATGTTTGATAAGGTCCTCCTTAATAGAGTACATTTATTTGCAATAATCTGGAATACTCTCTAGCAGAAGTTAAGAATCCTAGACTGTAGTCAGACGCTTACCTTCACACTTAAAAAAGTTTATTTGGAAAGTCATCAGAAACTCTAATCTCACACTAAGGACATGTTTGTTTCTCATTTGATGGTTGTAGGACATTCAACACAACACAAACAAACACGACTAATTTTTCCGTAGAGAGAACTTAAAAATACTTTTGATGACAGGAATGCTGCTCTCTAGTAGTCCAATTCCTTGCCCATCTTTTGTAAGAAGTAGCATTAGTTCTCTGCACCCTATCATAATGAATCCGCCGCAAGGTCTCAGCTCATCTTCAACAATTGAGCTTCTATTGTATTCAGCTATCCCATTTGGTATGTTGAGCAACATCAATAGCATTCACCTCCTTAATCCACATCAAGATCCACCTCATTAGGGGTGTATATTCGGCTAGGGATAGAGTAAATTTCTTGAATTCCAAGGAGTGTAGCTATAGCAGTATCCTCTGGTGACTGAAGTAGTGAAAAACTTCCTGAACACATCATATAACCCAATTTCGAGTTTGAAACGGTGAATTGCTTCATGAACACAACACATCATATAACCCTTATTTAGTAATAGCTTTCCTGCTGATGATTTTTTAAACTTCGTTTAGCTTTAGAATCCAAACCAAGCTTGAGAAGATGATTAACGAGGCGCCGCCGTAACTGGTTTGAGTGTTTGAAGTAATTTTTGGAAGATAACCTTACTGAACCTAACACCTTATATTGGAACCTAAATGGCCCTTGAGATGCAGGCAGAGCATCATCCTGACATGGATTCTAGGCCCGTGACAAATGATGTTTGTGTCATTTGCGACCAGAAAAATGAATACGAAATTAACCTGTTAATTCATGGGAAACTCAAAGAGATCCAAACTCATGGAATCGATCCCAAGAATTTGTCCCGGTGATGATTATAAATTCAGTCCTCCGAATTACTTCTTGCTAATCTCTTGTGTTGGTCCGTTTGATTGCAAACAAATTCTTGACATTGATGTATCAATGTCCGACAAGTTTCAATGCTGAATGGTGTTTCCACCTCTTTAATAATCATCATTTCTATTTAGATTAGATTCAAATAATAACATGGTGTAGCAAACTAAACATGTACAAAAGATTAATTTGATTACTAGATGGTTGGCATATGGTTTCAGAAATTTGTACATTAGTCACCAAAAACGAAACCAAAAGTGATTCGATTCAAGTAATGCAATTATATTTGCGTCCGACCCAGAGAGGGTATGTAGGCTTGATGGATAAAGAAAAACTTTTCAGGGGAGGATGGTAGTAACCGGGTGAAATTAGACAAGTGTTTCAATTGTTCTCACTATACTAGTAGCTTTAAAGTACATGCAGGGAGGTACTCTAAAGCGACAAGAATAGGAGTCCAAACATCTTCTTATGTTTCTAAACAATTTTGTCAAACCGTTACCACAAAAAAATGATAATACAGGTACTGCAACTCTTTCTATACCATGACCACCATATTGGTTGCTTTTGGAGCAGCTTATCAATGAAAGTCATCGTCACTGATCAGCCTAGAAGTATGTAATAGATCTAATCTAGCAATACATGACGAGCACAGAACCATAAGTCTTATAAAGTTGTCAACCAGGAAAAATGAAAAAAGAGTTGGTATAAATTTTGTATTAATTTTACAAATTTTGTATTAATTTTATAAATTTTACAAATTTCTGAATACAAGTCTCAGTCTCTTCACCATCTTCTAATTCAATTATATTTAGCGGGAGCAGTGCAGGCTCTAGAAACGGTCATTAAAAGGGCCTGTTCATTGGACTGGGCTTCAATAATATTTCCATCGAGATTTCTTGAAGGCCATTTTAGTAAATCTCTTCCAACCGTATACTGTATAAATTAACCATAACCCTAGAACTTTTCATAGAGAGACTACCAGTGAGAGTGGTGGAGGAGGTGTTGAGAGAAAAACCAACCGGCGGAATTCTGCTTGCCGTTTCCGATATCAGATGGATTACAGTAGTAGTTATGGTTTTAAGTTGGAATCGTTACACTTACACATTCCTTGGTAGAGATAAGAGATCTCACGGATCTTTGAAATAATTGTCATAATAACTTATCCTCTCAAATATATTTTACATGGTGATACGAAACATCTAAGTTGTACTCCCAACGTAAGTAAGATCGGTGAAATAATGGTTTTGTTTGATGTTTCCATTATCTTTTAGCCCACAATATTGAAATTCAATGTTTTATGTTTTTCTAAGCACGGATCGTCACAGATTTTCTGAAAGATATCCATGGTCTGTGTAGTCTTCAATTATCAGGAGAAACGCAATTGATAAGATCTGTTTGTACTATCATAATTACATCAAGAATGGGTATCTCTTGAAATGTAGATCTGAAAAATAAATAAGTTAAAAAGAGATGTTATGTTGGTAATTTTTTAATTTGAGATGTTTTTTTTTTTTAGGTTTCAAAGTATGCAATTGGTTTAGTTGGTGAACTCAGAGTGTATTCTTATCTGATTTGCTTTTATACTTGTAACATTCACTTATCTGAAGTGAACATAGTAAAAACATCAAATCATAGCTTACATTTAATTACATCACTCATCTATCAATGTTGTTAGTGGTTAATGTTAGTTACATTACCTGCACATTTAGGTGTTTGAACGAATTTGTATCAGTTTCTCAAAAGTTGTTTAGGCTTGAATTAATAGCATCTCTAGGCTTTTCTTCTTAGACTTTGTCAACTATCATAGCAAAGCCTTAGTTGCTTGATTATTGCCAAAGCTCTTTACATTAGCAAAGACGTGTTTATCATTTTCCAAGCTCTTTACGGTTGTTTTTAGGGGTATTCATATATAATTAAGGTGGCGACCAACTCTAGTTTACAAATATTAAGCTTAGATTTACTTCATTTATAAATGTTGTTAGTGCATTAATGAGCAACCGGTTCATAGCAAAGCCTGTCATTTAGGTTTTGAAAGAAATATTCTGAGACTAGTTTCTACCAATCAATTCTAACTTAGAATGTGGGATTAACAGCAATTGACTCTTCAATAATTCTAGACGGACGACACCAAAAACTACTACCCAACGTGGATTTTATGTGGCTAAATATTCCTATAATCTTGTTTTTCTCTCCAAAATCATCTTTTGGTTTCTCTCTAACTGAGATAAATCTGTTGAGTTTACTGCAACAATGTTTATGATACAAATCTGAACCCCTGTGATATATCTAAAATCTGCAACATATTTTTTTTCAATACCAATCCGAACCCGTGGTAATAACTCTCCAAAATAGAGAACCATAATTACTTGGGTAACCTGGAATGTAGAAATGAATCTACATCCTTGATAGACAATATCTTGCAACATCCTTGATAATCTCAACAGTTCTTCATGCATGAATAATAACCAATGGTACACCACGCGACACACCAATTCTGAGTCGGTGGATCACTCTCTTTGTCTCAACTGCAATTTCATTCCATGGCGTTGATCTGGGACAGAGTCAGCTCCTCAGATGGCTCCCAATAGCCAAAATTTAGCTAGATAAGAATGTTGTACATCCATTCCTACAAACATGGTGCATGCTAGGATAATATTCTCTAACAAAATAGCTGCCGATACATAAAAGTAATTTAATTAACAGAAAAAATATGGTTTTAGTTTACCTGTCCATTCTAGGTTGTTGATATAAAGCCTACTTATACCACGCTGAAACTGTCCGCAAAAGCAGTTGGTGATGCAATTTCGTTCAGGACACAAGTTGCCTATTCACATCAGCATCGAGATGATGTAATCCTTGAAACTATAGGTATCAATTTGTAATTAGATACTGAAGATGTTTATTCCACCTCTTCTGGTTGTTGACCTTCCTCCCTATCATTTGGTAACCCGTATATCCAATCTGCTCAAATAAGGAATTAAACTCTGGTTGTTTAGTACTGGTCATGCACTACTTCTCTTCTACTTCCTTTTCCTCCACTTGGTCAAAAATTTATTGAAATTTTAACAAAAATCGCATTGTCTATACAAGTATGACTGAGATACACTTACTGAAATGTGTTTTCCATATCATATATGCGCACCTATTGCCATGGCGACACATTATTTATACACTTGGAAATGATGAAGTAATCATCAACTGTGCTCGGCTATTTCCGACTTCAGAACCTCTGAATCAAAGTTTCTAATTCTTCTTTGTCTATTTTTTTCTTATTCTCCGGCTTTAAGTTGAAGATTAAGATGACTGCTGCATATAGTAGCCAACAAATAATTATAAAACTGGCGCTGGCATAGGGACTACTGGGGGTGATATGCGTGACACCATAATCCAGTCTCACAGTCAGCAAAGCATTGTAGTGTTGGCTCCAGAAATTGCATTTCACATGTCCTCTTCACTGGGTTGGGCTGCAATCAAACATCCATTCGGATCAGTTGAAGGCCATTTTAGTAAATCTCGCATATATTTCTTATATAGTTCACCCCAAACCCTAGAGTAGGTAAGTTTACAAAAAGATTGAGAGCGAGAGTGGTAATGGAAAAACCAACCGAGCTCTGCTTGCTGGTTCCTAGATCAGATGGATGAAAGTAGTTATGGTTTTAGAGGGAATCATTACACATACCCTGGTGGAGATCAAAGAGAAGAAAGGTCTCATAGATCCTTCAAATAACTGTCATAATGATTTCTCCTCTCAAATCTAACTTTTTTATTGCTCTTGAACTTGATGTGGGTAACAGTAGAACCCAATCTAATTCGCCTCCCTCGGTAAGATCTGTGAAATAATGGTTTTGCTTAGGGCTGGCAACGGATAAATATCCGCCGGATATTGGCAATACTGATAAGGTTAAGGTTAAGGGTTGTCGGATATCCGGTATCCGATAATATCCGACGGAATCGAAAAATCCCAATCCGATTCCGTTAGGCTAAGTTATCGGATATCGGATTTTTATCCGATAAATTCCGTTAATCTAATTTGATCTTCTGTTATTTTTAATAATGATAATGCTAACGACTTTTCCTCAATCATGAAATGTAAACAAAAAATACAGAGAGATGAGGTGTCAATTTTGAAGCTAACTGAGCTATGGAAATGATGCAATACAATGAAAGAAGAACGAAAGATTAAATAAATTCATTAAGTCCCTACTGGGTCATTTCATCGAACATGTTACAGGCAGATGTAAATAAAGCAAAATGGAACACAAAATTAAGCTCTTAATCTCTAGAATCACCTTTAAAGAAGAAACAAAAAATTGCATACAGGGTTTAAAAATTTCATAATATAGAATTGAGATGTAATTAACGATAAATTAAGAGAAGTACTTAATGTAAAAACTGGTGGAGAACAAACAGACATTGGGTTCGTAACTTAAGAGAAAGAGAATGTGTTGAATTGTCTCAGGATATAAGAGAATTTGTTCTAGCTGTGTTTTCTTTTGATACATCTCTTCAATTGTTTTTCCTTTTAAAGGTTGTGGCTTCGATTATTACAGTAACCAACACTTTTAAGCACCTTTGACTCTAGATTCTCCAGTACTTCTGTACATTTGTGTTGGTGCTGGGTTGCAGGGAAAAAATATGAAGAGAGAACACAGAGATTTTGTCTGTGAAGAGAATAGAAGACGGGTTTATAACCACTTACACAGGGTATTATCGGATGTCGGATATTAACCTATCGGAATGACCCTCATCCGATTCCGATATGGTTAAGAGCGAATATCCGATAATATATCCGGTTCCGATATCCGATATCCGATATATCGGATTAAATCCTATAGGAAGTCGAATTTTCGGAAACGGATGTCGGATTTCGGAAGTCCGTTGCCAGCCCTAGTTTTGCTTGATGTTTTCATTATCTACTAGCCCACAATATTGAAATTCAATGTTTAGTGTTTTTAGCATAAAGTAATTTCACTTTGGAGTTCTGGCATCATAAACTTGTGGAATGGTAGAGTTTGCCAACAATTGAAGATATGAGAAGCATTTAATTTTTATCTATCAATTTGCATCTAGTCAAGCAATTGAATTGGGACAAACTATAATTGGTTTTAGTTGGTTAAAATTTTAAGTTGTATTCATCATATCTGAGCATAGAAAGATCAGTTTGGAGTTTACTAACTTTATTTACTAATACAAGTAAGTACTTAGTTTCATTGGTGTTTACTCACTACAAGAAAACTAGGGTATTGCAACACCTCACTCATGTGGCAAGAACCCATGTTTCATGTAGCAAAAACCTTTTGCCACATAATTTTTTTGCCACACACTGTGGCAATGCAGGTGGCAAAAAGTTATTGACACACCTTAAATACACTGTAGCAATAGCTAGTTCTTTCGCCACGTCAAATGGTGAGGCAATAACATGAGGCAAAAAAGTAATTTTTATTTAAATATTGTTTTATTTAATTATTTATTTTATTTGAAAAATCTCTTGCCACACCAAACTGGTGTGACAATAATGTGACGCAAAAAATATTCGTTTTTTTTTTAATTATATGTCTTCGAAAACAAATTTTAGGGATCACTCTAATCATATTTGTAGACAGTACACGGTTTTATAAAGGCATTTCGTAACTAAAAATTAAATTGGACACAAATCATGAAATTAAAAAAAAGTGTATGTTACAAAGTAGGGTGGTGAATCAAACTTTACATAAGAAAAAAAAAGATTAATTTACACAATTTTCGACTTTTAACGTTAACTGGGCCACTCAGAAGTAAATAAACTTTATACTTCAAATTAGATATATTCCATGCTGAATCCATCCCAGCTGTATATTCCTCTACCCTGAGCAAATAAAAACAAACACCACCAAGGAAAGAGAAATCAAGAAATGGCAGAATATCATCAAGTCTAATGGAAGCTTGAGTTGTACGAGAAATATCATACAAACATGCAGATAAGTATCATACTAACATCACAGGCATTTTACGTGTTAATTAAGACAGTGTTCAAATGCTACGAGGGTTCCGAACACGGATCTTCTATTTTTCCCAAACAATAGATTAATGCCGTATTGTTAAAGGCATGGGTGATTTGAGAAGTTTGGAGAGAGCATTATTTACTATACTAGTTTACCAACTTTTCTGTAGGTTCTGCTTATTTAATAAAGACATGTTTCAAGAAACCAATGTCTTTCTGCCCACTATTGAAGCAGCTTAATGACTGCTTCCTCGTATAATTGTTGGGCTATAAGTCATATATGTTGAACAATAGTAACTATGTGGTGTTTGATGTCGTCAATATTACAATCTACACGTGCAGCTAGCGCTCCATATAAGATAGATAATTAGATTTTTATGCATACCTTATGCATTTCGATGCAAGCTCGAATTCAAGATCAAGGAAGAGATACAATTAGTTTGCGATCTCTCTGTTGCTCCCGGGCCTAACGAGTTGCTCCTCGTATACGTAAGGCTGCTCCACAGATCTATTGAGCTGCTCCAAAGGTCTAAAGGTTGCTTCCAGGTTCAATAGTTACTGCCTATGTATGCAAGGTTGTTCCCCATCTCCTTCCCTCATCCGCCTTACAGAATCTTCCTCTCGCTCTTTCGTTTGTCTATCAAAATTTTCTTTTCCCTCAGAACTGAAGCTTGTAGGCACTACATTTACAAAGACTTCATCACTGATAGGTTGTCAGTTCCCATCCTCATCTAATCCAGATGGTTCCCTCATTTGAACCTATATGTCAGAAAACTTTTATGTTAAAGGATCAGATCTCATATGAGTAAAATGTTCATAAAATTTACTAGTGATACTTTAAGTCCATTAGAATAGATACTACGTAGCCTTGTAAGATTGGGTCTAAAGCTTTTCTACTGTCTTTAATCACATGGGTTTCAACAAACACGACACTATCGGTTGGTGGGTTCCCTCCAATATCTTTGGCACAGTACAAATTTCATCACATACAATGATCTATGGTAATTGAAAGCAGAACTCATATGAAAAATTGCATATGAAGAAATTCTTAAAACTTTAAAGAAGAAAGATGGCACTATCAATGTCTAGTAGCATACGATACTATATTCTTGACAAGATTTGCAATGTGCAGCTAAGGCAGTTGGTGCTAAACATGCAGATAGACAGAAATGCCTAAGTAACTCCTCTTTACTTGATATACACAGACAAATATGATAAAAACCTCAACCCTAAATAATCAAATCCAAGACCAAATAATTAAACTTGAATAACAAGCAAGCGGAAAGAAATGCCTAAATACGATTCTGATGAAAGCATTTGATCTTTTGAGTTCATCTTCCCTAACTAACTCCTCTTTACTTGATATACAGAAAAATCGATAACATTATCAACCCTAAGATCAAATATTAAACCTTGAATCACTTCAAAGCTACAAAATGAAAAGTGTCTGTAAAGACCAACTTATGTAAGTATCAATTCACATGACCAATATAAGTACCGTAAATTGCATTTAAAGCTAGTTCAGAATCAAATAATAATAAAGGGTGCAACCAGTATTCACCGTATAAAATACTATTCTTATAAGAAACACATATCCCATGAATGGCAAACAAGGCACCAGGTTTGTCTCCCTACTATTGACATGATTCATGCATGGATGTCAAAGCCAAACAACTAACTTGAATCATATCATACAATGCAAATAATTTACTCTCAATCTTTTCATAAAGATCAACTAACCACTCTAGAATTTTAATGAATCAGAGAAATCTCCGGACAATCAAAATCTGATTTTAGTGCTACAATAACAAGCATACACCAGAAAATATCAGACATAGCACAACCAAAAGAAATTTAAATTGACTCATCTAAACACAATCAAGTTAAAGTAAATTTCCCAACCATTGCTTTATACATAACCAGAGTACATCATGTTCTCAATTGGATGTCAAACAAGATACAAAACCATAATTCAAAAAACAATTTTCAAGAACACTACAGAAAAGAAGTGATACCGAATTGTGACGCAAGAATTTCTGGAGCCCCTTTGAACTAATCATGATGAGTACGGAAACAGAAATCTCCTCAGTGGTCGATCACTAAACCATACCAAAACAGAATTAAAAAAACCCTATAGAGATTTAGAACTTACTCTTCTTCAATTGCATCAAAGAAACCCTAAAAAAAATCAAGAACATAAAAACCAAAATTAAAAACAAAAACCATACTGGAATTGCAATTTCAAAGAAGATGGAGAGAGTCGGAGGTGAAAAATTACCTGCTGTAAGTCTATGGAAAGTCTTGAAAACAAAAACCCCCAAATCAACTAGAGGTGTTATGTAGATCTCCGTGGGGAGATAGCCGTCCTACGTTAGAAGTAGTAAATTAGGGCTTATACCTTCAGAGGGACGAGACTTTATTTAACTGGGAAGAAGGTGATGAATGTTTTAGAGGTATTTTGAGAGGAAGGGGTCGTTTTTTAGGGTTGTGAGAGTCTGAGAGAAAACTGAAATTTTTTTATCCGAGAAGATACGGAAAGACTGGGGGTGTGGGCGGATATGATGGACATCAGTTATTAATTCTGGTTGTGTAGAGGGAAATTGGTTTTCCAGAAAAAAAAGGAAAAGAAAAAAAAATGAAAAAAAAAATAATAAATATTTTCATCCTCACTTATGTGGCAAGAACCTGGACTATTGCGACACCATCAAATAACATGAGGCAAAAACTTATCTTTTGCCTCATCTACTCACAAATGTGGCAAAATATCTTGCTTAATGCCACACCTATTATGGAGTGAGGCTAAAACCACCTTATTGCCACATTATTTATAGATGTGTGGCAAAATAGAGTGGCAATAAACCCCTTTTCTTGTAGTGACTGGTTAAAAAACAGGTAAGTTCTTCTTCCTGCTATTTTGTTGTTGAATCGGTTTTGTTTTCTCAATTCACTCCTATCTGCCTCACAATTCAAACATTGGTATGTTCACAATTCAAACATTGGTATGTTCATAATTTGGTTTCAATTGTAGAACTTATTCGAAAATATTTAATTTAGATTTACTTCATCTAATTGGTGGTTGTGTTTGAACTGATATCTCCCTGCATTATTAGTGCTCAACTGAATCTATAGCTCAAAGGTATTTGCACTTGAATTTATATCTCCCTGCATTTTCGTTGTTGAGTCATTTTTGTGCTTTCAGTAATAAACCAGTGATTCAATGTTTATAATTTGTTACAGTCCTACAGAGTATCTAATTCATATTTGTTCATTTCTTACTTGGAAATTTGCATTGCCAAGAGTTAGCTTGTATGTACGTATACCTTAATCCAAGGCTCCATCATCTTAAACAGAATTATGAACCTCTGCTGCTCCAAAAGCCAACAACACACCTAGTTTGTTGCTGAAACTGAAGGATAAGTCTATCTTTCCTACGTGTTTACTGTTATAGAGATTTTGGAATGAATTTTGAACTTTGTCCACCTATAGTTATAGTCCACTAAAGTATATAAGGTCCAATTCATGGTTTGACACGCTGGAAATTTACAACAAAATAAAGCTACGGCATCTGTAGAAATGTCAATATCTTATACTTGGTTGAATTTCTGGACCTTTGTCTTCTGTTATTGCATTAGTACTTTAGTGCTTGATAGAAACACTGATCAAATGAAGCCAAGGGATGATAATAGTTGTCAATTACCAATAAAGAGGACTTAAATTGGTGCAATTGACAACCTTTAAGAAAATGTCGACGTATCTAAAATTCGCATTCGGTTTTATTATTTTAAACAAGCACTTTCGCGTAGAATTTTTCCTTGGATATGTTTATAGATTAGACTCCCTGATGGAAATATATACAAGGTTGTTCCTCCAAAGATCGAAATGAAGTTGTTTATCTGAGTTCTTGGCTCTGAGGTTAGACAGAGCCTCTATTTTTATGTTCACTTACTAGAAATTAGTTGCCAGATTGATCTTGTATCTTGTCGACCTTCAGTATTTGGACTTCTACCAAACGGTTTTCGTTAAGTGGATAAACCGTCAGTGATCTAACGCTTACTGGGGCTCTTTCCATTTGCGATATGGTCTGTTCTTTGGGCTGAAAGGAACAACAGGGTGTTTAGGATAGAATCAATCACTTATGAGAAGTTGCTCATTAACATTAAAGCAACTCTATACAACTGGGCTTCCATGTATAAAGAACTTAGAATCTTTACTTTTGATGACTTCATGTGTAGATGGGAAAAATTTAAAGACAACATGTAATCCCGTCGCTCAACTATTGTTAACTCTTATACTTTGTAGTTTTCTTGTGCTTTCTCAGCACTCTTGGAATGAATTTTGCTGTTTGAAAAAATACTGGGGCTCTTTCCATATTCCTAAATGACATATTAAGCTCTTTAAGCATGCACATGACACGCGTTTTTACTCTTTACTCGGTTTAAATAACATGGTGGAGATATTCAAGCAGTTTAGTGCTCTAATTGGTACACTCGCTGGACTGTTCGTTAACAATATTCTTTGAGCTAAATTTTTTAGTTATTTACGCATGAATTGACAGACATATGTGGCCCGCTCTTTTTGTTTGAGTTTTTTTTTTCTGTTTCCAAAGCCATTCCTACTTCACCCGAAGAGTTCTCTGTATGACCAATTAAGGGAATTGGTACTCCTGGTGTTACAAATATTTAGCTTACAATTTACTTCAATTATACTCCTGGTGTTATAAATGACAACACAAAATGTACGTCAGCTAACTCCTAATTGCAGCTGGCAAGCGGGTACCCTCGGCTCGAGCCTACCAATTTGATGCAAAGTTATCATACTGCTTGTTTCTATAGAACAACTACTATCACAGCCACATCAATTCATGAATAAATTCGGTGTAGAAAAAAAAAAAAAAAGTAGTATTTACTTGGCATTATATAGTGCAGCCTTTGCTAATGCATGGTGGCCAAGACTCATCCATTATAGGCTCTACAAATTGAGGTCTGCACACTTGGATTGGTTTGAGCGTATTTTAGTAAATCGCAACAAATTTTTCTTTACACAACCCAAGAATTCGGGTAGATGTTTTTACACAGCGAGAGAGAGTAGAGGAGGCGGCATTGAGGAAAGACAGAATCAGAAGGGGGATTATGATAAGGAGATTATGAGGGAATCATTTCTGGTGGAGATGAAAGAGAAGGTATCTCTTTGAAATTATTGTCATAATGGCTTTTCCTCTCAAAATGAAGGTATCTGTTCAATGTTCTATATTTTCTTTATTTTACATCTTAAAGCTATTTATGTCGTTGAATTAGTTCTTAAAGCAAATGACATCCAATCTTGGTGTATTCTCATTGTTTTCTCGTTCTTTCGTTCTAAAGCAAGCAACTCCCAGTCTTGTGTATTTTCATTGTTTCCGCTCTCTTTCATTAATTCTAGAGAAAGCAACACTCCGTCTTGGTGTATTTTCATCGTTTTCTCGCTTTCTTTTGTTTTAAAGCAAACAACACCTAGTCAGAAACATCTTCACCATTAGATGGCAGTTCTTTGTCTGATTGAATATCCTCCCGTCTTAATGACATTCAATCAACTTGGTTTACTAAGAGAGCAACTTGGTTTTTGTTATACTCTAACGAGTAGTTCTTTTGTGATACTCTGGTCTTGCAGGTGATACATCCACAAAGATTCGGGTGGAGGCGCTAACTAGTAGTCTTGCAGTCAACTGGGTGCGCTAAGTAGTAGCCATAACTATTTTGTGAAAATAACGCTGTAGGTATCGATCCAAAATTATTGAAAAGTAACTTGCATGCTCCGGAAGGGGACTTGTTGTTGCTAGTTTTCTTGTCTCGACCTAGAGCATTAATCAGTATCATGAATTTTGTGGTCCGTCATAAAAACAACCGCAGCTAGGTTCCTTTTGAGTTCAGAAACACAGACCTAATACTTGGCTCTTGGATAGTCAATGATGCACCCAGTAGAGCTACATCTGGTTGGTGAGATTTTGTCGAACCCTTATTGTAGATTGCTTCATTGTAAATTCCGTGAATTAGTAAGCCTTTAAGTGGCAGTGGCGAGCAGGTGCTTAACTGCCTTATCTTCATCGTCTTGACACCAAGTCTGGGTAGAGATGTCACAATACTCAATGGAGGTGATTAATCTGTTTGTTCTTCGTTGAGATTCGACTCTTGAACATTATCAGTCAGAAACATCTTCACCATTAGATGGCAGTTCTTTGTTTGATTGAATATCATCCGTCTTAATGACATTCAATCAAAAATATTCAATGAATCTGTGGTTGCTAGTTCAAGCGTAGGGCTATACTGAAACTTTCAATGAATGTGCAAGCTATATTGAAGCTTATCAAAAATTCTCAATCATCAAAGATGCATATTAAATGAGTGCTGTTAGTTTAGGATGCAAAACCCCTTCCTCGTTGACATCCGAGAGATTGATCAAGAAATTAGAGAGATAATCTCGATTAGACATGATAAGTTAGAGAACTGAATCATATCGCGCATCTTTAGTGGTGCGTTCAATATATTTTGACCGAACTTGAAGCAATCGATCGAGAACAGAAATGGAAATGCAAATGGATAGAAATCAAAGCGAATCAATAGGTAATACGGATTAAAGTGTCTATATAGAATCCAAGCCAACTAAAATAAGAAAGTGTTTTTATATTTTTTGGAAATTTTTTATGGATTAACTAACGATTGCAATCAAGTTAGAATGAAAAGAGTAAAAAAAACTTATCTTCCGTTACAATGTACATGGATTCAATAAAGCAATCACAAAACCAAAAGGAGAAATTGTGATCGATTATTATTGGGAGAAATAGAGACAAAGATAACACTGTTTGTGATTGATATAGAATCACCATACAACATGTTGTTGGGAAGACCATGGGTGCATGCGATAAAAGTTGTAGCATCAACACTACATCGGTGCATCGATTCCCAATTCCAAGTGGAATAGGTGAAATTAAAGGAGATATTCGAGTGCGAATATTTACAATCGGATAGATGTAAGAAATTACGAGGAAGAGAAAAGAAGCGAAAGGATCGTTGGAGAAAAGCAAAAGAGTTAAAAGAAGAAAGCGAATTTAAGATATATATGATCGAGCGAAGAGGGAAAAGGAATACAGGTGAAGTACCAGTGAAGGAAGGTTAAATGATTAAAGAGATTAAGGAACCAACCCGAGATGGGAGAACCGGCGAATTTTCTGAGTGGAACCAACAAAGGAAATAAATGTTGTATCGGAAGAAGAACCAAAAATATTAAAAATAGGGACCAAGATGGATAAAGAAGAACAAAAACGATAAAACTCTTGCGAGAGTATAATGATATCTTCTGCATGGAGTATGGAGGAGATGCCAGGGGATACATCCATCATGCATGTCATAAATTGGATATTAAAAAGAATGTAAATCCATTTAAACAAAGAATAAGGAAGATTGCAATTGATTATCACCCTCAAATAAAAGCGGAGTTACAAAAGATGTTAGATGCGGGGATTATAAGGGAAGCAAAATATCCGAATGGATAGCAAATATGGTGGTAGTACCAAAAAGAACAATGGGATAAGGATCTGCATAGACTTCTTGATTTAAACAAAGCATGTCGAAGGATAGTTTTGCTTTACCGAGATATCCATCAAATGGTAGAATCGCGTCAGGAAATGATAGAGTCTCAATGTTGGATGGATATAAAGGTTATAATCAAATTCCTTTAGTGAAGAAGATCAAGAACATCTTGCTTTCTTCGCACCAAAGAGGTTTATCTTTGTTATCTCTGAAAAATGCCACTTGGATTGAAGAATGCGGGTCGACATATCAAAGAATGGTGGAAAAGTATTTGAAAAATGGATACATACCACATTAGAAGTCTATGTCGACGATATGTTAATAAAGTGTAATGAGGCAAAGGATCATGTTGATGATTTGAGATAAATCTTGACGGAGATCCCGAAAATTCAATATCAAGGTGAATCCAAAAAAATGTGTCTTCGGTGTATCATCAGGGAAAAATTCTTAGGATATATAGTGTCCAAGAAGGGGAATAGAAGTTTATCTAGAGAAGGCACAGGCGAGTTAAAGATATGCCAGTGAAATATGTTCGAAGCTAAATGGATTGATAGCCGTTGGGAAGGTTTATCTCACGTTCTTCGGATAAGTGTAAACACTTTTCAATATATTAAAAGAGGAACAAAATTTGAGTGGCGGAAGAGTGTGATAAAGCATTGCGAGCATAAAGAATTATCTGGTGAATTTGTCCATTATGCAAAAGGCGGGGCAGGGAGAGGAATTGCTACTCTATTTGGCAACAACATCGCATGCATTAAGCGCGATATTGTTACGTTAGGATAAAGGAATAGAAAAACCAATATATTATATAAGTAAAACATACAATTCCTTAGAGAAAAATTATTCAAAAATTGAAAAGCTAATTCTCGCACTGGGTATGCATTATTCAAGATTTGCATTTACTTTCAATCTCACAAGATTAAGGTATTAACGAGAGTAACAATTGAACCCGCAATAAAGAACTCAAAAAGATCGGGGAAGAGTTGAAGGTGGAGCCCAATTAGGAAATTATGAAATTGGTTATGAGACTTTATCTTCGCCAAAGTCACAAGTTATCGCAGAGTTTCTTGCAGAGTTTCCATTAGAAGAAGATGAATATGTTGAAGAAATGATGGATGTGGATGAAGAACATGGGAATCCTAAAGACTTGTTAACTGATCGGAATTAAAATAGATGGGAGATATTAGTCGACGGATCATCCAACGGATAAGGGAATGGAATCGGTATTGTATTTATTTCACCAACAAGAACGCGAATGGCTTACTCGTTCAGGTTGGATTTCGCATCCACAAATAATGAAACTGAATATGAGGCAGTCGTACATGCACCAAAACTAGCAATTGAAATGAAAATAAAGATGCGAGAATAACTAGTGATTCACGAGTTGGTGATTAAAGTCGGTATTGATGGTGGTTTTTAAACAAAGGGTAAAATCGTAAAACCCCAAATAACCTAATGTCACCGGTGACACATTTATTAGAACATTTAATGCATATAGTCGATTAATTAATAGGGGGTATTTTTTCAAATTAGGGTTATAACGAACAAAACCCTAATTCCCCTCCCGTCGATGGCAAATCATGCCGACCACACCTAGCCCAAGCTAGCCGCGCCATGCCAAACGCACTACTGCCTTGGCCCTAGCCATGCTAGTCATACCAAACGCAACCAAATAATGCCAACCATGTTAGCCGCACCTCCGTGCCAATGGAAAATCATGCCGACCACACCTAGCCCAAGCTAGCCGCACCCCTCTGTGCCAATGGCAAATCATGCGACCACACCAAAACGCGCCAAAGCATGCCAACCATGTTGGCCGAACCTCCGTGCCAATGGCAAATCATGCCAGCCACACCTAGCCCTAAGCCAACCGCACCTACGTACCCAATGGAAAATCATGCAGCCACACCAAACGCGCCAAAGCATGCCAACCATGCTAGCCGCACCTCCGTGCCAATGGCAAATCATGCCGACCACACCTAGCCCAAGCTAGCCGCACCTTCTGTGCCTATGGCAAATCATGCCATCCATGCCAAAACGCGCCAAAGCATGCCAACCATGTTAGCCGCACCTTCGTGCCAATGGCAAATCATGCGACCACACTCAGCCCAAGCTAGCCGCGTCATGCCAAACGCACTCGCCTTGGCCCTAGAAATGTTAGTCACACCAAACGCGCCAAGGCATGCCAGCCATTCTAGCCGCACCTCCGTGCCAATGGAAAATCATGCCATCCACACTTAGCCCCGAGCTAGCCGCGCCATGCCAAACGCACTCTTCTTGGCCCTAGCTACGCTAGTCACACCACGCCAAGCCAAGCACTCTGCCTTGACCCTAGATACGCTAGCCACGCCATGCCTAAATGGCGCCCGCGCCTAGATTTGCAAACCATGCAACCTAGGCCAAATTGGCCACACATGCCACTGGCACATGCCAACACGCTCGCTGGTAACTTTTCCTACCAGGACGTTGTTTATGGGTGAAAATCGTTCTGCTGATTTCGGTAATTTCGGTGGGTGAGTGAGAAATTGATTCAAACCCTAAACAAATGTGTTGCACGTGAGCACTTTGTAGATTCGAGAGATCGACGTACAAGTCCGTCTCTAAACCAAGAAATGGCCGTTCCAGAATTGCTTCGGTCACAAAGTGGAGGAGAAGGGTTGATTTGGGGAGGTAAGCAAAGAAAGTTTTTGAGGAGAGTAGTATCTCGACTTGTATCAGAAAGTGAAAGCTTAGGAAGCTTGCAAGAGATAGAAGCTTTTGGGAGAGCTTGCAAAGTTGCCTTTACGAGTGTAAGTGTAGTGTATTTCTCCGACCGAGACTTGTTGTCTGGGGTGGAAATAGGTAAGACCTATTTATACAAATCGAGATTGAAACGTACCCTGGCCTCATGAAGGAAGAGAGTAAAGGGTGAAATAATGGGAGGAGGTGGTAACCGCATGGTTTAATGGGCAAAAACGTCTTTCACCATTATTTCCTCTTTTATTTGACCGCTTTATTCCTTTTCACGCTTTCTTAATGTGAGCATAGTGTCTGTTGCGCATGTCTTTGTGACCGCCAAACCAAAACCCTAAAGAAGCATACCCCAGTTTGTGTCGATGTCTCGAGTGTTGGTTGCATCTTGAGTGCAAGTGGCGCTGCTAGTGGCGCGTGTGGCATGTGCCAATGGCATGTGCGGAATGCCTTGGTGGTAGGTTGCACGGTTTGCAAGTTAGGCTACCAGCGTGTGTGTTTGGCATGTGCCAATGGCATGTGCGGAATGCCTTGGTGGTAGGTTGCACGGTTTGCAAGCTAGGCTACCAGCGTGTATGTGTGGCATGTGCTAATGGCATGTGTGGAATGCCTTGGTGGTAGGTTGCACGGTTTGCAAGTTAGGCTACCAGCGTGTGTGTTTGGCATGTGCCAATGGCATGTGCGGCCATGTTGACCTAGTTGCAAGTCTTGCAAGCCTAGGGCGCTATGTTTGGCGTGGGCCAAAGGCATAACGGCTTGGAAGTATGGCTTGCGACACGTGTTGGCATGTGCCAATGGCACGTGCGGCCATGTTGACCTAGTTGCAAGTCTTGCAAGCCTAGGGCGCGAAGTTTGGCGTGGGCCAAAGGCATAGCGGCTTGGAAATATGGCTTCTTCAAGCACGTGTTGGCATGTGCCAATGGCACATGCGGCCATGTTGACCTAGTTGCAAGTCTTGCAAACCTAGGGCGCTATGTTGGCGTGGGCCAAAGGCATAGCGGCTTAGAAATATTGCTTGCGACACGTGTTGGCATGTGCCAATGGCATGTGCAGCCATGTTGACCTAGTTGCAAGTCTTGCAAACCTAGGGCGCTATGTTAGGCGTGGGCCAAAGACATAGCGACTCGGAAATATGGCTTGCGACACGTTTTGGCATGTGCCAATGGCACGTGCGGCCATGTTGACCTAGTTGCAAGTCTTGCAAGCCTAGGGCGCGATGTTTGGCATGGGCCAAAGGCATAGCGGCTTGGAAATATGGCTTGCGGCATGTGTTGACATGTGCCAATGGCACATGCGGCCATGTTGACCTAGTTGCAATTCTTGCAAACCTAGGGCGCTATGTTGGGCGTGGGCCAAAGTCATAGCGACTTAGAAATATGGCTTTCGACACGTTTTGGCATGTGCCAATGGCACGTGCGGCCATGTTGACCTAGTTGAAAGTCTTGCAAGCCTAGGGCGCGATGTTTGGCGTGGGCCAAATGCATAGCGGCTTGGAAATATGGCTTGCGGCATGTGTTGGCATGTGCCAATGGCATATGCGGCCATGTTGACCTAGTTGCAAGTCTTGCAAGCCTAGGGCGCGATGTTTGGCGTGGGCCAAAGGCATAGCGGCTTGGAAATATGGCTTGCGGCATGTGTTGGCATGTGCCAATGGCACATGCGGCCATGTTGACCTAGTTGCAAGTCTTACAAACCTAGGGCGCTATGTTGGCGTGGGCCAAAGGCATAGCGGCTTGGAAATATGGCTTGCGACACGTTTTGGCATGTGCCAATGGCACGTGCGGCCATGTTGACCTAGTTGCAAGTCTTGCAAGCCTAGGTCGTTATGTTGGGCGTGGGCCAAAGGCATAGCGGCTCGGAAATATGGCTTGCGTCACGTTTTGGCATGTGCCAATGGCATGTGCGGCCATGTTGACCTAGTTGCAAGTCTTGCAAACCTAGGGCGCTATGTTTGGCGTGGGCCAAAGGCATAGCGGCTCGGAAATATGGCTTGCGGCACGTGTTGGCATGTGCCAATGGCACGTGCGGCCATGTTGACCTAGTTGCAAGTCTTGCAAGCCTAGGGCGCTATGTTTGGCGTGGGCCAAAGGCATAGCGGTTTGGAATTTGGCGTTGTTGCCATGGTGCAAGGTGCGGCTTGGTTTTTGGAATGGTTGCCATGGTGCGAGTGCGGCTTGGTTTGGCATGGTTTCCATGGTCTAGAGTGCGGCTTGGTTTATGGTTGCCATGTTCTGCAAAAGATGCGTCTTGGTTTAGCATTGTTGCCATGGTCGTGATGCGGCTTGGTTTGGCATTGTTGCCATGGTGCGCGATATGCGGCTTGGTTTGGCATGGTTGCCATGGTCTGTGATATGCGGCTTGTTTTGGCATGGTTGCCATGGTGCGCAGAGTGCGGCTTGGTTTGGCATGGTTGCCATGGTGAGCAGTATGCGGCTTGTTTTGGTATGGTTGCCATGGTGCGCAGAGAGCTGCTTGGTTTGGCATGGTTGCCATGGTGCGCAGTATGCGGCTTGGTTTGGCATTGTTGCCATGGTGCGCGATATGCGGCTTGGTTTGGCATTGTTGCCATGGTGTGATATGCGGCTTGGTTTGGCATTGTTGCCATGGTGCCTGATATGCGGCTTGGTTTGGCATTGCTTCCACGGTCGCGAGGTGCGCTTAATTTTGGAATTAGGGTTCGTGTTGAAAACCCTAACTGTATTTTGAAAAAAATACCCCTATTAATTATTTACACCTGAGTTAAATGCTCTTATTTAATGTGTTGCGGGTAACACTAGGTCATGGGTTTATGATTTTACCCCTTGTCTAAAAACCACCATCAACATTAAGTCCCCGCTTAGGATCGGAACAGGGGCTTTGTTGCGAGGTAAGCATAAGATGGTGACAAACTGATAACAACAACCCGTAAAGAAAATTGAAGGAGGCTTGTCGACCTTTTATAAATAGGATTTGGAATCCTTGCCTATGGTAGTTTTGCACAAATCGGGAGGGTTTGGCACAATTGGTGGGCCCGGTGCAGCTTGGGCGACGTTGGGAAGTTGGCGTGAGTTGGGAACCGAGTGTGCTAGTTGGTGGGACCGGCGTGGAAGTGTAGAAGCCGTTCGTGCTTGCGAGGGCGTGACTTGGGCGGCATTGGGAGGTCGGGCGCAATTGGTGGGGCCGGTCCAATCTTGGAAACCATGCTTGCGGCGTGACTTGGGCGGCATTGAGAAGTCGTAATTGGTGGGGCCAGTCCAATCTTGGAAACCATGCTTGCGGGCGTGACTTGGGCGGCATTGGGAAGTCACAATTGGTGGGGTAGTCCCAATCTTGGAAACCATGCTTGCGAGGCGTGACTTGGCGGCATTGGGAAGTCGCATCCTTTGTGGGCCCGTTTCTTACACGCGTGATTTTGGTAAAGGGAAATCCTTCCCTATTTCAAAGTCTTTCACGCCTATATATATATATATATATATATATATATATAAAGCCCCTTTTTCCCCATTCTGCGCTTTATTCTTTCTTCTTTTCATACTAGCGGCAAAGAGAGACCTGGTTTCGTGTATGTCTTCGAGTACTCTTCTTTCTCTATTTATTTTTTTTTTTACATAGGCATAATCCTTACAAGTAGGCGCTTCCACAATCTTTGCATATGATTCCTTGGCGTGCCTCTCAAGAAAATATTCGTCGTATTTCGAACCCAGAGAGAACCCCTATATGAATCCAGAAGAAGAATACGTGTATATGCTTCATATGACTTCGAACCCGTAGAAATATTGTATATATGATTTTGCTTTTTGAAAGAAGTATCACGCGTGTAGTTTTGGACCAATAGAAAAATGCTCCATATATATTTTTGACTCCAAAAGAAGGATATGTAGACACACTTGTACCCGCATAGAATGCCGCGTATATAGTTTCGAACACGAAGAAAAATACGCGTATATAGTCTTGAACCTGAATAAAATACCGTGTATATAGTATTGAACCCGAATAAAATCGTGTATATAGTCTTGAAACCGAATTTGTTGGGTACGATTATGTGTCGGGGAGATAACCGTCTTTCTCCATTTGTTTTGTGCAGATATCTTATTACCAAATTGTTATGAAGGAATTTGATAAGATGTTACTGAACCACATTTCACTTCGTCGAAGGATGCTCATAATTCCAAACCGAACACTGAGATGATGAATTCTTCACTAGAGCCCCTCACCGCTTCGGAAGAATCACGGGTTCGTGCCAATTTTGCTAACCGGTGGTGAGGATGACAGGAAGACACGTTCGGTTCGCCCAGAGAGCACCATTCGGTTTTGTCTTCATAAAGGGGTATATTCCTCTTCCAACATTGACTTTAGGATATGTCAAAGTCCATTGCGTTCTTTTGACAGATGGGTTGAGTTCATGGTGAGCGAGGAGCGTATAAATACCATCTTAACTCAAGCGCAGGTCATTGATGCTGTCAAGACTTCAGTAAATCTTCAGATTAGGAAGGACATCCCAGGCTTAGTTGCTTTCATCTCCAGATGGTGTTCGGACACCCATACAATCATATGTAGATGGGGTGAGATAACTTTCTCCTTGGAGAGTGTGGCTCTCTTGTTTGAATCTTCCTGAATCGGGAATCTCGGTATCCAATTATGCGAAAGTGAGGCGAAGATGCGGGATGACCTGGCCGCTAAGTTGGGGATTTCGCTCGGAAAGACTCCATTGCGAAGTCTAAGGACTCTGCCCGGAAAAAGGATGAAAGGTGCCCTTACGGTTGGTGGATATCTCAATGGTTTCCGGACGAGTTGGAGCTGAACAGAAGTGCAAATGATCTTCATGTCGCGGCATTTTTGGCTCTCCGGTTGTCTAGAGACATTTTGATGACGGTTCTGGCAAGAAGGGAATAAGACCAGAGTTGTTGGCGATTCTTTGTGAAATTGGCAAAGGGTGAAGATCTTCCCATTGGCAAGTCAGTTCCTTGGTTCTCTGTATGTGCATCGGATCACCCTGGTTGCGAACATGCGAGTTTCGAATGGTTTCATGAAAGTGGATTCATATGTGCACGTTGTTTTCTCGCAAGTCCGGCTATGGGAGCACTTTGAGAAGTATGCTCCAAACCGTTGCCTTCGCTACCGTGAGTTGGGGTGGCTCGAATTCTTCGATGGGTGAACAAAGGCCCAAGAGTTGGCGTGAGCTTGGTTAGTTTTCTTGATAAGTTGCATGAAATCAATTTTCGTCCATGGGGGCCTATCCATAATTTAGTGACTCAAATTGGCACTTTTGCTTCCGCTCCGCTCATGTCTTTGTCTTCCGATGACGATTTGAGTTGTCAGAAACCTCGTTCATTCAAAGTCGCTTGCCCGGTTATATGCCGTCTTTCTTCGTGGGGTCTTTCCAGGATAGTCACTTACAATATTGACCGTGTCTTTGCTCGTCACATGGGTTTCGATCAAGGGTGCCTCGTTTACGGCCGGTGATCCCTAAGGATTCGTTGCGTGTCGCCCTTGACGCCGATGTCCTTGCCGGATATCCGTCTTTCCTTTTTTCAAATGGGAAGAGTAACTTCGACGACCTTCGGCTATAATGAGTTTTGGTGCGACGAGTTTACTATGATCCGAGATTTTGTGAATAACGTGGTGGAAAACGTTCGTTGCAAACCTTCTCCAGCAGTTCTGAAGGAGTATCCAATGTTGAGAGATCCCAAGCGAAAGTTTCCTAGTAATTCGGAAAGCTCCCAGGCCAAGGAACGGAGAACGAAGAATCGTCTTTGGCGGGTTCGGACGGTTTCACAAGATCCTCCCACGGCTCTTGTGTCTTTCAGCTTCTTCCAATAACCGGGTATGTGTCGCCTCTTCATGGGTTTGTCTCAAAACACACGTAAATTTCTAGTGAGAATATGTGTCTTGTTTCCTTCAGGGCTTCGGTAGTGTTAACGCCACGCCCTTGCATGTTGCTGTGAGACGCCAGTTTCTTCAAGGAATTCCGGCGGCACCGAGCCTACCCATAGCGGTGATGAGTCGAGAAAGAAGAAAGTTCAACAAGCGAGAGTGATTCCTCCTGGCAGCACTGGTTCTTCTTCGGGAAGCGGTTCGGTGAGTTTCGCTTCTTTCTTTCTTTTTCTTCCGTTTCTTCTTTTGAAAAATGTCTAACTCAAGTTTGCGGGAGGAATCCGGTTCGGGAGGATGATTCGGGATGGAGTCACGAAAACTTGCCTTTGGTGACCACCAGGCGACTTGGAGATGGGAGTTAGCCAATTGTCGGGCACAAACGTGGTTCGGACGGGTGGATGATTTCTCGATGGTTGTTGTCGTAGACATGGAAGAAAACCCTTTGCGAGTCGTGAGGCCACTTGCGGGCGCCATTTTGATCCCCGTACTTGGTTCCTTATCCGAGTCATGTCTTTGGTTGGCGGTTTTAGCGCGTCGGCTAAGCATGAGGCATTGTACACCAGAACTGGGAGAAGTACGGACATATGGCTACAACCAAGAAAGTCACTAGTCGATTACGCTGGTTAAGCGTGTGGAAGAGGCTTTGTCTTCCATCGAGGATATGCGTGAGGTGACCGGTCACACCGTTTCAAGACGTTATTGCCGACCGGGAGCACCATCGCGACGTGTGCATGGAAAAGGAGTTCAACACTTCGTGGTTTGTCGAAGGCCTTCTTTGAGATCCAAAAGTTGAAAGATGCGATGTCGAAAGCCTTTCCGCCGAGGAGATCGCCCGACAGGAGATGGAACTCGAAAAGCTTTCCAAGATGTTGACTATGAAGAGAGCGGCTCTTGAAGACATAAAGTTTGACTTTCTCCAAGAAGAGCAGACTTGTTGGACGATTTTCCTTGAACGTTTCTCCGTTAAACTTTCATTTAGGTTCTTTTTTTTTTTTTTTGAAAGACATATTGGATGTCCGGTTCAAAACTTAACCTTTGATAGATAAATTGGTAGCTTTTAGGGTGTTGGATTATTTTCGGGATGAATGGTTTTGATAATATAACTTCGATTATGTTTTGGGAAAGGAATATTGCTTTTATGAAAGTATGTGCTAGCAATAGGCACAAGACGCAATATTATGGCGGTTTTATTAAGAACCTAAAAATGTGATCGTATATCTTGCCCAATCTAAATTTACTCACTTGCAAACACGCCTCTTTCCAAGTAAAAAAAGCGGCTTTGCTGGTAGCATCGCCGATTAGTCCCTAATTGCTGGTAGCGTCTTGCGAGTCCCCAGTTTTCGGTGTAGTTTTAACAAGCGATAACTTAGGGTTGTCTGGCGATTGAGTCGGATCGATCGCAAGTCCCCAATCGCTGGTGGCATCTTCAACGAGTCCCAGGTTTTTTCGTGTAGTTTTTTGCAACCTGGTAACCGAGTCGCCCTGGTAGTTGAGTCGGATCGAGTTGCCTTCCCTACCATCTTGACATCCGGGTCGAAAACGAGATCGAGAGTCCGACATTATAGCCGATAGATCAATCCTCCCGCCGTGGTCGCCAATTGTTTATGGGTGAAAATCGTTTCTACCGATTTCGGTAATTTGGTGGGTGAGTGAGAAATTGATTCAAACCCTAAACAAATGTCTTTGCACGTGAGCACTTTGTAGATTCGAGAGATCGATCACAAGTCCGGCCTAAACCAAGAAATGGCCGTTCCAGGACTTGCTTCGGTCACAAAGTGGATGAGAAGGGTTGATTTGGGGAGGGAAGCAAAGAAAGGTGTTGAGGAGAGTAGTATCTCGACTTGTATCGAAAGTGAAAGCTTAGGAAGCTTGCAAGAGATAGAAGATTTTGGGAGAGCTTGCAAAGTTGCCTTCTAAGAGTGTAAGTTTAGTGTATTTCTCCGACCGAGACTTGTTGTCTGGTGGAAATAGGTAAGACCTATTTATACAAGTCGAGATTGAAACGTACCCTGGCCTCATGAAGGAAGAGAGTAAAGGGTGAAATAATGGGAGGAGGTGGTAACCGCATGGTTTAATGGGCGAAAACGTCTTTCACCATTATTTCCTCTTTTATTTGACCGCTTTATTCCTTTTCACGCTTTCTTAATATGAGCGTAGTGTACTGTTGCATCTTTGTGACCGCTAAAACCAAAACCCTAAAGAAGCATCCCCAGTTTGTGTCGATGTCTCGAGTGTTGGTTGCATCTTGAGTGCAAGTGGCGCCGCTAGTGGCGCGTGTGGCATGTGCCAATGGCATGTGCGGAATGCCTTGGTGGTAAGTTGCACGGTTTGCAAGTTAGGTTACCGGCGTGTGGGTTTGGCATATGCCAATGGCATGTGCGGAATGCCTTGGTGGTAGGTTGCACGGTTTGCAAGTTAGGCTACCGGCGTGTGTGTTTGGCATGTGCCAATGGCATGTGCGGAATGCCTAGGGGTGGTAGGTTGCACGGTTTGCAAGCTAGAGCTACCAAAGATGTATGTGTGGCATGTGCTAATGGCATGTGTGGAATGCCTTGGTGGTAGGTTGCACGGTTTGCAAGTTAGGCTACCAGCGTGTGTGTTTGGCATGTGCGGCCATGTTGACCTAGTTGCAAGTCTTGCAGAGCCTAGGGCGCTATGTTTGGCGTGGGCCAAAGGCATAGCGGCTTGGAAGTATGGCTTGCGACACGTGTTGGCATGTGCCAATGGCACGTGCGGCATTGTTGACCTAGTTGCAAGTCTTGCCAAGCCTAGGCGCGATGTTTAGCGTGGGCCAAAGGCATAGCGGCTTGGAAATATGGCTTGCGGCAAGTGTTGGCATGTGCCAATGGCACATGCAGCCATGTTGACCTAGTTGCAAGTCTTGCAAACCTAGGGCGCTATGTTGGGCGTGGGCCAAAGGCATAGCAGCTTAGAAATATGGCTTGCGGCACGTGTTGGCATGTGCCAATGGCATGTGCGGCCATGTTGACCTAGTTGCAAGTCTTGCAAACCTAGGGCGCTATGTTGGCGTGGGCCAAAGACATAGCGACTTCAAAGGAAATATGGCTTGCGACACGTTTTGGCATGTGCCAATGGCACGTGCGGCCATGTTGACCTAGTTGCAAGTCTTGCAAGCCTAGGGCGCAATGTTTGGCGTGGGCCAAAGGCATAGCGGCTTGGAAATATGGCTTGCGGCATGTGTTGGCATGTGCCAATGGCACATGCGGCCATGTTGACCTAGTTGCAAGTCTTGCAAACCTAAGGCGCTATGTTGGGCGTGGGCCAAAGTCATAGCGACTTGGAAATATGGCTTGCGACACGTTTTGGCATGTGCCAATGGCACGTGCGGCCATGTTGACCTAGTTGCAAGTCTTGCAAGCCTAGGGTGCGATGTTTGGCGTGGGCCAAAGGCATAGCGGCTTGGAAATATGGCTTGCGGCATGTGTTGGCATGTGCCAATGGCACATGCGGCCATGTTGACCTAGTTGCAAGTCTTGCAAGCCTAGGGCGCGATGTTTGGCATGGGCCAAAGGCATAGCGGCTTGGAAATATGGCTTGCGGAATGTGTTGGCATGTGCCAATGGCACATGCGGCCATGTTGACCTAGTTGCAAGTCTTGCAAACCTAGGGCGCTATGTTGGGCGTGGGCCAAAGGCATAGCGGCTCGGAAATCTGGCTTGCGACATGTTTTGGCATGTGCCAATGGCACGTGCGTCCATGTTGACCTAGTTGCAAGTCTTGCAAGCCTAGGGCGCTATGTTGGGCGTGGGCCAAAGGCATAGCGGCTCGGAAATATGGCTTGCGACACGTTTTGGCATGTGCCAATGGCATGTGCGGCCATGTTGACCTAGTTGCAAGTCTTGCAAACCTAGGGCGCTATGTTTGGCGTGGGCCCAAAGGCATAGCGGCTTAGAAATATGGTCATGCGACACGTGTTGGCATGTGCCAATGGCACGCAAGTGCCATGTTGACCTAGTTGCAAGTCTTGCAAGCCAGGCGCTATGTTTGGCGTGGGCCAAAGGCATAGCCGGCTTGGAATTTGGCGTTGTTGCCATGGTGCGCGAGGGTGCGGCTTGGTTTGGCATGGTTGCCATGGTGCGCAGAGTGCGGCTTTGTTTGGCATGGTTGCCATGGTGCGCGAGTGCGGCTTGGTTTGGCATGGTTGCCATGGTGCTAAAGTATGCGGCTTGGTTTGGCATTGTTGCCATGGTGCCCGATATGCGGCTTGGTTTGGCATTGTTGCCATGGTCGCAGATATGCGGCAGTTTGCATGGTTGCCATGGTCGCGCGATATGCGGCTTGTTTTGGCATGGTTGCCATGGTGCGCAGAGTGCGGCTTGGTTTGGCATGGTTGCCATGGTGGCTTGATGCGGCTTGTTTTGGCATGGTTGCCATGGTGTGACGGCCTGACTTGGTTTGGCATGGTTGCCATGATCGCTTGATATGCGGCTTGGTTTGGCATTGTTGCCATGGTCGCATGATATCTTGACGGCTTAGTTTTAGCATTGTTGCCATGGTGCGTGAGATGCGGCTTGGTTTAGCATTGTTCCCATGGTGCGCAGATGATGCGCTTGGTTTGGCATTCACCCACGGTGCGTGGTGCGGCTTAATTTTGGAATTAGGGTTACGTGTTGAAAACCCTAACTGGTATTTTGAAAAAATACCCCTATTAATTATTTACACACGAGTGAAATGCTCTTATTTAATGTGTCATGGTCACACTAGGTCATGGGGTTTCACGATTTTACCCCTTGTCTAAAAACCACCATCAACAGACGCGACCCAAATTGGCCACGTGTAACACCCCGTGTTTTTAGCATGGCGCATGCTAAAAGATGCGTCATGGACTGAGATGAAGCTTCATCCAAAGCTTCCGGTGAACGTGAAAAAGGTGGATTGGCTTAAGGCAATACTGCCGCCAAAAATGGTGCATTATGTTTGGCATTTGGGAGGGCCAATGTTGCATCATCATGATGCATTAGGCCATTGGGTAGGTGGGCTCGATCTTACGGCGAAATCATTGTGCAATAAATGTAAACAAAATAAGACCGGTGGTGCGCAATCATTGTACGCAATCGTTGTGTGTAATCATTGTGCAACATATAGAATAAGTGGTGCACAATCATTGTGCAAAGAGACGGAACGAAAGTGTTGCACAATCATTGTGCAAAGAACGAGACTGGGCAATCATTGTCGGTCCTTGAAATATATGGAAACGGCCATGAATAGTAAAAGTGGGAGTTGGTGAATGATTTTGGTCCCCTTTCCATACTTGTAGAAATTCCATTAAGACATATATAGGGAGGGGTAGTTGGTTGAAGGTGCATATGCAGACTATGTACCAAGTAAGCTTCATAGCTTAGTAGGAAGAGTATAAATGATGCCTAAGGCTCATTTATAGTTGCGAGTCCTCGCGAAGAGGGCATTTGATGCTTAGGCATCGTTATGCCATATTATGGACCAAACATGCATCACTTGGATGCATTTCGACTGAACGACCTATACGGACTAGGCCATTTCCATTATTGCTTGGACACACCCATGCAAACGAGTTGGCTTAAGTTTCATGTCCCTTCGAGGATGAACTACGGCCTGTGCTTGATCCCTTTAGAGTAGGGAAGGGGCGTAGGCAGCCGCAATGAGTTAAGATTGCGGTCCAAAGACGTTGTCGCTCATATCATCTAATCGGAGATGATTGCGACATTCCGGCCCCTCATATCATCTAAGCTCGGTAGCTCGACGCCAGGGATGATTGTGGCCATTCTTGATGAGGCTTAGTTGCATGCCAGCAAGGGATGCTCATACTTCCTATCAAGCTACAAAAGAGCCTCAAAAAGGCGTTTTTCGCCGTATTAAGCAAGTTTTGCTTTCTTAATAAACCCTTTCGGAACAAGGGTAAGTTGAACAGTGTGGAAGCTAAGTTAGCTGCGTCATGCTCCACGAGCATGCTTGCAAGGGCAATTGGACGTGCATTTGCCTAGCTTTGAGGCCCGGATCGTAGCTTCATCATGGCGCACTGGGGAGATTACGGCTGCGGGGCAACGCGCCAAAGGCGTAATTTTCCGGTCCGTCATGATGGTATCGAGCAAGTTCGAGAAACTCTAGGGACTTGTGCGGAGTTGACTCATTGGCGAGTATTTTCCTTAACGGAAAAACTTTAAGTTGGAGAGTAGGCCAACTTATGCGCGGAAAGAGTTGGTAATCATGGCTATGCCGGTTACATTGCGAATCGAGTTGAGCTTGTATAAGTCCGTGAGTTTGCCAGGCCTCTCGTGGCACCTCGCTTACGAGCATGGGAAGACCGTCTCGGGACGGTGGGTAGACAATGGGACCGATCATCCCCACACGCTGGCACCGGCCAGGGTGTGCGTTGTCGCCCGGCTAGCATCCCACTTACGAGTGGCAACCTCCAGAACTCCGTCGGGGACGGTGGCTTGCATCCAACCGCACCGGCATTAGAGATTGGTCCTCACAAAGTGTTGCGTTGAGTTTTGCCTTGTCATTTCGATGACATCTTTCAACTTGTGAACCTTAGGGATTCCCGGGTGGTAGTATGGGATGCTATCTAGGATACCTTGTCGAGATATCCTCTTTGGCACTGGCCAATTGCGATTCTTGGTATTGTTGTGGGCACTTTTGGATTCCTGGGCAGGTGGTATGGACATGTGCTCAGAAGGTCTAAATTGTTGTTCATGACAACTTGAAGAAACCCGTGATTTCTGAGCATCTGGTATGGGACTTTTGCTCATGAAATCCAACTCGAAGAGATTGTCCACAATAGCTTTGGTTTTGAATTTCGGGGACGAAATTCTTTGAAGGGTGTGATAATGTAACACCCCGTGTTTTTAGCATGGCGCATGCTAAAAGATGCGTCATGGACTGAGAGATGAAGCTTCATCCAAAGCTTCCATAACGTGAAAAGGTGGATTGGCTTAACGCAATACCGCGCCAAAAATGGTGCATTATGTTTGGCATTTGGCCAAGGGCCAATGTTGCATCATCATGATGCATTAGGCCGATTGGGTAGGTGGGGCTCGATCTTACAAGCGAAATCATTGTGCAATAAATGAAACAGTCGAGAAGACCGGGTGGTGCGCAATCATTGTACGCAATCGTTGTGTGTAATCATTGTGCAACATATGAGAATAAGTGGTGCACAATCATTGTGCGTAAGACGGAACCAGTGTTGCACAATCATTGTGCAACAGAACGGAGAGACTCGGCAATCATTGTCGGTCCTTGAGAAATATATGGAAACGGCCATGAATAGTAAAAGTGGGAGTTGGTGAATGATTTGGTCCCCTTTCCATACTTGTAGAAATTCCATTAAGACATATATAGGGAGGGGTAGTTGGTTGAAGGTGCATATGCAGACTATGTACCAAGTAAGCTTCATAGCTTAGCCGGAAGAGTATAAATGATGCCTAAGGCTCATTTATAGTTGCGTAGCCTCGCGAAGAGGGCATTTGGTGCTTAGGCATCGTTATGCCATATTATGGACCAAACATGCATCACTTGGATGCATTTCGACGGAACGACCTATACGGACTAGGCCATTTCCATTATTGCTTGGACACACCCATGCAAACGAGTTGGCTTAAGTTTCGTCCTTCGAGGATGAACTACGGTCTGTGCTTGATCCCTTTTAGAGTAGGGAAGGGTACGTAGGCAGCCGCAATGAGTTGCAGCATTGCCGGTCCAAAGACGTTGTCGCTCATATCATCTAATCGGAGATGATTGCGACATTATGGCCCCTCATATCATCTAAGCTCGGTAGCTCGACGCCAGGGATGATTGTGGCCATTCTTGATGAGGCTTAGTTGCATGCCAGCAAGGGGATGCTCATACTTCCTATCAAGCTACAAAGAGCCTCAAAAGGCCGTTTTCGCCGTATTAAGCAAGTTTTTGCTTTCCTTAATAAACCCTTTGCGGAACAAGGGTAAGTTGGAACGGTGTGGAAGCTAAGTTAGCTGCGTCATGCTCCACGAGCATGCTTGCAAGGGCAATTGGACGTGCATTTGCCTAGCTTTGAGGCCCGGATCGTAGCTTCATCATGGCGCACCGGGGAGATTACGGCCTGCGGGGCAACGCGCCAAAGGCGTAATTTTCCGGTCCGTCACACCACGCATGCCATTGGCACATGCCAACACGCTCGCTGGTAGCTTTTCCTATCAGGACGCGACCAAAATTGGCCACGCATGCCATTGGCACATGCCAACACGCCGTTTGGTAGTTTTCCTACCATGACGCGACCCAAATTGGCCACGCATGCCATTGGCACATGCCAACACGCTCGCTGGTAGCTTTTTCTACCAAGGCGCAACCCAAATTGGCCACGCATGCCATTGGCACATGCCAACACGCTCGCTGGTAGCTTTTCCTACCAGGCCGTGACCCAAATTGGCCACGCATGCCATTAGCACATGCCAACACGCTCGCTGGTAGCTTTTCCTACCAGGACGCGACCCAAATTGGCCACGCATGCCATTGGCACAGGCCAACACGCGCTGGTAGCTTTTCCTACCAGGACGCGACCCAAATTGGCCACGCATGCCATTGGCACATGCCAACACGCTCGCTGGTAGCTTTTCCTACCAGGCCGTGACCCAAATTGGCCGCGCATGCCATTGGCACATGCCAACACGCTCGCTCGTAGCTTTTCCTACCAGGACACGACCCAAATTGGCCACGCATGCCATTGGCACATGCCAACACGCTCGCTGGTAACTTTTCCTACCAGAATGCGACCCAAATTGGCCACGCATGCCATTGACACATGCCAAACACACACACTGGTAGCCTAACTTGCAAACCGTGCAACCTACCACCAAGGCATTCAGCACACGCCATTGGCACTTGCCACACACGCCACTAGCAGCTTTGGCATTGCCACTTACACTCAACGTACAACCTACCACCAAGGCATTCCGCACATGCCATTGGCACATGCCACACACGCCACTAGAAGCTCTGGCATTGCCACTTGCAGTCAAAGTGCAACCCGCAACAAAGTCATTCCGCACATGCCAATGGCACATGCCACACGCGCCACTAGCAGCGCCACTTGCACTCAAGGTGCAACCAACACTCGAGACATCAACACAAACGGGGATGCTTTCTAGGGTTTTGGTTTGGCGGTCACAAAGATGCGGCGTACACTACGCTCACATTAAGAAAGCGTGAATAGGAATAAAGCGGTCAATCAAATGAGGAAATAATGGTGAAAACGTTTTCATACATAAACACCATACGGTTACCACCTCCTCCCATTATTTCACCCTTTACTCTCTTCCTTCATGAGGCCAGGGTACGTTTCAATCTCGACTTGTATAAATAGGTCTTACCTATTTCCACCAGACAACAAGTCTCGGTAAGGAGAAAAATACAACACTCCCAGAAAAGGCAACTTTGCAAGCTCTCCAAAAAGCTTTCATCTCTTGCAAGCTTCCTAAGCTTTCACTTTCTGATACAAGTCGAGATAGTACTCTCCCAGAATTATTCTGGTCTCAACACCTTTCTTTGCTTCCCTCCCCAAATCAACCCTTCTCCTTCACTTTGTGACCGAAGCAAGTCTGGAACGGCCATTTCTTGGTTTAGGCCGGACTTGTACAGATTGATCTCTCGAATCTATAAAGTGTTCACGTACAGCACATTTGTTTAGGGTTTAAACCAGTTTCTCACTCACCTACCGAATTTACCAAAATCGGCGGAAATGATTTTTACCCATAAACAGTCGGATAGAAGGTACATATAGTACAAATGAACCATCTTTCCAAAAATACAAAAGTTGGTTATGGATTTAGCGGTTTGAATTCCAAAAATAAGTTGGAGACACATAAGCAGAAAGGACAATAGACTTGCAGATGCATTGGCCTTCATAGCTTCCATGTTAATAGACCCGGTTGCAAGAGACATAAAAATACAAACACTTTTTTTACCATGTATAGAGAAAGGAGAAAAATCGCAAACAAATGAAATGGCAATAGAAAATATGGAAGAAGAAAGTGTGAGCGAAGACAAGGATTGGAGAACTGAGATCCATTTATATCTAGAGAAGGGAGAACTACCAAGAAAAAGGTTATAAGCACACAAGTTAAAAAGTCGTGCGACGAATTATGAATTAAGGGATGTCATTCTTTATTGAAGATCATTTCTTGTGCCCTCACTCAGATGTCTTACACAAAAAGAAGGAATAAAAATCTTAAAGGCATTACATTATGGAGATGCAGGTAACCATAGTGGAGGAAGATCACTCGCATACAAGGCTACTATTGGCCATACATGCATGAGGATGCAAAACAAGTCTCAAGGAGATGTGAAGAATGTCAACGTAGTGGCAAGAAGATACATGCACCCGGAGCGATGCTAAATACATCAACAAATGTGTGGCCCTTCGGAAAATGGGGAATCGACATTTTTGGACCATTTATACCAGGAACAGGACAAAAGAGATATTTATATGTCGCAACAGACTATTTTACAAAATGGGCAGAAGTAAAAGCGGTTCAGCATATTCGTGATAACGACATATTCACATTCAACTTTGAAAATATCATATGCAGATTTGGCATTCCTGCACAGCTGGTATATGATAATGGAAAGCAGTTTGAGGGCGAGAATATAGAAATGTTATTTAATGCGTTCAAAATTCAAAGCGAAAATCTACTCTTTTATAACCACAGAGCAATGGAAAAGTAGAAGCAACAAATAAAACGATCGCAGACAACTTGAAGAAGAATCTAGAAGGGAAAAATAAATGATGGTGCGAACAAGTACATAATATAGTATGGGCTTATAGGACAACAAGGAGAGAAGCAACATTAATGTCACCTTTCTGTTTGACATATGGGGTAGAGGCAGGGTTGCCAACAGAAGTCATCATTCCAACCAGAAATAAAGAAGCTTGGGAGAAGAATATAAGTACATATCTAATTTTAACGAAACTTGATGATCTAGAAGAAGCAAGAGAGGTCGATTTTTCAACATATGGAAAATTATCAAAAAAGACTAGCTCGGGAATACAACAAACATGTTAAGATAAGAGAATTTCAACCAGACGAATTGGTGTTGCGAGAAATTCCAATTTATCAAAAAGGAGGAGATGGGAAATTGGAAAAGAAGTGGGATGGACCCTATATAATCAAAAGAATAGTTGGAAATGGAGCTTATGAGTTAATGGACCCAGAAGGAAGGAATACAGGTCATAAATTAGATCGTCCTTGGAATAGGTTATATTTGAAGAAATGTTATCCATAGGGGCTTGCGAAATAAATCGCACAATGGAAAAGGATGCGAAGTTAAGAATATGAGCTTGTATTCTTGAACAAGGATGTAACATTCAATCCAATAAACAAGTTCGAATATTTCGTTCATATTCAATAAATTTTGTCTTAAAATAAGACCTTAATCAAAGGCAACAGAAATGGAAATTTTAACCAGATAGACTAGGAATCCGAATGTGGCGTGCAACCTAGTTCGCATACATGCAAGAGGCAAAAATTAATACCTATCACACATCATAGTCGGATAGAACCTAGAAGGCATGACTCAAGGGAAATCTATAACGACCCTGGAACTTGAGTTATGGAGATTTATGGTGAGAAAAAAAAGAAAAAGCCCATCCAAGAGAGGTGCCTTAAATTTTCAGTCTAAGTTTATAATCTTATATTGAAAGAACAAGGTGAGAAAGTATCTCCTAAGGAGTGCAGAAACTCGATCAGGGTGCCGAGGTACACGGTTGAGTCAAGAGTGCTTGGGCGCGTTGGAGCCTACCTTACCATTCTTGACAAGTCATGACTATGATGCACTCAGTCCGAAGATACCTCATTTAGGGTGCAATCTTGTAACCATAAACCTAATCGGTGAAGGGATAAGATACTGCGAAATCAACTGGTTGTTGTAATACCGGATGGGAGGAGCCAACCTTAACCCGGCAGAGGTAAGCTTCCTGAAGGGGAAACCGGGGGGAAGATAAGACAAATGAGAACCCTCCATTAGGGAGCTGAATTGTGTCAAAAGATGTAAATGTCATGAGGATTTTTACTCATGTGAGTATTAAGACTTGTAATATTTATGCAATAAAAAAAAACCTGAAGAGGTAATAATACAAGAAAAAGATAAGACGAGATCAATGGGTTCATATACTACAGTGTAAAGACTTCCTGCGATCTCGTCGCACAGAAATATAAGACAAATTAAGGCACAATAAGACCTTTACATAGGAAGGCAAAATAAGACCTCATGAGAAAGATTATATAAACTAATATTTGTTTTGCAGGAAATTAAACAACACGAGCTCGCACACTTGTTTCATACAAGAAATAAAATAAGAGGCAAGTATGGGAATTGAAATAACAAAATATTATCTTTCTTGAAAAAAACAAGTTTAAAATATATCAAAACAAATAAGGGAAATTCGGAAATTCGAAACTAAGCACGATCAACAACTACATCTTGTTCGACCAAAGACTTTTTGGCATCAATATTGGGTTCAGGGTTCTTAACTTCAGCATTAATCTCTCCAACGGGATTGTCCTTCTCAAGTTGATTCTCTTTATTCCCTTGATCCTTCTCATCATCGCTTACAAATTCATAGTCGTTGTCCGATTCAGGATACTCTTCATCTTCGCTTACATTAAGAGGAGGGATATTAACTACGGGAAGGAGTTTCTCAAAAGAATTCCATTAACTACAGATTGGGCACTAGGACGAGCCTTGCGAATAGCTCCCCTTTCAAGATTTCTAGCATTGATCTCCAAAAAATTCTGTGTGTATGCGAGTCTTCTTCGCTCTCTATCTCGAGAAGCAGAAAGAGAAACCTCAAGGTTCGAATGTGATATTTCCAGGCTCATTCGATCTTTGCGAACTTTAGCTAAATCAGATCTCAATTGAGAAAAAGCAGATTGATGTGACTTTTTAGAATCTGCAATGAATAATATACTATCATAAAATTGGAAATAAAGCTCAAATCAACAAAACCTAAAGAAATAGTTAAAGAATAATGAGGCAGTCAACTCTAGCTGACTACCATCGTAGAATTTAGAAAGAACAAGGGTGTTATTCTTCATACTTTCCATAGCTTTGTCAAATTTATCACCAACTAAACCATTGAGACGGGATCGAATCTTCTTTTCATCAGCATAGAGAGACTTATTCTTTTTCTTAAGAGCATCATAGGAGTGCTTTAATTGATCATATTGTTCTTGAAGATGGTTCTTCTTCACAGTCAAATTTATTTTACTTTAAATGATTTTTTCGTTCTGGGTTTTTAAATCCTTAGACGATGTTTCGTACTTTATTTCTAGTGAGCGAAGAATCCGTGCTTGGTCTTCATTAATTCTCTGAAGAATTGAATATTGGTGCGAAAATATCGATTCCTTCTTTAAAAAGGAATGCTTCTCTAAGGAAAGAGTATGATTCACTTCTTTGACAACAACAACAACTCACATAAAAGCTAAGTACCACTTCCTTGAACATTTTCCTTTACTTAGAACAAATAAAAAGTTTTTGATTTGGTTTACTACAACACGATACAATCGCACAATTACAAAAAATCGAAAAAAATCTCGCATATATATAAATTTTTAATATTTCTCTTGACTATTTTGTTTGATTTAAATGATATGGTATTTAACATGGAGAGTAGTAGGAGGAATAATAAGACCTATACAATAGGAAAAATCAGACCTCAGTAGGATCATTTCCATGGGAAGTATTTATCAAATGAGACGAAACAAGTCCTACAATGGAAATCAAAACAAAAAAAAAACGATTTGGAATCGCACATAAATGAATTTTTTTGACATTTGAAATGTTGAGTACTAATTTAAATTCTTATTTGTATTACAACATAGCATGAGGCAGAGAACATGGAGTAGTAGCTTCATTTGATTTGTTCGCATACTTCTTATTCGCATGCAAGGACAAATACTTCTTATACTTCTTCAAGGAATGATACTTTTTATTTACTTTGCAAAGCTTCGGAACTTCACAAAAGAATAGAGGCAAGTATGTACTTTTCAAGTTTGGTATTCTTTCGCTCGTTTCTTCAACAACAAAGATCAACGGCTACCCCAATATCACGCATCTCGCTCGAACAACTACAACAAGGCGGGTTTTTTCTTAAAGATCGATCTTCAAGCAATATTCAAGAAAAAAGAGGCAAATGTAGGGGCAAAATCTCGCATAACACATTTCCTTGGCGCGCGAGATTCATTCATTTTCTTAGCTCGCGAGATTCATTCATTTCCTTAGCGCGCGAGAGAACGTAGCATGCGCGCGCTAGAACGTAGCACAACACGAGATGAGGTGTTAGCTGTAATCTACTACGTATTAGTTGTCATCCACTATGTAAACATCTATATACATAGAAAGGCAGGAGATAGAAAAGGAGAGGACATACATAATTGTAAAAGAGAGACACATTTGTAGAGAGAGATTTTATTTTCTTTATCATCTTCTTCCCCAAAAAAACTAGATCTAGAGCTCAACCAAAAAACCCATTAATGGAGATTCTAAATGTTATACTAATGTAACTTCAACAATCATAGTGAAGAACCATGGTTGTAGATCACATTGATCAAACCATGTAAAAAACCCTTGCGTCTCTTTATATTTTTAGTACTTATATTTGAGATTTAGATGATTAATAAGATTTAGATCTAGAAATTATTATAAGGGGTGTGTTGTAGGATTTCTGCAATCAAAAGTTTCTTTACTTTATCTCTTTAAAATCGACTTCAATATCTCAGTTTCATAGCAAATATAAAGATGGGAACCTCAAAAACCATCTTGACATCATGTCTTTGAGACTTGGATGCTCGACCATAAAACCATAAAAGGAAAATGGTCAAACACAATACCAAAACTCATACGGACACATGGGAGTGACATGAAATCGTCCGAGTGATAACACACGTTGCGCCATTAGAGGGAATTTGTCCTCCCACTCTCCACGGGAAACAAATCTATCCAACCTTCATAAAATGGGAGAAGTTTGCATATTTGTCCAAGTATATAACCCTCCATTCAGCGGAAACTCGCACAACTCATATCTTCTCAAATCTCCTCATATTCACATCACAAACGCTAGGAGTATTCTTATCCGATGAAACTCTAATAAAATTATACTCCCCACCTATACACCAAGGTAAATCTGGCCAGTTTGATCTCACCTCATCTAGTTCAGACCAAATTCTCAATTTATCCGCATCTCCTATTGGACCATACACATTTGTAAGAATGCAATCGAAGCTATCACAAATTCTCGTGCTTCTGACGGAAAGACTATGAGTTTGTGCAAAAACTTTCAAACAGTTAAAAATAACATCATCCCAATTGTTAACATCCCCCCATATGCCCTAATCGATTTTATTGCAGTCCATTGATGCCCTCCTAAACCCGACATAATCTCTATTTTCGTTTCTTGAATAAAATCACAGTTTCCTTTTCAAGTTTCACTAAAGAACCAATAGCATTGTCCCTTCCTTTAGACCCCAATCCTCTAGTGTTATAACTCAGGATGTTTTTGCTAAATGGGATGTTTTTGCTACTTCTTTGTATTCCCATAGAAAATTTCGCATCTTTTTTTCAAGAATCTTGATGACTGAGATAGGGGCCTTAAAAAAGAGAAAAGTAGTATGTCGAAAGAGAGGATAAAATGCACTTCAAAAGAGCTAACTTACCTCCCTTTGATAATGAAATACGCCTCCAAATTGAAATTCGAGCGACAAAATTATCTATAATAGGATCCCAAATTCTTATGGAATTAGATTTAGCACCTAGAGGCATTCCCAAATACATAAAAGGTAGGTAGTCCACTGAACAACCTAATTCTTCAGCCCACATAGTTAATTTTGGAACTTCTCCCACGGAAATAAGTCTTGTTTTCGTGATTCCATACCTTAGGACTGTTTATAAAATAGCTTTACTTGGCCAAAACCGTGCACAACCGTTGCACATTCAAGGGACAGCAATCTGTCCCATGGAGCAGTTCCATAACCGCCACAAACTATGCTAACTGGCCAGTTTCTCTTTAAACTGGCGCCATCGTCCAACACCTGTTCCAATGCAGTTAGAAACCTTCTCCCACGCTTATAAACTCCCTTTATAACCGTTATACTTCATCACGCGTCATTGGCATGCTTGTGAAGCTCGTAACCAACTTGTAACCGTCACTTGAGCCGTATTGCACAACTGTTGTGCTTTACCGAATTCTGCCTTGATCCAATGTTTAGCTCTCTTGGTCCTCCATGATTATTACTCTAAGCTAATGCACAAACAACCCTTGTGCTTTAATCATTGAGGCCAGCTCCTTAAGCTCATTCTGGTTGCTCATTCTTCATATGATTCACTTAGCCAATTTGCTTGACAATAGCAATGCCACTCTTGCATTACTAGCTTGCTTGCACCGTCCATGCTTTGGCCAGCCTTGAACTAATGCCATAGACCAACTCTTGGTCTATTCTACCTTGCGCTTCATCGGCCCTATGAAGAAAAAATCCAGCCCTTGTATGGAGCATTACGTAAAAACAACTTCCATTGGGAATTATCCTACAAAAAAACTAGTTGATCATTTAGCAACCTACTCTGTCAATTTGTCATGTTTGTTCTTGTTCTTGCACTCGCACATGGATTGAATTAAGCTAAAAGTCGTACTACTTAATAAGATGACTACCCTGTCATGACTAGCCAGAAAAATGAGCTTACAAAGTATGCCGAGTAAATGGACCACCGGTCGGAGATCTACTGCCTTGTAATTTTGCTTATGCCAAAGACTGTTATGGGAGAAGCAAGTGGTGGTCAGCATCACCAACAACAGAGCATTATGATTTCTCCTCTCAAAATTTTAGTTTTTGCTTTGTATTTGATTTGTAATGCTGCTCCTTGATACTGAACTTTTTTTTTTTTCTTCCATGAATGTAATAAAGAAAAAAAAGTACAACAATGCGTCAACATGCTCCGAGTCCTGTCTCTGCATCGGTTTTATATTTTAAAGAAAAAATGCTTGCATGTCTTCTATTGCTTCGGCGAATTTAGATCTGAAATACGGTCAAAGCGATCTTAATCGGGAAAACTCATTTCGGATTATTAGTAATTCTTTTATATATCATTTCTTATTTCAGTTTACATTACCGAAACTGAAGTTTTTGTGCATGCAGCCCAGAACAATAAAAATTGAGAAGTAGGCCAACAAAATTTCAGCCTTCAGCTTTACTTACTATATGTAAAGTTTAGGGACAAAATTTCATACTTTCTCCATCATTCTACACATTGTTTTTTAGATTCGTGAATATGCGATTTTCACAGTTATAACAAAGGATTATTACACATTTCCATAAAACTTCTAACCTTACAAAATGTATCTACTGCTAATGCTAAGCCAGTCAAGAAATTGATCTGAGCTCTCTGACCAATTAGGTTCAGTATCATACTTGGAAAAAACCTGCAGCCATGAGGATAGATATGTTGTCCCGATAGTTCAAGCTCCTGCACGTAAATGAATGTAATCCAATGTATGAGGAAGATTGTTTAACACTGTCCATACCAGATCATCCCTAGCAAGAATCCCTGGTCTTGTTTGTTCAGTAACATATCCTTCACCATCCCACGCTACACGAGTTAAGCTTTCAGTTGCTTTTGCAACTTTATCCATGTGTTCGACCATTCCCAAAATACAGTATGCAGTTTGTCTTGAATCATCAACCCTGAAAATTAGTGAACCAGATCATTTTTATGTTAATGACATATATTCAATCATATAGAGGAGGCTCTACATTCTGACGTAATTACTTGATAGATATGTGAAGACAAAAAGAGTCAGAAGTCAGAACAGGCTTTCCCGTAAAAAAAAACTTTTTTGCAAGGATTATTTCCAACATAGTGATTTATGAAAAGAAGAAAGATAATCTTTAAGATAAATTTGGTTCGATGTAACTTTAACATGAACTACACTACGCAATGTGCAGTAAATAGAAGCTACATAATGTATATGTGACATCCCTTAGCGTCGACGACATAAGAATAGATACTTGGACAAAATCAAATATAAATTAGTGAGACAAAAAGTGCAATGTTGTTCAAAGTTAACATGGAGTTGTAGTAATCAATTCAGGTTGGAACCACGGCGTTGGTAGATGAGGACATGGTAAAGAAAGAAAAATGCTCTGATCTTCCAAGTCATATTTATACAAGCTCGTATGTGCAATGTCTCGTGTATAATATATAGAACCTTTTAAAAACCCAAATCTGAGGCCAAGCAAGACAGTTGTATATGATAGCTTATGCAGAGGACGTGGTCATCCTAACTTTTCATACTCTCCCAAGCTAGTGAAGCGAAATCCAATTTCCATATTTGGATTAAGGGTACACAGTTTGAATAAATACCTATAGGGGAGTTCCATTTCTGAAGAGCTTGCCAAAAGACTCCACATTATATTCTTTGAAAGCTCTAACCATATACCCTATATCAAAATTTTGGGTAATGAAACCTCATTACTCTTGTTAGCTAGAATAGTGGAAATTTACAAGGTTTGTGAACTGTTTGATCGGTTGCTTGATATGTGGGAAGAAGAAAATTAGATCATCGACCAATCAAACCCAAACCTTCCTTCATAAGATTTTCTACCACAAGGAGAAAGTTCTTACTTTCCAGTAATTTTATGGAATTCAACTTGATGATAATGGTTTTAAAGGGTTTCCGACGTCATGGCAATATTACAAAACCTCCAACTGCCGGAGCTAACCTAATAACGAAACAAAATCAAAAATATTCTAGTTTTGAGATTCTGGTATTCAAAATTGGAAAATAAAGAAATTGAAAAACAATAGACAGAAGAACTATACTCAATTAATTTAGAGAGGAAATACCATTATGCGCGATCTTTGACTGTATGAGTGAAGGTTCCTTCTTCCATCAGAAAACACTCCATCTTGCACTGATCACTGCCATACTAGTTATTACTTGAGGTTTTAATTTGATGGAAAATGAAAATAAGATCTAGATTTATTGGGATTTTGATTTGGGGGAGGAAAAAATAAAATGAGATCTAGGAATCGGAATTTAGGGCAATGATATCACGTTGTATATATAGGGCTGCTGAATGTGGATCGAGCTGCAAGCCCACTAGGAGTATTATCCATAGTTCGCACTTGTTCTTTAGCTTATCGGATGCGGATCCCGGGTACTGTATGGCTAGACCAGATATCCTGTGTCTCCATCTAATTTTTAGCTCCAAGCGGAAAAACAGTTGAGCTCTGATCCTGTGTCTTAGGTGTTCTTTGAGAAGTTTGTAGAGCATATATAGCTAAGGCTCGACGTTTTTGCAAGCGGTTTTTTGTTATGTGTCTCTAGGGAATTATCTTGACAAATTCGTTTGGGTGTCTTTTAGGCATGTTATAGATGTGGTATGATAGGACACTTTGAAGATTCTTGTGTAAATGATGAAAATTAGTTAACGTACACATTGATGAAAAGCTACCTCACTGGGTTTGCATGAACACACTAGCCTCATTTCAGTTGGATTGATCAATGTTGCTAATCACCAATGTATATTATTATAGTGCACATCACCCACAAAGGATAGCAGTGTATGAGTACATAGAGAACCGACACTCAATCCTAAATTCAAGTATGCACAAAAGATGAGAAACTATAACACATAGGGACTCTACAAAATTCAGTTGAACCAACATATACTACTGCACCACCATAAAATTGAGAATCAAAGTACAAATTTTAACTTGATCCAACCAAATTCAGAATTTTTTCTCACAGTAACTATACAAAAATTTAACCAAGCCTGCAAGTGGTTGGACTATATTAACCGCTAACCAGACACTGAAATAGAATGACTTGGTGAACAGTGAGCTAATCTAAATAGACCCAGAACTAAAGCCATGAAAGTGTCGAACTTCCTCAATCCGTAGAAGTATCAACAAGAAGAGGTCTTGAAAAAAATCATTGGCTAAAGTAATGTTGAAACAGAAAATACAATCACAAGAAATTAAAGCCAGTGAAACAAGTTTCTTCACACTAGAAAACTCTTCTCTACCTTGCGAGAATGGAAAACAACCTGTAGCCCACAAGTGGCTTCTCATCAGCAGGAACCTTCTATACTTCAACTTTTTTCTGTATCGTCACCAAATGATCTGCAGTGTAAGATTAATTTGGCGAATAATATAAGACAATATATGCAGAAATCTTGCAATGTTTTATATACAAATATATTTTGAAGTCAATGGCATAGACACATAGTTGCACACTATTTCATCTTTGCATCATGGAAAACTTTTATATACATGTTGTGTGCTTGATTACTTGGTTCAAACACCACCACCTACTTTACATTGATACTACTCCTGCTAATACTAGTGATGCTGCTATAAATCTTGGTGGTGGTGGTATGTACGGTGCTCATGAGAATGTCGGTGGTGTAACCGGCGGAGAGGAATCCATTCCGCGCAAGTTGGAACCATTTAAGATAGCTATGGGCTAAAGCATTGAAATCCATAGGAGGAAGTTCCACATGGATGCAATGAGCAATAGATCCGGCTTGTGATTCTAACACCCTTGCTCCCACCAACAAACTAAAAAGGCTTAAACATTAAATCTCCGTAATGTTTTCAGAGAATTGATCACCAGTGGTTTCTTATGAGTCCAACATATTGCTTGAGAAAACCAGTTAGCTGATTCTTTTACAAAGGGTCTCCGTGCACTGTTTTCAGTTCTTTCTGCAACAACTATTAGGTACAGCTGCTTCAACAACTCTCTGCTGCTTCTTCTACTTGGGAGGATGATATTATCTTTGATACATCTACTACTTCTCTTTGCTTGTTTGGACAATGCTCCATATCATACAAGACATTCTTCTTTTTAGGTTCTTTTGTTGTTGTTCATTGTTTTTTGTTGCTGTTCAAACTGATTAATGTAACCCCTTATCAGTTTGAGGGCGGCTAATAGGATAGTCAAGTCAAATAAGTTTGACTTGACTTGAGTCAATTGAGTCAGTGTTAGTTTCTGAGTCAGTTGTTCTGTTTCAGACAACTTAAAGTCCTGTAATAAATATGTCCGAATCTGGTCTGGTCTGTCTGTGACACTGGATTTTCTCTACAATACAATTTCTTCTCTCTTTTCTTGTGTTCATCTTGATTACTTACAATTCATCTTGATAATCTTGAGTGTAGTTGCAATGTGCAGTAAAGAATAATGAAATGATATAGTAGATCTTGAGCCCAAGATTACGTTGTTATGTGATTTAGCTGTATTGTTCCTTTTCTTATCCACAAATAGTTGGCTGATTTTATTTTATTTTTGTACATCAAATGGGTTTTTGTTATTAAGTTAATTTCGTGTTCAAGACTGCCTGCCATTACCCTCTTAGTTTGAAATTGTAATCGATAAATTTTAGAACCCCATAGTATTAAGAACACCTATAAAAACTACGATTTTGGTCCTTTTGATTTATATCAAGTTGTATTGAGTATTCGAAGGTATCAGAACTAGTATTTCGAAGGTATTCTTTTGAGTTTATCACCAACTAAACCATTGAGACGGGATCGAATCTTTTTTTCATCAGCATAGAGAGACTTATTCTTTTTCTTAAGAGCATCATAGGAGTGCTTTAATTGATCATATTGTTCTTGAAGATGGTTCTTCTTCACAGTCAAATTTATTTTACTTTAAATGATTTTTTAAATTCGGGTTTTTAAATCCTTAGACGATGTTTCGTACTTTATTTCTAGTGAGCGAAGAATCCGTGCTTGGTCTTCATTAATTCTCTGAAGAATTGAATATTGGTGCGAAAATATCGATTCCTTCTTTAAAAAAGAATGCTTCTCTAAGAAAAGAGTATGATTCACTTCTTTGACAACAACAACAACTCACATAAAAGCTAAGTACCACTTCCTTGAACATTTTCCTTTACTTAGAACAAATAAAAAGTTTTTGATTTGGTTTACTACAACACGATACAATCGCACAATTACAAAAAATCGAGAAAAATCTCGCATATATATAAATTTTTAATATTTCTCTTGACTATTTTGTTTGATTTAAATGATATGGTATTTAACATGGAGAGTAGTAGGAGGAATAATAAGACCTATACAATAGGAAAAATCAGACCTCATTAGGATCATTTCCATGGGAAGTATTTATCAAATGAGACGAAACAAGTCCTACAATGGAAATCAAAACAAAAAAAAAACGATTTGGAATCGCACATAAATGAAATTTTTTTACATTTGAAATGTTGAGTACTAATTTAAATTCTTATTTGTATTACAACATAGCATGAGGCAGAGAACATGGAGTAGTAGCTTCATTTGATTTGTTCGCATACTTCTTATTCACATGCAAGGACAAATACTTCTTATACTTCTTCAAGGAATGATACTTTTTATTTACTTCGCAAAGCTTCGGAACTTCACAAAAGAATAGAGGCAAGTATGTACTTTTCAAGTTTGGTATTCTTTCGCTCGTTTCTTCAACAACAAAGATCAACGACTACCCCAATATCACGCATCTCGCTCCAACAACTACAACAAGGCGGGTTTTTTTTCTTAAAGATCGCTCTTCAAGCAATATTTAAGAAAAAAGAGGCAAATGTAGGGGCAAAATCTCGCATAACACATTTCCTTAGCGCGCGAGATTCATTCATTTCCTTAGCGCGCGAGAGAACGTAGCATGCGCGCGCTAGAACGTAGCACAACACGAGATGAGGTGTTAGCTGTAATCTACTACATATTAGTTGTCATCCACTATGTAAACATCTATATACATAGAAAGGCAGGAGATAGAAAAGGAGAGGACATACATAATTGTAAAAGAGAGACACATTTGTAGAGAGAGATTTTATTTTCTTTATCATCTTCTTCCCCAAAAAACTAGATCTAGAGCTCAACCAAAAACCCATTAATGGAGATTCTAAATGTTATACTAATGTAACTTCAACAATCATAGTGAAGAACCATGGATGTAGATCACATTGATCAAACCATGTAAAAAACCCTTGTGTCTCTTTATATTTTTAGTACTTATATTTGAGATTTAGATGATTAATAAGATTTAGATCTAGAAATTATTATAAGGGGTGTGTTGTAGGATTTCCTGCAATCAAAAGTTTCTTTACTTTATCTCTTTAAAATCGACTTCAATATCTGCAGTTTCATAGCAAATATAAAGATCGGGGAACCCTCAAAAACCATGCTCACATCATGTCTTTGAGACTTGGATGCTCGACCATAAAACCATAAAAGGAAAATGGTCAAACACAATACCAAAACTCATACGGACACATGGGAGTGACATGAAATCGTCCGAGTGATAACACACGTTGCGCCATTAGAGGGAATTTGTCCTCCCACTCTCCACGGGAAACAAATCTATCCAACCTTCATAAAATGGGAGAAGTTTGCATATTTGTCCAAGTATATAACCCTCCATTCAGCGGAAACTCGCACAACTCATATCTTCTCAAATCTCCTCATATTCACATCACAAACGCTAGGAGTATTCTTATCCGATGAAACTCTAATAACATTATACTCCCCACCTATACACCAAGGTAAATCTGGCCAGTTTGATCTCACCTCATCTAGTTCAGAACAAATTCTCAATTTATCCGCATCTCTTACTGGACCATACACATTTGTAAGAATGCAATCGAAGCTATCACAAATTCTCGTGCTTCTGACGGAAAGACTATGAGTTTGTGCAAAAACTTTCAAACAGTTAAAAATAACATCATCCCAATTGTTAACATCCCCCCCATATGCCCTAATCGAGTTTATTGCAGTCCATTGATGCCCTCCTAAACCCGACATAATCTCTATTTTCGTTTCTTGAATAAAATCACAGTTTCCTTTTCAAGTTTCACTAAAGAACTAATAGCATTGTCCCTTCCTTTAGACCCCAATCCTCTAGTGTTATAACTCAGGATGTTTTTTCTAAATGGGATGTTTTTGCTACTTCTTTGTATTCCCATAGAAAATTTCGCATGTTTTTTTCAAGAATCTTGATGACTGAGATAGGGGCCTTAAAAAGAAAAAAGTAGTATGTCGGAAGAGAGGATAAAGTATGATTCACAATGGCCGATTATGAGCCACAAACGGTTCATATTTTGGGCCATTATACAATGTTATGATCCTCGCTGATAGATTTTGAATCACAGACGCTTCAGATTTAAAACCATTATACAAATTATGATTCACAAACGAGTACTCTTCACGAATAGCAGGTTTTGGGTCACATGCACATAGTATGCTTATGAGCATTCATCTTAAGCAATAGTAATAGAAACTACTTAACCTAAACAATGCCCAAGTATCTACAAATTGGGCTTCTTCTTGATGCGTCAAAGGTTTATCAGACGATATGTACTTGTCCTTACTTACATGCCAAATTGTTCCGCACCCACTTTGGCAAACTATCTTTGGGAATTTATGTATGTAGAAAAAATAAATACGCATTGGCTTAGTAGCAAAGGTGTTGTATATTATTGATACACCGGTGAAATGTAAGGACCACTTGGGCAATGTGACCATTTCAGGTTCAAACCAAGAACCAAGCACTACAAGGATACGATAGTCAAATATCAAAAATTTCCAACCGTTGGATATTTTTTCTTCTTCACCTTATTTGTATGTGTATGCCCTAAAGCCCCTAAGCAAAACACATCTTCACGCCGTCTGCTTTCTCTTTTTGTTGTTCATTTTTCTCTTTCTTATTTCAGATCTCAAAAAAAAAAAAACACTCAGATTCTTTAACAAGGATGGATTCTTTGAGAATTTCGTCATCTCTTCACATCAATCTTACTCTTCTTACTAATTACTATCATCATTCCTCTGAAAACTGCTAGTAGATCAAACCTTTTGTCTAGTTTGTCCATTCACTAGCAGAATGATTTCTCCTCTCGTAACTCAAATTTTCATTACTTGTCTCAAAATTTTTTTATTATGCAGTTTATTTTTTTTTAAACTCGTTAAGATTGTCATATCTCTCTCTTTGGATACATGTCTTCTAATTGGAACTCTAATTTCTGTTTCCAAGTAAGCTATTCTAGAAAATTGTTGACGGCTTTTCAATTTTATGGGATACTTTATCACTTGCTGCTATGTAGATGAGTGTAGTTGCAATGTGCAGTAAAGAATTGCATGAGTAATTGAGAAACTCTTAGTTTGAAATTGTAATCGATAAATTTTAGAACCCCATAGTATTAAGAACACCGATATAAACTACGATTCTGGTCATATTGATAGATTCTTTTTTGGTCCTTTTGATTTATATCAAGTTGTATTGAGTATTCGAAGGTATCGAGAACTAGTATTTGAAGGTATTCTTTTGAGTTTAAAATTTGAGGAGCAATTTGTTCATCTCCTCTACAGAAGATTGTAGTGAATCATCTTCTGTATAAGGATAATTATATATGGAGCCTTAGGATTAAGTGCAAGGTAAACTCCTCTTTTTCAGTTGTTTAATTTTTAAAGGATTTTCAAGGTGTAATTACTTCTATTTTTATTCAGTTGTTTAATTTTTAGAGTTACTTTAAATTTGGTAGTAATGCTCTTTAATAATGAAATGACAACCCAAGATTACGTTGTTCCTTTTGTTATCCACAAATAGTTGGCTGATTTTTTTATTTTTTTTTTGTACTTCAAATGGGTTTTTGTTATTAAGTTCTGTCTACTGTAGAAATGCAAGTGCTCGTTTCTATGTAGTGATTAGTTTAGAATAGTTGCTATAGACCTTTGAAAAACCAATTTTCTCATTCAATTTGCGTCTTCTTCAGATCTGAATTAAGCTAAAAGCCGTAGAAAAATTTGATGCTGTCACTGTTACTGCATTTGCCGAGAGGTCTTATCCAGAGAAGGATACCTTTCATCTACCTTTTGGTGAGATGTCAATAACTCCGGATGATTGTTTTAGAATCACAACCCTACCAATTAAAGGAACAAGTATTCGAGATGGCTACATCCGTCGATGAGTTATGAACTTCTTGAAAAGCTATTCGAAAGGTGCCTAGGATGGAGCGATAAAAAGGCACAATGTTAGTTTAGACGAGCTAACAAAGAGCCTAGGGAAGGTGATGAGTATAATGAGTTTGAGGCAGACCGCACGTACAAGAAGAAGTTGAAAAAGATCAATCTCAAAAACTTATTTGATGAGTTTTCAGGGACCAAAGAATTGGTTGCTCGAGGAAAGTTGGTGATGACAGAGGAGAAGATTAAGCACCATGTGACTGCTTATTTGTTATATCAACTAGGAACCATTTTCTTCCCTAACAGTTCAGTTCACGTACGTGGTAAATGCTCATTACCTCCAGCTATTGGACCCCCTGAATGAGGTGAACAACTATATTCACATTATAGACTTGAAGGAGAAAAGAATCTTGTTGGTAGCCTTTAGGTCATCCATAAAATACATTTCAGCCGTTAGATCAAAATCCATTTTAGCGAACAATAAACTGCCTGATTAGTCAACAAGAAAGAGCCCTTGGGATGAATCTGGGCTTCACTTTAATTGAGGCCCTTTAGGGTTCGATTGGTTTCTTATCTTTAGCAAGGATAAAAAGTCTCATAGTGTGCCGTCATTTCGTTTTGTTACATCACCAGTTCACTAAAAACCTTTAAATCAAACCAAAGAGATCTCTAAAAACACTTTAATCAAACTCAAAGATGAAGTTTGCATTATTATCTAGGTTGCTTATATTCATTTTCATCCCACATTTAGTTTCCGCAAAGATTTACACGGTTGGGGGAGAGCATGGTTGGACGACGAATCTAAATTTCAGCATTTGGAGTGAAGCAATCCACTTTTATCAGGGAGATTTGCTGGGTAAGGAAAATTAGAATTATTTCTTCTTTCTTAAAATTAGATTATTTAGATTTATTTCCACTTTGACTGAATTATTTAGATTTATTTCTTCTTTCTTAAAATTAGATCTACTTTTTGATGTTCAACTGGTTTCCGAGAGTGAAAGTAAAATTAGATCTACTTCTGCTTTATTTTTTATTCTTATTCACTTGTTCCTGAATTATTACAGAGTTTGTTTATGATCAGAATCGCCAAAGCGTATTTCAAGTCCACCAGGGAGATTTCGATAGCTGTAACTACAAGAATCCCATTAAAGATTGGTCAAGTGGAACCGGGATCGATATAGTTCCATTGAATCAAACAGGCACTTACTACTTCATAAGTGGGAGTGATTTCTGCTTTGATGGTGTTAAGCTCAACGTGAATGTCTCGATCCGACCCCAACCACCAGCTAGTGGATCTACATCTACATCAACATCTCTATATTTAGTGGTACTAGTCATTTGGCTTGGCGCATTTGGGAACAATTGGGGATGGATTTGGGAAGCGTTTGATGATTTAAAGAAGGAGGTCGAGAAAAAATTGTCTGAGAATTTGAAAGCGTTTGGTGATTTGAAGCAAGACAAGGAAAGGATTGTATTGCAGAAGGAGAATGTTGGGAAGAAATCAGAGGTTGGGTCTTTGAATGATGATGTCAAAAGGGTTGCCGCTGAGAAGAGTGAAATACAGACTGAACTTGAGTTGAAGAAGAAGGAAGAGTTGAGTTTCAGTTTCAAAGTCAAGAAATTGGAAAAGGGCGTGGATGAGTCGATGGAGCAAAGGAAAGGAACGGGTTCGCTTGCTGTAGAAATCAAGGAGTTGGCTACAGAGAAGTCATTGCTAGGGAAGAAATTAGTTGGAGTCGAAATGGGAAACCAGTGTTTGACATCAAAGATGAATTCTGATCAAAGAAATTCTGAGAAGGCTTTGTTGATGTTGAAGGATGCTGCTCAAGCGATGTACGGGGCTGAAGACGAAGAAAAGGAAGCAACTGTGGAATCAGATATTGATATGATGAAAATCGAGGAAGATATCCAACCATTTGCATCTGTGTTGGAAGGTATTAAAAACGCTTTGAATAAGGATAAGAAAATGGAAGAAATTACTCGACATATTGAAAACCCGAACAAGTCTGCTAAGAAGAATTCTAACATTTGGATACGGGTATCTTCTACGACCACCATCCTTGCTGCAGCAGCTGCGACTTACATCTCAAGAGGACAGTAAGTTTTTGCGTAACAGTTAGGATGCATGTTTCTACCAGTAACATCAAATATCCGTGGTCTGTGTTTGTCTTATGTCTTTCTTATGTTGTTAGTTCAGGTAGATGTCTGTCTTTTGACTGAAATCCTTATGATGTTAACTGTTATTTTATCTTCAATTGCAATCCTTGTGATACGCACGGTAGTTTGGTTGCAGTAGGCTGTGTCTATTCTGATTAACGACATATAAACTTAAAATAAACTACTAGATGTTGCAGCTTTATTACATTCATGACACAGCAAGGTCATCCACTAACTCTCACCATCAGTTGATCTAAACATGATTTTCTGCACAAAAAAAGGAGACAAGTATTGCCCAAATTAAAGGTGAAATGAGAATTAGAGAGGCGAAGATAATACAATATGCATTAATAGAGAGCCATGTATTGCCCAAATTAAAATTTTGAGAGGAGATATCATAATGCTTTGTTAGTGTTGGTGACGAATCCAACCCTTTGGAATCCTCCACATGTTTAAAGCAATTTAAAGCAAATCCAACCCTTTGGAATCCTCCACATGTTTATGATACATCTGTTTGTCAGGAACTACAATCAGTCATAGTATTCGCTATGACTTTAGCCCTAAACTTTAGCCCTTATAAATAGAACATATTTTGGTTCCGCGTTGTGCCTCCATCAACTGTATAGGAGGAAATACTGGAAGCAAAATCGTGGCCAAACCAAGTGGTAGTAGATTGACATTTTAATCCATTTGTTTGTTAATCATGAGATGCATGCAACTTTCAGGAGGTTGCTGTTAAGTTTCTCATAGAGCAGGACTTCCAATCTTGGTGAATTTGGTTAGGAAAAATGTATTATTTGTGACCTAAATAGTGATTCAAGATAATCATTTGAAAATAGCCTGGAACACTGATATGTTTCATTGATGTTATTCAAGAATGTTACAAATTATTAGAGATATATAACTACTGTGAATCTGGAAACATAACAATACACATAGCAGCTTACATACTCGCGCAGCTGTTACAATACCGAAGTTGTAGTACATGTGCCCAGTACACGAAAATCGCAGACATGAAAACTGACTGACAAGAATTTTAGGACAATTATTTTCTACATTATGTCTTAATTTTTCAATTGTTTCGCCACATTAAATGATTGGCAAACAAAAATTGTGTTCCAGTATGTAACCACTGCAAAGTATAAAGACATCTTTCTTTTACTTCTAAACATCAACTCAGCACTTCTTGAAGCAACCTAATAACAAAACAAAAAGAAATTCTAATTTTGAAATTCTGGTATCAATTGAATTAAAATAGGAACATAAAGAAGAATGAAAATTGAATTATATTATTAGATTAAAGAATGCTTACCAAATTTTGAGAGGAAATATCATTACGTTGTTCTTTGTATGAGTATCTTCTCCACCCATTAGATTGAAGAATGCTTACCAAATTTTCATAGTTGAAGTATATCAACTGGTGTTCTAAACAGCTTCATCTACTTAACTCTACTCCCAACCCGAACTTATGGTCAGTGCAGGTGCTTCATTTCAACCTGCAAGAGGAGACTTCCCACTGACACTGTGGACTGGTTCCTCTTGCTGGATTTGTGAAAGCCGGCAAAAGTATTCCAAGCTCGATCTGGCATGGGCGCCACATACACCCATGTGTTGGTGTTTCTAGTACCTGCGCAGATGTTGTAAGAAGTCAGATTCATCGAATCCAAGATAATATATAAACACACTAGTCTCATTTCAGTCGGATTAATCAATGTTGTTAATCACCAGCATACAATCTAATAATGCACACTACTCATGAAGGCTAGCAGAAGAAAACATAAATAACCAATTCTTACTGCTAAATTCAGTCTGTACAAAAGATGAGAACAACTAGGACAACATGCATGGTGAATCTACGATGTTCAGTTGAGCCATTATATACTACCACACAACCGTAAAATTGACAATCCACTAATCGACTACTATTTTAACTTGATTCAAACAAATTCATAAGATTTTTTTTTTTCAAGCCTGCACATGGTTGGACTATACCAAGCTACCCCAACTCCGAAATAGAATTGACTTGATGAGCAGTGAGTTAAATCTAAATAGATCGACCCAGAACTAAAGCCATATCAGTATCAGAAATTCTTCATCCCTAGAAGTATAAGCATGAAGAGGTCTTAACTAAATCATTAGCTAATGTTGAAACAAAAAAGCACAAGAAATTTCTTCTTTACCTTCCAAGAATGCAGCGATCGCAGTTGCAGTAGCCCACAATGGCTGCTCCTCAGAAGGTACCTGCCTTTGTACTGTTTGGATCCTCATCAAATGATCTGCAGTGCACAATGATTTGGCGAATAAGATTTAGTAGTGTTTCATATACAAATATATTTTTAAGTTACATAATTGCATAGATATATACAAATATATACAAATTTATATATATTTGTATATATACAAATATATTTTTGTAGTTAAATATATACAAATATATTTAGCATTGCATAGATACATAATTGCACTACAACGCAGTGATACTACTTGGTTCAAACACCACTTGTACTACAACGCAGTGATACTACTCCTGCAAATATTAGTAATGCTGCCAATTACCCTATTCCTTATTCCTATTGGCATTAGTAATACTATGAATATCACTATCCTTGCCTGTAAGTTAATCCTTAATCCTTATGCTATAAATCTTGGTGGCCGTATGTCAAAGATGAACTTTTCATATTTCCGTATGTGTCACTAAACATGTCTTCACATTCTCATATGAAACCAAATAACAAAAGAAGCATATTTAGATTACAAGATTTTGGTAGTAATTGAAATTATAAAACTCAATTAGTCTTGTGAGCAAAAATCATAATGCAGTTTTGAGTGTACGAGTAAAGTGTTTCTATCTGTACAAAACACCATTACTCCATCACTAAATTGATCATTAATGCATGGACAGCAAGAAGTTAAAGGAAATGCGAAAGTGGAGGTCCAAATTCCTTAGCTTCGATCAGCAAGAACTCAATTTCGATCATTAATGTTTGTGAATTATGTTCTCTCAATGTTGGATCTTGCAATTCTAGATGTTTTACTTCTTTCCGGAGCATCCCTGCCTACAAAATATGGGGTGTATGGTAAACAAATTTACCACTGTAAAATGGGAAGCTAAATGTCTACAATCTTAAGAAATTGTAGTCCACAGTCTCACGTTAAGATACTCTTTGGCATCACCGTCGTTTCGCGGCTGACACCAAGTCTTTGGGATAAATCATCGAAATTGCCTCCAAACGTGCATCCTCCAAAATATCTACAGATTTCCTCCTCCTGATTAATGTTGTCTGTCAGGAAAAATAATGAAGGGAATTAATTAGACTTTGAAAACCAACACAGTTTTAGACATGCAGCATCATTTAGGCATAAGTTATTTGTAGTTTGGTTCTATTATTAGAAACCAAAAATTATGGAATTGGAATTAAAAATGAAAAACTTGAGTGAAATTGAAAACTTGATTGAAATTGAAAGTGAATCAATTGAAGATGATGCTACAATGATTAATCATCAACGAAAACGATCTGGAACAAATCAAGTAGCATCAACGAATAGGACATCCAAGTAGTATCAACATGCAAATCTGGAACAAGGGGCTGGCTAATCATACCAGAATAGTGTGGAGATACAGCATTCCTCATCCTTGAGATAAAATTGTTCATCACCTACAATAAACAAGATACATCGCCATTACAATCAATAACTCCACGAGCAGAAATGGTTGGATCTAGTACTAAAAACTTCTCTCTTAATGTTAGGCTAACAAAATAAAAATATGAAAGACAAGGATTTTAAGATCTTACCTGACATCACTGCCCAACTCAGTTACCAGCTCTAATATCAAGTTTCTGAGATAGAGTACAACTTAGTTTTGAGAGGAGAAGTCATTATGACTGACAATTATTTGGAAGATCTGTGAGATCTCTTTTCTATTTGATCTCCACAAGGGTATGTGTAAAAGTTCCCACATGAAACTAGAACTCAACACTCAACTCCGGTGGTAACTGGTTTTGCACTCAACGCCGCCTCCCTCACTCTTGCTCACTCTTGCTAGTAGTCTGTTTCTACTCTCTGTGTGTAAAGATTTTACGAAATTGCTAGGGTTTGGTATATTTATAAAAGAAACTTTGTGTGATTACTAAAATGGCCTTGAACAAATCGGGATGAGCCCATGGTTTCGACTAGAGGTGTAAATTGGGTTGTGCCAGCACGAGCACAACCAAAGACAAAGACGCTAAAATTTGAGCACAGACCCAGCCAAAGACGTGACTTAGCCCAAAGACGGCCAAAGACTTTAGTTAAATGGGACGTCTTTGGGTTTGACTAATTGGCACAAGAGCACGGCCAAAGACAAAGACGCTGCACACGGATAAGCACGTGGCCCATCCCAGCACATCACGTTAAGAAAGCACGTCACAACATGTACAAATACACCATATAATAAGGCATAATACATCACATTTTTTGTATATTTCACAAAATAGTCATTATTCTAGCTAGTTTTTAACATTTTATGATGGCTTATTTATAACAACACATATAATACCTTAATATTTGGAAAATATATTTCAATATCGTTGTTATAATGTCGTCACATATATTTAACAAGAACATTAATTTATACAATAATCCAATTTTATTTTTGATGGGCTATTTCTTTTTATTGAATATACTTGTTAATTTTACTTGAAATAATTTCAAAAGATATGTTGTCTAATTAAATTCTTGTGATAATGTCCGACTTAATGTACACATTAAATGATTTCAAATTGTTTATAGCACGTGTGCCGAAGACGGCACATCAAAGACATCATCAAAGACGTTTGTTAGGTGTCTTTTGTGCCGTGGTTATCTTGTGCCTAGCTTTTGACTAGTAAAGCACAAAGACGGCACAACACGTTTAAATCGTTGGCACGCAAAGACATGAGACGACACATGACACGTGAAGCACGCGACTTCGTGTCTTGCAGGGCACATCTTAGGAACAAAGACGTTTTACACCTCTAGTTTCGACTGCAGCTTTAGACTAGTGTGCAAGCTCGGTCATGTGGACTGCCAGACTGGATTATGGTGCAGTTGAGGATGAATTAGGAGATGAGTTACCTCACGTTGTCGGTATCAAAATTTTGAGCCAAATTATTATGAAGCCTGGTCATTTTAGTGACGAAAACCTGATAGCCCAAATTATATACACAAAATTGGTTAAAAAGACCGAAATTAAAATTTTCTGGGTGAAAAGGACAGTTAGATTTTGATACTGTTTAAATGGACAAAAATTTAAAAATAGGCAGGATGTAACCAGTTTCATCCTGCCCATTTTCAAATACTTTTTCTTATTTTTAATGGATGCATCCAGTTTCATCCTCGCTATTTTTTAAGTTTAAGCCAGGATGAATCCAGTTTCATCCTTGCTATTTTTTTTGTGTCCATTTCACCCATAAAATTTTTTACTCGTCCATTTGAACCGTGTTTTAAATTTTTTTGGACAAATGACTCATTTTCCGAATTATATATTGGGCACCAAAAACAATACGCACGTAATGTTAATGTCTAACTCTTTGGTTACAAATCTCTAGATTGAAAATGAATGCAACTGATTATCAAAACTGAAGATTTAGACTATTGTTTCTAATTTGGTTGAAATGTTTGTACCATGATTAAATCATCATCATGTCGTCATTGTTTTTATACATGTATTTTGGAAAACAATTGGCAGATTCATAATGAACAGATTATTAAATCTTTCTTTTTTTTTTTTTTTTTTTTTTTGGGTTTTAAAATGTTTGTGCCACTTTAGTTTGTTTTGTTTTATTTTTTAGTTTGCTCATCCTAATTTGTACAGTTTTTTATTTTTATTTTTATTTTTATTTTTTTCTTGTAAATTCCACCTTGGGTGGTAGTTTTACTTGTACCCCTTGTATTGAGAGAGTGGAAAAACTTCGATATTCGGATTTCAAAATTCTAGATATCATGTGAATTTGTCGGTTCATTCATCCTTTGCCCAACTATGGGAAAAACCTCCCTAAATCCAACAAGACTTCTTCCTGGAACCCTCATTTGGGGCATACATAGAAATTTTGGGGCATACATATGGATGACCCTAACTAGTGTGGGGTGATAAGGGGTGTCTAATGAGTGGTTAAGTTACTTAAATACCCTTAATTAATTAATTAGTTTTTAATATTAACTTTTTTAGTTTATTTTTTTTTATAATTTTTATTTTTGAATATTTTTTTATTTTTATTTTGAAAATTTTGAACTTGTTTTTTCTTTTTTTACATGGAATTTTTTTTTACGACAATTACAGGGCAAAGTTCGACTAACAATAAAATCAAAATTATCAGCCGGACTTCTCTTTTTTTTTCATCCTAAAAGTGTCGATGAACAGTTCGGCTCGGCTGATAATTAAACACGAAGATGTTAGCCGAACTTCACTTTATGCGGAATAATATTAAGTTGGGATGCCCTATTTTTTTTATCAAATCTGCCGAACCTAGGTATGTTTTCACAAAATACAAGTTCGGCTGACATATTATCAGCAGAACCTACGTATGTTTAGGTTCGGCATATCACTTGTCCGCCGAACTTAGAATCGTAAATAAAAAACTTTAATAAATTATTTTTTTTAAAAAAGTTAAAAGTTAAACTAAAAAAATAACATGTAACCCAAAATTAAATAATTACTTAATTATATTTAAAAATAATTAAAAAATATAAATAATAAGGGCAATTTTGCCATTATGAAAAATAGCTAGATAAGGGGCACCCTATAAAAACTATTTCCACTTGTATTTTGTCTTATTAAATAGGCCCCAAAATCTTTGGGTATGCCCCAAATGATGGTTCTTCCTATAACCTTTCTCTATAAGTGATTTGTTGGGGTTTGCACTCCAAGGCCCAGGGTGAAAAAACCCTAGGTCGTGTCATCTGAGATTCCAGAGAGAAAAGTGAGTGAGCGAGTGGAAGTGGAGAGAGACTGGTGAAGCCCCCATTGTAGAACAAACAAAAAATCAAATAGATCTGATATGGAATGTATTTGGGTTTCTAAGTGTATCGAATGCATACCCTGATGGAGATCACAAAACGAATAACAGTAACACAATGATTTCTCCTCTCATGGTTTTAATATATAAACAGCTGGAAGGAAACCCCAAGGTTAACGTAAAAGGTCACCAAAACAAAAGCAGCTGATGTGTGAATACCCCCGATACACCTAGAGGTATGTTGTTGGCCTACACAGATTTAATTATTTTTCTTATTAGGAAAAATTTTATGAATGTATGTTGAGTGATAAATTTTACAGGTTTCCCATTGAATTTGATCCAAAATTGCCAGAAAGAGATCTATTAGATGCTATACGGATATTGTAAATTAAGATCTTTCAAAAACATTATTTCTAAGTTTTTGGAGAAATGGCTCTCAGAAAATTTGCTGTTTACATTAGCACTTATCTTTTAAATTGATTCATAGTAAAAAATTTCTTTTGCAAAGTTGTTAATTCAAGTTCGAATACTCAAGAATGTGTCCAAGATTCCCCAACGCTGTAATATTCTGAATTGCAGCTTAAGATTGCTTACGAACTCAAGATAAACTAAAAACAAGTCTAATTTCTTGTAAATTGCATTTCATTTTATTATAGTATTATCCTGAGATTTTGTTTCTTGAATGAAATATATTAAATTTAATGAATTGCCATCAAAAATGAAAAAGATAGAAAGAGTACCTACAACTTAAAAAAAGAAAAGAAAAGAAAAGCACTCTTAGTATTGTCATCGAGGGTATAGTTCAGTAAATGACTATACCAAGAAAATCATAAAGAAAAAAGACAAGGGATTAACGAAACCAGCACGGAGTATAATCTAGAGAATTCAATTAAATTCAGTTTCCCTTATTTGTTTACATTTCAATTTAAACTCCTCTAGAGATTTATACGGAGTATAATCTCGGTCAAGAATCTTGTCGGATTATAATTTGAGGTGCATGACTCTTGCATCTAAGATTTTGTTCGCACTAGTGAAGATGAGCCTTATTATCACGCACTCCGGAATAATAGTATAGTGAACATGCAAACTTAATTCGAAATATTCTACATCCATTCATTTACTCCGCATGATTTAAAATCAAAGAATGCTTTGTGTGCTCAAAAAAAAAAAAAACTAATTTGGCTCAACGTTTAGCATTTTCTTAAAAGGTTCCCATTAGATATTTTGCCGTGTAATGGATAATGAAGAAGCTTGATGAATGATGAACTGCACCAAATTCTGAAGGAAGCCCTTTCAGATATGGAATTGGGTGAAATACAAATGTACCCCTGTTTTTTTGTGCGCATACAGATGTACCCCCGTTTTTTTTACTTTTACAAATGTACCCGGTTTTGACCGTTTTTTTTTGAAAAAACGGCTAACGGAAAGTTATCCTCCATGTCAGCAGTTAAGTCATGTTAAAAAGACCTTCCTGCCCCTTAAATTGCTTAGTGTATCGGTAAAAGAGAAGATCTCTAACCTGTAAGTTTTCTTAAAGGGTTGAATCTCATACCGGTAAAATTCTCGTAACACTAGTAGTCATGAGTATTTTACTTGAGAGGGAGATGTATTTCATGGCATTGGGTGTTTTATTTGTTGCTTCAATGAGTGAAGCTTAGAAGCTGCTAACATGCTTGATTACGAAATCTCGCCTACTAGCCAATGCTGCTGCTTGACAGCATCAATTCAGATGTTTCAACACTGGGAGTAAAATCTCTCCTTGGCAGGTGTTAAGAAACGGAAACCCATGGGAGTCAGAGATGATTCAAGTGATCACTAATAAGCAAACGACCAATTTTAAGATTTGTATAATAGTTCTTTTACTTCGATGTTACCTTCTACGTCTCATTTTCATAAATGAGTTTGTGGTGTAGAAATCAAAGAAAATAGCAATTAAGTCAAGAAATGAACTGTCTTGATTTTCAAATGAATGTGGTGGTACCAACATAGCAAAAAGTGAACGCTCTTACTAACACGCATGGGTATGTACACTAGCAATTATGTTCACTGCTGTTGCTACAATACTGGATAGTGATGAATAAAAACTTCACTACTTGATATTTTGAAAATCACAGTTTAATTATTCAATTCGTAATTTTGATAACATAACTAACAAGAACTGCAAAAAATGAAATTGAGAAATTTCACTCGTATGGATACAGATTGAAAAAGAAAAACGCAAAATAAGAAAACCAACTACACAATCTAATAACCACAAGCTCGGACGAATTTATATCCTACAGGCTACAGATACATAGATAGGATACTGCCATTTGGAGAAAAAGAACCGAGGACCAAGGTATTGAAAGCGTGAAGCGTTTTTCATTTTTAAGAAGCGTCGCATGTTGAAGCGTGGAAGCGTCGATTCATAATTGATGTTTGAAGCGGATTTTTTCCTATTAATAATAGTAGTTTGTTATTAATAATTGAATATTTAGGAAGATAATAATTGTATAAAACAGTAGCGTGGCACATTAGTTCACTTTGGTTTAGGTAAGTTGGAGGTTGGAGGTTCGAAACCCCCTAGAAATGACTTGACTAAGTCAAAAAGCACATCAATTAAAGGAATCTTCCGCTTCATGGTAGATTCGCCTCAGAGCGAATTGAGAAAACCGAGCGAAGCGGCGCTTCATGGTAGATTCGTTTCATAACTATGCTTAGGAGCGAAATTGAAAAATCCAGAACGAAGCGTGTAGCGAAAGCGGCGCTTTTTAAAAACCATGTTGAGGACTATTACTGGACCGAACACACGACAAAAATATTAAATTTAACCTGAAGACGTACAACTTTACAAAACCAACTTCATTGTTGAACCCATTAACGTCTTTATGGACACCACAATCACTAGCTTGCTTTATCTTGGTCTTCTAATTTCTTTCCCATATGGTTGCAACCAACTCAACACTTCCCATTGTACCATGAAAAAACAAATCCAAACCATTCCAAAAGTCCGACCACAGCATCTTAACCTTTCATTTCCTGCCTCTCTAGAATTCTTCTTTCAGGCAATTCCTCGAACACCTTCTGTGCAGTTTTATGTTTGTCTCAAAGTATGTTTAAGGCTGATTTAGGCTCCTCCTTATAGCTTTCTTGACCTGCAAACACGAGATTCATCCACACCACACATTCATAATCATTTATGAACTCTAAAAACAAGTTAATCTCGACCAAACATCGCCCTAAAACCATTGGAAAAGTGGCCACTCAGAGCTGTTTTTCAGGCATAAAATTAGTACAAAAGTGAAACAAATCTGAACCCAAATCAGCATATGCTTCGAATTCCCGTGCTGGTGCTAATTTCTGATACCCTTTTTAAACTCTCGAAAATAATTACGAAATCACAGCAGCAAATCCTTGGCACATAATCACCAGTTTCACTTTTTAGTTTAGTTGGTCGAGAGATAAAGAACAATACGTCTGTCACCAACCTCATCTCTACTTCTCAGTAAAACTCCAATTTCATGCCATGAATGTCCCTTAGCTCCCACCAACAGATGTGAAAGAAAACTAGAGGAAATGAACACCTGCTCCTTGATTTAAGAAATGCAACTTTCTTTTGTTTTGAGAAAGAAGAGAAAGTGCTGAACCTAAGGGACATAACTATAATTTGACATTAAACATCTCATCTCGGTCAACGATATGTTGACTAACTTCCACGAGAATTTCAAAAAGGTAACAGAGTTGGATGGAAAATTGAGAACAGGTGTATATTTGTAAATGGGAAAAAAACGGGGGTACATTTTTAAGTCGGATGTAAATATAGGGGTACATCTGTTTATAATCCTATGGAATTTTGATTAGGTTGTGATATGTTAAAACCAGCCAACAGTTATGGCTCATAAATTATGGAAAGATTACATTGCTTCCTGCGGAAGTGCAGTCAAGTTCTATTAGGTTAAAGTAACTTCGTAGCATATACATATACTTCAATTTGCTCAAAATTAAGAGCTACAAGCAATGTAAGTGGACGTCCTAGGCTTCAATTTTGCTTAAGAAATTGATTTGAAATAATTCATGGAGTAGAGTGTTCTAACTTGTAATCCAATTTACAGTAAGAAACTAAGAATTACCGAAAACAATTACATAGAACTCCCCAATTCATAACTTAGGTGAAGGATACAGAAGATGAAGATCTAAAAAATTCAGTACTATTTAAATAGAACTTCTCCCATTGCATTTGGTGTATTTTTTCTCTTGCTGCAGACACCAGGGAGAACCTTTCCTATCTCCTAGGGAAAAATCATTATGCTAACACATACTAATCTTAGAGTCAGATTCCCAAAGCAAACATTGTGCTTAGTGGATCTGACTTGACCGATACTCGCTAATTCATTCAGAGGAATTCATGAATCATGTGATACTGTCTCTTTAGATTACAACATTCTGCTGGAAATCGAGATGGAGCATATTTTTAGAGAACTGCAGACTCCAGCCACAAACTTCTAATTCTCAAAGAAATTTTAATGTTTTGAGAGGAAAAATCATTATGCTTAAACATTGTGGTTGCTGATAATGCTTCTAGAAAATCGGCCGCCATGATTTTGTAAGGAGCTGCTGCTGTTGTATAGGGTCAGGGTTTCCTTTTTGTTACTCTTCAGGGTTATAAATAAACCTTAAAGATATGCCTGTTTAACTTAGAGCTAAATTGTGATCGTTGCTAATTTTGGTACATTATCTAATGGATGATTTATGTCCTATGACTAACCGTCTTATTGCTGACTTCCATAGACGGCTTAAATTGTTTGCTTGATGCACGTCAATGGTTTAGGGAGATTAGATTCTTGTTTGCTGGTTTTGACAACGTAGGCACTGCCGTGATGGAGCCACCGGGTTGCAAAAGGACATAAGCAGGCAGACCCACCGCATTGCTTCCAAATCAAGTTTCATAATTCTGTTCAGTTGGAACTAATGCTACTACGTAAATCTATTTTGGATCCTCCATATTACATGCACATACAACTCTTTTGTGAGTTTTCTTGATCTAGATTGTACAAATGATCGATCAATTGACTACAATTACAAGTCAGTAATGTTAAATCTCTCAATAGATCTTACGGCATCTTATCTAGTTGATTAATAGCAATTATATTTTTTAAGAATATCACCGGGCTATATTTTTAGATGCATGGCATTTCTATCTCAGGTGTTGTTCGCACTAATCAAGGGCCTTATCATCATGCACTCAAGTGCATACCAATATGATGAGCATGCACGGTTAAACCGGCACATATTACATCTGTTTAACACATATGGAGGCTATTTTACCATATGCAATTTTCAAACGAAAGGTATTTCCTTGCCTGACTGGTAGAAAATCTTGTCACAGAATTTGCATAAACCAGTATGGCATCCGAATAAAATTCTAGTTTTACTTGCGCAAATATAAACAATTGTTTCTAATCTTTACCTTCTAAAACATAGCGCTGTCGTCGGTGTAATCAAATGAGCACAAGGTTGAGTTTGCTTATCAGCTGGAAACATTCATCAATGCAGAAATTTGCATTCCTCAAAACTGTTGTTGATGGTGGTTTTTAGACAAGGGGTAAAATCGTAAAACCCCATGACCTAGTGTTACCCGCAACACATTAACTAAGAGCATTTAACTCAGGTGTAAACAATTAATAGGGGTATTTTTTCAAAATACCGTATTAGGGTTTTCAACACAGTAACCCTAATTCCAAAACCAAGCCGCATATCTGCGCACCATGGCAACAATGCCAAACCAAGCCGCATATCGCGCACCATGGCAACAATGCCAAACCAAGCAAAAGATATCTGCGCACCATGGCAACAATGCCAAACCAAGCCGCATAATGCGCACCATGGCAACAATGCCAAACCAAGCCGCACCCTGCGCACCATGGCAACAATGCCAAACCAAGCCGCACCCTACGCACCATGGCAACAAGGCCATATTTCCAAAGCCGCTATGCCTTTGGCCCACGCCAAATATAGCGCCCTAGGCTTGCAAGACTTGCAACTAGGTCAACATGGCCGTACGTGCCATTGGCACATGCCAACACGTATCGCAGACATATTTCCAAGCCGCTATGCCTTTGGCCCACGCCAAATATAGCGCCCTAGGCTTGCAAGACTTGCGACTAGGTCAACATGGCCGTACGTGCCATTGGCACATGCTAACACGTATCGCAGGCCATATTTCCAAGCCGCTATGCCTTTGGCCCACGCCAAATATAGCGCCCTAGGCTTGCAAGACTTGCAACTAGGTCAACATGGCCGTACGTGCCATTGGCACATGCCAACACGTATCGCAGCCATATTTCCAAGCCGCTATGCCTTTGGCCCACGCCAAATATAGCGCCCTAGGCTTGCAAGACTTGCGACTAGGTCAACATGGCCGTACGTGCCATTGTTACATGCTAACACGTATCGCAGCAATATTTCCAAGCCGCTATGCCTTGGCCCACGCCAAATATAGCGCCCTAGGCTTGCAAGACTTGCGACTAGGTCAACATGGCCGCACGTGTCATTGGCACATGCCAACACGTATCGCAGCCATATTACCAAGACGCTATGCCTTTGGCCCACGCCAAATATAGCGCCCTAGGCTTGCAAGACTTGCAACCAGGTCAACATGGCCGCACGTGCCATTGGCACATTCCAACACGTATCGCAGGCCATATTTCCAAGCCGCTATGCCTTTGGCCCACGCCAAATATAGCGCCCTAGGCTTGCAAGACTTGCAACTAGGTTAACATGGCCGTACGTGCCATTGGCACATGCCAACACATATCGCAGCCATATTTCCAAGCCGTTATGCCTTTGGCCCACGCCAAATAGAGCGCCCTAGGCTTGCAAGACTTGCAACTAGGTCAACATGGCCGTACGTGCCATTGGCACATGGCAACACGTATCGCAGGCCATATTTCCAAGCCGCTATGCCTTTGGCCCACGCCAAATATAGCGCCCTAGGCTTGCAAGACTTGCAACTAGGTCAACATGGCAAGACGTGCCATTGGCACATGCCAACACGTATCGCAGCCATATTTCCAAGCCGCTATGCCTTTGGCCCACACCAAATATAGCGCCCTAGGCTTGCAAGACTTGCAACTAGGTCAACACGGCCGTACGTGCCATTGGCACATGCCAACACGATCGCAGCCATATTTCCAAGCCGCTATGCCTTTGGCCCACGCCAAATATAGCGCCTAGGCTTGCAAGACTTGCAACTAGGTCAACATGGCCGCACGTGCCATTGGCACATGTCAACACGTATCGCAGCCATATTTCCAAGCCGCTATGCCTTTGGCCCACGCCAAATATAGCGCCCTAGGCTTGCGAGACTTGCAACTAGGTCAACATGGCCGTACGTGCCATTGGCACATGCCAACACGTATCGCAGGCCATATCTCCAAGCCGCTATGCCTTTGGCCCACGCCAAATATAGCGCCCCTAAGCTTGCAAGACTTGCAACTAGGTCAACATGGCCGTGACGTGCCATTGGCACATGCCAACACGTATCGCAGGCCATATTTCCAAGCCGCTATGCCTTTGGCCCACGCCAAATATAGCGCCCTAGGCTTGCAAGACTTGTAACTAGGTCAACATGGCCGTACGTGCCATTGGCACATGCCAACACGTATCGCAGGCCATATTTCCAAGCCGCTATGCCTTTGGCCCACGCTAAATATAGCGCCCTAGGCTTGCAAGACTTGCAACTAGGTCAACATGGCCGTACATGCCATTGGCACATGCCAAACACACACGCTGGTAGCCTAACTTGCAAACCGTGCAACCTACCACCAAGGCATTCCGCACATGCCATTGGCACATGCCAAACACACACGCTTGTAGCCTAACTTGCAAACCGTGCAACCTACCACCAAGGCATTCCGCACATGCCATTGGCACATGCCAAGCACACACGCTGGTAGCCTAACTTGCAAACCGTGCAACCTACCACCAAGGCATTTCGCAAATGCCGTTGGCACATGCCACACACGCCACTAGCAGACTACGGCATTACCACTTACGCTCGAGGTGCAACTCGCAACGAAGGCATTCCGCACATGCCATTGGTACATGCCACATGCGTCCCTAGCAGCACCACTTGCACGCAAGATGCAACCAACACTCGAGACATCAAGCGCAGTGTGCGGCTTGGTTTTGGCGTTGTTGCAGTGGCGCGCAGGGTGCGGCTTGGTTTGGCATTGTTGCCATGGCGCGCAGTGTGCGGCTTGGTTTGGCATTGTTGCCATGGTGCGCAGTGTGCGGCTTGGTTTGGCATTGTTGCCATGATGCGTAGTGTGCGGCTTGGTTTGGCATTGAATGCTTCTCTAAGAAAAGAGTATGATTCACTTCTTTGACAACAACAACAACTCACATAAAAGCTAAGTACCACTTCCTTGAACATTTTCCTTTACTTAGAACAAATAAAAAGTTTTTGATTTGGTTTACTACAACACGATACAATCGCACAATTACAAAAAATCGAGAAAAATCTCGCATATATATAAATTTTTAATATTTCTCTTGACTATTTTGTTTGATTTAAATGATATGGTATTTAACATGGAGAGTAGTAGGAGGAATAATAAGACCTATACAATAGGAAAAATCAGACCTCATTAGGATCATTTCCATGGGAAGTATTTATCAAATGAGACGAAACAAGTCCTACAATGGAAATCAAAACAAAAAAAAACGATTTGGAATCGCACATAAATGAAATTTTTACATTTGAAATGTTGAGTACTAATTTAAATTCTTATTTGTATTACAACATAGCATGAGGCAGAGAACATGGAGTAGTAGCTTCATTTGATTTGTTCGCATACTTCTTATTCACATGCAAGGACAAATACTTCTTATACTTCTTCAAGGAATGATACTTTTTATTTACTTGCAAAGCTTCGGATCTTCACAAAAGAATAGAGGCAAGTATGTACTTTTCAAGTTTGGTATTCTTTCGCTCGTTTCTTCAACAACAAAGATCAACGACTACCCCAATATCACGCATCTCGCTCCAACAACTACAACAAGCGGGTTTTTTTTTCTTAAAGATCGCTCTTCAAGCAATATTTAAGAAAAAAAGAGGCAAATGTAGGGGGCAAAATCTCGCATAACACATTTCCTTAGCTCGCGAGATTCATTCATTTCCTTAGCGCGCGAGAGAACGTAGCATGCGCGCGCTAGAACGTAGCACAACACGAGATGAGGTGTTAGCTGTAATCTACTACATATTAGTTGTCATCCACTATGTAAACATCTATATACATAGAAAGGCAGGAGATAGAAAAGGAGAGGACATACATAATTGTAAAAGAGACACATTTGTAGAGAGAGATTTTATTTTCTTTATCATCTTCTTCCCCAAAAACTAGATCTAGAGCTCAACCAAAAACCCATTAATGGAGATTCTAAATGTTATACTAATGTAACTTCAACAATCATAGTGAAGAACCATGGATGTAGATCACATTGATCAAACCATGTAAAAAACCCTTGCGTCTCTTTATATTTTTAGTACTTATATTTGAGATTTAGATGATTAATAAGATTTAGATCTAGAAATTATTATAAGGGGTGTGTTGTAGGATTTCCGTAATCAAAAGTTTCTTTACTTTATCTCTTTAAAATCGACTTCAATATCTGCAGTTTCATAGCAAATATAAAGATCGGGGAACCTCAAAACCATGCTCACATCATGTCTTTGAGACTTGGATGCTCGACCATAAAACCATAAAAGGAAAATGGTCAAACACAATACCAAAACTCATACGGACACATGGGAGTGACATGAAATCGTCCGAGTGATAACACACGTTGCGCCATTAGAGGGAATTTGTCCTCCCACTCTCCACGGGAAACAAATCTATCCAACCTTCATAAAATGGGAGAAGTTTGCATATTTGTCCAAGTATATAACCCTCCATTCAAATGGAAACTCGCACAACTCATATCTTCTCAAATCTCCTCATATTCACATCACAAACGCTAGGAGTATTCTTATCCGATGAAACTCTAATAACATTATACTCCCCACCTATACACCAAGGTAAATACGGCCAGTTTGATCTCACCTCATCTAGTTCAGAACAAATTCTCAATTTATCCGCATCTCTTACTGGACCATACACATTTGTAAGAATGCAATCGAAGCTATCACAAATTCTCGTGCTTCGACGGAAAGACTATGAGTTTGTGCAAAAACTTTCAAACAGATTAAAAATAACATCATCCCAATTGTTAACATCCCCCATATGCCCTAATCGAGTTTATTGCAGTCCATTGATGCCCTCCTAAACCCGACATAATCTCTATTTTCGTTTCTTGAATAAAATCACAGTTTCCTTTTCAAGTTTCACTAAAGAACTAATAGCATTGTCCCTTCCTTTAGACCCCAATCCTCTAGTGTTATAACTCAGGATGTTTTTTCTAAATGGGATGTTTTTGCTACTTCTTTGTATTCCCATAGAAAATTTCGCATGTTTTTTTCAAGAATCTTGATGACTGAGATAGGGGCCTTAAAAACAGAAAAGTAGTATGTCGGAAGAGAGGATAAAATGCACTTCAAAAGAGCTAACTTACCTCCCTTTGATAATGAAATACGCCTCCAAACTGAAATTCGAGCGACAAAATTATCTATAATAGGATCCCAAATTCTTATGGAATTAGATTTAGCACCTAGAGGTATTCCCAAATACATAAAAGGTAGGTAGTCCACTAAACAACCTAATTCTTCAGCCCACATAGTTAATTTTGGAACTTCTCCCACGGAAATAAGTCTTGTTTTCGTGATTCCATACCTTAGGACTGTTTATAAAATAGCTTTACTTGGCCAAAACCGTGCACAATCGTTGCACATTCAAGGGACAAACAATCTGTCCCATGGAGCGATTCCATAACCGCCACAAACTATGCTAACTGGCCGTTTCTCTTTAAACTGGCGCCATCGTCCAACACCTGTTCCAATGCAGTTAGAAACCTTCTCCCACGCTTATAAACTCCCTTTATAACCGTTATACTTCATCACGCGTCATTGGCATGCTTGTGAAGCTCGTAACCAACTTGTAACCGTCACTTGAGCCGTATTGCACAACTGTTGTGCTTTACCGAATTCTGCCTTGATCCAATGTTTAGCTCTCTTGGTCCTCCATGATTATTACTCTAAGCTAATGCACAAACAACCCTTGTGCTTTAATCATTGAGGCCAGCTCCTTAAGCTCATTCTCAGTTGCTCATTCTTCATATGATTCACTTAGCCAATTTGCTTGACAATAGCAATGCCACTCTTGCATTACTAGCTTGCTTGCACCGTCCATGCTTTGGCCAGCCTTGAACTAATGCCATAGACCAACTCTTGGTCTATTCTACCTTTGCGCTTCATCGGCCCTATGAAGAAAAATCCAGCCCTTGTATGGAGCATTACGAAACAACTTCCATTGGGAATTATCCTACAAAAAAACTAGTTGATCATTTAGCAACCTACTCTGTCAATTTGTCATGTTTGTTCTTGTTCTTGCACTCGCACATGGATTGAATTAAGCTAAAAGTCGTACTACTTAATAAGATGACTACCCTGTCATGACTAGCAGAAAAATGAGCTTACAAAGTATGCGAGTAAATGGACCACCGGTCGGAGATCTCCGCCTTGTAATTTTGCTTATGCCAAAGACTGTTATGGAGAAGCAAGTGGTGGTCAGCATCACCAACAACAGAGCATTATGATTTCTCCTCTCAAAATTTTAGTTTTTGCTTTGTATTTGATTTGTAATACTGCTCCTTGATACTGAACTTTTTTTTTTCTTCCATGAATGTAATAAAGAAAAAAGTACAACAATGCGTCAACATGCTCCGAGTCCTGTCTCTGCATCGGTTTTATATTTTAAAGAAAAAATGCTTGCATGTCTTCTATTGCTTCGGCGAATTTAGATCTGAAATACGGTCAGGCGATCTTAATCGGGAAAACTCATTTCGGATTATTAGTAATTCTTTTATATATCATTTCTTATTTCAGTTTACGTTACCGAAACTGAAGTTTTGTGCATGCAGCCCAGAACAATAAAAATTGAGAAGTAGGCCAACAAAATTTCAGCCTTCAGCTTTACTTACTATATGTAAAGTTTAGGGACAAAATTTCATACTTTCTCCATCATTCTACACATTGTTGTTTAGATTCGTGAATATGCGATTTTCACAGTTATAACAAAGGATTATTACACATTTCCATAAAACTTCTAACCTTACAAAATGTATCTACTGCTAATGCTAAGCCAGTCAAGAAATTGATCTGAGCTCTCTGACCAATTAGGTTCAGTATCATACTTGGAAAAAACCTGCAGCCATGAGGATAGATATGTTGTCCCGATAGTTCAAGCTCCTGCACGTAAATGAATGTAATCCAATGTATGAGGAAGATTGTTTAACACTGTCCATACCAGATCATCCCTAGCAAGAATCCCTGGTCTTGTTTCTTCAGTAACATATCCTTCACCATCCCACGCTACACGAGTTAAGCTTTCAGTTGCTTTTGCAACTTTATCCATGTGTTCGACCATTCCCAAAATAAAGTATGCAGTTTGTCTTGAATCATCAACCCTGAAAATTAGTGAACCAGATCATTTTTATGTTAATGACATATATTCAATCATATAGAGGAGGCTCTACATTCTGACGTAATTACTTGATAGATATGTGAAGACAAAAAAGAGTCAGAAGTCAGAACAGGCTTTCCCGTAAAAAAAACTTTTGCGCAAGGATTATTTCCAACATAGTGATTTATGAAAAGAAGAAAGATAATCTTTAAGATAAATTTGGTTCGATGTAACTTTAACATGAACTACACTACGCAATGTGCAGTAAATAGAAGCTACATAATGTATATGTGACATCCCTTAGCGTCGACGACATAAGAATAGATACTTGGACAAAATCAAATATAAATTAGTGAGACAAAAAGTGCAATGTTGTTCAAAGTTAACATGGAGTTGTAGTAATCAATTCAGGTTGGAACCACGGCGTTGGTAGATGAGGACATGGTAAAGAAAGAAAAATGCTCTGATCTTCCAAGTCATATTTATACAAGCTCGTATGTGCAATGTCTCGTGTATAATATATAGAACCTTTTAAAAACCCAAATCTGAGGCCAAGCAAGACAGTTGTATATGATAGCTTATGCAGAGGACGTGGTCATCCTAACTTTTCATACTCTCCCAAGCTAGTGAAGCGAAATCCAATTTCCATATTTGGATTAAGGGTACACAGTTTGAATAAATACCTATAGGGGAGTTCCATTTCTGAAGAGCTTGCCAAAAGACTCCACATTATATTCTTTGAAAGCTCTAACCATATACCCTATATCAAAATTTTGGGTAATGAAACCTCATTACTCTTGTTAGCTAGAATAGTGGAAATTTACAAGGTTTGTGAACTGTTTGATCGGTTGCTTGATATGTGGGAAGAAGAAAATTAGATCATCGACCAATCAAACCCAAACCTTCCTTCATAAGATTTTCTACCACAAGGAGAAAGTTCTTACTTTCCAGTAATTTTATGGAATTCAACTTGATGATAATGGTTTTAAAGGGTTTCCGACGTCATGGCAATATTACAAAACCTCCAACTGCCGGAGCTAACCTAATAACGAAACAAAATCAAAAATATTCTAGTTTTGAGATTCTGGTATTCAAAATTGGAAAATAAAGAAATTGAAAAACAATAGACAGAAGAACTATACTCAATTAATTTAGAGAGGAAATACCATTATGCGCGATCTTTGACTGTATGAGTGAAGGTTCCTTCTTCCATCAGAAAACACTCCATCTTGCACTGATCACTGCCATACTAGTTATTACTTGAGGTTTTAATTTGATGGAAAATGAAAATAAGATCTAGATTTATTGGGATTTTGATTTGGGGGAGGAAAAAATAAAATGAGATCTAGGAATCGGAATTTAGGGCAATGATATCACGTTGTATATATAGGGCTGCTGAATGTGGATCGAGCTGCAAGCCCACTAGGAGTATTATCCATAGTTCGCACTTGTTCTTTAGCTTATCGGATGCGGATCCCGGGTACTGTATGGCTAGACCAGATATCCTGTGTCTCCATCTAATTTTTAGCTCCAAGCGGAAAAACAGTTGAGCTCTGATCCTGTGTCTTAGGTGTTCTTTGAGAAGTTTGTAGAGCATATATAGCTAAGGCTCTGACGTTTTTTGCAAGCGGTTTTTTGTTATGTGTCTCTAGGGAATTATCTTGACAAATTCGTTTGGGTGTCTTTTAGGTATGTTATAGATGTGGTATGATAGGACACTTTGAAGATTCTTGTGTAAATGATGAAAATTAGTTAACGTACACATTGATGAAAAGCTACCTCACTGGGTTTGCATGAACACACTAGCCTCATTTCAGTTGGATTGATCAATGTTGCTAATCACCAATGTATATTATTATAGTGCACATCACCCACAAAGGATAGCAGAAGGAGTACATAGAGAACTGACACTCAATCCTAAATTCAGTATGCACAAAAGATGAGAAACTATAACACATAGGGACTCTACAAAATTCAGTTGAACCAACATATACTACTGCACCACCATAAAATTGAGAATCCAGTACAAATTTTAACTTGATCCAACCAAATTGAGAATTTTTTTAAGTAACTATACAAAAATTTAACCAAGCCTGCAAGTGGTTGGACTATATTAACCGCTAACCAGACACTTCGAAATAGAATGACTTGGTGAACAGTGAGCTAATCTAAATAGACCCAGAACTAAAGCCATGAAAGTGTCAGAACTTCCTCAATCCGTAGAAGTATCAACAAGAAGAGGTCTTGAAAAAAATCATTGGCTAAAGTAATGTTGAAATGAAAAATACAATCACAAGAAATTAAAGCCAGTGAAACAAGTTTCTTCACACTAGAAAACTCTTCTCTACCTTGCAGAATGGAAAACAACCGTAGCCCACGGTGGCTTCTCATCACAGGAACCTTCTATACTTCAACTTTTTCGTATCGTCACCAAATGATCTGCGCAGTGTAAGATTAATTTGGCGAATAATATAAGACAATATATGCAGAAATCTTGCAATGTTTTATATACAAATATATTTTGAAGTCAATGGCATAGACACATAGTTGCACACTATTTCATCTTTGCATCATGGAAAACTTTTATATACATGTTGTGTGCTTGATTACTTGGTTCAAACACCACCACCTACTTTACATTGATACTACTCCTGCTAATACTAGTGATGCTGCTATATATCTTGGTGGTGGTATGTGCGGTGCTCATGAGAATGTCGGTGGTGTAACCGTGCAGAGGAATCCATTCCGCGCAAGTTGGAACTGTTTAAGATAGCTATGGGCTAAAGCATTGAAATCCATAGGAGGAAGTTCCACATGGATGCAATGAGCAATAGATCCGGCTTGTGATTCTAACACCCTTGCTCCCACCAACAAACTAAAAAGGCTTAAACATTAAATCTCCGTAATGTTTTCAGAGAATTGATCACCAAAGTGGTTTCTTATGAGTCCAACATATTGCTTCGTAAAACGGTTATTGATTTTTTTACAAAGGGTCTCCGTGCACATTGTTTTCTGGTTCTTTGTCGCAACAACTATTAGGTACAAATGCTTCAACAACTACTCACTGCTTCTTCTACTTGGAGGATGATATTATTGTTTGATACATCTACTACTTCTACCGCTTGTTTGGACAATGCTCCATATCATACAAGACATTCTTCTTTTTAGGTTCTTTTGTTGTTGTTCATTGTTTTTTTGTTGTATTTCAACCGATTAATGTAACCCTTATCAGTTTGAGGGCGGCTAATAGGATAGTCAAGTCAAATAAGTTTGACTTGACTTGAGTCAATTGAGTCAGTGTTAGTTTCTAGTCGGTTGTTATTTTCGCACAACTTAAAGTCCTGTAATAAATATGTCCGAACTGGTCCGGTCTGCTCTGCGTGACACTGGATTTTCTCTACAATACAATTTCTTCTCTCTTTTCTTGTGTTCATCTTGATTACTTACAATTCATCTTGATAATCTTGAGTGTAGTTGCAATGTGCAGTAAAGAATAATGAAATGATATAGTAGATCTTGAGCCCAAGATTACGTTGTTATGTGATTTAGCTGTATTGTTCCTTTTCTTATCCACAAATAGTTGGCTGATTTTATTTTATTTTTTGTACATCAAATGGGTTTTTGTTATTAAGTTAATTTCGTGTTCAAGACTGCCTGCCATTACCCTCTTAGTTTGAAATTGTAATCGATAAATTTTAGAACCCCATAGTATTAAGAACACCTATAAAAACTACGATTTTGGTCCTTTTGATTTATATCAAGTTGTATTGAGTATTCGAAGGTATCAGAACTAGTATTTCGAAGGTATTCTTTTGAGTTTAAACTTTGAGGAGCAATTTGTTCATCTCCTATACAGAAGATTGTAGTGAATCATCTTCTGTATAAGGATAATTATATATGGAGCCTTAGGATTCAGTGCAAGGTAAACTCCTCTTTTTCAGTAGTTTAATTTTTAAAGGATTTTCAGTGTAATTACTTTTATTTTTATTCAGTTGTTTAATTTTTAGAGTTACTTTAAATTTGGTAGTAATGCTCTTTAATAATGAAATGACAACCCAAGATTACGTTGTTCCTTTTGTTATCCACAAATAGTTGGCTGATTTTTTTATTTTTTTTTTGTACTTCAAATGGGTTTTTGTTATTAAGTTCTGTCTACTGTAGAAATGCAAGTGCTCGTTTCTATGTAGTGATTAGTTTAGAATAGTTGCTATAGACCTTTGAAAAACCAATTTTCTCATTCAATTTGCGTCTTCTTCAGATCTGAGATTTTCCTGTCCGAATTATTTCTTTGTCGACCATGGATATTATCTTTCACTGATCTGAATACCATTATGGCAACTATCACACTCCTCATCATTCCACTGAAGATGAAACAAATTTTATCTTGCTGTTGATGGTTGATGATTCGATTCACTAGCACAATGATTTCTCCTCTCAAAACTAAATTTTACTCCTTGAATTGTGAATTTAAAAATAGTAAATTTAAAACTAAATTTCACTAGCACAATGATTTCTCCTCTCAAAACTAAATTTACTATTTTTAAATTTAAAAATAGTAAATTTAAAACTAAATTTCACTAGCACAATGATTTCTCCTCTCAAAATTAAATTTAAAATTTTTACTATTTTTAAATTTAATTAGTTGCTGGTTTTGAGTTATCAGTTTTGTTGCTTGTGAATAAGGGAATTTTGTTATGCGTATGTCCAGTAGATCTATGAATAAGGGAATTTTGTTTTGTAAGCTATGAATGATGTTAGTAGAACCACAAGTTTAATAGAGAAACTATTAGCTAGGAAATGCCATTGATCAATTTCAGAACCTAAAATGCATATTTAGGTTGGTCTAGAGCATCCTTTTCCAATGCAGTTAGAAACCTTCTCACACACTTATAAACTCCCTTTATAACCGTTATACTTCATCACGCGTCATTGGCATGCTTGTGAAGCTCGTAACCAACTTGTAACCGTCACTTGAGCCGTATTGCACAACTGTTGTGCTTTACCGAATTCTGCCTTGATCCAATGTTCAGCTCTCTTGGTCCTGCATGATTATTACTCTAAGCTAATGCACAAACAACCCTTGTGCTTTAATCCATTGAGGCCATCTCTGAAGCTCATTCTGGTTGCTCATTCTTCATATGCTTCACTTAGCCAATTTGCTTGACAATAGCAATGCCACTCTTCACTTAGCCAATTTGCTTGACAATAGCAATGCCACCCTTGTACTTCTATCATTTTGGTCGGTCTGTAATGAGCGCAACAACAGATTATATAGGAATCAGAGAAGGAATATTGACCAGTTAATCGTCTCAATAAAATGTACTCTACATAGTTGGTCATTCCACACTAAGCTCTTTGAAGGTTACTCTTTGAGTATCTTGATTTGTAACTGGGAGGCAGTAGTTGGAAATATCTAATTCTACCTTCTCTTTGTAACCATAAACTTCATCTCTTTGATGAAGCTTATTTTTAATTAAATTTTTCCTTTCCTGTCAAATTTTTTTCTTCCAAGCAACTTATATGTCTAGGGGAGAATTGCTGATGCAAAAAAATTTTAAATTTCGCAGCATGTATGATTGTGTTCTATTTTACACATTTTTTCTATAGGTAACGGTGGACGGAAAAGTTGACGTTCTGAGGGTCTACACAACGTATAATTTCAAAAGTTGGCACTTAATGACACTAGTGATGAGATGAATTAATGGAAAAGAATATTGTTGACAAAGTGACCAACTTTGACAGTGAGATAATCAAGGGAAATCAACCGGGTAATCTTGTGAAATCAGGGTGAGTTGTGATCGTTGGTTTGACTTTCTTTCTTACCGTGTAAATTAGGGTTAGTTGTGATCGTTGGTTTGTTTTTCTTATCTGATTTAAGGGCTATCACTCATCCTATGTCTTTGCATATGATCTCCGACCTTCACCCAAGAGAGTGTCCATCCTATCCTGGTATAGAAAAATCCTTGCCGGCACAAACTTAGGGGTTAATGGCTCATAGTTCTTTTACACGAAGTTCAATTATAGAAATTTTCTGGTGCAGCATAACAACCATTTAGAATAACTCGCTAGTATAATTAAATATAGTTCTGGTCATTTGGTGGTGTTAATGGACTCGGTCGGAAAGAAAACATGCACCAACGATTATAATTCGGATTACATCAGAATTTAATGTAAGAAAAATATGCAGCATGCATTATCTTATTATTATTACATCAGAGAACTTATAAAAATGTTTTGTTCAATTGTGGCTTTCACTCCACACCAAACGCATAACCAGTTAACCACACAGTCTACATTCATATGCAGTAAGATCAGTCATAAGAGGATACGTCTCAGCCGTTGGATCACATAATAAGAATTGAAATGAAGGAGAGTAAGTGGAGGTTCAAGAGCATCACCACCACCAACAACAAGCATAATGGTGTCTCCTCTCAAAATCTTTATTTCACATGTAGTCATCACAGTAGAGATAAACTAGATCTGAGATCCTAATAGTGAAGAAACAAAGGAAAAAACCTGAAGTTAGCTTATTTTAGATCTGAGTCATTAGATTTAGTATCAACAAGAATTACCGTCACATACAGAATTACCACATTTCTAATTCACCTTTCCGACTACTAATTACCTGTAAATAGTAGCGGTAAGCCTGATTTGAATCACTGTATTAATCATCATTCAGTTTCAGTGAAGAGTTGGTATTTATCCTGCCCTTGTATAAACAAAATTAATGAAATAAAATTTGCTGACAAGGGTTTTCTTGCTGTATTTTTATTGAATAGGCTGATTTCTTTCCCAGATAACAACTTCTTGAGTTGCTTATACCAAATACTACTACTGAGATCTACTGCCTTGTAATTTTGCTCAGCCGAGTGCAGTTATGATCTGGTACATGCTTTTTATTGATGAAATAATGACACAGATCCGTGTACTATGAACTGTTAACTGATAGAAGTACTCCACCTGTACCTGCACGATGATTAGAAGTGGCTACTCCATCAGTATTCAATTTAACATAACCGGCAGGGGGAAAAGTTCATCCAACACATTTAACAATTAGGTGGAGCTGGAATCTGAAACAAAGCTAAATTAAGTAGCTTTCCAAAACTGGCTCAATGTTAAACTGCTGCTGATGGAATATAAAAGGTATAATGCAGTTGGACTGTTGGAGAGAGGCTTCAATTATTTTGAGTGATAATGACAGTAAGTAAGAAGCCAGTCCAAATTAAGATGGGTAGAAATGATGGTAAACACCCATTCTATAGTGACCTTGTCTCAAAAACCTGACAAACTACAAAACATTATAATAAGAATCAGGTGATCCGATGAATCTGCGACATTGGTCACAGAGTGGTGTAGAATCCTCTATCCCTCAATGTTTCTCTAGCCAACACCTTTCTACGGGCTAAAAGGCGTATGAAATGTTTGATATGAGGAGGGCATTTACGATGCCAAAGAAGTTTTAGCAAGGAAATCCTAGTTATGGAATTCAAAATTTCTATGACAAAACCACCTTCCTCAATAGGCAGAAAATTTTATTCTAACCAATGGCATGAATTTTAGGTTGACCCACCGTCTCTATAGGTAGAAAATTGTCAAGAGCTTGAAGCACATATCTGCCTGCTATGTCGAGAGAAGATAACTTCCAACCTAGATGGCTTACTAGCTTCATATGAGCACCTTATCTGTCTTTCAGTTGTTATTTGATTGCTTCAAATATTCATTATAAGAATTAAAACATTTTATGGATCCTTCATAAAAAGAACAATGAATTACCTTGTTCCTTGGTATATCATCTACAGCCCTACATTCAACTTACAAGGATATTCCAGAGTGGCGACAACTTACATACGAAACTTGTAAGCTGAAAGTGTCACCTCTCTTTCTCATAGGTATATATGTTGTAAAACATTAATAATCAACTAAGGTCTGTTTTCTGACTGTGGCACAACACTCATTAGCTACCACATTATACAACAAGTCATGTCGAATTGCATCTTATCTCGATCGTATTTTCTACCATCTACCACAGTCAAAAGTTTTATCTCGATTCTTAGACAAATAAAGTGATATTAAACTCACCACTAGTTATTAAAGTTGATTCTTTGTAACAT